>JAIUPT010000021.1:0-1200000 GCA_022315425.1 Pseudevernia furfuracea
CAGGGCGTAATTGCACTGATCAAGGATTCTCGATCTCATGATCGCATTAAGTATATTGAGATCGGCAATCACTTCTGTAGGGAGAAGATTGTTAACAAGATCGTGACTTTTGAGTATACTCCCACTAATGTCAAAATTCGGGTCACGTGACATGGTCACGTGATGCGCTAAGGCGCATTCTCATAGTCGCTCTTTACTCTCGTAGCATTTTATAGTTAACAACTAAGTGTCCTACCACCTATTCTTGACAGGTTATGAGCCCGGGCTTGCTCGGCGACTGTTTCACTTATACCCTATGCCTATCAGAGCCACAGTGACCTCTAAGCATCACGAGTTCATCGTAATAAACGCCGCGACAGCTATGAGACTCTGTTTTTCAATCTTCTTGAGATAAGCATTGCCCTCTACAAAATGATCGTCTTTAAAATTCGAAGGGCTGAGAGTTCTATCGCAAATCGACCCTCGACATATCGAATCTAATCGAACATCGAACGTCGAACTCGCCATACGATCGTGCGATCGAATTCCACTAAGGTCTCTGAAACATTGTCAGCTTCTCTGCGTGAGACACGTTAAACACGTTCAACGAGAACATTTCTCTCGCGATGTATATCGCTTCAGCGTTGATAAAGCGTTTACGTGAATCGAATCAATTGTAACGACCTAAGAGGCTGAACTTCAGCATCAAATCGTCTGATCACACTTCAGAGTTGATTAATCATCGATAAATCTTTATTCAGAGCGCGTATACGCCTGTTGAGAATCAAAACAATAAGAATTTCTTATTGATATAGATCTTTCGATCTTATAAGTTCTCTAAAGAAGAGAGCTGAGACTCAGTCATCGACAAATCTTCACTCAGAGCGCGTATACGTCTATTAAGAGTCAAAACAATAAGAATTTCTTGTTGAGATAGATCTTTCGATCCCACAAGTTCTCTGAAGAAGAGGGCTAAGGCCCAGTCATCGAATTCTTTTTATCGTTATTCGACTTTATTCTATCGTCGAATATAACTTCATCTCACGACGATAGTCATCGAAGCGACTATTCTAAATTCGAGTTTCTATCGAAGACTCAGCATAAGAAGAACGTTATTCCCCTTCGAAGATTTACACGCCTTTAATAATTATCTTCGATATAGTCTCAGCGAAAATCAGATTAATTCAAATCTTTCTTATCTCTAAGTATCTTTTATCTCAACAACATCGCTCGTATCTATCGAAGATTTAAGTATAAGCACTTTTTATTTCTCGTGCAAGAACTCGAAGATCAGCAGCAAAAGTTATTAGATATCGATAAGACTCTCGAGAACTCTGACGGAGATCAGAGCACCTATTCCACTCTTACTACTTTCGCGAACGTTAGCAGTGTCGACTTTCAATTCGAAGCCAGCGAAGACACCCTCAGTGTCTCAAGTGATATTAAGTTATTCGATCTTCGTGTTAAAAGTTCTCTGAATCTTACTTCTTCGACTTCGACTTCTTCGACTTCAAGACCTTTATTCTCTATCGCCTTAGTTATCTCTCAAACTAAGTCTTTCGTTTGAATATCATCGTCGTTACTATTCACATCGTACGTATCGCCCTCAGAAACCTTCTTAATAATCTTTAACATCTATAATCGACGAAGAATCAAGCGCATAAGGCGTCGGAAGAAACATGTCAGCCCTAATAGCTTCAGCGACTGACCCCCTCGGAGAGGGAAGCGCTTGACCTCTAAACTTCATTATTATTTTGAAGTTCACTCTAAGATATCGTCGATGAAAGTAGAATATCAACAATTGATTAATGCTCAACAATCTTATTTTCTTTAATGCGATCACCAGTCATAGAGTCTATATCGCTATCTTTCATTATTTCGAAAATAACGATCACGAACTCGTCGAAGTCGAATTCGACGATAAAGACCCTTAGATCATACTCGATATTCTAATCAAGAACTATTAGTCTAAGAGCACGAGTCTCTATAGAGAACTAATGCGTCGAATATTCGATCTCACTCTTGAAGAAGAAGAAGTTCGTTAATATAAAAAGAACTTTCGTAAGATCACCTTCGACATCATCAGCCTTCATAAATCTCTCGTTATTTCGAAACCTCTGCGAATTCTAATTTTCCTTATGAAACTCGACGACTCTTACGACATGTTCGAGTTAAGTTACACTCAAAATCATAATCTCTTTGAGAACAAGTTCGTCAAGTTTTAAGAGGTTATCGTGATCGTCGTGAACGAAGAAGTTAGAATCTTCTTCAAAGAAGAAAAACTAATTATATATATCGCTCGTAACGATAAGAGCAAAGACAAACAAGCTACTTTCAACAACTTCGACGACTTTAATATTAATCGTGAGATCTGCTCTTCGTGTAAGACAGCTAATCGCAAATTTAGATATCTCTCTGTCAAATATTAAATCAAGTTTTCTTATCTCAAGTCTAAGAAATTTATAACGAAAGAGAAAAAGAAGAAGAAGATAAAGATCTTCGACTTCGAGAATAAATTCTCAAGCAACAAGCGTAAGCGTATCGAAGAGACATCTTTTAATGTCTCTGCTTCAGAGAAGAACGATTATCTTAATATCAATTATATCTTTCTAAAGGAACTAAACTTCATTATATATTATTCGAATATCAATTCGAACGACTTCAATATTCTCGATGCGACTGATGATCAAGTCATCAATCTAATCGTCACGAAAGCTCTCGAACATAGTTTTATAACTGCGAATTTCGTGAATCTCCTTATTCGAGTCGTCGTAGATTCAGACTGCTCTCGTTATTCTTTCGCGAATCGTTCGATATTCATTATCTACGAAAAGATCTACTCTCGATCGATCAAGAGCATCGAGAGAAGCGAAGTGTAGTCTTAAGACTATAACATCATTAATCTCGACTATGTGATTAAAAAAGAGTGTGTGATAGTCACTCTGCGAAATGTCTTACATATACTCGATATGAACGTTAATCTTCTCTCGATCGATAAACTTCTAAACTTCGATATCGCTGTCTTCTTTCATAAGATAAAGTGCACTCTTATTAAGAACGATCTAAAGCTTATCGATACTCGCAATCGTGATCTCTTCTTTTTGAATCTCTAATAAAATCGAAACAGTGCTCTGATCGTCTACAGTCTGCTCTCGAATGTTATTTATCAACTTTAACATGCTCACATAAGTCATTTGAATTAGAACAATCTAAACAAGCTCTCAAATATAATCGTTGAGATGAACTTCATCAAGAACATTGCGAAGGAGTATATCTGCGAATACTATATTATAAGACGTCAGAAGACTATCTTCTATGATAGTCTCACAGAGTCAAAAACGCAGTCTAACGAATTTATTTATAGTGATCTCGTAAAGTCTCTGTTCCCTACTAAATTCAATAACTACAGATACTTTATGACATTCAAGAATAATTTCATCTTTTACTTTAAAGTGTACTACATTCGTCATAAGAGTGAAACGTTTATTATATTTTTACGTTTCAAAGTCTTTCTAGAGTTACAGAGTTATAAGATCTATCGTATTCGTCTCGACAATAAAAGAGAGTATATGTTCAAGACCTTCTTAAATTATCTTCTTTAGTGCGGAATTAGGCAGAAGCTCACTGTATCTGAGAATCTCGAAATAAACGAGGCGATCGAACGTTTTGAATAAATCTTGATATATAAGATGTATTCTATACTGCTAAGTTCCCAGCTCAATAAGTCTTTTTGATCTGAAATCGTGATCATTATCAATTATTTGATATTGCGATCCCTCAACGTTCGAATCATTATAACGTCATTTGAGACTTTTTATTATCGAAAGCTCATTTTATCTCATCTACGAACGATTGATTTCATCGTCTATGTATTAAAGCGTATTCAAAAGAAACTCGTGAATAAAAGCGAAAAGTGTGTTCTTCTGAATTATGAAGAGAAGTTCATTTTTCGCCTATATAACCTCATTAAGAAGAAGATTATTCGAGTTAATAATGTTTACTTCGTTGAGAAGCGTTCCTTAATTGTGAACCCCGAAGAAAAGACGAACGCTCATGAGCCCCCGATCAAGCGACAACGTCTTTATATATTAATATTCGCTGTAGAGGAGACACTTGATGAACAGCGTATTATTAACATTTCGAAAGATATTGCCCTCATTATAAAGCCCTCAACGACTGCATCTGCATCTATAATAAATAGATTAAGATCAAATTTCCTATGGCCAGCTGAAAAGCAGGCGCCTACATTAAATCCCTCGTCTCTCGCACGAGCCGTATCATCGATCGCGTTCGCGCGGGTCTCTCGATTAATTGTTGCATTATCAGCTATCGAAAGAATAACTCGTTTTCTCACTATCGTCGAAATGATTCGCGAAGACCCCGAGTTAAGTGCGATTCAAAGGGTATTTCTTGATCATCTCGACACTACGATTTCGAATCTGCGAGATCTATTATCTGACCCTCTCTCGAGAACATTCGCGACCTTTACGTTACTAACGAATCATGTCAATAAGTCGAATATTTTCGAGTCGACGACCTATCAACAGATCATTTTCAATCAACTCTCTCGTATACACTGAGAGCTCGTCATGTAAGACGAATACAAATCTCTCATGAACAACAATACTTGATATCTGATTTAGACGCCTTCAGATGTTTATATTCTGAGAGATCGCTGAATCTATATCGTGAAGCGAGACCTCGTTAAGAAAGTCACTCGCTATAAGACTCGCTGAGTGATTCGAAAATTCGAATAACAAAAGAGTCGTAACTATCATAACACGTTCGTCTCAGTGATCAAGCTTATGAGTTATAAGACGATCTTTGCCCTGATAGCGGTCCTAAACTAAGACGTGAAACAAATAAACGTCAAAATCGCCTTTCTCTACGATAACGTTCAAGAGACGATTTATATACGATAGCTCGATGATTTCAGCAAGAACGACATCAAAGTTTATAAGTTAAATAAGACCCTCTATGAACTCAAGCAATTTCTTAGAATTTGATATTAACACTTCTCGAAGTATATAAAGAAACTCGAATTAATATTCATCGAATCGAACGAGAGTGTCTTTATGAACATCAAGAAGAACATTATTGTAGTTCTCTATGTGAACGATATATTAATTATCGATCTCAGCAAAATCGACATTCAGCGCATGAAAAAGGCTCTCAATGACAAGTTTCACATGTTCGACTTGAGACCTTACGTCTATTATTTAGACATGATCGTTAAAAGAGATCGTGTCGTCGATATTCTTCGTCTGAAACAAGCAGTCTATGTCACTCGTTTCTTAAAGCATTTCAACTGTTAAAGTCTCAATCCAGTCTTTACGCCCCTAAAAACCAGTCGCAAGCTACAATCTGCGAAAGAGAACTATGTTGCCTCGAGAAAGCTATGCGAGAACTATTAATCTATCGTGAGATCCCTTATATATATTATGTTAAAAACTCGTTCTGATATCGTCTATACTGTCTCTCTTGTCAATCGCTATTCAATCAATCCGATCTAGACACACTAAAATGCAATGATTCGAATCTTCCGATATCTTAAAGACACGATGCACTACGAACTAATATACAAAGAATCTCTTCAAGCCCTCATCGAATATATCGATTTCGATTGAACTGACGACTCGACCCGAAGATCTATCTTCGACTACCTATTTAACGTCGATAGCGACGTTATCAGCTAATCATCAAAGCGTCAAGTCATCGTCGCGTTATTCACTTGCGAAGTCGAATATATCGATCAAACGTTGATTATCAAAGAAGTTATTTAATTGAAAACTCTTTTTAATCAACTTCTACGACCCCGAGACTCTGACCCGAAGATCATTATAATCTTCGACGATAATCAGAGCGCAATTATTCTCGTTAAGAACGTTTAGTTTCATACTCGCATCAAGCACATTAACATCGCTTATCATTTCGTGCGTGAAAAAGTCAACGACGACATCGTGAACATGCAATTCGTACTCACGAATAAACAAATAATCGACGATCTCATTAAAGCCCTCTGCCTCGACAAATTCGTTGCTTTTCGCGATACCCTTGAGATGAAATCAATTTCAAAACATCCTCTTAGCGTCAAAGACTAACTCTCAGCGCTCTTGCTTTTAATCTGAAGTCGTTAATTTCAGAGAAGTAACGTTATTCACCTTATCTGTGAACGTTAGATCTTCTATTTTCTTTCATTGCTTCTTATTTCACTCTCTCATATATTTATCAACCTCGTTTTAATAAAAATTGAATATGTATTAGATTTATTTCAAAGAAAACTTTCAAAAAACCGCCTTTTTTCGAAAAATGAAAGTTTTATATAAAGAATTAAAACGGATTTTTACATGTTTTCGAATTTGATATAATCGTTTTCAAAACTTGATTCGAATTTGACATAGTCGTTTTCAGAACTTGGTTTCTTCACTTTTGTGAACCGGACTTCGCGCTAACCCGATTGGGGGGTTTTTTTTTTGCGTCGCGAAGTGCGAAAATCGTGTTTTCGCATTTTTGAGTATGCGAGCGAAGGGGAGTGTCAAAATTCGAGTCACGTGACATGGTCACGTGATGCGCTAAGGCGCATTCTCATAGTCGCTCTTTACTCTCGTAGCATTCTATAGTTTATAACTAAGTGTCCTACCACCTATTCTTGACAGTCCACCTCAACGACCATATTTGAAAGCTTGTTTAGATTGTTCTAATTCAAATGACCCATGCGAGCATATCAGAGTTGATGAATAAGATTCGAGAGCACACTATAGGCGATTAGAGCACTATTTCGACTCTATCAGAGATTTAAAAAGAAGAGATCACGATTACGAGTATCGATAAGCTTCAGATCGTTCTTAATGAGAATATATTCTATCTTATGAAAGAAGACAGCGATATCGAAGTTTAAAAGTTTATCGATCGAGAGAAGATTGACGCCCATATCGAATATATATAAGACATTTCGCAGAGTGACTGTTATATACTCTCTTCTGATTACACAGTCGAAACTAATAATGTTATAGTCTTGAGACTACACTTCGCTTTTCTCGATGTTCTTGATCGATCGAGAGTAAATCTTTTCGTAGATAATGAACATCGAACGATTCGCGAAAGAATAACGAGAGCAGTCTGAATCTACGACGACTCGAGTGAGAAGATTTACGAAATTCGCAGTCATGAGACTATGTTCGAGAGCTTTCGTGACGATTAGATTAATGACTTGATCATCAGTCGCATCGAGGATATTGAAGTCGTTCGGGTTAATATTCGAATAATGTATAATGAAGTTCAGTTTCTTTAAAAAGACATAATTGACATTAAGATAATCGTTCTTCTCTGAAGCAGAGACATTAAAAGACGTCTCTTCGATGCGCTTGCGCTTATTGCTTGAGAATTTATTCTCGAAGTCGAAGATCTTTATCTTCTTCTTCTTTTCCTCTTTCGTTATGAATTTCTCAGACTTGAGATGAGAGAACTTGATTTAACATTTGATAGAGAGATATCTGAATTTGCGACTAGCTGCCTTATACGAAAAGCAGATCTCACGATTGATATCAGAGTCGTCGAGATTGTTGAAAGTAGCTTGTTTGCCTTTGCTCTTATCGTTACGAGCGATATATATGATCAGTTCTTTTTCTTTGAAGGAGATTCTAACTTCTTCGTTCACGGCGATCACGATAATCTCTTAAAACTTGACGAACTTGTTTTTAAAGAGATTATGATTTTGAATATAACTTGACTCGAACATGTCGTAAGAATCGTCGAGTCTTATAAGGAAAATTAGAATTCGCAGAGACTTCGAAATAACGAGAGATTTATGAAGGCTGATGATGTCGAAGATGATCTTGCGAAAGTTCTTTTTATATTAACGAACTCTCTCTTCTTTAAGAATAAGATCGAATATTCGACGCATTAGTTTTCTATAGAGATTCGTATTCTTAGATTAATAGTTCTTAATTAGAACATCGAGCATGATCTGAGAGTCTTTATCGTCGAATTCGACTTCGACGAGTTCGCGATCGTTATTCTCGAAACGATAAAAGATAGCGATGTAGACTCTATGACTAATAATCGCATTAAAGAAAACAAGATTGTTAAGCATTAATCAATTATTGATATTCTGCTTTCATCGACGATATTTCAGATTGAACTTTAAAATAACAATAAAGTTTAGAGAGAAAGCGCTTCTCTCTTCGAGAAGATCAGTCGTTGAAGCTATTAAAACTGACATGTTTCTTACGACGCCTTGTGCGCTTGATTCTTCGTCGATTATAGATGCTGAGAGTTACTGAGAAGGTTTCTAAGAGCGACACGTACGATATAAATAGTGACGATAATAATGCTTAAACGAAAGACTCAGCTTGAGAGGTGACTGAGACGATAGAGAATAAAGGTCTTAAAGTCGAAGAAGTCGAAGTCGAAGAAGTGAAATTTAGAGAACTTTTGACACGAAGATCGAATAACTCAATGTCACTTGAGGCATTAAGGGTGTCTTCGCTAACTTCGAATTGAAAGTCGACACTATTAACGTTCGCGAAAGCAGTGAGAATGAAATAGATACTTTGATCTTCGTTAGAGTTCTCAAGAGTCTTATCGATATTTGACAACTTTTATTATTAATCTTCGAGTTCTTACACGAGAAATAAAAAGTGCTTATGCTTGAATCTTCGATAGATATGAGCGATATTATTAAGATAAAAGATACTTAAAAATAAGAAAGATTTGAATTAATCTGATTTTCGCTGAAACTATATCGAAGACAATTACTAAAGACGTATAGATCTTCGAAGAGAAATAACGTTCTTCTTATACTGAGTCTTCGATAGAGACTCGAATTTAAAATAGTCGCTTCGATGACTGTCGTCGTGAGATGAAGTCATATTCGGCGATAGAATAAAGTCGAATGACGATGAAAAGAATTCGATGGCTGGGCCTCAGCCCTCTTCTTCAGAGGACTTGTAGAGTCGAAAGATCTATCTCAATAAGAAATTCTTATTGTTTTGACTTTCAACAGACGTATACGCGCTCTAAGTGAAGGTTTGTCGATGACTGAATCTTAGCTCTCTTCTTTAGAGAACTTGTGAAATCGAAAGATCTATATCAACAAGAAATTCTTATTATTTTGACCCTCAACAGACGTATACGCGCTCTAAATAGAGATTTGTCGATAACTGATTAACTCTGAAGTGTGATTAGATGATTTAATGCTGAAGTTCAGCCTCTTGAGTCGTTACAATTGATTCGATTCACGTAAACGCTTTATTAACGTTGAAGCGATATATATCGCGAGAGAAATGTTCTCGTTGAGCGTGTTTAACGTGTCTCACGCAGAGAAGCTGACAATGTTTTAGAGACCTTAATAAAATTCGATCGCACGATCGTATGACGAGTTCGACGTTCGACGTTCGATTAGATTCGATATGTCGAGGGTCGATTTGCGATAGAACTTTCAGCCCTTCGAATTTCAAAGACGATCATTTTATAGAGGGCAATGCCCATCTCAAAAAGATTGAAAAACAGAGTCTCATAGCTGTCGCGGCGTTTATTGCGATAAACTCGTGATGCTTAGAGATCACTGTGGTTCTGATAGATATAGAGTATAAGTGAAACAGTCGTCGAGCAAGTTCGAGCTCATAACCTATCAAGAATAGGTGATAGAACACTTAGTTATTAACTATAAAATGCTACGAGAGTAAAGAGCGACTATGAGGATACGCCTTAGCGCATCACGTGACCATGTCACGTGATCCGAATTTTGACACTAACATGTTTCTTACGACGTCTTATGCGCTTAATTCTTCGTCGATCATAGATGCTGAGAATTACTGAGGAGATTTTTAAGGGCGACACGTACGATATGAATAGTGACGACGATAATATTTAAACGAAAGACTTAGCTTAAGAGATGACTGAGACGATAGAGAACGAAGGTCTTAAAGTCAAAGAAGCCGAAGTCGAAGAAGTGAGATTCAGAGAACTTTTGACACGAAGATCGAATAACTCAATGTCACTTAAGACACTAAGAGTGTCTTCGTTAACTTCGAATTAAAAGTTGACACTACTAACGTTCGCGAAAGTAGTGAAAGTGAAATAGATACTCTAATCTCCGTTAGAGTTCTCGAGAGTTTTATCGATATCTAACAACTTTTGCTGCTAATCTTCGAGTTCTTATATAAGAAATAAAAAGTGCTTATGCTTGAATCTTCGATAGATACGAACGATGTTGTTGAGATAAAAGGTACTTAGAAATAAGAAAGATTTAAATTGATTTGATTTTCGCTGAGACTGTATCGAAGACAATTACTAAAGACGTGTAAATCTTCGAAGGAAAATAACGTTCTTCTTATGCTGAGTCTTCGATAGAGACTCGAATTCAGAATAGTCGCTTCGATGACTGCCGTCGTGAAATAAAGTCATATTCGATGACAGAATAAAGTCGAATAACGATAAAGAGAATTCGATGACTGGACCTCAGCCCTCTTCTTTAGAGGACTTGTGGGGTCGAAAGGTCTATCTCAACAAGAAATCCTTGTTGTTTTGACCCCCAACAGACGTATACGCGCTCTGAGTGAAGGTTTGTCGGTGACTGACCAACTCTGAAGTGTGATTAGTGTAAGGACCGTACTGTGGTGATAATCGTAGTGTAGTATATAACGAAGATAACAAGCTGAGGAGCCACTATGGACTGGGAGGGAGGTCATATATGTATGGCGGAGTGAACCTGCCAAGACACGCTAAGCCTGATAGGGCTAGCGTATGTATCAAAGATACGAGGTGTCAAGGGATGCAGGATACGCTCGTAACACTACCCCCCCCCCGGAGAAGCGCTGGTCCCCAGTGCTGTAGAAAAGAAGAAAAGAAGAAGAAAAAAAAAACAAACGCCATGCATGCTTGGTCGCTGAAAAATCATAAAAAACAAAGAATTTTTGGCCCTAGCGCTCGCTTTCTCCTTGCGGCGGTGATGTTGATCTCAATTCGGTGACGTCCTGGCGATGCCATGTCGCTAGCATGACGTCACGCGGTCACAGGGGTCCTGCAATGGCCTCCATTGGTGAAGAATTGAAGAAATGGTGGCCAAGAATGGTTTTCGGTGTAGGGTGGGCAGCTGATATTGGATTTGCGGCCGGAGAAGAAATCCAGAAATGAAGGCCTGTGATTGGCTGAGGCCTTCCGAACCGCCCGAACCTTAAACCTTAATCCAATATCAAATGGTTTTGGCGCAGTCTTCTCCATGAGGCCAAATCCATCGAGGGCGACGACGTCATCAACAACATGCTTCGGGCCTCCGGCTATGGCGTCGTCGGCAGCCATAGGCTATAGCTCGGGGCGAGGCGAAGAAGGTAGTTGTCATATGGGGTTGTTGTTGAGAATTCAGTCGCTGAGCACTCGTTTTTGCCTGAGTGAAAAAACGAGTCTTGGCGCCGTTGTGAGGGACCAAATTTGAGTCGATTGCCGGGGTCTTTGTAACGCATGCTGGTTTGACTGCGCTAAACCCGATTTGGCGCCCATGGGCAGGGGTCCATTTGACTGCAGAAATGACTGGATTCTCTTTCCCATGAAACTTCTCATACAAATCCTTGACTGTGAGTGTGGGAAGAACGGTCCTGAAACAAGTAATGGGAGGATGGCGAATTCCTGAGGATTTGACTGATTTGAGAGGTGAATAGCGCATGTAGAGGTCAGTCACTGTAAGATAGTTTGTTGATGCAGTCTCGTATGTGGGCGGTGAAGGTGAGACTGCTCGGTACTCAGGTAAGGCTGAGGGTGGTGAAGAAGTAGCGCACTCAGCAGAAGGAGTAGTGCTCTCAGCGGTGATGAGTGGTGATAGGCTAGATTTATGAGGCGCTTTGCTCTTGCCTTGAGAAGTCGAGTTTTGACATTCGTTCCGGAGGTGCTCATGCAGCTGATTCTTTGACTCGAAGGTTCCCTCGCAGTGCTTGCAAGAGGCCTTGTTGCAGGTGACTATTTGGCTATGGGTTAACAGCCGGCTGATGGACGAGAATGATGCTGAGCAGACAGTGCATTTATGATATTCTTGAGGCATTTGCGGAGCTGTTTGGGAAGCTGGTTTTGGAGTCTCTTGTGCAGCCGCCGAAGGTTTTCTGAATTTGGCTGTGAAAACCTTCATGTACTTGGCGAGAGTTATATCTTTCAGCTGAATGCTCTGACTCCATGCAAATGCCTGACCACGAAGACATTTGGGAAGCAACTCTATGATGTCAACCTGACGGTACTGGTCCGCACACTGTAGAATACGCTTGGCGAACTCGTCAATGTCATGGTATAGGCGGAGTTCTGGAAAGTCGAATTGCAGGGAGGGATCAAAGAAACCAATATCCCGAGGCGTTGGGGTGGGTCTTTGAGCTTCTTTCTCAGCAGCCTCTTGAGATTCCTTCTCTTGGATACCTTTAATGAATAAACACGATGGTGAGACACGTATATGCTCGGCGAGGGGTTTATCGTTTGGTTCCCAATCCATAAGCTGTGCATCACACGCGGTACATTTGACATGATCCGGTCAATATGTATCTCCAATATACTCGAATCCAGCCATAGCGACCTGTTCGAGTCGTGGTGATTTATGAGGTCATGAAGTTGAAGTGGGATAAGGCGTAGAGGTAAACGTGTCGAGGCGTTCTTGGTAGGACTTCATGATTGATGAATCGATTACTCAGTTAAGAGGTCGACTTGTGGGAGGGAGGGAGTGAGTTTTCGTAGAAATTGGGGTAGAAGTTTTAGTGTTGAGAGTGTTGCGGGGAACCGATTTTCTTTGTTTCTGATGCAACTTTTTTATTTGCTAGCCGTTTGACACCTCGCAAAGAATGTGAATGCTTTGAAGTGTGTTCTTTGTGACGGTGTTATCCTGAGGGGGTGATTTGTTGGCAAATTGGGGTGTGAAGGCGAGGCGGGGCTGATTTTGCGGGGGGAGAAGGAGTATCAGCCCAGAGAAGGTTTTCTTGCGGAGGGTCCTGTGAAGGCGTTTCTTAACCGAATTGGGCGCCGTGAAAACCCTGTGTTTTGGAACGTTTTGTCCTTGAAATGAGACGTTCAGAGCTGGGGTTGGATGTGTGGTTGTGAAAATTTTTTATGAATCGAAACGGAACGGAGCACTTTCTTTCTCCTGGCGTGCTTGACCAAGGCAAGGGTAAGGATCTGATGTACGGAGGCGACAGGCGAGTTTGGTATGTGGTTTTTCTGCCGCTGAGATTGAGTTCTTCTGATGTTTGAAGTTGCGGGCGGAGAAGACTTGTTTTTTTTGAAAAGAATGTAGCAAGCTGAGTTCTTGTCCGCTTGAGTTGCCACGAAGAATGTAGGTATTCTGAGGGGTATTCTTTGGTTGAAGAAGGTTTCTTCGCGGCTGAAGGCCTGGTTGACTGTTGATTTCAGTCCATGTGCCTTCCTGGCTACTGGTTGGAACACATATGAAGATGCGTCCCGGTAAGGGTTTGGAATGAGCTTGTTATAGTGTAAGGACCGTACTGTGGTGATAACCGTAGTGTAGTATGTAACGAAGATAACAAGCTGAGGAGCCACTATGGACTGGGAGGGAGGCCATATATGTATGGCGGAGTGAACCTGCCAAGACACGCTAAGCCTGATAGGGCTAGCGTATGTATCAAAGATACGAGGTGTCAAGGGATGTAGGGTACGCTCGTAACACTGATCAGACGATTTGATGCTGAAGTCCAGCCTCTTGGGTCGTTACAATTGGTCCGATTTACGTAAACGCTTTATCAACGCTGAAGCGGTGTACACCGCGAGGGGAATGTCCTCGTTGGGCGTGTTTAGCGTGTCCCACGCAGGGAAGCTGGCAATGTTTCAGAGGCCTTAGTGGAATTCGATCGCACGGTCGTATGACGAGTTCGACGTTCGGCGTTCGATTAGATTCGGTATGTCGAGGGTCGATTTGCGATAGGACTCCCAGCCCCCCGAATTTCAAAGACGATCATTTTGTAGAGGGCAATGCCCACCTCAAGAAGATTGAAAAAACAGAGTCTCATAGCTGTCGCGGCGTCCATTGCGATGAACTCGTGATGCTTCGAGGTCACTGTGGCTCTGATAGGCATAGAGTATAAGTGAAACAGTCGTCGAACAAGCCCGAGCTCATAACCTGTCAGGAATAGGTGGTAGAACACTTAGTTGTTAACTATAGAATGTTACGAGAGTAAAGAGCGACTATGAGGATGCGCCTTAGCGCATCACGTGACCATGTCACGTGACCCGAATTTTGACACACGTGACATGGTCACGTGATGCGCTAAGGCGCATCCTCATAGTCGCTCTTTACTCTCGTAGCATTCTATAGTTAACAACTAAGTGTTCTATCACCTATTATATATACTAATATTTATCTCGTATATATAGTATTAACGTCGTTATCAAGTAGAAAGCATTAATGTTTATTATCTTAGTTCTTAGACGCTCTCTTTATCTTATTTAACTAGTCTCGAATTTAAGCTCGAGACTAACGATTTAGTGTCGCGTTAGATCTTATTAAAACTAGTTTTGATTATTTTCGCGTTTAGATTTGAGAGCGTCTAAGCTCAAAATCTCGTATTTTGTCAAAATTCGGGTCACGTGATGCGCTAAGGCGCATTCTCATAGTCGCTCTTTACTCTCGTAGCATTTTATAGTTAACAACTAAGTGTTCTATCATCTATTCTTGATAGGTTATGAGCTCGAGCTTGCTCGGCGACTGTTTCACTTATACTCTATATCTATCAGAGTCACAGTAACCTCTAAGCATCACGAGTTCATCGCAATGAACGCCGCGACAGCTATGAGACTATTTTTTAATCTTCTTGAGATGAGCATTGCCCTCTATAAAATAATCGTCTTTGAAATTCGAGAGGCTAAGAGCCCTATCGCAAATCGACTCGCGACATATCGAATTTAATCGAACGTCGAACGCCGAACTCGCTATACGATCGTGCGATCGAATTTCATTAAGGTCTCTGAAACATTGTTAGCTTCTCTACGTGAGACACGTTAAACACGTTCAACGAGAATATTTCTTTCGCGATGTATATCGCTTCAGCGTTAATGAAGCGTTTACGTGAATCGAATCAATTATAACGACTCAAGAGACTGAACTTTAACATCAAATCATCTAATCACACTTCAGAGTTGATTAGTTATCGACAAATCTTCACTTAGAGCGCGTATACGTCTGTTGAGAGTCAAAACAATAAGAATTTCTTGTTGAGATAGATCTTTCGATCTCACAAGTTCTCTAAAGAAGAGGGCTAGGGCTCAGCCATCGAATTCTCTTCATCGTCATTCGACTTTATTCTATTATCGAATATGACTTCATCTCACGACGACAGTCATCGAAGCGACTATTTTAAATTCGAGTTTCTATCGAAGACTTAATATAAGAAGAACGTTATTCCCCTTCGAAGATTTACACGTCTTTAGTAATTGTCTTCGATACAGTCTCAGCGAAAATTAGATCAATTCAAATCTTTCTTATCTCTAAGTACCTTTCATCTTAACAACATCGTTCGTATCTATCGAAGATTCAAGTATAAGCACTTTTTATTTCTCGTGTAAGAACTCGAAGATCAGCAGCAAAAGTTGTTTGATATCGATAAGACTCTCGAGAACTCTGACGAAGATCAAAGCACCTATTTCACTCTCACTGCTTTCGCGAACGTTAATAGTGTCGACTTTTAATTCGAAGTCAACGAAGACATTCTTAGTATCTTAAGTGACACTAAGTTATTCGATCTTCGTGTCAAAATTTCTCTAAATTTCACTTCTTCGACTTCGACTTCTTCGACTTTAAGATCTTCGTTCTCTATCGCCTCAGTTATCTCTTAAACTAAGTCTTTCGTTTGAACATTATCGTCGTCACTATTCATATCGTACGTATCGTTCTTAGAAATCTTCTTAATAACTCTCAGCATCTATAATCGACGAAGAATTAAGCGCATAAGACGTCGCAAGAAACATGTCAGCTCTAGTAATTTCAGCGACTAACTCTCTCGAAGGGGGAAGCGCTTTTCTTCTAAACTTTATTGTCATTTTAAAGTTCAATCTGAAATATCGTCGATGAAAGCAGAATATCAACAATTAATTGATACTCAACAATCTTATTCTCTTTAATACGATTATTAATTATAGAGTCTGCATCGCTATCTTTTATCGTTTCGAAGATAACGATCGCGAACTCGTCGAAGTCGACGATAAAGACTCTTAGATTATGCTCGATGTTCTAATCAAGAACTATTAGTCTAAGAATACGAGTCTCTATAAAGAACTAATGCGTCGAATATTCGATCTCACTCTTAAAGAAGAGAGAGTTCGTTAATACGAAAAAAACTTTCGTAAGATCATCTTCGACATCATCAGCCTTCATAAATCTCTCGTTATTTCGAAGTCTCTGCGAATTCTAATTTTCCTTATGAGACTTGACGACTCTTACGACATGTTCGAGTCAAGTTACACTTAAAATCATGATCTCTTTAAGAACAAGTTCGTTAAGTTTTAAGAGATTGTCGTGATCGTCGTGAACGAAGAAGTTAGAATCTCCTTCAAAGAAGAAGAACTAATTATATATATCGCTCGCAACGATAAGAACAAAGACAAACAAGCTACTTTTAACAATTAGAGCGACTCTAATATCAATCGTGAGATCTGCTCTTCGTGTAAGATAGCTAATCGCAAATTCAGATATTTCTTTGTCAAATGCTGAATTAAGTTTTCTTATCTCAAGTCTAAGAAATTCATAACGAAAGAGAAAAAGAAGAAGAAGATAAAGATCTTCGACTTCGAGAATAAAATTTCAAGCAATAAGCGTAAGCGTATCGAAGAGACGTCTTTTAATACCTCTGCTTCAGAAAAGAACGATTATCTCAATATCAATTATGTCTTTCTGAAGAAACTAAACTTTATTATACACTATTCGAATATCAATTCGAACGACTTCAATATCCTCGATGCGGCTGATGATCAAGTCATTAATCTAATCGTTACGAAAGCTCTCGAACATAGCCTTATAACTGCGAATTCCGTGAATCTCCTCACCCGAGTCGTCGTAGATTCAGACTGCTCTCGCCATTCTTTCGCGAATCGTTCGATGTTTATTATCTACGAAAAGATCTATTCTCGATCGATTAAGAACATCGAGAAGAGCGAAATTTAATTTCAAGACTATAACATTATTAGTCTCGACTGTGTGATCAGGAAAGAGTGTGTAACAATCACTTTACGAAATGTCTTATATGTGTTCGATATGAGCGTCAATCTTCTCTCGATCGATAAACTCCTAAACTTCGACATCGCTGTCTTCTTTCATAAGATAAAATATATTCTCACTAAGAACGATCTAAAGCTTATCGATACTCGCAATCGTGATCTCTTCTTTTTGAATCTCTGACAGAGTCGAAATAGTGCTTTAATCGTCTATAATGTGCTCTCGAATCTTATTTATCAACTCTAACATGCTCGTATAAGTCATTTGAGTTAAAACAATCTAAATAAGCTCTCAAATATAATCGTTAGAATAAATTTCATCAAGAACATTGCGAAGGAGTATATCTGCGAATATTATGTTATAAAACGTCAAAAGGCTATCTCTTATGATAGTCTCACAGAGTTAAAAACGCAGTCTGACGAATTTGTTTATAGTAATCTCGTAGAGTCTCTGTTTCTTATTAAATTCAATAATTACAGATACTTTATAACATTTAAGAATAATTTCATCTCCTATTCTAAAGTGTACTGCATTCGTTATAAGAGTGAAACGTTTATCATATTCTTACGTTTTAAAGTCTTTCTAAAGTCACGAGACTATAAGATCTGTCGCATTCGCCTCGACAATGAGAGAGAGTATATATTTAAGATCTTCTTGAATTATCTTCTTTAGTGCGGAATTAGATAGAAGCTCATTATATCTGAAAATCTCGAAATAAACGAGACGATCGAACGTTTTGAGTAGATCTTACTGTATAAAATATATTTTATATTATTAAGTTCTCAACTCAATACGTCTTTCTGATTCGAAATCGTGATTATTATCAATTATTTGATATTACGATCTCTCAACGTTCGAATCATTGTAACGTTATTTGAGACTTTTCATTATCAAAAGCTCATTTTATCTCATCTGCGAACGATTGATTTCATCGTCTATGCGTTAAAGCGTATTTAAAAGAAACTCGTGAATAAAAGCGAAAAGTGTGTTCTTCTGAAATATGAAGAGAAGTTCATTTTCCGTCTATATAATCTCATCAAGAAGAAGATTATTCGAGTTAATAATGTTCACTTCGTTGAGAAGCGTTTCTTAATTGTGAACCTCGAAGAAAAGACGAACGCTTATAAGCTCTCGATCAAGCGACAACGTCTTTATGTATTAACATTCGCTATAAAGAAGACACTTGATGAACAACGTATTATTAACATTTCGAAAGACATTACTCTTATGATAAAGTCCTCAACGACTGCATCTGCATCTGCAATAAACAGATTAAGATTAAATTTTTTATGATCAGCTGAAAAGCAGACGTCTACATTAAAGTCCTCGTCCCTAGCACGAGTCGTATTATCGATCGCGTTCGCGCGAGTCTCTCGATTAATTGCTATATTATTAACTATCGAAAGAATAACTCGTTCCCTCACTGTCGTCGAAATAATTCGCGGAGATTTCGAGTTAAGTGCGATTTAAAGAGTACTTCTTGATCATTTCGACATTACGATTTCGAATCTACGAGATCTATCACCTGACTCTCTCTCGAGAACATTCGCGACCTTTACGTTACTAACGAATCATGTCAATAAGTCGAATATTTTGAAGTCGACGATCTATCAATAGATCATTTTCAATCAACTCTCTCGTATACACTGAGAGCTCGTTATATAAGACGAATATAAATCTCTTATGAACAACAATACTTGATGTCTGATTCAGACGTCTTTAAATACTTATATTTTGAGAGGTCGCTAAGTCTATATCGTGAAGCGAGATCTCGTTAAGAAAGTTACTCGTTATAAGACTCGCTGAGTGATTCGAGAATTCGAATAACAGAAGAATCGTGACTATCATAACACGTTCGTCTCAGTGATCAAGTTTATGAGTTATAAGACGATCTTTGCTCTGACAGCGATTCTAAACTAAGACGTAAAACAAATAAACGTCAAAATCGTCTTTCTCTACGATAAGACGATTTATGTGTGATAGCTCGATAATTTCAACAAGAACGATATCAAAGTTTACAAGCTGAATAAGGCTCTCTATGAACTCAAGCAATCTCTTAGAATTTAATATTAGCACTTCTCGAAGTATATAAAGAAATTCGAACTAATATTTATCGAATCGAACGAGAGTGTCTTTATAGACGTCAAGAAGAGCATTGTTATAACTCTCTATATGAACGATATATTAATCATCGATCTTAGTAAAACCGACATTTAGCGCATCAAAAAGGCCCTTAATAACAAGTTTTACATGTTCGACTTGAGACCTTACGTCTATTATTTAGATATGATCGTCAAAAGAAATCGTATCGCCGATATTCTTCGTCTGAGACAAGCAGTCTATGTCACTCGTTTCTTAAAGCATTTCAATTATTGAAGTCTTAATTTAGTCTCCACGTCTCTAAAAATTAGTCGTAGGCTACAATCTGCGAAAGAGGGCTATATTACCCTTAGAAAGCTGTGCGAGAATTATCAATTCGTCGTGAGATCCCTTATGTACGCTATGTTAGAAACTCGTCTTAATATCGTCTATGCTATCTCTCTTGTCAGCCGCTATTTAGTCAACTCGACCCAGACACACTAAAATATAGTGATTCGAATCTTTCGATACCTTAGAGACACGATACACTACGAACTCGTGTATAAAGGATCCCTTTAAGCCCTCATCGAATATTTCGATTTCGATTGAACTGACGACTCGATCCGAAGATCTATCTTCGATTATCTATTCAACGTCGATAGCGACGCTATTAGCTGATCATTAAAGCGTTAAGTCATCGTCGCGTTATTCACATACGAAGCCGAGTATATCGATTAAACGTTGATTATCAAAGAAGTTATTTGATTAAAAACTCTTCTCAATTAACTTCTACGATCTCGAAACTCTAACTCGAAGACTATTATAATCTTCGACGACAATTAGAACGCAATTGCCCTCGTCAAGAACGCTTAGTTTTATATTCGCATCAAGCACATTAATATCGCTCATCATTTCGTGCGTGAAAAAGTCAATAACGATATCGTGAACATACAATTCGTACTCACGAATAAACAAATGATCGACGATCTCATTAAAGCCCTCTGTCTCGACAAATTCGTTGTCTTTCGCGATGCCCTTAAGGTGAAATCAGTCTCAGAACATCCCCTTAGCGTCAAAGACTAACCCTCAGCGCTCTTGCTTCTAACCTGGAGTCGTCAGTTCCAGAGGAGTGACGCTATCCACCTTGCCTGTGAACGTCAAATCTTTAGTATTCTTCCGATGTCTCTTGTCTCAAATCCTCAGCATCTTTTCGGCGTCTTATTCCAGCGTCTTCTTACTTCAATTCGGAGTTGCCGGCTCCAGGGGAGACGTCTACCAACTGCCGCTGACGTGTCGCCCTTATTCGGTTTACCACCATGACCCCTGAATGGATGCCATACCCTCGGGCCTCGTTCAGGTCTCGTTCGGCGCCTCAGCGCTGAATTCCGTCGCTATCACACGCCCGGCCGCTGCTGCAGCCAGTCATGAGGTTTTCTTCCACTGCTTCTTGTTTCACCCCCTCATGTATCCACCGACCTCGTTTTGGTAGAAATTTGGTGTGCACCAGGTCTATTCCAAAGAAAACTTTCAAAAAACCGCCTTTTTCCGGAAAATGGAAGTTTTGTATGGAGGACCAGAACGGATTTTTACATATCTTCGAATTTGACATAGTCGTTTTCAGAACTTGATTTCTTCACTTTTGTGAACCGGATTTCGCGCTAACCCGATTGGGGTTTTTTGCGTCGCGAAGTGCGAAAATCGTGTTTTCGTATTTTTGAGTATGCGAGCGAAGGGGAGTGTCAAAATTCGGGTCACGTGACATGGTCACGTGATGCGCTAAGGCGCATCCTCATAGTCGCTCTTTACTCTCGTAGCATTTTATAGTTAACAACTAAGTGTTCTATCACCTATTTTTGACATATTTTTTTAAATTAGAGATGTCGAGAAAATATTAAAATTTCACTTTATTTAAGTGAAATACAATACGATCACGAATTTTTATATATTTAATACATTATATTTATTTTTATATATTTAAAATATTGATTCTATTAAAAAATGAGTTCTCTCTAGATTTTAATTATATATAATATCGTGTTGCGTTCGTTCACCTATTTTAAACTCGTTAATTTTTTTTAAACGACGACGACGATAAGATATCTCGAGTAAATCTCAACAAAAAAACTCGCGTCGATATAATCCTAATATTATATCTCCCTTCGAGACTAATTTGCGTATTGTTCAAAGACTTTTATTGACGTTGTCTTGAGGGGTCTATAAATCATCAATTTTTGTTAATTTGAGACCTTCTTAAAGCACAACGTTAATATTATTCTTCGGACTAAACAAATCTATGCTCGTAGATTCTTGATATCATGACTCCGTCCCCTCGTATAGAAATAAGTGAGATTTAAAACTTTTTTTTTTTGAGAATAAGACAGCGCAGTGTGTAACAATGTTCGCAATCTTGATATGTTCGCAGTCTTGACAGTCTTGACAATCAAAACAACGCGAAATATATATATGCACACACACATATACATGCACACACACATATACATGCACACACACATATACATGCACACACATATACACACACTTGTTTTTCTGTAAAGAAGAGATAAACATATGCAAAATGTTAAATAAAACATATGCGATGTCAGGGACTACACGTAGAACTGAACAGTGTTTGAACGTGGTTTGAATAGAATTCTAACTATGAGGATTCTATGTACAAGTGCATGAATGTGTTTGTAGAAATAGAAGGTCGTTGCTTGGCACGCTAGTGTAGGGCTGGCCTTGGTAGGGCAGACCTTGGTTGGTGGTATTAGGCCACAGTATCAGACTGTGGACGTGGATCCATCACATGCGACATGTGCGATAAAGAAAATTTACTTACTTGTAACTGTAATTGTTATTATTGTTAAGTTGACTGCGTGTAGAGTAATATCTCGATTATAACAATATATAAAAAATACTAAATATGCTAAGGGCTACGTCGAGGATATTTCTTATACTTACGATCAATAATATTATTAAGTTTTGAGCTCAGACGTGTCTTATTCTCTTATCGACTAAATATCGAAATATACTCAGATTGATATAGCGCCGCACTAAAAGATTAGTGAATCATCTAATAATGGGGCTAATTAGGAGGGGTATGAACACGGCTGAGAACTGAGACAAAATATTCAGAATACTTTAAGGTCGGCAGAGGGTTTTTCGAAATGATACTCGTAGCCAATCAGAAGTCTCGTTTCTTAACGATCCAATCGATAGCCTTTGCGCACAGACAAGGTATTCAATGTGCTTCTATGATATATATCTTTTGCACTGAGAATGTTTTTTGAGAAGGTTATCGACTTATGATAAGAGTAGAGTAATGCTCGCCCTCGAAAAATCTCGTTATATTCGAATAGATTTCGAGACTTCGACGCTAGCACGAGTAGCGGCATCTTTCGTTCTCGAAGTATAATCATCTTTCTTTGATGAGCGCTGTTTAGATAAAAAGCACATTCATATGCAATCAGATCGAAGACATTGTAGATTAAAGTCATTGTTAAGTTACGATTCTCGTGATATTGTTATAAAGGGCTCATGATCGCAGAAGCGTCGTCTTGTCGAGTCATTTTTAATAGTATACATTTTCACTTTACAATGCTCGCAGTAGATTTCTGATTGTACAATAATGTTAAGAGGCTTTTTAGATAGCGTATAGAATATAAAGAATTAGAAGTATTATACTCTACATTAATTTAGAAAGTACAAAGTATTATTCATCGCATTTGTCTTAAAAGAATCTATCGAATCAGATCGAAGTATCTTGATACATCGCTATCACGAGATCTCATCAATCTCAGTTAAAGTCAAGAGAATATATATTAATATCTGAGCTTGAGATTACATTGCGATAATGTACGTTAAGCGATATCTTTTCTTCTATTAATGAAGATAAAATAAAATTCAAGTACTTTAAAACTGTAAGATAATGTTATAATATAACATCGACTGAAGATAAGATAGAATAGTTGTTATAATCAACGTAAGAGAGTCAAGTTTTCCTCTTAATCACAGAGTAGTACTTCGTATAAATTGAAAATTAAAGCGAGTCGACGATCGTAGATTGCTGTTCTTCTAGTTAGTTATATAAAGTAGATATATAATCTCGCAAAGATAGAAGACAAGATGATAGGCTCAGCGCAGCACAGTACACATCTATCAAAGCAAACGTAGCAGAGAGTATCGTTATTTAAGTCACAACGTCATCGCTAAATCGCAGTAAGCAAAGCTATATCAATATCATAAGCATATTACAAGTACATTCTCAGAGCTTGTATCATCTAAGTAGGCTTCGCTCAAGACTGCGCTTGATCTTCGTTATCTTTCGAAGACTTAGACGACGTAAGCAACGTTGATTGTTCGAACGTCGCTCGTCTCTTGATGATCTTTCTGAGAGAACGATATCTCTTACTCTTTCGCTTCTTGAAATCGGAGATCTTAATCAAAGCATAGATCGAATTCTTTTTAATCTTCGTGTCATTCGCATTTTCTTCCTCATTCAAAACCTCACGCTCGACTCGTTCGAACATGTCATAAAAGTTCAACACGACAGCTCTCTCGAAATCTGTTAAATGCGAATCGTTAAGATGAAGTTTGATTATGATCATTAGATTATAAAAGAAGTCTGCTCAAAGTGAGAATAAAGCATTTTAAGATTATTCTATCACTTATCGCAGATTCACATCTCGAATAAAGACTTAAGAGCAATATATATTTGATAATATACGACTACATAAGCGAAGATAGACTCAGTCGCGTGCGTATCAAAGCTCTTCTTCATCTCATCGTACAGCTTGTCTTCACGTATATTTATAAGTATAAGTTTTACAATCAATAGCTTCTATATTTAACGCTAAAACTCATTAGCTTACTTCACAGAGACAAGACAGTGAATATATAATTATAGCTTCGATCGTCTTATATTTCCAGTCTAAAATATTTTAATAGATCTTCGTGTAACTCTTCTCGAAGTATATATTCGTTCTTAATACTTTATGTTTAATACAATTCATTATCAGCTTTTTCACTTGTGAGATTGACGACTTTGAATATCTGAAGCATAAAATACGCACTCTTAGCTCTATCTCCTTGCTCAATAACTTTTATTGCTTTTTATTCGTGAATAGTCGAGATGCGAAGAATATAGAAATCGCAGAAGCTACTTTAATAACTATAGCTATTGAAGATGCTAAGGTCATTGTTGTACGATATAAGAGATTCTAAGAATTACATTATTAGATTAATATTTCTTAGACAGACAGAAGTAGCATTAGATGAAGATTGAATATATATATATAGACGTCGTGATTGACTGTAGTAATTAACTTGAAGATACGAGCGATGTGAAAGTGCGAAGAAGTTGAAATTCGCTAGATCGACATTTTGAAAATCCGTTTCGTAGATTGCGCTAGTACTTATCTAAGTTAATTCTAGAAAGCTCTTTTACTTTAATATCTACTTTAAAAATAATATAATAAAAATTAGAACTACTTAAATATATAATAATAATAAGTATAATTTAATTTAAATCTTTAAGATTTTTTTAAGATTAATACTATTATAATAAAATAAAGAAGTATATTTTAAACTTTAAGATCTAATATAATAACAACGTTATAATAAATAATAAAAGACTTTAATACTTAAATATTTATATTCAATAATATTATAAATATTTCAAGAGTTTTATTCGTTTATATAAGAACTATTGACTAGAGTAATTTATTATTTAATTAAGATATATTTTAATATAAAGTATTATAAAAAAGAAATTAATACGAGTTTCTTTATAATTAATTTATATATCTATTTATTAACTATTAGTTATATATATCTTATGTCTTTACTAATTTAAATACTTAAGATAATAATTAATAAGCTCTTAAAGATTTATTATAAAGATTATATTAATTAAAAAAATCGAATAAACTAATTTCTTAGTCTTAATATAGATTATATAAAAAGCCTAATTAGATATCTATCGATTATATTTATTTAAAACTTAAATCGATATAATAAATTTTAAAGTTATCAATTTAATATTTAAAGTCTTTTTAAAATCGAGATATATAATTAATAATTTATTAAAAAATAGTATTTTTATTAATATCTTATATTATTATAATTCGATAAAAGAATAATTTATATATTAATTTAAAGCATTATATTAATTGTATTATTATTATAATTATTTCTAATTAATTATTATTATTATTGATTTTATTACTTCGATTTTTTCTAAGTTCTTTACGCGTCGAGAGTCAAGTCTCAATCTACGATTTGAGTAGATATAACAGAAGGCGCGAGATCTAAGTGAATCTCTATTATAGATATATTCTCACATAGACAGATTGAGAGTCAAATCTAATCTTTCAGATAATTAATTATCTAATCACGTCGTGTGATTCTGCTAACATGAGTTAAATGTTTGACACGAATCTATTACGAGACGGCGCGTGCTCTTCTCCTCTTCGATCTTATCAAAATCATAACTTTTTATAGATATAAATCTATTACGTAACGACGCGTGCTCTTCTTTTCTTCGATTTCGTCAAAATCATAACTTTCTATATAAATATAAATCTATTACGTAACGACGTGTTTCTTCGCGCTTCTTTCGTGTTCTCTTCGTGATCATTAACATCTTCGCTCTTTTCTTCATGATCGTTAACATCTTCTCTTCGTGATCGTTAACATCTTCGTTCTTCTCTTCGAACTCTTATTTTAAAACGTTAATTATCGTTCGATATTCTTCTTTATTCTTTAGTCTTTTAATCGCCTTTATTCTGCTTTCTTTATCTTTTATTATATCTCTCTCGTGCTCAACGATCTTTCTATATTCTTATACGTATCTCGATCTAGTCTATTAGACGTTTTATAATCGATTTCGTATCTTTCGCGCTCGTCACGAAATAATATAAGAAAGATATTTAAGCGTTAACGAAGTATAATGACTTGAGCTTGAAATGAGATCGTTACGATAGTAGCGTTATGTTATAATAGAGTCGCTGAATAAAGAGATGAATCTAAGTTATAAGAAAGAGTATCTGATATACTATTAACTTTTGAGCGCTCAGAAGGAATAAGTTGAATCTAATAACAATAAAGTATAGAATATACATTAGATATATTCGTATAAACATGAAGTGTGCTGAGAATTCGTAGTCGTGAATTTGATAATTGAGAAGTTGATTACGTAAGATACGCGAAAATTTTTCGTCTAATAAGAATACGTTATATAGAGCTGCTGTGAAAATATTGTAATTCACTGCTTTTTTAATATAACGTTTTATCGTTCTCATAAAGCTTTTAAAATAAATAATATTAAGCGTATTAAAGAGAATAGAGAAAGACTAGAATAAGAGCATATAAAAAAGAGACGAAGACTCGATACGCAGACTCGAGATAGATATGTTATATCTATCGATTGAAGCTATAGAGCTTATTAACTTAAGATATGTTTTAGCTCTACTGTGACTCTGATAGAAGAGACGATTACGATATCTTCAAAAGCTTTCGAGTAGTAGAATATCTGTGAGTTATAAGTCGAGTATTAAAAGTAGATACTAATAGAGAGTAAATCTAAATAACGAGTTTATTAAAGATAAAGTCTTATTATTATCTTTTCGTGATTCTTTAAGAATTTTAACACGCACACTCGAGTCTAATTTAAAACTTCTCATTAGCTCGCACATAGTACGTTAACTTAATAATCAACAAGTTCGAAACACGTTGAATTTGAGACTAAATATATAAGAGAATTTATAAAGCGCGAGCAAGTCTAGAGAAGCGGAGAAATATACGCTAAGAATAATTGATAAGGATAAAGAGCATACTTAATAGAATTTATATCGAGATGATCTTAGTCACGATATATAATATCTCTTAAGCAACGATAGATTCGAGATCGGAGATAACAGCATCGACGTTATTATTTTTAATATATTTAAACAGTTCGATTCTTCTATTATATCGACGTCTTTATAATTAATATCTGAGATTCTTCGCTCGCGTCTACGCGACACTCACACGAACTTCTTATCTGCGTTCAACGAAGCTTTCTTAAATTCTCTCGAGCTCTCTTCTCCTGCTCAGTCTAATAACTCTAAAAATAACATCGTTGAGATATCAGAGCATCGCTTAAAACGCGAACTCACAGACTTTACTCTTGAATTTATAATCTAATATGAAGTTAAGAGCATTACGCGTTTCGACTATATATCTCTACGAGAGATATTAACTCTAAAAGACGATATAACTGCGAAGAAGCTGTCAGCGCGCCTTTCTATAATATAATCTTAGACTCGAAATAGATTTTCGCTTTCGTTATTGCGAAGATCTAACGTTTCTATCAAAACAGAAAAGATGTTATTCAACACCTCTGACGTAACAGCGAAGATGTATTATTTCGATTTTAGATATCTAGCTGTTATACTTCTAAGCATCAAAGACAGAGATACGAAACTTCATTTCGATATGATCGACATTGTCGAAAGCGCGACTGAGCTTTGACAAAGCCATTGCTGAGGCTCGAGCATACGCACATGCTCAAACGATTATATCAAATATTTTCATGATCAGAGTTTCATTATTTCATCGAACTTTGTTTAATACAATAACTTAAACTTTACTCGTGTCTTTTTCTTCGGTCGAGATAGACGCTCAAGCTCTATTACTAAAAATTTTATACTTATCTTTGCGCAAAGAGTTGTAATAAGATCAATTCTTGATGAGTCGACTTCTCGAGCGATGATCTTGATTAAGAATAATATGATAGAGCTAAAGTCTAAGATAATAACTTACGTTGACTATATGACAATTCAACGTATCTTCGAATAAGGAAATCGAGCTATCAGCGCGTCGATCAAATATATATTTAATCGTCAACGTTATTAGTATCGCTTAACGAATCAACTAAGCGTAATTAAGAGAGAACTAAAGCTATAGTATTACGAACGCGTTAGAAGTACGAAGATTCTATAATTCGAAGTTATCTCGTTATCTTTTACTTGCTTTATCGACGACTTTAATTTATATCGAAACATGTATCGATCTCTGACTAATATTTATCTTATCATCGTCGCTCTAGCTTTGCACGAAAGATAGCGTATAAGAAATGTCTTTTCTATCACACTTGAATCGCACGAATTATATTTTAACGATATTATTAAGACTCTAGAGAAGAGTTTTTAAATGCTTGAAGATAATTATAAACTATAGATCAACGAAGAAATTCAAGAGATCTGAGCTCTTATTTTGATATTTATAGAAAATATAAAGTCTTAATAAGAAGCGACTGACTTCTTAGATTCTACTGTAAACTTGTCTTATAGAATATATTACGTCGATTAAGATACACGAGATGATATGAGCTTCGACACTTGTAATCATAATCGCTATTATCATCAAACTCTCTATCAAAGGACCCGCGATGCTTCAATGAAAATTACTTAACGAATCACTTATTTCAAACAACACGATTTGATAGCAGAATCTTTAACGCTACAGACTTTGACTTCAGCTCTAAATCTGATTATAAGTCGATTAGACGATCTCGCATACAGCGAATTTGTCGATATAGTTAGAAGAATTATATCGATACTATATAAAGACATTCTCATCAAACAAGCTCTCGAAGACTTTATAATTCAATTTCGTGCATTTTTATTTCCTCTTGAGTGAAGACGAATTTAATCTCCTATAACGCATATGAAGTCTTAAATTATATCGAAGTGTGCGAGAGCTTTAGTAATTATTTCAGTATTGTTAAGAAAGTAATCTCTTCGTCTATCTTATATAAGATCTGAATATAAGACTGCATTACTAGCATAAACACAATGCACTGCGAACAGATTAGTTAATGAATGAATTATTATCTTTCTGACTCGAATCGTTAAGAGCAATAGTTTAATTGCTTTTATAGCGTTGAGCGTTCAAGAACGAGCTACGCTATCTTTTACGATTCTCGAAGCTAGACTGGAATTTTAGACAATAATGAATATAGTAGTAACAGTAACGAGAAAGAAAGTCAAGTAGAATAAATCAAAGAAGATAGAAAAAGATAAAGCGTCGATAATGTTCTCGAAGTCTGAAAGTCAGTTCAGCGCTATAACAAGTCAAGCAAGTCAAGCAACATATAGTATCTTTGACAGAATTGTAGAGTCGATCTTATTAGAAGCTACTATCGAGAATAAAATGACGACTCTTTCTAACGTACACGCTACTCTACACTTTTCAACGCTAATAACGAAATATGAATTGTTATAAAACGTTAACGCTCTATCAAAAGAACGAATACACAAGTAATTCTCTATCTCTAATAATTGAACTTGCTATTAAACTAATCATTGTCTTTAGATTTTTTAAAGTTATAATTCTTTTTACGAATCATCGAAAGGTCGAGCGTTAACTTCTTATTAAATCTTACATTCAAAGCACGATTAGACTTATATTAGAGAGAGCTTTTGATGCTATCGATCTCGATATATCAAATGCGCTTTAAAAGCTTCAGTAGAGATGTTCTAAGCTATTTTAAGATCTCGTCGTAAGCTCTATTCTCGCTCAGACAGAAGATAACAATAATAAGTTTTAATAATACGTAAAAGATAACAGACATGTTAATTCTCTCGTATATAACAAGATCGCTAATCAAATAATTCGTATATGTAAACTTTCGACAAAGATGAGTTAGATAAAGATTATTAATAATTTCTTTCGAAAATTACAAGCTACTCTCATAGAGTACGAATATAAGATATTCACGCTTAATTCAAAGTCTCTCTACTGATATAATTAGTTCAGCTTTTAAGACTCGTAAGTATTTCTTTTCAAATACGTATCTTTACTTTAATGTTAATTATCTGCTTAATTTATTCTTTGCGCGCACTTCATTAAAGCGAAAAGACTTTATTTGTTTACATGAATTACGCTTTATAAAACAATCATATACGCAGATTCTATAGATCTTCTCTTATTGCTTTAATCGAGACACGATAAGACGTATCTTTATGAAAGTGAGAAGATTACGCTTTGTTATTACGAGTGAATAAGATCGACTACTTGATTTCTCTCTGCTTGAGCTCACGAACGAGAGACGTATAATTAATATACTGAAGATCTTCTCGAAACGAGTGTGAATAGCGTCGACTAGATAGGGAGAAGCAGAATTAGATGAACAGCGTATAATACTATATAACTAAGATGTACAATTTTCGTAGAGATAATAAAACATTACTCTATTAAAATAGAAAGTTTCACTCTACGTAGATTTTATAGTTCTTTAATTATTATTACTTCGAGATAAAATAACGTAAAAATAATATCTTAAGTCTCTTAAGTAATAATATAATATAATTATCTAATTCTTTAGAAATTTAAGATATTAAGATAATAAGTATATTTATATTTATATTTTAATCTTAATCTTTAATATTTAAACGTATATTATATATTTAATACTTACTTATATTAAGTTTATCTTTAAATAAAAATAAAAATAAGAATATTATAATAGATTTTTATATCTATTTAATACTTAATACGTATACTTTAATAGAATCTAATTATTATTATTATTATTATTATTAATTACTTAATTATAAGTTATTACGTTTATATTTAAGTAAATATTAAATAAGATTATAATCGTACTTAATAAAGCGCGATTATTTAATAAATAATAATTTCTATAATAATATCTATTATTATATAATAAGAAAAGTATTATATTAAATAAGTAATATACTTTAAAATATATTTAATATATCTTAAATCTTAATAATTAATAACTTTAATAATCTAAGTATTAATTTCAAGTCTAAGTTAATAATTACGTTCTTAACTAATTATTTTATTTAAGTATATAAAGTACTTAATTATATTAATGTTATTTAATAATAAAAAGATTATAAGATAAAGTATATTAATAAATAATAGAATTCTTTATCTTAAATAATAAGTTTATAATATAGATTATTATATTATTATTATTGTTAAATTATATTATAAATTATACGTAACTAAGATTCTTTAAAATCTAAGTAGAAATATATAAAGTATATAAATACGATTAACGTGAGATAAGAAAAGAACGCTAAATCGAAGACTTGACGACGTCGCACAAATCTAATATTCAAATTTCAAAATATTTCAATTTTCAAGTTATCATGTGAAAGTACTATCTTACGCTTTTCGCTTTTGTAACGAAGAGCTGAATCTTAAAATACTTTAATAAAAGAGATTTACAGCGATAAGGTCGTCGACGCGAGATTTAACTGAAAAGCTATGCGACGAAAAGACAGGTTTAAGTGAATAAATAACTAAGTATTTAATTCTCTTAGGTGATACTAGCTGATCGAGCTTTAGATTTGATGCGATTCTATTATTTGATATCTTGAGCTCGCTATTTCTCTGATTCTACGATTTTAATTAAAAAGCTACTATCTGATCGAGCTATAGACATCGTGAGATCCTATTATTTGACAGCGCGAGCTCGTTTCTACTTGGATTTTACGATTTTTATTAAAAGCTATATTTTCTGAATATGAGACTATATAATCTCATGTCTGGCTATCGCATCTTATTCTTCGCCTTTCTTCTCGCTTTCTTCGTTTTCTTCGCGCCTTTCTTCATTTATTCTCAATTCTCTCTATTTATTCTCAACCTCTCTATATTCTTCTTTATCCTTGCTTATACCTAGTATACTTCTCCAGTTCTCTTTAGTTCTCTTCGTTTCGTCTCACTTTTCGTGTCCTTCTGATGTCTTTGCTCCGCTTCTAACATAGCTGCGTAAAGCTCGCCGCTAATACTCGATCTTGATATCTATCTAAGTATCTTATCTGAAATACAATCATATTCATTTTTTATTATATATTTGCAAGAATAATAAATATAAAAGCTTGTTATTACTTAGAAGCGCTCGATGATAGAGAAAGTTAAGCGCTAGATAATAATGACAGCGACTGCGTTATATCGAAGATCTAGAATAATACGAATTATAATAGCTATATTTTAGAAATCGTGAGAGACGAGCTATTAGATGAGGTAATAAGTTATATAAGTCAAAAATTCTATTCTTGTTAACAACTTAATGATCACGATAAGATAATGAAGACTTGAGAATAAAGATAAGTCGAGTCGCGATATAAAGATATATAATCAAGTTTAAAGCGTGAATATTAAATGATTTTAGTACATCTATGCTGTAAGATACGTGTTTAAATAGAATAAGCTGACACTTATATGAGTTATAAAATATGCTGACTTGAGCAGATAAAGAATTTAAGCAGAAGTAATAAGATGTAATAGATATAATGATAAGTCTTTATAATGATTGCAGACGAAGGGTTACTAATAAGTTCAATATTTAAAACACGGCTCACATACGCGCGACGCTGAACAATATTCTATTAATACTAAACGTAAGTATCTTATATCTAGAAATTCTTGAAATGAAAGCTGAAGCGAAGGAAATATAGATAAAGCAAAGCGAAGACAAGCGTTATAAGCTTCGAGATTACGAGATATTTAAGATAAAGATCATTATTCTAATGATAAGATCTACTTGAGAGATGCTGACATTGTGATAGATATATTAAGTACGTTAAGGTTCAACGAGGATAAATAGAAGAAGGCTCGAAGAAAGTAACTCAAGTCTATCGTTGTTTGCGCATTGACTAATAATGATTTAGATATTTATATCGAAGTATCTTCTCGCTCTCGAGTACGCCGTCTTCGTCACAGTTAATTATTCAATATTAGCGTCTCTTTCTTGAATCATCTTCTTATCTATATTCTCGTTTCAACGACTATCTCTTTATATCTATCTTATTCACCTTCTCTTCGACATCAACACAGACTCTCATCTTGCGTCTACGATCTGACGAAGCGTCTAATCTACTGCGAATCTCGTTCTGCGATCTTGAACGACGACGTGAATGTTATTGAATAGAAAAGAAGAAAGATGATTAAAGAAGTAAGACTCTACGCTGAAGATTGAGAAAGCAAAGAAGCTTACTCGAGAAATAGAGTGAAGATTAATAGTTGTTATTAAAATAAAAAGTTATTATCTCAAGCTTTCGTGTAAAGAGTAAACTTGAAATATCGAATTCACTGCAATAAGAAGATAGATGTTAGAAAATATAGTCGCTAGAAAACACTCTGAGGAGGATTATAAGAGACTTTTTAAATCTTAAGATTTAAGCGCTCAAAATTGCTCTTCATATTGCGCTAGAATAATTATTAATATAGAATATTCTGTTATTCTTTCTCTTTTAAGAGATTGTTATATCAAAAAACACGATAGCTCATATATTGTTCTAAACAAAATTGATGGTGCGACGAGCTAGCGTAATGTTAAGCTTTATACGACGAAATCTTTTAAAGTGCTGATCTCCTGAGCAATAAAGCTCGTCTGACAGAAAACTATGCTCTATCAATGATCCTCATATGCGTATATCCTCATTCTTGAAAAGCCTATCGGGATATTCTATGATGACGATATCTTACCGCACTATAGTTATGCGAATAATATGGCGTTTCAACAGGAAGAAAAATATATGACGCTAGTGACCCTGCCAAGACTTTCCAGGGAGGATCGCGAAAACCCCCCTGCCGACCTTAAAGTATTTAGCAAGAGTGCCAAGACTTTTAGCCGACCTCCGTAGTGGCAAAATCGTCGCTACTGATAAAGATCAGAGTCATGAGCCCAAAACCTTTGAGAGGCAAACGCCTCTCGGAGATCAAGCTTTCCAGAAATTTCAACGGCAGGCAAGTAGAGAGGCTACCGTCGGAGTCGGGGCTGTATTGATCCGCAGACTTCATAGGACGCTCCTTGCACCAATAGTAGCCGTCACAATGGCGGGTCTGCTCTTTGTCTATACTCGCTCTTCGATTCACGCTGCCAAACGGAATGCGGAACGTCACAGAGCGGCAGACGTACGTACATTTCCGAGATGATCTTTCTGATGGTACTGAAACCAAGTCGCAAGGCATGTTTCGGGAGCAGACTCGCTTTTTCTACTTCCGACACCTGTCTTTTGCGACTCAATTATCGCACTTGAAGAAGCCATGCTAACACTGAAACGTGCGCAGGGAGGTCAGATCAGCTGGTACAATGAGAGCCAGCGGCGTCATGGAGCTTTGGAGAAGCCCGAGGAGCAAGTTTCGATCAAAGAATTGATCGCAGGTACACAGGACAAGACAGGGGATGTGGTAGGGAAAGGGAGTCCGCAGTCTCCTCACGAGAATGTGCTCAGAGGGAGGAAGGGCAAGCGAGACAATGGTGGATGATGTGATTTGCTCTTGCTTGGAGCAAATCTGTTATACGGTGGATGGCTGTGGATGGTGATGGATTGATCATTCTCAATCCGAGTATCAGGCTTCGAAGGGTCTGAGCTCCAACCAGGTCAAGTCATATCTGTCACTCCGTTTCGATGATCGGATGATGCCAGTCAACAATCTATTGCTACTGACGCTGGGGAAGGAAACCCAATGGAAGAACTTTGGAAGAACTTGATAAACTGAAGAGGTACGGCAGGAATTTCGAGAAGGAGCAGGACGTGGCCCGCGGCACAGATCAGAGGTTACTATCTAAAAACTTTGAATCATAGCTGTCCATGATAACACTTATGTACACACCTTATTCAACGCAGTTATAAGCGGATGTCGCTTTTGCCACAAGCTTTCCTTTCGATCCTTGAAAAGTCACGACTCCTTGCGCCCCGGGGCAACAGCCATGCTAAAAAAAAACGCCAGCTGGGCTTGTCATTCTTGCCAACAACCTTTTGATTTGAGGCCTAGTGGTCTGAGAAAATGTACACTCTGAACTGCTGATCAAGCGTATCTTTGCGAGTTCAGTGTTAAAAGATCCTGGCGATTGTGGATATTGTGCGCATGCGGCACGGAGAATGCAAATCTTATGAAACCGCCTGCCCAAGTACACCCTCATTTGATTGTTCGTCGCGCTGAAGTTGGATCATGGTCTTCTTGAGGTATTCAAATGTGAGAATTGTCGTCATGGCAGATGGTACAGCTCGTATCAAGTTCGTACCAAGGCCAGCGTAGAAACCTCGCCATCCTTCTTCCATGAGGATGGTTTTGCAAGTCTGCACAGTGCCTCGATATCGCATTTCCATTACAACAGGTGAAATGAATCCTGGGGGGCGTCCGTGATCGGCGGACTTTGTTAAGCCTTCTCTCAAAGGCGTTCCCTGTGATGCAGGCGTACTAGCTGACCTTTGTTGCGTTTGCAAACGAGTTCGAACAACCTCGTGGGGATAAGTGGCCGTGCTAGCACAAACTTTACTCAAGAAGACGGCCATGGCCAAGCCGTAGAAGTGGTGGCTCCGGTCCTCATCGGTTTCCTTTTGCCCCTTTCCAATACCCGTAAACTTCTCCTTGAAGACTTCATACAGAGGGAACTGTATTGCAACGTGAGTCAACCCAAGCAAAGCTGGTGTGAGACCAGAATAGAAAGATAAAAGGCCTTCCGTGCGGTACATGACCCTTGCAGCATCCCAGGTATTTTTGTAATGCCAAGGAGCTTTTGAGTGGTTGGTTGCTATTCTCGAGCTTGACTGAGACATGAGCCTCGTCTTTATGACCCAGATAGGATTGGTCGCCATGGTCGAGCATGCGCCTCCACTAAGCGAAGCGTACACGTTTGCAAGGAACCAATTGTCTAATTTGGAAACCTGGGTGAGCTGATTTCCGGACTCGCTAACGAGATGGCTTACCTGTTCTTGTCCTGAAGAAAGCTTGCGCTTTGTTGTACACCGTCAAATAGACAGCCCAAGTCGGCACGTAGCCGAGAAGCATTGGCCCGAGCCCTCGGTACATGCCCCGAAGGCCTTCCTCGTTCCATATGGTAGCAGCAGTCCCTTGCACACCCCGGTATGCAGCAGTAGTAATCTTGATCCCATCGTTTGAAGCTCGAAAGCCGCCTTGGGCTTGTAGCTTGGTCTTAATCACATCCAGCGGGCAGCTCACAAGTCCGGAAACAGCACCAGCAAGACCCCCTGATATTGGGACTACATAAACTTCCGGTATTCTTCTTACCCAGCGCTCGAGCGGGGTCTCCGGCGGGCTCGATTTTCCATTCTTAGTGTTTTGAGCAGCGATTTGAGAGGTGTGATTCCGATCAAAGGACATCTCTGGGAAGACAGAGGCCGGAGAAGGGCTCAGCAAGGCATCGGGCAGGATGTAGTCGTTGATCGCTGGCACCGCGGTAAGATCTCAACGATTTAGCAGCTTCATCCCGATTGAGGGCATTAGGGAGGATGATGAAGATCTATGGAATGCTGAGTGCAGGTTAGGACCGGGCGATTTGAATACGGAGAATTTGTCGGGCGGGGAAGGCACAACTTTTGAATTGATATTTGCTCGAGTTGCTGTACCCGGCTGCAGGGCATATTTACTCGAAGCGGTGCGGCAGGTCTACCGTTCTTTGCAGGTTAACAGGCGCGGGCGCTAGAGTAATGGGAAACCTGTTGGCAAATGAAATATTTTTCCGTGCATTGATATTGTGTGACAACTGACGAAGGATGGTGTGTCACAGCGTAACGACTGATGACTACGCATATAACGTAATTCTAATATAGAGCGTTTATCGATTGTAGACTTAGGTACTTCTAAGGTGCATTTTTACCGCAACAGCTAGATATTCGTTTAACTAACCACACTGCCAGGGAAAAGTAAAGACATTCGTCGCCATCACGTAATATCATTGTATAAGGTAGTATTAGCAGCTTCGCTAATCGTGAAAGATATCATTCAAATGCGCTGTACTTGTAAAAGCGAAAACGATGTTGTTTGCATCATTTCTTCTGCAAGTTCTTTTTGGAATACTCTGCCCCGAATTCTTCGTACTCGAATCGCGACAGCGCAACTTACGCAAAGACTGCGCAGCAGCATACCTGGAGCTCATCGGTTCGAATCGACCTACGTCATGCAAGGCGTACGATTGATTATTGGCGTCGAGTATGGAGCTTTGAACTTCACTTCTCCCGGAAACTCAACTCTGTGACTAGAATACTCAAAATCTACGGGTTTCCCGTTAGCGCCTTACTTTAGCGCCCAAAATCTAACGGTACAATAGGTATAGCCTAAAAGAAGTACAGAGCTCGCAACCACCTCCAATCCTCATCATCCCAACTTCCAAGACCTCATACTCTCGACTAAAGCTCAATCCAACTTCAACTATTGGCAATTATGTCGGCGCCATCCCTCGCAGGATACATCATCAAGAGACCATGGTTAAAACGCTGGATGATGCCATTGGCCAATTGGTACGCCGATGCTGCGGGATACAGAAAACTCGGCCTCAGGTAATGAATTATTCAGCTAATCCGACGAAATCGAGTGGCGCAACTTCTATGGTCATTGTTTGGAGATGCACAAAAGCTCAGGGTCTATCGGAGAGCTCGAGCTGACCTCAAGGAATTCAAGGGCCGATGATCTCATCCCGGAAGAGTCTGATACAGTCCTACTCGCTTTAAAACGACTACCCCCCAAGGAAGCGTATGACCGCGTTTTTCGACTTCGAAGAGCTTTCCAGGTATGTCAAAATGATATTTATTGCTTTGATTGGATGGTCCGCAGGCTGCTGATATGTCTAAGTGCTCTCTTGCCCACCAATTGCTGCCCAAGGATCAGCAAACAAAGCCGGAAGAGGTGAACCACATTTGATTCTCTTGCCATCCTTAACAGAGGCTTATTTTTCACAGGACTACCAATACCTTTCACCAATTATCAAAGAAATCGAATCGGAATCGAAGGAGCGCGATGACTTGGAAGCTATGGTTGTCGGCAAGAGGAAGAAGTGAAGGAAAATACAGGATCAGAAGCCAGTAATACTCTGCTTGCGACATCTGCACACTGTTCTTTCTGTGCGAGAGCCACTTCTGTACTAAAGTGGCCTTTTCGTTACTGTACATAGGCAAAACACAACGGACATCTGAATTTTCCCCATAATCTTCCCCAAAATCTTCCCCACGTCTGGCAGAGGTAATCATCTCAATGCCAATGCGACGGTACTAAGGTATCTCAGCCTGAGACATGGGGATCTATTAAGGTTCAAAACAAGAGCATGCGCGGTACCACCGGAATCGAACGTGGTGGACCTTGGAGGAGAGACATTTGCAAAAAAAACAACGGATATCAAAGATTTTACATTTCTAGTCCACAGTCTGTTGAATCAACCGAAACATTTCTGTTTTGAGGGCAATTTTTACTAACCTTGCGCGAGGTCTCTTAGAACAAGGACTCTATCCCTTTGTGCTCTGCCGGAATGATTGTGCCATTCTATTTCAAGCGAAGCGCTGTGGGGGTTTATCTCTTTACTGCTCTACTCGAGAGATATCCGTACTTCCTCCAGGCTTGTTTATAGAAAATCTAGATATTCCTCCAGTAGGCTACCATGGTTATATGCATCAAAGGGTATTTGTCACCATCCTGCACAGAATCGTTGGAAGAACAGAATCCCATTTGACTGACAAGACCGGTACAGTTGTCGAGCCAGTAATGGTCGGACATTATCATGCTCTTCATGCTCCTTCGACGACGTTTATGTCGACATCTTCAACTCTCCACATGTACCACATGAAAACACTTCGATATGGCGCGAATTTTTCAGAATGCTTGAGCATTTCTTGCTCTGACATGTACTTCCACTGCAAGTTCTCCACTCAGTAATTTTCTTGTGCATGATCAAGAGTTGAGTCATAAGACAGTTGTGGGGGTCGGTGCACTCCCACCTGTCTTGCGACACAAATCATGGTGTGGAATAGGAAACCAAAAGCCAGGGAATTTGCTTACTTTACCTCCGCCCTTGCCCTTCAACTTTTTTACGTCCTTGCCCATGAAAGCGGCCATACCTCGCCTTGATAAATCAGCACGTCGTCAAATGCAGCACATAAGAGAGTGGTCATACTGCACACCAAGATCTCCAGTAGAAAGGATGTCCATTCGCTTCAGCCCAAAGCAAGCAAACATTTCTACAGACCATTTGCCCAATCCTCTCACGGCAATCAACTTTTGGAGTACTTCTTCGTCGCTGGCGTTGATTAACATCGCAGCGCTTAGCTCCCCACTCGCGAATTTCTCTGCAAGTCCTTCAATATACTCAGCTTTCCGCTTTGAAAGGCCAGCCTGACGTAGGAAAGCAACATCGCAAGCCGCGACCTGCGCAGGCGTGGGGAAGACCTTGGCTTCTTCTACCTTTTTCTCGTCAAGAGGCCCATTGAAAAGTCCTACGAACTTTCTTTTGATCGACGAGGCCGCAGCACCAGAAACTTGCTGGGCCATGATGCTACTACAAAGGCTTCTGAAAGGATCGCATTCTTCAGCCAAACCTTCAGGACAAAAGACTCGGCAATAGTGTCTCTCGATAAGTGGCTGCAACTTGGGTTCCATCTTGATAAGGTGGGCACAAGCTTCGTCTAAAATATGGCTCGTTGTGGTGGTCGGTCTTGGAATTCCGGTCTTAGATGGAGAAGCTTCAGCAGTCTCCTGATTGTATGTGACAAGCCGCGATCCTCTAGGCGTAATCAGTGGAGCATTGGTCCTATGGGGCTCAGCAGGCCGGTCAAACGACAGCTGAGCTTGATCGTTTGGTGGATGTCTAGGCACCTGTGAAACATCTTGTGAATGTTTGCACGATAGGTTTTGCTGAGGCTCAGGTGTCTGGAGTCGAGCTCTTTTCGCCAAGGGGGATGCGGGATTTTCTTCAGACTTGTGTGATCGCTTTTGTCTCTTCTTTACCAAGGTCCTAGTTGCAGTCGTAGCTATTGGGCCTTCAGCTAAGCTGTTCTTTTCGGAAGAATCATCTCCATGTGGGGATCTAGACACTGCCACAGTACTGTGATTGAGGGATGTATTGCTCCGCAGTGTACGTTGGACAGTCATTTTCGACACAATTATGAGATGATGTCGAAATAGCGAAACAATACTAGACATGGAACAGGGGACAAGGTCAAGACATTCGGGTGTCACACGGCTTGTCTTGGTAGAGGACAATGCCAATGTGTTTGTAGCATTAAGTAAGTGCTGAAAAGATGTCAGCCAGCATGACAGAATCGTACAAATAGTCAGGGCGGGGTTCGAAATGCATACATCTATTCGGATTTATATAGGAGGTCCAATGTAACAGACCGTCGGTCGTTGTATGCATATATCCGTACTACGAACAAACCGAAGGGCTTGTTGCAGATATCAACTATCAAGCAATGTCCTACTTTTAATTCTTTGACAGCGGAAATTTGTACATATTATTAATGATACTTGGCATGGACCACCAGACGGTTGAGGCGTTCAAGTGAGATTGGCTTTAATGCTTTTATGCAGATCATCCATCTTAGCGGCCTTGCGAAACAAATTGCCTGCTTGCTCTCGGATTAACGTTTCAGTTTCAATAATAATCTCTGATAATGATTTGCTCCCATTTTTGGAGAGGACTGACTAGAGTATAAGGTACTAAGATAGTGATATTATTGAATTATTATTGGGAGCTTTGTCGATTGGTGGCAAGAAAAGACACAGACAGATAGATAGGTCGTCTTCGGAAACAAACTCTACCTACATAACGGAAGTGCACTATGCAGTTGCCACTGATGACGAGTACACGCTACATAGGTGGAGTCCAGACTTTTGAGCTTGCCGCAGCCGAGAATCCGACTATTGCGCCCTTCAGCATTTTTTATTATTATTATTGTTGATTATTTTTTGGCTGTACTACCTCCATACTCGGTACTCCATCAAAGACCGCCATCCCTCGGTCGCTACGGGGAAAACCAGTCCTTCCCAAGGAGGATTCATATACGGTACTAACACGAACTATGAGTAGCTACCGTACCCTCAAGATCTTGCAGGGATGGGCGTATCTTGGACTTGTCAGTGCACGAATGCACGAATGCACGAGCTTCCCCCGAGAGATAATGAGATAAAAGGCAACACGAAATACCGTACTCCATCCTTAATTAAGCAGCTAGATATCATGTGCCAATTGCCATATCTCAATGCATTTGCTTTCCACTCCTTTCATGGAGTAGTGTCGTCGCTCAAGCATAGAGCAAAGTGGACGGAGTAGAGTCGAAATGAACGTGTTCAAGGTTGCGTAGACTCTTCTACTCAGGATACGTATAGATAATAGTAGTACGATGGTACATTATGATACCTAAGGTTAACTAGAGATTGGTCTTCCGTGTCAAGTTGGATGAAGATTGAAGAGGGTTTCAATAGAAAGGTATTTCTTCTTATCTACCAATTGAATTGGAGAGATAATGGCAAGGTGGGTCGGAGGTTCTGAATATGGTAGCTGTGTTGGGTATGGTGCTGCAAGGAAACTGGCGGATTTGGAGCCGCTAATTCCTCGTTGGCGATGGCAACGCTAAAGTAACTGGCTCACAGGCAAGGGTCTCCTTTTTCCCGCCTAAGGTGCCTTTTTTTTAGACTACATTACTCGCTCCACTCTTTTTTTCCTGCTTCGACTTCTTTTCCCCCCAAAATAAAATCCTTCAAAGGAGGACTACTCTTTCCGAATCTCCATCAATCAACAACAAAAGGTCGTCGTGCCTGACTCTCGTTCATCCGTCATATTCACATTCATCACCGGCGCCTTCCTCTGAGGTTCAAAACAGAACTTCACGTCGGTTAGCTTCTACCTACTTTTTAATATTAGCCTCCTTCCTTTCTTCACCACATTCGCTGCATCTTTTCCAACCTCCCCAACAACTCTTCTCCTCTTCTCCCACTAATACACCACTTTTATCCGCGAATAATCATCATCACACTCAATCATCTGCAGCTCTTAATCCACTGCTTCGCGTAAGCCTCAATCCTCCCTCGTCGCCTTCTCTGCACGTTACACATTGCCTGTCGCGGTGCCATGTTTACTCTACCACCTACTCCCAGACTTATCCATCAATCTTCGACTTGGAGCTGACTTGACTTATCTCTAGTTATTGTATTCCATCACATATTATCCACAATGGCCATCATAACATACCTCTTGCCGGCACTGGCCTTTGCAAGCACTGCCATAGGTGAGACGACGACCTCTTCTCCCCCTTCCTCCATGAGTCACGCCTGCATTGGAGCCCCACCATGTCCACCACCATCTTCTTGAGTCACAAGCTGGTACTATCAATTGCTGACTTGGTCACTACAGCTCAGTGCAGTAACGCCGCCACGATGACAATCACAGCTTCGGCAGATGCCTCTGGCCTTGCCTCTTGCACAACCTACAGCGGCTCCGTCGCCATTCCGACCGGCCTGGCCACCCCGCAGGATTCCAATGGCCACCAGCAGCTGTCCGTCGACGGTGTACAAGTCATTACTGGCAATTTGACTGTCACCAATGCCATTATGCTTTCAAGCTTGTCCTTTGGGGATCTCAAGACCCTTGGCGGCTTTGAGCTCGGAGGGTTGACCGTTCTGTCCGAGCTGTCGTTTCCTCAACTCACGCAGGTCACAGCCTTGAACTTCACCGCTCTACCTGCGTTGCAACAGATGTCATTTGGAGGCGCTGGAATCAGTCAGGCCGATAGCGTTCTCATCACCAATACTGGACTCAGCTCACTGCAAGGCATCAACAACCTGCAATCCGTCTCCACCTTCAATGTCAACAACAATGCGGCTTTACAAAACATCAGTCTGCAGGTCACCAGTATCAAGAACTCTCTGGACATTGAGGCTAACGATGGTTTCGTATCTGGGCTCACTACTACTTTCCCCTTGCTCGAGACTGCTCAGAACATGACCTTCCGTAACTGCAGTTCAGTTCTCCTCCCATCGCTTGCCAACGTCACACAGGATTTGGGATTCTACGGCAACACCATGACGTCTTTTATAGCACCCAACCTGACCACTGTTGGTGGTCTGATCTTTGTTGACAACACTGACTTGACCAACATATCAATCCCAGGGCTCGTATCCGTTAACGGCAGCTACCAGATTGCAAACAACACAATGTTGAAGCAAATCAACGGGTTCCAGAAGCTTTCGGTCATCAAAGGTGCCCTGGACTTCAACGGCAACTTCACCGAGTGAGTACTGTTTTTTTTAATATCGTGTCGGAAGTATATCGAGTGCTGACCGCTTTGTAGGGTCGATCTTCCTGCTCTGACTCAGGTGCAAGGTGCTTTCAACGTGCAGAGTTCCGGTCAATTGGACTGCAGCGCATTCTCAGCCGACAAGACTAGCAAGCAGGTCATCAAGGGCAACTTCGAGTGCTCAGGCAGTGTGTCCAAGCCAGGAGGTGCCGGTACCAAGGCATCCGCCTCGGCCTCTTCCAAGCCCACTGGCAAGAGCTCTGCTGGCCATATCGAGGTCAACTTCCCAGCAGTCATGGGCGGCGCATCCCTCATCGCAGGGCTGTTGCAGCTTGTACTGTAGGGTTTTCGTTGTCCTCTGTGAGATTGTTAGTGGGGCTGCTACCTAGTTGGCGTGCCCCTCCTGGTTTCCCTGCTTGCATGATGGATCACTGGGCGTTGAACGAAGGTTCATTCAATTTGGCAAATGTGCGAGTGATGCATCGTTTCAAAGCGAGATACATACGCGGTTGAGATGTCAAGTGTGGAAGAAGTTGAAGAATAGATTGTCTAGCTTAGCAAGGACTCTTGAAGTATGGCATAATGGTGGACTTCTTGCAGAGCCTCTTAGTACGGGCAACTCTGGTCTCATTCGTGGTGCTACAAAAGTGGTATGAGCTCGCAGTTGCATGCTTTCTTCATCGGTGTTCTCGGACTCATGTTCATATTGTTGGCTCGTCATTTCTGTACCTTACCATACGTTCTTTGTCCGGCTGCTTAGGCTTAGACAAAAAGCATAATACGATCCTCCACACTGAAAGCATTGCAAAATTGTTGCAAAATTATTGCTAATATGAAATTATGGTCATTCTTCATGCGACACGCAAGGCTTCATGCAATGCCCATTACGCTGACACATACGGTGGCAATAGGTCCTGACAGCATACATATCACAATAGAGAATGTGTGGTAGGAGCGGACAAATTGCGCTAACAGATCGCCGGGACTCGCCATCCTCGTTCTCCTTCCATGTCATGCAGTTCAGGTTGCCAACCTGTCATTTGCAGTAAGGGCAGCTCAGCAGTCATTGGGGGAAGTAGACCGATCCTGAGCATCTTGGTACAGCAGCAAATGCATCACATCACTTTGTTAAACAGCGTCGACATTCCACTAAGAATGCTCGCTCTCCTTCCTCGTCTTCTCCTAGGGACTTTAGATTCAGGACAAGAAGTCGATTGTAGGCAAACTCTCTATCTATTTACCATATCCGCCATAAAACTGTGGCCAATCCTGCGCACAAAACGTGTTTACCATTTCATGTTTTCGTTATGTCTTCTTGATTTTGTGCTTGCTTCTCCTACATGTCTTACAGATTGCGTCCGACTGGAATTCCTGCAGAAGTGAACACGCCGGTGTAAGTCTGCCGTCTAAGAAGACACTGGATCTCGCACAGCGCTAATTCCTAACGGTGGAAAGTAAGCTGCCGCACTTCCATGAATTTGTTGAATTTGTTGAAGGGGCACGGTTGCCCAGTAATGATGGAGACTGCCAGCTCCCGTGCCGAGTGGATGCTACCTCTATTGTGACGTCTACCAATCGATACATTGCTCCAACCGTGCCACGGCCTGCACAAAAAGTCCCCACACGGTCTCCGCTCGAACACAGCTCTGTTCGCAAGGCGTCGGGGTTCGAGGAGTCTGAGTGTTCAGATACTCGGCGGCGCGATTTGTGTCAATGGCAAGGACGTTTACATGGTCTGCTTTCGTCTAAGGACCGGGCAGCGCATGAAGTTCTACACAATAACGATCAGTCCTCAAGCAACGGCCCATTACTGGCAAGCGGGAATAATAAACGGCCTAGGCCTAGCGAGGCTCCTGAAGATAACTTTTTAATCGGAGAGAAACGTCAACGCGTTCCTCGCCATGATGTACCATCTACAGTGGGTTCGAATTCCACCAAGACTGGGTCATCGGCGTCTAGCAAGACGTTAAGAGCCAAGCCGTCGGTGCGATGCACCCCACCGCGACGCCCCACCCTCGAGACTGATAATTCGGACATGGATCTAGTGGTCCAGCACAAGGTCGAGGAGGGCAAGGTCGCCCATAAGAGGGCTGAACAGAAACGCCGGAACGAGCAATCTTCTTTGATAACAGAGATGGAGCACCGTCTCCCTTCAGAATTTTTAGATGGATGTCAGCCAAGAAACCAAAAGCCGGGATACTCAAAAAATGGAACATTGAAGGCCATGCTAAACTGTCACAAGCACCAGGCCACATTGATCGAGGATCAGGACAAAATCATCGAGGCGCAGGCAGCAGCTAATGCAGCGTTGAAAGAAAGATATACGGCGTTGATGCAGCAATGTCAGCAATGTGGGTCGTGGAACGAACTGCCCGGCTGATCTCGAACAATGAGTGCCATGCGTATTCTACGTATGGTACTAGTACCGTCAAGCAGTATTTCTACACTTCTATCTAATGTCTCGAAACGTTACAGCTATAGTCAAGGGGAATGCGAGCAAGGCTCAAGACGACCGAGTGCACACACACCAAGTCTAGCCTCTGGAGCTCCATCAACACATCTCGCAGTTAGAGGGGGCTCTCTGTTAGGCCGACAAGGCAGATTACTCTGTCCTGTACTGTCCCACCACTTTCGGATTCAACAATAGGCTTCGGGGTGCACATTTAATCCTGGACTTTCTTCGGTTTCTAGTATGAGAAGTGAGTCTATGACGGCCTTTGGCGGGCATGGTGTATTTTAATACAAAGATGAGTATCGGTGTTTCGACGACCTGAATTCTAGAGTCACTGTGAAGACATGCCTGGTGGCTGCCCTAGGAGCCATTGCGTGGTAGGCTTAAGTGAGGACCTTACTCATCGTATCTCTTATGGACTAGTATCGGATTTACACCTCCGATTCGACCCATTTTTTGGGGTAAGAATGAGACGCGCATATTGACACTGCGTCCTTGCATAAAAGATATATTTTCACAGCAATACAGCATTGCCAACATGTGAATGCACGTGACGGCATAGCATGTCTTACTTCGGGAAATTAAGGAGCTAGGTGCCATTTACTTCCTTGTCGAGCCACTTGACACGATGAAGAGACACGTTCTTGCCCAGCAAAAGTATGATGCGTACCATTAAGAAAGGACGGCGAGGAGTGAAAAAAGCTTGAGGACTTGGGCGGTAGTGTAGAAACGTACTCGAGCCCTTATGCTAGCTCGTGGGCAAACAGACCAACAGAGGTTCAAACAATGCCAGGCTCGAAGACAATAATCATCAAGTAAAGAAAGTGCGCCCTTAAAATTCTGCCGTGGTTAGAGTCCAGACGTCTGCTCAGCCCGGTCTTTGGTACTTTCATGGCAAGAATCCTGTAGGATCCATTGATTCAAGTACGTAGTAAATACACTGTACCCCGTAGAAGGGAAAATTAAGAGAACGGTAGAGTAGCACGTAGGTAAATTACGCCAAGAGTAGTCCTTTTGAAAAAAATGCCAAGCGACGCTTGGTCTACGATTCGGCGACCAGGGGGTGTTGGACGGAATACGGACACACCCAAATATTTCTCACTCTATCAACCCTCGATTCCCAATCCACTGCCTAGCGTCCATATCCCTATACATGGTTCAACGCTGAAGCAGTCATACAAAGGAGCATTGAGCTCGTCTATTCCAATCGTATTGACAGCCCGTGTAACGTGCATAACTTCGCCTTCGAACGAGGCGTTCGCCTCTGGACCTCCTCCCCAACGCTATGCTGCTTCCCAAGGGCGGCGTGACCTGGAAGTCGACAAAAGCACGCCTCCCACCTTATAGAGCTGTTCTTCACTATCTCACCCGGACTCGAACACTCTCTTTCGTCGCTCTAGCCGTGGTGGTATTGATACTATGGGGGGGCATCAGTACTTCGTCGCGGGAGATGCAAAGGTGATCTCGGATTCGAAGATGGAATCGCTGTGTGCTGAAAGGCTAACCATCTCCACCTGACTCTTAGGTTCTATTGTTGGGGTCCCGCAAAAGCGCCAATGGCAATGACGACGAACGAGCAAGCACAGTGGCACGCACACCTACAGACCCCAGTGCTCTACAATCATCACGCTCCCATCGAAGTTGAGTCGCCATCAATACAGAGTGTTGATCTGAATGGGATCATGTCTACTCCAAGGGCTGCTGTCAATGAGGAGCGCGTTCTTATTTTGACTCCTCTGCGAGACGCCGCCCCCTACCTTAGCAAATACTTCGACCTTCTGTCTGAGCTTACCTATCCCCATGATCTTATCGACCTTGCCTTCCTCGTAGGCGACTCCACGGATGATACGTTGGCGGTGTTGTCAGCAGAGTTGGACAGAGTTCAAAAACGGACCGATAAGATACCGTTTCACAGCGCGCTGATCGTAGAAAAGGATTTCGGGGCTATCGTCGGCCAGAGCGTTGAAGAGAGACACGGATTCAAGGCTCAGGGGCCTAGGCGGAAAGCAATTGCTAGGGCTCGAAATTACCTCCTCTACACCGCGCTGAAGCCAACACACTCTTGGGTGTACTGGAGAGATGTCGATATCCAGGATAGCCCCGGTAAGATTCTGGAGGATTTCATGGATCACAATAAAGATGTCTTGGTCCCAAGTATGTATGCCCGTGTCATGCCGCTGTGGAATTAGTACTGAAATTGCAGATATTTGGTTTCACCGATACGAAAATGGCCGTGATATAGAGGGTCGCTGTAAGTTGTTCCGGTCCATGTATACGTCAAGGAAATGCTTATAATCTCTAAAGTCGACTACAACTCCTGGATCGAGTCTGACACAGGTCGCAAGCTTGCAGATTCTTTAGATAAGGATATAGTTTTAGCCGAGGGTATGTGCCGTACTCGTTTCTTCAACATGAAAAATTGAAGCTAATGTCAACGTAGGCTACAAGGAGTACAATACCAAACGGAAATACCTCGTCACCCTGGGCGATTGGCGAAACAACAAAGATGAGGAGGTGGAATTAGATGGAGTTGGTGGCGTGAATATACTAGTGAAAGCGGATGTACACAGATCAGGTGGGTGGAAGCACATTGGGCAGATCCTCAGAAGTATATGCTAATGATCCGCTAAGGCATTAATTTCCCATGCTACGCCTTTGAGAACCAGGCGGAGACTGAGGGTTTTGCCAAGATGGCGAAACGAGCAGGTTACCAAGTTGTAGGACTACCGAATTACGTGGTTTGGCACATCGACACCGAAGAGAAGCGAGGAAATTTGGGTTCGAGACCGGCATATTAGATGTCACGACGGTTCACAAGCATTTCGTTTTACTAAGTAGACAGTCTCAGTTACACAAGGATTAAGGCCAGTTGCTCTTGCTTTGAAGTGCGATGGGTTGAGGACGACAACAATTGGGAACGGAGCCACAAGGATAGCGGGATGAACGCCCATCACCCAGTCAAAGGGTGGTTCCTCAGGGAGGGCACTGAGATATAATAATGATGTCGAGATAAGCTTCCCCGAGTCCACTTCCAGGCGTTATGTGTGCCCTTGCAGCTTGTAAGCCTGCTTTGTCGAGGTGGTTGAGAGGTAAACCTTTGCCTTAGGCTAGGCGCTTTCTTGGGTGTAAATAATTTAGCTGATCCCCTGTTCATTCAAGACGCTGAACTGGATCACGTTTGAGAGGATGTATACTCACTTCATCGGTGGTCAGCTGAGAGAAGCAAAAGGTGGTTTGCATGCTCGCACGCAATCGTGAAAACCCAGATAGGTGTCATGCATGTTTTATGGAGACTTTTGCCGGCAGTCGAAGCATGCATGAATATAGTGCTACAAATCATATAGGTAGCTTTGCTCGGATGGTAGGATGGAGGTGGCTTATTTCTTTAGCACACAATGATCGTTGGTCAATAAGGCATTGCCATAATGTGCAATCCAATGATGGAATTCTACTTCTTGTTGCTCGGTACTTCGCGCTACCACTGTCAGAATCCTGCAATATTGCAATATCGTTACCGATGGGAACAACAGATGCCGATCATCTTAAAAGGAGAAGTCAGAACGGAGACAGACTGTAGACGGTACTTTGCGGATCAACCGAGCACGAGAATCTCTTCGACGTAGAATTGGTTTGAACCTGGACTATGGATGCTCTATTTATAGTCGCCAACATCAAACTTCTCGTTGTCAAAGAACCTCGCAGAAATGGTGTTTCCGTTGAAGATCCTCCCTTCGAGAGCGTTCACGGCCTGTGATGGGTCAGCACGCATTCCAGAAGTACTCGTGGGATGGAACATACCCTCAGCGCCGACAATTGACTGGTAAATTTGACAAAGACTGGGGCCTTGGAGGCGTCGCTGCGATCAATGAAGACTCTCTCCACACGGCCATACTGTCGCTGTGAGCAAGTATGCAAGAAGTGAGCTGCTTTTCTGATTATACTGACTTTATCTCCGCACTCCTCTCCAATTTCCTGCATCAGCCCCCCGTCACCCGCCCCTTCCATCTCCGCGTCTAGGTCCATGCCATCGACCATTCCCCGTAGAACAACGACTTCACTCATGGCGCCAAATTTACCCTCTTCAGCTTCGGCGTCATGACCGCCCTTCTTCTTACCTCCAATGATCTTTCCTCTACCACCTGGCCCAACAAAGCCTCCACCTTCGGAGTCGGGTTTCTTCTTCTGCTTCTCGATCTGTACACGCAGAGGATTGACAATGCCAGAGCCACTTGCGCCAAGACCCGAACCCTTGCTCCATCCATACTTTGACATCAAGCGCTCCGCAAATCCTTTCTGACCAGGTCGAAGAGAACGTGGAGCAACATCCGACGGCTCCTCTTCTTCCCTTAAGTCGGTCTGCAAAGCATCTTCGAGCTCGGCTTCTGAAGAGGGTAGCTCAGACGGCGCGGCAGGAAGGTTGTAACGCACAGGTGCTCGGGATATGCTTGCTGGTGGCAGCGGTGGACTATTCAATGTGGATGGTGGATGTGGATGGGCGATGTATGGTGGATCTGATGCTGGTGGCGGTGGTGGTGGCGAAACAGCGAGCGGATCGACTTGATGAGCAGGCGGATTATAGCTGAGAGATTCTGCGGGATTGCCAGATTGAGAGAGACGCATTCGTCGAGCATAGGCGTCATCACCAGTTGGATCGTTCGGCACTTCAACTGATTGGGGATTGTGTTGTGGTTTACTAACATCGTCAAATGATGAAGGAGGCGCGAAAGACAAACCTGGAGGCGCAAATTGCTCTAATAATGTTTAGCATCTGCTGACACAAGAGACGAAAGAACGCACTGTTCAGCTGAGGTCTGAAGTCATTTCCCGAACTATCCGATTCACTGTACGGTCTCTTTGCCAAACGATGCGCATAAAGCTTGTCTTTCCATTCTCTGATTTCCGCGATCCTTTCATCACTGTGCTTATAATCTTCGTAATTATTTGGACGGGAGGGATCGTAAATGTCGTCCCAATTTTGAGGAACATGAGACTCGTCCTTGTTTTTCTTTCGCTTTTTCCTACCGCCGCGCTGTCGTTTTTCACCGCCATAGAATCCGTTTATATCGTTGTCCTCGCCCTCCGCAGTCCAGTCGGCGAGCGTGGTTTTCGAAGGGGGCCGTGCCGTCACGCTTGCTGATTCGGGTGGTACCACATCTGGCAAAGGGGTCGAAGGAGCTGCCGCCGGAGGCCTTGGGGTCGAAGACTTGGGCTTCGGTTTCTGGGCTGACAATTGTGGCCTTTTTGTTGGTTGAAAGCGTAGAGAAGCTGTATATTGCAAGAAAGCGAAAAGTGTGAGCCAAACCAGACGGCATAACTGTAGCGACCTCACACAGAGGCAGGCTCATATCTACCGGCATTTATTTGCTGCTTTTCTGTTGCTACTCTATTTTGTAGCGGGTCCTCTTCGACAGCTTGCTTGAAAACCACAGGAGCTCGGGAGATGGTGCCCGGAGTGGAATCTTTGTTAGACGAAGGATCGAGCAGGTTGGCATAGAGGGAAAGGCCGGGTCGTGCAGACCTGGCTGAAGAATCGGGAGCCATGATGAGATGGTCAGACGAGTAAATAAAGACTGCGTATCTGGTAATGATGAGATTAATGTACTCAAGAGGTTCTCGGAGCGAGCGGCGGCAAAAATCTCCTAGTGGCCATTACCGATAGCTTCGATAAGGTAGGCTTGGCACTTGCTACCCTTCAATTTCATTCAATCAATTGTAGGTACGAGGGTACCTCAGCGACGTCATTCACTTAAAAGGAAGTATTATTACTTTGGATGTACCTCAATTCTTAAGTCTTCTTTTCAATTCATGTATTTACGCATGTCTGTGCTATAGATTTCTCATCCTGTACATAGCAGCATCAATGGCAACCTTGTCCACCACACTCCCAAGTACGGGACAAGCGCCAGCTATCATTGTGCCCGGCAAGCCTAATGCCCTTTCCATATCTTATCAACAGCTCCACTCTCACGTCTCATCGTTCCAGAAAAAACTTGCACATCTCGGCATCGCTCCTCAAGCTGCCGTGTCGATAGCTTTGCCAAATTCCTATGAATTCATCGTCGCTTTTCTTGCGGCATCCTGGCAGCGAGCGATCGCCGCCCCGCTCAATCCAGCGTACAAACAAGCAGAATTTGAATTCTACATCGATGATCTGAGCTCTGCCGTCGCTCTGGTTCCTCAGGGATCTTTCCATCAAAACGGACCCGCCGTGTGTGCAGCGCGAAAGTATAAAGCTGCCATTGCTGAATGCTATTGGAACGGTCACGATGTAGAGCTGGACATCAAGGATTCGGGCAAGCTATCAGCAAAAGATGATCAGGAAATTCAAAAGGCGCAGCCAGATGATATCGCACTTGTTTTACACACAAGCGGTACCACTGGAAGGCCGAAAGCTGTATGTCCTGAATATATATAACAGCACAGTTAGTCGTTTAACTGACAGTCGTATTGAGGTACCCTTAACTCATCGGAATCTAACGAGGACAATGAGTGTGTAATCAGTTACCTTCGTTGTATGGATTGCGTATGTAACTAAACAGTGCAGAAAACGTCCAAGCTACGTATAAATTGACGGCGAATGACCGGACTTTGTTGGTCATGCCTCTCTTCCATGTCCACGGACTGCTCGCGGGATTCCTAGCACCCCTTTTCTCGGGTGGATCTGTTATAGTGCCGTCGCGCTTCTCAGCCTCGGAATTCTGGGACAACTTCATCACCTACAAGGCAAATTGGTATACGGCTGTTCCAACGATCCATCAAATTTTACTCCGGAACCCCGTACGTCCTGCCTCACGTTTCAATTTGTAGTCCGCACCTATCCGCCTTTACGGGCAAGACCTGTTTTGGGCAGTGGAAGGTTCTTTGCATCGTCTTTGCTCCACGACGTGGTTCTATCGTCCAAGCTCCGGTTTCCAGAATGAATTTGCTAACTCCGGAAATTGTTGCAGCCTCCATCCAAGATGCCTGAGATTCGTTTCATTCGGTCATGCTCGTCTCCCTTGTCTCCAAAGACTTTTCACGAACTCGAACAAGCTTTCAACGCCCCAGTCTTAGAGGCTTATGCAATGACCGAAGGTGCTCATCAAATGACATCAAATCCTCTGCCTCCAGCTAGAAGATACCCGGGAAGTGTGGGTATCGGTCAAGGCGTTGAGGTAAAGATACTTGACGCAAAGGGGAGCGAGGTACCCCAGGGTGGTGAGGCAGAAATCTGCGTCCGAGGAGAAAATGTGACGAAGGGATACCTCAACAATCCCGAAGCAAACAAGACTTCGTTCACCAAAGAAGGCTTTTTCAGAACGGGCGATCAAGGCAAGCAAGATAAAGACGGGTACGTCGTTATCACTGGTAGAATCAAAGAACTCATAAACAAGGGCGGTGAAAAGATAAGCCCAGTCGAGCTCGATAATATTGTGTCTCAGAATCCATCTGTAGCAGAAGCAGTCTGCTTTGCCATCACAGACGAGATGTACGGCCAAGACATTGGTCTGGCGGTGGTGCTGAGAGATGGAGAGAAGACGACTCCCGAGCAGCTCCGCAAATGGATCACGGCGAAAGTCGCTAAATTCAAGGTTCCGAAACAGGTATGATACGCTGTTCTCTCTCTCTCAAATTAAATCGAATATTAAGTAGTCGCAGATCTTCTTGACCGATAACATGCCCAAGACACCGACGGGGAAAGTTCAGCGTAGAATGGTGGCGGAAGCCATGCTTAAACAGCAGAAACCGAAAGCCAAGCTCTGAGAGAGCTGTTGCTGCAGTAGCCTTTGCGCTTAAAACGTGGGGGCTTACGCAATGCAGGACAACAAATTGTATGAAGGAGCAAAAAAATGTTTGGATCCTTACCTTTCTGTATAGAACACAAGCCTGGTCGAAGTGTACACTTTGATCATATTCAGATTCGTGTAGCAATCTTACTAGTCGAGAATTCCACAGGTAGAAGCTCACGGTTTCAAGACTTTACAGAGGTTGCCTAAAAGCAGACTTGAACTGATGATCGTTAGCAAAACGCTTGGACTATGAGTCGCGGGATAATCCAAATATACCGGATGAATTTGTACTTTATTCCAATCCCATACACCTTCTTTAAAATATAAGTCCTCCTTTAAGGCCTTGAGTACATCCTCCTTCGACTCGGCAAGAGCAAGCATTATGCTACCCTTGATCTTCGGGCCCTCCCCCTCCTTGATCACTCCTTCAAGAATAGCTCCTGCGAGCTCTCGTCATAAAAGCCAAGGACGAGACAAATAGACTACTACAAAAGCGTCGCTGAGAACATACCTCCAAGCTTCCAGAAGCCACTCTCTATGCTAGGGTGCAGGGCTTTGAGATGATCCCTGGAACACCGTTGGATATCTGAGAATGGCTCTGCAGCTGGAACACTTACGGACGTACTTGCATCCTTTTCTGGATCACGCCTTCATGATCTGGTAGTATCACGATCCATTCGTGTTTCTGGAGTGGCGCAGCGGCTGAAGACATATTGTGCGTAAAGGAGGAAACACAATGTGTGGTTCTTGCCAGAATAGAAGACGGATGTCTCGGCCGGAGAAAAGAACGTGGAATCGATTCACAGTAGAACATGCTTCAAGAACTGCGGCTACTATCGGTATGGTCTTTAGTATCGTGTTCTTATTGACCAAACTCGGTTTTACTATTTTGCCTATCAATAACCAAAATCAAGGGTCTCGATAGGTACCTATACACCCCTTTTACTACATGTACATCCCCTCCCAAAATTTATCATAGGATAAGAATGTGATCGGAGGTATTTTAGTTCGTATTACCTTAGGTTCGACTCCTAATGGCGCTGGTACAATGGTGATGCGGTGCTTCTTATTTTCTAGGAAAGATCTTCTTGGTAGGCAGCAAGGAAGAATTCTATGAAAGCCTACTACGATGTCGTGGATGTCATCGGAATCCACTAGTGGGCGATCCACTAAGGTACACTTGAATGCACAATGCCAAGATTCGAAAGTCTGAAAGGTTCAGGCGGATTTGTTCCGCATAGAGTAGAGTAGGGCCGAAACACTTTCCCTCGCCGTGTACCTAATGACCATGTCGAGCACATTGCCACATTATGCGCCCACTACTACAACGAATCACGCTGCCACGGTAAGCAGAGAATGAGGGGTCCCAGTTGGGTAGATGAAATCGCCAAGACTGGCTCCTGGACGTGCCACAGATGTCTGAGAGGCAGACCAAAACCAGTTGCGCACTTGGCCGCCTACACAACGAAGCCTGGAAAATCGCCTCCATGGACCTTCTCTGCGCAGAGAGCCTCACATCCTAGACGAAGCTCGTACGAGAGCACAGTTTCGAAGGATTTCAAGTTGGCAAGATCTGCATCAAGTAGCTTCCCGTCCTATGGACCTACATTGAAAGACTCTACATGGAAAAAGGTCCCTGTATCTAAGAGCAAAAGGCGTGGGGTGATCCTTGCGATATTTGCCATTGGGTCAATATGGGCATTTTCAGATTATGCAAAGCATAATTATGAGGCAGTAAAGAGGGCTTTGCGTGTATTTAATGCCCTGGTCCGATGCCTCAGAGAGTATGTTTTTACCCTCCGTTATCCGGCATCTTGAGCAATGCTAGTTGCACAGCTGACATGTGATATCATAGCTACCAATACACCTTGAAATCTAAGAGAAAGGATGGGGGTGAATGGCAGACGATCCTAAAGGCATGTCACAAAAGATGTGCGGAACGTACCCTTAAAGTCTTGGAGCAAAACGGCTCAATATTCATCAAATTGGGCCAGCATTTGAGTAGTATGAACTATTTGCTTCCAGAAGAATGGACTACAACGTTTGTACCGCTACAAGACCATTGCCCAGTGTCATCGTACGATTCGATAGCAGCCATGGTTTTAAAAGACACAGGGTCACCACTTGACGAACATTTTGACTATTTTGCGAAGACACCTATTGGTGCAGCGTCACTCGCACAAGTTCATTTGGCAATCATGAAGGGCACTGGCCAGAAGGTCGCCGTGAAAGTACAGCACCCAGCCTTGGAAGAATGGGTGCCACTTGATCTATTCTTGACGCGCACAACGTTTTCAATCGTCAAATTCTTTTTTCCCGAATACGACCTTGAATGGCTTTCGAAGGAGATGGAGTCCTCTCTTCCCCTAGAACTGGACTTTGCTCTCGAAGGGAGAAATGCGTTGCGTACGAAGGAGTACTTTTCCAAGATACACGAGTCACCACTGGTAGTACCTGATGTTATATGGGGTGTCAGACGGATCCTGGTCATGGAATATCTGTCTGGTCATAGGACTGACGATCTGGGTTATCTCGACTCCAACGGCATTGATCGTGACGAGGTCTCTGCGGCCTTAGCACACATCTTCAACGAGATGATATTCGGGGGCACGCCTCTCCATTGTGATCCGCATGGTGGAAACATTGCGATCCGCAAGAATAATGACCGGAGGAAGTCTAACTTCGACATCATACTCTATGACCACGGCCTCTACAGAGATATACCGAAGCAGCTTCAGCGAGATTATGCGAAGCTTTGGCTTGCAGTCATAGATGCTGATGAAATTGGTATGCGCAAGTACGCATACGACGTTGCCGGAATCACCGATGATCAATTTCCCCTGTTTGCGAGCGCCATTACTGGAAGGGACTACATGACCGCCACGAAATCAGTAGTGTCTACGAGAACAGATTGCGAAAAGGATGAGATCTCTGGTGCCATGGGAGAAGGAATGTTGCAGGAGGTGGTTCCCCTGTGGACGCCTTTGGATGACGAATAAAATTTGCTGACGAAAGAAAGCTGGTCCAACTTTTGGGTAAAGTTCCGCGGATCATTCTTCTGATCTTAAAAACAAACGATCTCAGTATGTGTTTATCGCACTCGTCCAACTTCCTGAAAGTCGCTTGCTGACTCCGTGAAGCTCGCAGCCTCGACGAGAATCTGCACACTCGAGAAGGTCCGGTCCGCAATTTCCTGATCTTAGCTCGCTACTGCAGTAAGACGGTGTTGCAGGAGCAAGTGGAAATCATTAGCCATACCGGAAGTATATTGTGGCCGTCCAATTTCTTCCGACTCCTAGGGGCTTGGGCGTCTTTCATGAGGGTCGAAGTCAAGCTGTCTTTGTACGAGTATTATATTTCTTTTCGGCGTGTTGCATGCCTTTCGCCGATCGCAAGCATCTAGCATGGGGCTGTTGGTTAAAGTGATGCATCAAGAATTAGAACGCTTGCGCTATTTCTGATATTTGAAGATGGACTTTGTGTTCTCGCTTGTTCGCTTGTTCGCTTCTTTCTTTTCTTTTCTTTTCTTTTATTTCTTTTATTTTCTTTCATTTTTTTAGCAATATCATGATCGGCTTTTAAGCCATTACTCTTACTCTTATCTTGTTGAAAAAGAGAGGGGGCGACAACGCTGGGCAAGCCAATCACAAGAAGGCTGAAACAAATCCCAGCGTTCGCAGTCCGCAGATCCTTGAATTTACCGAGGCCACTAATAAACATTTGCTCAAATACCTAGCTCCTTTATCCCGCACTTCGAGAGCACGCTTCTCTCAACATGGAGGAGCAGGTGAACAGGCTGGTCCAGAAAACTTGGAGTGAGTATCAACCCAAGTCACCGCCCATGTCGTCAAGCTGTAACCATGACTTTTTCAAGTGACGTACAAAGCAACACCTAACTCAAAACGGCTTCTCGTAGCCGTGTCTGGTATTCCTGGCTCAGGTACGCAACTCAGAACCATCAGCTAGCGCAAGTTTTGCTTATACTTTCCTCCTACTTATGTTCTTCTGCTCATGCCCCTCATTTACGCGCATTGTAGGCAAAACAGCTCTTGCAAGACTCGTGGCACAGGGGCTTAACGCTATTCACAATGAGCAAGCTCCCGGCTGCGCTTCCACTCCCGTTGCAACATCTGTCCCCATGGACGGCTATCATCTTTCCCGCGCCCAACTGTCAGCAATGCCTGACCCTACCACAGCCCATCATCGCCGCGGGGCAGCGTTCACATTCGACGATAAGGCCTTCCTTGAGCTAGTCAAAGAGCTGCGCAAACCACTTTTGCCAGAATCAAAAACCGTTTATGCGCCGTCATTCGATCACGCCATCAAAGACCCGGTTGCTGATGATATTCCGATACACCCTGCGTCAAGAGTTGTGATTCTGGAAGGGAATTATTTAAGCCTGAATCAAGGATTGTGGAAAGAGGCCGCAGAGTTGATGGACGAATTGTGGTTTCTAGATGTGGACTTTGAAACGGCAAGAAGACGCTTGGTGGTGAGACACGTCGCGGCTGGGATTGCAAAGAATGAGGAGGAGGCAGGTAACAGGGCTGACGACATCGATTTGGTCAATGGGAAGCAAATTGTGGATCAGAGACTAGAGGTCCAAGAAATAATAATTAGTAAGGAAGACATAACTTGGCGCCCCGGAGGAGAAAGAGGTCCAAAGTAGAGGATTGTGCATTTGGAAAGAGCCTACAGTTTCTGTGGAGGAAGAGCTGAGCAGATAGAGATACGATGTCAGCGAAGGCGTAATCGAAATGAATTTTCTGAAGATATGTTTTGCATCTCGGCCTATGGGCCAAAAAGCGAAAAAGCGGCCGCGACCTCCACTCATAAGTATAATACATTTGATAACGAATGCTTTTCACCGCAGGCTTTGAATAGCATTCCAATGCATTGGGGTGCTTCGGGGTGCGAGATGTCTCGATGCATCACGCAGTCGGCTGGGTTTGCTTGCTACTGAATCCCCTCCGCTCGGAATAATCAAGCGGTGAGATGAATGCTACCGCGCAACTACCAAGCAAAACTCTCTTGCGTGGGAATAGGAACGGTAGGTTCACCCAGCGAAGCAGCCACCGGTGCATTGTTAAAAGCTCCTCGCGCATTCAGGAAAATGCTTTTGTGAGACAATTGGATGAATGTGCCGGTAAAAGGATTGCTTTTGACGTTGATCCATTCCCCCTCCATCTCACAGTCTCTCTCGAACTGTGCGCCCACCCATACCGACGTGTCGTCCTGCGGTAACTGGGCGTTCTTCGGAAATTTGTCTCTCGAGTCTGTGTAAATTGGCCTCCATCTGCTGCAATTCCTGTTCTCGCTCTAACAACCGCCTACGTCTCGCAAAATGCTCATCTCGATATTGCTGCTGATCGAGTCTCTGAGAAAGTGCTTCAATGCGACTGGCTTGGCTCTCAACTTGTGCAACCTGCGCATCAAATGCGTCGACAGAGTCGTCCTCGGACTCATCGTACTCCGCTGGACAAACTTCAATATCATTATTAGCTGAAGGCGCGGTAACCATAGTACCATAGGATGATGTGGGATTGGATGAGGGTGAAGTCGACGCCGCCGTCGCTAACGTGAAAGAAGAATGACCGCTAGGAACCCTGTCGTCTGGTGGTATGGTTGTAAGTATGGTCTCCCATTCGTCGTCCTCCGGGCTGAAGCTTCGCTCTCGGTCACCAAGGCCGTCGAAAGTGCTTTGATGAGGACGCCTGCGTGCGGGCCTTGACATTGTTTGGGTACGAAGGTTCATCTGACGTAGACGAGGAAGCTCAGCCAAGTCACGGTCTCTCACTCTACGCACCAGCTCCAAACGCGTCTCCACCAATTCTAGATACGCTGCTTCTTGCTCGCGTACCTCTGACGTAAGCGCATCTTGGTCGAGATCCCTCATTCTGGCGATCTGCGTAGCGTGCCTAGCAATGTGTTCGTGCTCACCGCTATCCATAATCTCCGCAATTCTTGACGAGAGCCGTGCTAGGACTTCCTCGCGCACGGCGTTAGCTCGAGCTTCGTCCTCGCCATCTAGCCTGTGAGCCGGTGCGAATCTAGGAGTGAGCAAGGCAGTCCCTAACGGCGGCGAGGGCACATATAGAATGGACCGATTTGAGGTATCGCCCGAAGTGTAGGGGGGTGTTGGCAGATATCGCGGAGGCGGCGACCTTGCTTCGTCTGCCCTGGCTGAGGTCTGTGATTCTTCAAATTGCTCAGCGCCAACAGGCCGCCAAAGGACTGTCGCTGCAGGGGCTTCGGAAAATGTTGCCTGTCGAGCAGCCCTTAAGCGCCGGCCAGGGCGCTCGTAGCTCAACGCATCTCTTAGCAGTGCGCGCCCGCTCTCCAAGCGACTGCGCTGGCTTGCTTCAGAATGTGCTATGTCTGCTTCTGCTTCGACATCCTGAGCATCGATAGGATTAGATATCGATGAAGTGGCAGTTCGATCTTGTCGGCGTATATCCTCGAGCAGTGAGCGTCGATCCGCTAGCACTCGCATGGGACCCTGGGAGCGATTTCGGCTATGGGACAGCAACGCGGAGAGGGTTGATTGATGATCGCGAACGTTTGGGCTGTATCTAACGGTGCGTTGGCGTCGAATGGCTGATCGCGCCGGGGCCGTAGGATCTGCTTTGGTAGTGGCCTTGGAGTCGACGGCGTCAGGCTCACAAAACATTCTGTTTGAGAATGAAGATTGATTAGCATAACATTCGTGCCTTGAATTGTGAATGCATAACGAGGTAGCTAAGCACGCGAAAGATAAACGCAGGCGCAAACAGGACCGCGACAATCACGACCTATCAACGTACCGTAAACCCATCGCGCAAAGATAACGCGAAGATGCTAACGAGGCGACAATTGATGCCTCGAATGCGACTCAAGATATTATTATCTTTATGTGAAGGTGAGTGACAGATGAACTTTGCGACTGAGGGCAGCTGAAATGCAGGCGGGTGCGAGAGCGCGCTAGCGGTCTGGTAGGGCTGGCGTTCATCCGACCCGACCCCTTGAATCACAAACCTTGCTGTTTCATAACATCTTTATTAAGATGAGACCGAGTAATGCTGTACACTTTGAGGTCGAGTGTTCACGAAATCGAAAAACAGCTGGGTCCTGCACTTGAACGGAGATGACATCGATTCTGCCATGATTGAATTAGGCCTTGCGCGGATCACTCGACTCTTGAAAGACACCCCCGTTCCATGGCGCGCAATACACGTTGCAGGCACCAATGGCAAAGGCTCTGTATGTGCCTATGCCTCGGCAATGTTGTATGCCGGCAATATTAATTGTGGCCGCTTCACGTCTCCATACCTGATTGATAGGTGGGACTGCATCACCATCAATGAGAAAAGCGTGGATGAGAATCTCTTTCGAGAAGTTGAGGCTGTTGTGAAGACGAGAGATCGAAGCGAGGACATCAAAGCTTCCGAGTTTGAGATACTGACAGCTACAGCTTTTGAGATATTCAATCGAGAGAAGATAGAGATCGGCGTTGTCGAGGTTGGTTTGGGTGGCCGAAATGATGCAACGAACATCCTTGAGCATCCAGCAGTCACTGTGATTACCAAAATAGGTAAAGACCATCAGTCTTTTCTTGGAAGCACCTTGGAAGAAATTGCGTTACATAAGGCAGGCATTATGAAAAACGGCGTGCACTGCATGGTGGACGGAAGTAATGTCCCAGGAGTCCTTGAGGTTCTAAGGAGGAATGCGGCAGAAGTCGGGGCTGCCTCGTTGCTTCTTGTTCCTCAAGACGCCGATCCAGCTGGTCAAGTATGGAACGTCGTGGCCAAGGAAGAACTCATGGACCACCAGCAGATGAACGTATGTTTGGCGTTTGAAGCTGTCAAGGAGGTGCTTTCCCATTGCCATCCATCATTAGATCCGCGCCGGCTGTTGCCTTCGATCGCGAACGCTGTTTGGCCTGGCCGTCTACAGAACCTCAACATCAGACCCTTAGCTGGCAATGAACGGGAAATTCTCCTTGACGGGGCTCACAACAGCCAGTCTGCTGAAGTCCTAGGGAAATATGTAGATCAGAAGTTACGTGAAAAGCATCGCCCTGTGACCTGGATAGTTGCAATCTCGAAGGGAAAGGATATTCAAGAACTGCTATACTTTCTTCTGAGATCAGGAGATAATCTTATTGCTGTTGAATTCGGCCCAGTGGACGGTATGCCATGGGTCTGCCCAGAAGAAGCGGACAGCATACTGGGCGCAGCACGAGGTCTGGGCATATCTGATCGTTCTCAGACCTTGTCCGGAAACTTAAAAGAGGCGTTTCAACTAGCTGTGCGAATTTCCGATGGGGGACCACTGGTCGCTGCTGGGAGTTTGTATTTGGTGTCAGACGTTTTGCGGCTGCTGAAACAGGCCAAGCTTCTGAACAAGTGAGAAGAAATAGAATGAATAATTTATGGACCTTGGTATCCTAGACAGCAACTTTCTACCGTATCTGAAGTAGTAAATATGTTGATCAGTGATTCCGGCTTTGCCTTCTAAGATCACATTTTGCAAAGTCCGTTTGATACTAGAATTATCAAGTAGTACCTACCGAGGTACTGTAGAAACTAGAAACACGCCTCCGCGTTCCATCACCAGATTTAAAGTTTGAACAACCTCTCTGCACAAAGCAACATCGGTTTCTTCAGACTCTGGTACTCGTGAATAAGAAGACACGACAATTTGTCTAATCGCGTGTAAAGATTCCTGATGGTTTGATGGCGGGCAGATTCACGTGAGCGCAACAGCCATATGGAACGGTCCTCCTCGAGCGAGATCCCAGGCAATAAATGGTACCATCGTCGTCCAGATACATGCTGTTTTCTCCATAAAAGCTGTATGATGAGGCCAAGCAGCAGCCTGTACAGACAGAGAGCCCGTTCTTTAGGAAAAGGCTGAGGACTCCTACAATGGTCTCCCGCAACCCCTTAGGGGGGGACCCTACCATAGATACCCATCAAGGAAACACAGATCACCTACCAAGCAAAAACGTCGTAAAGGAAACGCAGAGGGAACTCAATGGCCTTGAAAGTACCAAACAGTCCAAGAATGAGGAACAAACACCCAACAGAGCTCAAGATGTTGCCGAGCTCAAAGATTATGTACGCATCGCTGGACCAAATTTGAGGCATCTGATTTCTGATTCGATCCTAGCAACTTGGTGACTGTCTGGGCAAAGGCGCTTTCGGATCCGTCTTCAGAGCGCTGAACATGGGGACTGGGGAGACCGTGGCTGTAAAGCAGGTCAAACTGGCTGATCTACCAAAAAGCGAGTTACGAGTTATCACAGTACGTTTTCAGCCTTCCGGCATTGGATCTTCATGCTAATGCGATTTCTTCGTGACACAGCTTGAGATCGACCTCCTCAAGAACTTAGATGTACGCTCTACACTCAATCGTCCGGCAAGACCGCTAATGGACTTTCCAGCACCCAAACATTGTCAAGTATCGTGGGTTCGTTAAGTCGGCAGAGTCACTCAATATTATCCTGGAGTACGTGGTCTAGCCTACTATGGCCTGTTGACGGATAGTGCTAATCGGCTGTCCATCAGGTACTGTGAAAACGGATCTTTGCATTCGATTTCAAAGAATTTTGGCAAGTTCCCGGAGAATCTAGTGGGCATCTACATGTCCCAAGTACTCCATGGACTGCTTTACCTCCATGAGCAGGGTGTTATACATCGCGACATCAAGGGGGCCAACATCCTCACAACAAAGCAAGGTCTTGTGAAGCTTGCAGACTTCGGGGTCGCCACAAGAACGACAACTTTCCATGAATCTAGCGTGGTCGGTACACCTTATTGGATGGCTCCGGAAGTGATTGAGCTGTCGGGTGCTACCACAGCGTCCGATATATGGAGTCTGGGATGTACAGTAATAGAGCTCTTGGACGGAAAGCCTCCCTACCACAAATTGCAGCCCATGCACGCTCTATTCCGCATTGTGAACGACGATCATCCTCCCCTTCCAGAGGGGGCATCTCCAGTGCGTCAAAGAATTAGAAGGGAATGAGGAATAAGAAGGCTAATCTGGTGACAGATTGTACGCGATTTCTTGATGCAATGTTTTCAAAAAGATCCAAATCTTAGGGTTTCTGCACGAAAGCTGTTGAAGCATCCTTGGATCGTCAACGCGAAGAGATCTGATGCCGTGGTACCCAAGAAGCCCACGGAGTATGACGAAGCTGTGAAAAGCGTCCAGCAATGGAATGAAGCCTTAAAGTCTCCAAATGCGGGATCATTACGGCGGACCTCACGGCCGATGTCCTCCAGTCCAATACCTGGACGGCGGGAAACCAACCATCCAGCTATAACGCCCGTCCGAGGTCCGCTCAATCTTGCAAAGCCTCGAGTCAACACGGAGCAGTTTAGGTCGCCCAACAACACAGCCGACGATAATTGGGACGATGATTTTGCTTCCGCGATCTCGCCCAGCGCTTTGCAACTTCCCCATCTGAGGCCACATGATAATTTTGGGGGCTTGCTATCTTCAGAAAAGCTCAAAGCCTTCGCTTCTTTTGAGACTGTGACGGAAGAGGCAAATTGGGACGATAATTTTGAGGGGGATCTTACTGTGAAGAGTCCTCTTCAGCTGACCGAACCCGATCCACTAGACACCATTCGCCCCTACAATTCGAGGCGCCCAAACACTTCGCAACCCAGAGTCACCAGTTCGAACAAGTCTCCACCTTTGAAAGTTTCTCCGGCCGTTTCCCGCCGCGTCATGGCCGCACCAGCTGTACATCAAAAACAGTCTGCGGCCAAACCAAAAATAGTCTTGCCAACAGCCAAGTCCTACACTGAAAGCTCAGAAGATGACTTTTCGGATCTCATAGCACATGAAACTGCATTTGAAGGTGGAATTGTGAAGAACAAGGTAGGACATACCGTTCTCCACTGGGTTCTCTAGAATTGCTAATAGTGTACCGCAGCACAACAATGCACTGTCACCTAGACTATTCCACCCCTCAGACATGACCTCTCTGATCCATTCCATGCAACCGCCAAAGCCCGGTGGTAGCCTACGTCGCCCTCCAACAATATCGAGACAACCTCTCATGCGGAGAACAAGATCTTCGGTAGAGATTCAAAGATATGCTGAAGACGACCACGACGAGGACTACTCAGACATATTTGGTAAAGGAAACGCTGTCCTCGACAAGCCAGAAAGTGAGAGGGGCTCAGATGAAGGCACTTTGATGCTGACTTCGAAGCTGTCGAACAACTCATGGCTCGGGGACGATGACGATGACGACGATGACCCTTTCGCTCAGTTAGAAGAGGGCTTCGATGAGATGGACCTCGAAGCGAATGTCGCTCGAGATAAGTATGCAAGATTGTGTACTCAAGTCGAGGGTCTTGTAGGCTCTCTCAAAGTCTCCCAGGCGGACGACATGCTCGCAGACTTGTCAGAGCAACTGCTCGAGGTGCTTTCCGACTTGCCTGATACCAAGAGTGTCATAATCAGTGCTCATGGTATGCTTCCTATCTTGGAAATCTTAGAGAATTGTCGGCATCGCGACGTTATTTTCAACCTTCTAAAGATAGTGAACGTCATCATTTTCAATGACGTTGAAATTCAGGAAAACCTATGTTTCGTCGGAGGCATACCTATCATCACCAAATTTGCGTCGCGGAAGTATTCAAGTGAGATTAGGCTAGAAGCAGCAGCCTTTGTACGTCAAATGTTCCAGACATCGACCTTGACACTACAAATGTTTGTTAGTGCAGGAGGGCTCAAGGTTTTAGTTGAATTCCTCGAAGAAGACTATGAAGAGGAGCGTGACCTGGTTCTCATTGGGGTAAATGGTATCTGGAGCGTGTTCGAGCTTCAGGGTCCTACCCCGAAGAATGACTTCTGCCGCATCCTTTCTCGAAATTCTGTTCTAGATCCTCTGTCACTGGTTTTGAGTAAGGTGCTCGATGAGGAGGATGAGCTGGCCGAGCTCTGTGAAGGTCGAATCGCAAATATATTCTTCCTCTTCTCGCAAGCCGAGAACCACGTAAAGGAGTTGATTGCAGAGAGGACAGTTCTACACCGTACTGCGACACACCGGTCTCGTGGACAGGATTTCGCTGACAGGTCTGCAGGTGTTCTCAAAGAGTTGAAACGGATGTCGCCAAATCATCAAATCACAATGCTAAAGTTCATCAAAAACCTCTCAATGCTTTCGACAACGCTGGACTCGCTACAGAACTCCAATGCAATAGACGTTCTTACTGACCTGCTGCGCAACAGTTCCAAAGAGCCTCATTCGAGAGAAGTCTCGAACCAAATACTCAATACAATCTACAATCTGTGTCGGCTAAACAAATCGAGGCAGGAGGATGCTGCCCTCAATGGAATTATTCCAGTACTTCAGCGCATCATTAAGACAAAGGGACCACTCAAGGAATTTGCTCTGCCTGTACTCTGCGATATGGCGCATTCTGGTAAAGTGGGGAGGCGTGAATTGTGGAGGAACAAAGGGCTCGCATTCTACATCTCCCTCCTTGCGGATGAATACTGGCAGGTGACAGCCCTCGACGCGATCTTCATCTGGTAGGTGCTGTTGTGCAGAGTACGCGTCGAAATTGCATACTGAAAATTCCAGGCTTCAAGAAGAGACAGCTAAAGTAGAAGAGCACCTTCTGGATGGAACCTTTACCTCTGGTATCATCAAATGTTTTACTACTTCAAAAGCAAATGCTTTTGAGAACCTTTTGGAGCCCTTGCAGAAACTTTTGCGACTGAGTCCACCAGTTGCGCTCAATTTAGCCCACCCTGACCTCTTTCACCGCATTCTGCGCAAACTCCAGTCAAACAAGGCAGTGGTCCGGCTCAATCTTCTGCGAATAATCCGCAGCATTTGTGATGCCAGTGAGGAGCAAGGAGCTCTTATCAGTAGATACGGCCTTGAAGAGACCATTCAACGACTGGCAGAGAATGACGGAGCCGTGTTGGTGCGAAACATGGCGGGTGAGCTTATCAAATCGAGTGAGATGAACGATAAGCTAGGTATGAGTGGAAGCAAACGTCGACCGGGAAGGCGCTCTAGTTCCTCGACCACGCCGCCGAGCTTACTGACCAGCTATTCGATGCCTTCAACGCCAACGAGCAATCGCTCGGCACATGCAACAAATTACTCTACTGGACGAGATGTTAGACAAAGGAGCGCCATCAACGGCGCTGTGCCGTATAGATCGGCGAGCAGAGAGGGGAGCGGTGCCAGCGCCCTGCCGGTCATTGTGAATGGGTCCGGGTCTGTTGCAAAAAGTCGACTTCCTCGTACCACTTCGACCCGGCCGCCACGACAGCAGGCAGTGGTGTCCCCGAAGAAGGGGGAGAACGTGGTACCCAACAGTGCGACACAGGATGCTGCTCAGATGCCTGCTCCACATTCAAGAAGGCGGAGGCGCATTAGCGGTGATACACGGTAAAGATGATGGAAATGCATTTACGGGTTAAGGGAACGATGGAAGCAAGGTTGGACATAGGTCAGGACGTATGCATTGCATTGGCGTCGGTTCTCCGAAGATGCTAGACGTGCAAATGGCATGTCGAGTCGCACATGCAGCATCTCTGCGGCCCAACTCATTCTATACCTTCAGCTGAATGGAGTATCAAGTAATTGTAGGAGAATCAATGGAATGAATGTCTGTGTACGGCGAGCATACAGCAGCATGAGTGAAGCTTTCAAACATTGTAATACATGTTCAGTATCCAAGCTAGCCCACATCTTTCTCGAGGGTCACGTACCTTAAGTACCTTACCGAGTAGCCGGCCAACTCAAAGCATGCCAATTGCCATTAGGATATACTTTAGGCCAATAGGCCAGCGGAAGTCATCAAGGTTTCAAATACCTGACGTTAGCGATTTACGATACTAGTATTCAAGGTATTTTTCGGTTTTGTAAGGTAGCCAGGATATGCCGTCATTTCCCAAACCGGATTCGAGTTAGCGTTGACAAGTCAAATCCAACTTCATCTCCCGTCCAGCTCAATAATTCCCTCCTCCCAAATAAAACATTATCCAACTTCATAACAATCCAAAATCAATCACCCACTCACTCACTCATCAAGAAATCCAATTCGCATCAAACCCTCGGTCACTATGGCAACCCTTCACTGTAAGTCAACCTGCCACTTGTCTTAGCATAATGTATCGCCTGCATCACTGGCTATCCTTTTCTTGCCTACTACCATGAGCACCGCGACCCCATGAGCCTTCGAGTCTCCCATCATCATTCTCTTCATGCACCGTCCAATCACCAATTTGAATTGTTTTACCTACTCTCCCTCAACTCCGCCACCTTCCATACACCTCTCACGCCTCCCCTTAATCAAGCCTCTAAGAACCATGATTCAACTAACACCTTTTTGCAGACCTCCCCCCGGTCAAGCCTTCAGCCATCGCTCTCGGCACTATCTTCAACCACGCAGCTTCCCTTGCCATCCTCGCACCTGTCTTTGGTGACACTTATCACCGGGCCCAAGCCGCAAACTCTAAGGAGGAGTTCCTCAAGTCCAAGGAGGCCGCTGGTGCCGCCGCTGCGTGGGGGTCATCCCTAGTCGGTAGCGCTATTCAGTCTTACGGTGTTGGCGCCTTGATCAACGCTACTGGCACGCTGAGCTATAAAGGTGCCGCGTATCTGGGTAGTTTGATCTTCATGGCCAGCTCTGCCCCGAGCGTATGTGACACACCTTTTTACGACCTCTCGGAGGAGATGGGCTAGGCTAACATCGCAATGGATAGTTCATCTCTCAAGTCTTCACCGAGAAGCGTCCTCTCGACACTGTTGCAGTGGGAGCCCTTGCCCGTGTCTTCGAGACTGTCGGTCTCAGCCTGTTCCTTACCTACTGGGGAACCCACACCAACCCCTTCGACTAAACGTATCGATTTGAATGCAGAACTTAGGCCGCCTATGAGAAGTCTAAATCAGCAACGAACGGCAAAGATAGAATACGAAACAAGGGGGTGAGATAGTATGGTTTCTCTAGCTGGACGAAAATTGTGCTTCTGATGGCGTGGCTACGGGTGATGTTGTAGTAGTTTTGAGTGTATCAACAACAACTTTATTGAGAACCTAGCAAACTGCTCTGCTCTACATCTCGAATTCATCTCTGCTTGATCTGATAGCTACCACTATTACTGATGCTTTTGTATGCCAGAAGTCTTCTACTCGTCATTTCAGGGCACTAGCCAGCTGGAAAAAGAGATAATTGCATTCAAGGTGATTTTGTACGACTGCACACTCCCCTTTCCTCTGAATCGGAAAGTTTTGTTTATGGTTCAATTGAATGTCCACTTGAAGAAATCCGTGAATCGTTTCTTCTCCGCAGCCTACATGCTGTCACAGCTGACTGAAGACTGAAGTTCATCATTGTCTACTCCCTCCTTTCTGTGCGGTTAGCGATTTTCGTTCTTCCCTGAGTCCATCGTAGAAGCATGGATGAAGTCTGTTGGGTACCTTTATAGATGATCCGGGACTTGAAAGCTATCGTCCCGGTCTCGTGGATATTAATGGGAGATCTTTGGATGACCGCTTTTTGGAGGAATAGCTCTGACATGGAACAAACGACTATGTTGGAGTTCGTTGCTTTATGAACATCAAGTTACCCTGTCCCATTCCTTGGCAGTCTTTTCGCGGTTCTAACTGTCAGAGCTCTGCTGCATGCTGGCTAAATTGATGCTTGGGGTAATGGTAAAACATTTAACTACCCCACACCAGAAGATTGGCGACAAGCTCGTACATCTTATCATGCCGCGACGAACCTCAAAATTCATCAACGATTAGCACGGCGGCGGGGACCCGAAGCCTGCGATTCCATAACGGGAACCCTGCCACGGTTTTGTGGCGCACGGGGATCCTGTACCAACAAAAGGTTTTCCCCAGTGGTAGAAGAGTAAGGTCTCATCTCGCCATTCACGGGTGTTGGACCGGAGTCGAAAGAATTGTTGCGACGGAACATTTCGGTATTGGGTCCATCTAGAGAAGGCAGAGAGCTGCTATAGGCCGGCTGGCGCGTAGAAAAATGAGTGCTTGCACCAAGACGCTGGTGCCCTGGAATAGCGATCACAAGCTGCTGGCGGTGAGAGCTGGAGTTGACCGATCGATGGCCGGTCTGGCAGCTGCTGCTACGCACATGACTGGAAAGGCCGATACCCTGGTCGGAAGAATACCGGCCGGTAAAGGACGGCGTCCTCGACAAAGTAATGCGATCTTCTATATTTGGAGACAGATTGTGATTGCGTGAACGAGCTGGCGACTTAAGCTGAGATTGCACGGCGAGTGCTGACTGTCCTGTATGGTACAATGATGATCCGTCGCTACTGACTGACTGATAGCTGCGGTTGCTTGGATCGATTGTGCGATCTCCAAGGTCAATCGGGAATATGAGGCTTCCTTGGTGGTAGCTCATAGAACGACGCGGAGGCGGCTGGCCAGTGGAAGGCAGTGATGAGCTAGGCGAGGTGTGATTTCCTGAGCGTTCGGTATCAAAAGATTCTGGTGGTGGCTGCCAGCCGCCTCGCGCATAGACAGATCCTGCGTTACCCGTGCTGGCATAGGGAGACTGACGATGTTCTACATGTGACTGCCCATCATTGGTCCTAGCCCCTGCCCATGACGTGTTGGATGGCTCCATCGAAGGATCAGGCGCAAGCATTAAACGGCTGAGACCACCTTGAGAAGGGTGCCGCTGGGGCGTGATAGGTGCTCGTTGAAAGTGTGCTGCGTTGACATGTCCGTCCCGGGAGTTCGGACCATGCATGCCAGAAGATGGAACCCTAGCTGTATAGACAAAGGGTTGCTGCATGGGAACGGGTGGAGGCGGCATTTGATCTCTGCTTCGACATTTTTCGAATTCTCCATGAGGTGCATACTCAGCCTGATGTTCGGTATCGCTCCGTGAATCTACACGCTTCCTCTTCGTGGAGGAACCATCTTGCCGCATCGAGTCCTGCTGCGTGATGTAGCTACGGCCTTGGAAGATGCCAGCCCCTTGATTCAAGCTGTCGAGATCAGCGGCACTCCCCCGGGCAAGGCGTGAACCTCCGTCTAGAAGAGAAGACTTCTGCCCCGCGGGCTTGAGGTCCATCCTGTGATACTGGGAGCGCATATCTTCCTGCTGTTGAGGGCGTAGATCCTCGGTTAGGCTGACACCCGCAAGCTTCAACGTCGTTTCAATGGACGAGACATCTTCGCCTAAGGCCAGGAGCCTCCGTCCTGTGGATAACAGCTCACTGAAAAGCAAGCTCAGTACCTTGTAACAGAGTCGTAGGCACATGCATCGCAGTACTTACTCTCGTAAAGGAGCAACACTGCTTAGGGAGCGTACTATCTCTGGCTTCTTATCCTCCCAACGCTTGAGCGCCTTCGTTAAACCCATGAGCTTCTCTTGTGTTTTCGTTCCGGAACGTAACAGAGAAAGGTACTGAAACTTTTTGATGGTCAGCCACTGCAGACCACGTCAAATCCAGGTTGATCCACCCACTCGTAATGCTTCAAGCCCGGGGTCCCCACCACTAAGCTGAATTGGGGGCGTTTGGAAGTAGACATCTGGGATGTTGTCGTCGTATTGGCCCTTCGAGGTCCCGTTGATAAAGAAGAGCGCCTTGTCCGAGTGGTCGTCCTTCTCAATGGAACAGAGAGGACACGGCGCTCGAGGAACCTCATGAATAGAATGGAACGGTGCGCCTTCAACTCTGCCGTATTAGGTCCATCTATACAAGACTCTGTTGCGCTAGCAGAGCACAGACTTACCTTCACCTGGAAGATGCTTTCCGCAAGTGAGATGGGCACATTCAGTGAGCCAAAGCTTGGTGATTTTGCTATTGTGAGGGTCCTCGTCGTCTCTGCGCAGGCCATTGTTCCGGTCCTCATCGGCGTATATAGTCGAGAGTGTCTCCTGGCAGATGGTGCAGCTGAGCACAATGTCGGCAGGCGAAAACCGAAAGCTCGTGCTCTCTTGAGAAACTGACATTATCGGCCTGAGAAAAAGCACAGCCAAGAAGGTACAGCATTAATTTAAGCGCACGACTATCAAGGTGGACACCTCTTCCAGTACTTCAAAATTTCGAGAGGGGGCTCGGGCTGGTTGTTTGTCCTGATGTTATCGATGTTAATTAGGCCCGGAGATTGTTGTTTATGGAGACCCACGTTCCCTTTGGACAACATCGTGTATTCTAGATGCAAAGCAAGGCCATTCAGAGTTTCAACATCTCGTTCAGTGCAAGAGAGATTGGACTCCGACTGTGTCACGCTTGAGAGGTATGGACTTTGGAATAGGTACACTATGGCTACAGACGAGTGGGGTACATGTCCGCAAAGCCAAGTCAAGTCCAAACAGTGTCACCTTGGAGGATTGTGCTCGAACGCAGGGACCAAGAAGTCCCCCCTGCATGCTAATGGAGTGGTAATAGTCAACATTTGTTTCAAGGGATAGAAGTAATGTCTGTCACAAAGAAAGATAGAGCAAGGTGATAGATAGGACAACGAAACTGTAGCGCCTGTTACCAGTGCTTATAACATACAGCCTCGACGCTCAATCGAATAGAAAAACCAATCAACGACCCCTCTCGCATGCGGCCGTCATACAAAAGTCCGACAAGGGTACCTGTTTACAAGGTCCGTCAGCAGCTGCTCTCGGAGTATACGTTTCATTTGACCTACTCTTCCGGATATCCTTGCTCTCTGTCAGCATCCATGACATACTTCCTTCCTCCCACTGGAGATGCTCTGCTCATGCCGCTGGGGAAAGGTGGAAGCCCATCCGGCCCGAAGATACCTGCTGTAACATTCTTGTCTTTCTCAAAAAAAGCTGCCAGGCCCTTTTGCTCTCCTTCTTGATTCAACTGCACTAATTGCTTTGATCCTGCGTCTCCTATCTGCAACACATTTTCTTTTGGATTTACTTTGCTTCCTACAGACAATAACCCTACAACGTCTGCCTGTTTAACCACACTGAGTCGGGGATACCTGCGGCGTATGTCTCGTTTGTAGTACGGGTTTTCTGCGATGTCGCCGGCTGGTACAGTGACTGGGTCATCATAAGCTTCGGGTGGATTGGCCCCTGGAGGAGGATTGCGATATTGAGGGTTCAGAGGGACCCCAGTCGACCTTTCCGGGTCAACAGCAAGAGCTCTCCGAATTCGCTCCCATACACCATGCGACTGGACAGTGTATTTCTACTTGACTCAGCACTGTATCAGCGAGGGTTTGTGCTAGAACTCACTTTCCAAACCGCGGTAGCCGTTCTCGCCGATTGAAGTTGCCTCGCTGCTCCGGCTCCAGCATTGGTGGCCATGGATGCGAAGGGAAAAAAGTCTGATATACGCGAGCTTGGTCAATTCGAGATCCATCTATGAATTTATTGGCCTAAAGGGCGAAGGCTTACTTACTGTCACTGCTGCTTTCACATTCACCGTCTATGACATATGTTGGCCCTCGGTGTGAGGATAAGCCGATCATGTCTCTTCCGTACGGACGCGATGTCTTCATAAGGACGCGACAGGCATTCTCAATTGTACTCTTAAAGCCATGTACCATGTTTACTTCCATACATTTCACATCACTCGGAACAGTCATGGCCTTTTTACATTGAAGAAAGTACAAGGTTTAAAAAACCCATTGCTCCTCTTGTCCGGAAATTCGTTGGAAATCTATGCAGAGCTTTTGATTGGAGAGAAGGGCATAGAGATAGCCTACATAGATATCCTATGCTTGAATTTCTTCATCAAGCTTCTGTGCAGAATCTGCAACTTCAGCTGCGACCTCAGCTTGAGCTTCCTGCCCATCCGCTGTCTGGGGCTGCTCGACCTCCTGTGCACTCGTTTTTCCTTGTTCCATTTCCTTCTCGACCTTCTCACCTTCCGCTAACTTCTCTACGTTGTCACTAACGTTCTCCCCACCGACAATTTTTCGGACGACATCAACGGTAGCAGCAGGACCCTAGTCAAAGATTGAACAGTGAACTCGAACTCACAGACACAGCAGAGCAAAAGACTTACACCTGGACTAACTGCTTCAACTTTCCCGTCTTTGTTGACGACAAAAACGCCTCGGGTGGTTCCACTGGGGGCTTTCTTCATACCGATTGCATTGATGAGGGTAGCGGCCGGATCGCAGAGTAGGGTATACGGTAGACTCTGTTTAGTCTTGAAAGTGGTATTTGATTTAGGAGAGTCTGTTGAAAGACCGTAAATGGAATATCCAGTTGCTGTAAGAGGCGTGAAATCGTCTCTAAATAAGCACGCCTGAGTAGTGCCTAAGGAAGTGAACTGTATTAATATGTCGAACGTCTCATTTCGAAAATCACAGGCCGCTAAATGGAGTACATGAAAACGATAGAGGAGCCCGAACTCAAGAACAGTGGAATGCCTACATCCAGGTGTCGACGCTTTGGGATACGTAAAGAGGACAATCCCTGATTTGCTTTCGTCCACAAGTTTTTTCAATGTCACCTTCTCGCCATCGTGGGTCTACGCATATTTCAAAGTCAGTATTGCTCATTCAAGTCAAGCAACCTGGATTACTGAGACTTGACGTGGACAAGTCTCAAGAGTAGGAGCAAGGTTCTACTCCCGAGCTATAACTTGTGGCTCCTCAAGGTTTGGGTTAGAACCAGGAAGAAGAACCTCCAACTGTGCGTACCTCGACCTCTCCACCAAAACCATCGATACTTATGGTGTCACCCGCAGCCACTTTGTTACCCGTGGCTGCTGAACCATTTGTGGATAAATCGCCCTTCTTACTAGAGGTAGAAGACTTAACAGAGTTGGCTTTCTTCATGGGTGGTGGTGGTGCTGCGTCCGTGGCTGCTTTGCGTTTGCGCAGCTCTACCATCTTGGCTATATGATGAGTGAAGAATGCGGTTGAGACAGAAGATTGATGATTTTGGTCAATCAAGAGGATTCTGGGGGATGAGGGGGGAGGTAAATGAGGTCCACTATCAACTACTTGAGCGGATCAAGGAAGAAAGTATGGCTCAGCTGGCATTAAGTATCGAACGCTCTCAGATCGCCTGCTTCCGATCCCGAATGTTGGATCCATGCTCTTCATGCGTGCGCCACAGACGCAGTAGTATTCGTAGTAAGATGCGGGGGGAACTTTCAATAGGTAATGTAGTACGTACAGAATACTCTAGGGGAGTAGAGTAAGTCGATACAAATAATACCGCTTCTGAATTTGGCCTATCATGGTCCACGCAGAAACTGAGAGTGTGATAGGTACGCTCGATACGGTCCTTTTGTCCCCGAGCTTGTCCGGAGAAAATTTCCAGGCAAAGCGAATCTGAGAATGATCCATACATAGCGCACAACAATAATACATCTCTTCACCACAAATACAACTCATAATCCTATTCACTCGTAGCCATCAAATCACACTCCTGATGAGTTCAACATAATCTAAACCCTAGTCGAAGCCATCCCGATACCACCAGTATCCGTATCAGACTTGCATTGCCTCCATATACTCTCACCTACCGCGCCCTTCCACCTCGAATACTCAGAGAATGCGCGTCTTTTCCTCCACCTACACCTTCGATTACAGCTGGAACGAAGTCTCAACCGCCAACTGGCTCAAATACTGCCCTTGGAACAAATCCTCTTCACACGTAATCGCCGTCGACACCCTCTCACGCCATGTCGACCCCAGCAGTGGCATATTACGCACAGAGCGCCTTATAACATGTGCTCAGACCGCGCCAGCATGGGTCATTGCCATCATGGGTGGTAGCTGCACAACCTATTCATACGAAACATCCTACGTGGACCCGAAGAGACGCGTGGTGACCATGTGCAGCACCAACCTGACATGGTCGAACATGATTAGCGTGCAAGAAACTGTGGTCTACCAACCTGACAACAGTCAAAGCGAGCCAGGCCATGAGCGGACCAAGTTCGAGCAAGAAGCAAGGATAATAGCGTTGTGTGGGGGTTGGCAAAAAGTGAAGTCCAAGATCGAAGAAGCTAGTGTAGAACGCTTTCGAGAGAACGCTAGAAGAGGGAGAGAAGGATTTGAAGCCGTACTGGAAATGAGTAGGAGAGTATTTGGTGAAGAAAGAGAGAGGGAGAGAAGAGAGCAGGAGATGGCTGTGTCTCGATCGACGAGACCGCGCTCGGTTTTCTGAGAATTGCATTTCATGGCTGGGTTCAGCGATCATAAAGACTGGCGTTTGGATACCACAGCATAATTACGAACAGCGAAAAAGTTGGCATTTCTAGGGCGTCTATCCGAGCAATACGTTTCGCTCATGCATAGATATCTACCATTACACGGCTCTCGGAAACATAGACCAGGTTGGGCGGGAATGATAGAGAAATGCCTGAAATCGTGACGGAGTCATACTCAATTGTTCATCCAACAACGATGTGTCACCCGTAAATTCCTTCCACCCACAGATCTCTATTGATCGCAGATTGTTGAGCCAGACGTTAGACGCAAATTCCATTCCTTACTGGCCGAAAGGGGCGATTGATTGTTTTGTAGGTCAAACGTACAAAGTGAAGTTTCCTCCTGGTACCTTGAGTAAGCAAGGCATAGTAGATAAGAAGTTCCCACCCACCTTTATCGTTCACAGTTTGGTAAGCTTAAAGTCCGCTGGCCCCCGGCTATGGTGGTGCCTGGATGCGCATTAGAACGTAAGAAGTCTTATCATGAGAGCTTCGTATAAGACAAGACACGAAGTCAGACGACTGATTATGTCGATCGAAACATGGCACACTTCTCAAGCGCTGCGCCTAATATTTCATGGTTTCGCCTTGGATTGTTGATGTAGTCCAATGGGGGTGAGTGTGGTGCTGGAGGTTCTCCCAGTAACAATCTAATTCACATCAGGCCACCCAGCACAACCTTGCCCAAGCCAGCAAACTCAGCCTTGGCTCCTTTTCTGCTTTCCTCCTCAAACTCTTTGATGACACCTGCCACGATGATTTTGCGTAATTTCGCATCCGCTTTCGCAAAAATCTCCCCCGTTCCTGGAGCACACATCGCTGGCGAAGGAATCAGCCCTATGATTCGTGTGTAGCAATCGATCAATACGTCACACAAGGTTGCAAAAGTCTCGAAAAAGTCCGGATCGAAGGGCAATGAAGGAGTGAGCAAGTGTGTGTACTCTTCGCCAGGTAATAGATCCTGCTCACTGACTGGAAATGACGACGCAGTGGGCCCAGCCGTTGCACCAGTCGTCATGGCCTTCAGATCGGCTGGGTCGCTCGTATTCATTGGGAGCCCAATATCTGTTGCTGAGCTTGTTCTTCGACTCTTCGTACTGGCATGTGTTGCACGCTTGAACATTTGCGGTAGACGTGCCCTTGAGAGAGAGGAGGCAGAGCCCCCCTCTGGAGGATGTATCTGTTGGTATGATTCGAATTCAACTAGAAGTGCATTAAGAGCACGGAGGCACTCTTGTGGGTTCGAAGGATTCAAGTCTAGTATATTGGGAAGGGAAAGACCAAGCAACAGATAGTTCGTTGCCCTGCGAGCAAGCTTTTTCGGCTCAAAGAAGGGAATTTTAGCCAAGTCGGACTTGCTAAAGAGCAGTGTATTAAACCAATAGACTCGGCCCTCATGAGCCTTTCTCAAGTAATCAAGGGTAGATATTCTCTTGGACGACACGTCATGAATTTGCTGATATACGATACTTGGGTTCTGCATTCCTCCAGTGGAGGCTGGCGGAAGACTTGGGGCTGATAGTGAGGCATTGGTCCCGGCCTGGCCAAAGTTCACACTCGATTGCGAGGTGCTCGGAGGCTTGCCATACTCGGGCCGAAGGCCGTTCGCAAAGGCAGTAGTAGCCATTGTGAGCGAAGGTGTGGAGTGGTTGAGGTCTGCATAGGTAGAAAAGGTTGAGACTGGCGAGAGAATCTCGTCCAAGCTTTGCTGGGTGGATAAAGCTTTCTGTGAAGGTATAGACGATGAAACCGAAGGCTGGTGTGTGATCGATTGTGAGGGAATAGGTTTCTTATCCGACAGCTGGGATATGGCGGCTGTGTCTTTGCGAAAAGGTCCCTGATAGGAGGACCTCGAGGAGGTGGAGGATCGTTTGGCACCGAAGCTCGGAGAGTAATCTTTGTCGACCAGATCCCAGGGCTGGTCAGTCTGTTGAGGAGATGAGAGGTTGCTAGCGATACGTTTGGCAGAGGATTTGATGCTGGCCACAAAGTTTGCGGTGCTTGTTGGTCCTACCGAATTCCGATGCTGACCGCGCCCCATGTCTTAGTACATTCCGGTGGATGTCTCTCTCGAGTCAGGGGTACTTGTCATGGTACGCCGGAGTACAAAGATCCACATGATAGATGAGATCGATAGGCATAGGTTTTGTAGCTGTCTAATCATAGGGACAGGGAGTAAGTATTTGGCGCTGGTGTGGAAGGAGATGCATGTCAGCATGCTGGAAAAGGCTCGGAAGGATCGACAGGTACCCTCACCAATCCACTTCTATCCGCCATTTTTAGCTCTATCATCTACTGTACATCTACTCAGTCCTTCACGTATTTCATCACCTCCTATGTCTTCGCCCTCAAGAACTTGCTCCCATTTTCCTATTCAATGGAAACCGCAGCTGTACCTAAGCCCGGCGAGTGGCCTGTAGACCCGCAGACCGATGTCAAGATCTCTAAGGACCGAATCTGGGTAGACGGTTGCTTCGATTTTGCTCATCATGGTTTGCATACTCGCCATCCACGAATCTAGCGACTCCAGGGAGCTTACTGGAATCAGGACATGCTGGCGCCATGCTACAAGCCAGAAGATTGGGTAAAGAGCTCTTGGTTGGAATACATTCCGACGAAGACATCCTGGACAATAAAGGCCCAACCGTGATGACTTTGAAGGAGCGGTTAGTGCCCCTCGGGATCATATCAAGACGCTAGCTGAAGCTCAAGGCAGCGTGGCCGCCGTTGATGCCTGTCGCTGGTCGACAAAGTCCGTTCCGTATGCTCCATACGTCACATCATTGCCCTGGATATCCCACTATGGTTGTCAGTACGTCGTGCACGGCGATGATATTACATCAGACAGCAGTGGAGAGGATTGCTATAGATATGTCAAAGCAGCTGGTCGGTTTTTGGTGGTCAAGAGAACGCCAGGGATCTCCACAACTGATCTTGTTGGACGGATGCTTCTTTGTACAAAGAACCATTTCATCAGGTCACTCCTGAATACACTTGCTGGCGAAGAAGGATCTGAAAGCCCTGAAGAACGGAAAAGACTGGGAGACGAGATGACTCAGAGAATTAAGGACTACGCTACCGACGAGACTGGGTTGCAACCTGGACCACAAGTCTTGAGCTGGGCTGGATCCAAAGCGGCCATGGAAGATCATACCTCTGAGGAACCAGGCACCTATAGAACTATTGCCAATGGCAAAGCTCCTCGCCAAGGCCAACGCATCATCCTTGTAGACGGAGGTTTTGATCTTTTCTCATCTGGACACATTGAATTCCTTCGGCAAGTGGCCGTGGCGGAAGAAGCAATCGGCCGTCAGAACGGATGGTTCGAGAACTCCAACAAGGACTATGGCCCTGCATACATCGTGGTCGGTGTTCACGATGACCAGGTCATCAATCACTGGAAAGGTGTTAACTACCCAATCATGAACGTTTTCGAGCGTGGCCTCTGTGTCCTTCAGTGTCGAGTGAGTATCGTCCAAACGCCTTCTCAAGCCCCCGATACTGACCCGCAGCAAGTACGTTGACTCTGTTATATTCTCGGCCCCTTTCACACCTAGCAAAGCCTACCTTACAAACATCCCGTACGGTATTCCTGATGCGGTCTATCATGGTCCCACGTCTTTTATGCCCCTTACGTATGATCCTTACACCGCTGCCAAAGAGTTGGGTATATATCACCAGATCGGCAATCACGACTTCCAGAATGTGAACGCAGGGGAAATCGTGCAGCGAATCTTGAAGAGCCGAGAGATGTACGAGGCGAGGCAAAGAGCGAAAGGTGAGAAGGCTGCAACAGAAGAAGCTGTCCAGAGAAGAGAAGAGAGAAGATGGAGCAAGAAGCAGCAAGGCTAGGAAAGGACCGAGCACGCAATAGGTGAGGAGACGATGTCCACCATGTCCTCGTTGATCACTGATGTTGCATGGAATGGCGCCCAAGTCTTCTTATCATGACGCTAGTCCAAAATTATTGTTTTCTCTCTTTCTCTATATTACTCGAGTCTACTCGGAAGCTTTTGTCTACCTCAAATCTTGGAAGGAACAAGATCATTCATCTCACGCTCATCTCCATTTCTGTCATGCGTAACAGAATTTCGATTTCTGCCTTGACGGCGTTGTCGTCAACTTGAACGGTAGTACCCTCGTAGACCATAGCAATCAAGCGTCCAACTGCCTTTCTTTTATCACAACACCCCATTCGTGGTCTTCTCTTCCGTACATGATGTTGGTAAGGTGAGTCTTCAAGATCGCAGCATACTTGCCCGTCGCACCTTCAGACATCGGTATCTCTAGGTCCTTTCCCCGGAAATGAATACTAGACACCGGCGCAATGAAGAACTGCAAGCTCGTCAGCATCTCAGAGCCCTGTTGTTCGTGAAGAGGAAGGAGAGCATACCGCCGTGCCCACGGCAAATGCCTCCTTCAATCTTCCCTCTTCTGCCGCATTTTCGACCTCACTCATAGTGTATTTTCTCTCCACAATCTCGAGGTCTTCCCCCATCCTCTCTCTTGCCAACTGGAGGACGCTTCTTCTTGTCACACCGTCAAGGATGATCTTGTCATCCAACGGCGCTGTTATCAATTGCAGCTTCCCCTCACCCGTTCTCCAAACGACGAAGAAATTACTCGCCCCGGCCTCTGTGACATCGCAATCCTTGCCCAGTAGCCACAACACCTGGTCATAACCCCTCGCTTTCGCTTCTGCTTGGGCAATTAGACTTGGTCCGTAGTTGGCACCCACTTTGGCGTACCCAAATCCTCCAGGCCAGGCACGTACGGTATCTTCTTTGCTGGCCAAAAGCTTGAGTCCTGGCCTCGCTTTTGACGACTGTTGTATGAAGTTACCGCTCGGCCCAGCTGTTCCACTAGGCGTGTCGAAACTCGGGAAGCAGCATGCTATGATGTACAAAAGCGCTTCCTTGGGCTTTTGCACCCCCAACGCTGCCGCTGTCGCGATCATCGTCGGTCTCAGGTAGAGGAAAGTCCCTGGTCGGCTCTTTGGTAACCACTTCTCACCGTCCACTGCGACGAATGTCTCAATGAGCTTTTGCAGCTCATTAGGATCGAAGGCCGGAAGGGATATGCGAGTGGCGCTGTTGAGCATACGTCGGGTGTTGCAGTCCGGTCGGAAAAGGCGAAGTTTAAGGTCATGACCGCGGTAAAACTTCAGACCTTCGAAGCATTCCGTTGCATAGTGGAGAACAGAAGCGGTGGGCATGAGTTGGAACGGTCCGTAAGGTTGGAGATGAGGAGCGGCCCACCCGCCTGTCAAGGTCCATCTGAATTACAATCTCAGAATTAGTAATGCCTATTGGAGGAGGACTATTGAGCCTTGGAACACGCCTACATGGTAGACACTCCCAAGACATGTCTCAAAGCTCAAGGTTTGGTTCCAAAGAGGAAAATGAACTCCGAGAATACGTACTGACAGGTTACCATGTGATCTGTGCATACAGACTGTGTCCAGACCTCTGGAGAGTCAGGTTCTGGGACGGCATGAGGATTGAGGTTGCGGGTGAAGACGAGCTTGGAAGCATCTAGCTCATTGATTATGTGGGTGGAATTGCCATTGGTGGTTAAGGATGGTGCTGTCTTGGTGACGGTGTGCTTGATACAAGAGTGAGTGAGCTCTGATGTGGTCTGAAAGGGAGCAGTGGCGGTTGGAGCCATTGGTACGGCGTCAGGGTGCGAGACTGGGAGAGGGGACTGGAACTACGTATCACTTATCCTCGATTGTGTAAAGGGTGAAGCTTGGCAAGCAGTGAACTGGGTAAAGCGATGGACAGAATATCAAGTAGTTTTTTGTGTGTTTATGAGAACAGCGGCGTAGAGAGGGAACGGGTCTTATATACACTTGCTGGGTCAGAGAATTGATACCGCATTTTAAAGTACAATATTCTCAACGCCGGAACAGCGCAAAGGAAAAACTCGTCAAGCGGCATGATAAAAACTGACTCATAACAATCAAGGCTTCCTATTTGCCTTACACCGGCTCTCTCTCAGCTCTGTTGGGCCGATATCGCATTTTTTCTCCGGGCTTTTTAAGTGCTGCTGTCCTGCCCAAATTGACGCTGCAAGGTTGGACTGTCCGACAGAAGCCGGACAGATTTAAGTCTAAGTATGTCCTAGTGGTGTAGCTAAGATTAGAACTTCTTTCGACCGAAAAGTCATGGGCCCATAGGGTTGAGAATCCCAGGCTTCACCTGCAGCCGCTGTTAACCGACCTCGGCATGTAGCTCCGCCTCCGGGTCAAGAAGCCATATCGGTCCCTCACAACACTCACAGTCACAACATGTACTAACGTCGCTGAAAATCACACTCTTTCTACTCTTCATTCCTTAGAATAGCTAGAATGGAATCCTCGTGCTTTTTCTGCTTGAGATCTAGCTTCTGATGAAGAAGAAAGTGGTTAGCATGCGAAAGTACGATAAAGGCAACCATGGGCTACTTGCCTTCTCGCTTTCCGTCATTGCCCCCATCGCCTCTTGTCCAGCCTTCTCAATCTGCTCCATGAATGCCTTCTGCTCAGCCTCAATCTCTTCCATCATTCCTCTCTGCTCCGCGTCAGCAAAGCAGTCCGGGTCGAAATTGCCCGCCAGGAGATTGTCAAGTCCATTAGGACCGACTATCAGCGAAGTGAGGCGACGAAGTTCGGCTTGCACACGGGTCCATTCATCAAGTTGATGCTCAAGTTCCTTCTCCTCGGCCTCGATGGTCTTCTGAAATTTCTTCATGCGAACGCCGAGCATTGTCTTGCCCGATTGCTTGCCGTCTGTTGAAGTCCACTCGAGCTCTTGCTCCTGGGGAGGGTCCGCAAATGCATCGCTGACCTTAATGGCTTCTTGCTCTCTTTGAACGAAAAAACCATAAGAGTCCACCAGGCGTTGCGAGAGGGTGAGATAGATGTCGTCGAGGACAGCCATGGCTTTCTCTTGGATAATCTCACGCGAGTGCTCAATGCTGCCTGTCGCACGTTGATTTCAGAATGGAGATAGAGGGACTGGATTAGACGAGTCCTACCGGCAAATTCTACGGCCAAAGGGTGTTCTGGGATGTGCTTTGTGATGTGCTTGGACTTGTAACCCTTATTGCTTTTCGAGGCATTGGTAGGTTTCTCGATGGCAACTTTCGTATGGCGAGTTTTCTCCCGACGTAGAGCCTCTTTCCCAGTTTTTTTGAACATTGCGTTTGTTGAGATGGCCTTTTTGGCGTGAGCCTTGACCTCGGGTTTGGTCTTTGCCATCTTGGTTGAGGGGTTGGTGATGTGTTGTGAGGTGTTGGGGAGTGTTGGGGGGTGTAGTAATTGCTAAGTTAGACAATAGATAATGAGGACCAGTTGGCATAGTAAAGGGGGAAAGTCAAGTTGGATGTAGAAACATTTTTGCTCGTGCATGGAAGAAAATAGAAGTGGGTGGCAAAAGAACCAGCCTCCATTTCCATCAGCGAAGGTGACTCAGCCCTGCAGGAAAGATAGATGAACAATCCTCGCAGAGTGCCTTCTTTCTACTCGCTTTGATAACCCAGAGATTGATTTTGTGGGATGAGAGTCTCGGTCTTCGATCGTCGGATGCAGTTGCTTTGGGTTGTGCATGATAGACATAATCAGACTACGGAGAACCTAGCAACGTTTTTACGACGCTGAATTCGTCAGGTCTTCATTCGCACTAGGGGGCCTTGCTTTCTCAAGAAAAATTGTACATCTAGCAGCTCACGCTTGCGTAGGTGCCTCTGAAGGTGCTCCGGAAGGTGATTCTGCAGGAGCAAGAACTCCCTTCTCCTCCAATATCTTCGATAGCTCTCCGTTCTGATGCATCGACATTAATATATCACATCCCCCAACGAATTCATTGCCCACGTAAAGCTGTGGTATCGTAGGCCAGTCCGAATATTCTTTTAAACCTAAGCGGGAATGTGAGCACGTACTAGCCGAATCTCAGGCGAAAGGAGCCCGTACCTTGCCTAAGCTCCTCATCTTCCAAAACATTGAAAGCTGAGAATTTGTTCGGATCTACGCCCTGCAATCCAAGAATCTGTATGCTTGCTCTTGAGAATCCACACTGTGGTGTCTCTGGCGTACCCTTCATAAATAGCACAACAGGCTTCGAGGCCACGGCTTGATCTATTGCCGCTCTTGTCTCTGTAGACAGAAAACGTAGTTGTGAGGGCGTGAGGCGCGTGAGAGGAGGTTTGGAGAGAGTAGCGGAGACTGGTCGCGAAGGCCGCGATGCGTGGCGGAATCCCTGCACTGTTCAGAATATTGACCATTGATGCATAATACAACTCTCACCTGCGACAGTATCGTTCTAGAAATCATCTTGAACGCTTGGAAAGTCGACGAAAGGTAGAGGGTGAATTCCGTATCTATCTATAGAGGGGGTATGACGGAATCGGCTCGGCAATATAATCTTCCGGCCCCCCTCGAAGTACTCTCCTAAATTCGTAGTCTCCTTTCTACTCTACAGGCTTGAGGTAGTCTGCTCATCTCAGCTAGCACATTTCTGTCTTCATCGCCTGGGTCCGAGGCGGTTATAGAAGATATGATTGCACAGGCTCGAGCATCGCAGATAAAGGAAAATCTATGGGGTAGTTGAGCCATCTGCTAACAAAGCCTCTCAGACTATGTCCATGACCAATCTTGACACTTGAAATACTGAACACAATACGATTGCATTCTCAATTGCTTACAAGTAGGACATTGCAAGCATTCTTACCATGCATGCTTGGCCTATGAAACTCACGTATCCGTTCGATTATGCTGTCTAACCTCTCGACTACCTGCTCAGGGGGCCTAGTTGTAGCATTTATCAACAACGGCCCCGTATTGGTATGAAACCTTACTCCCCCCTTTCACATCCATCCCTAAGATGGTCCCAATCCTTGGAGTTCGAGCCCCGCTTCTCTCTCAGTTCTCTTATTTCTTTCGTCGTCAATCCTTCATAATCTCCATACTTCTATTCAGTCAGTCCCGGCGTGACAATAGCCTTAGATTTGAGCAAAATTTGTCGCGTGGTAGGCGTAAACATCAGCTTGTATGTCTTACGGGCCCTTTGCATCGGGCTTATCAGGACCAAAGAGAGCTTTGCTGGGTCAATCAACAGGCATTCAAGATTTCGGAGTCAGCATCCCTTCTTTAGATTGAGATCTGAGGCGTAAACGCATCAGAGGAGTACAAATACTCTCAAAGCATGTCTTACAACTCAAAAGAAGGTAGGAGTTGGGGGGGGGGAGCGCTCGACTTGCCTGGCCCGATCAGCTGGCGCGCTGATCTTGAAACTTGAGCTTCGCCGGTGGGAGTTAGAGGTAGGTCCGTGGTACCAGTTCATCTGCAGGAAATTCTCAAAACTAGTCACCGGTTCGTGTGGGCTTCGCGCAAAATTTCATAAAAGTGCTTACCTCCCGTTCATGCTCCACTCAGTCTGGCCTATAATGTGTTTAGCATGGGACTTGACAAGGTAAGTTAAAATAGGCAAACCATGAAGAGCAAGGAATACGCGAGGTGTGCCAGCATCTTTGTCGGCGGCCATGAGTGTGGAAGTTTGATGCCCGAACGATAATGAGGAAGTGGGGTATTATCAGGTCAGAAAAAGCTGCAAGTCGAAATTGAAACCTTCTCTAATTGGCTTTGGCAAGAGAGGCAAACCTGAGGTTTTGGTTCCAAAGAAGCGTCTCGAAAACCCCTATTCGATCCGCTCAAACGCTCTACAATACGAAGAATTTGTCTAATTGGTAGCACTAGGCCTGGAGACTGGTAACGTAGTGCTCAGAGTTGGAACCAATCGTTGATGTTGAATATTACCCATGACTCGTGGGATACTGAACAAGGAGCTAAATGCCCGAGCTGCTCTTTTTCAACCCCTTTTCAACCTCTGGTCAAAAATGCAAAACACGCTCAACGTGAGGCTTCCACTTCGCCTCTTCGCAACGCCAAAAGAGCACGGACATCAGTGACATATTGTAGAGCCTCTAAAACGGGAATGAGATGTAGAAGGTCGTTATCGGTGGGATCGTTAATCCACCCCTCGATAGGTATTGCGTTGTCTATGTTCTGTCAGATACCATGTTTTAGGTCTTGGTTAACAATTTTACCTTCATGGAATATGTAGCTCAAAGGACTGTTGTCAAGTATCATGACCCTGCTCAGGTCTGGTTCCACTGAGCTAAGGTCCTTGATATATGCCCCATTCCTGAAGGTACAATGCTGGCGGTAGTACCGCGCCGAGAAATACTTCCGCTCTTGTTCCAGCCAATCGATAACGGGATCTGCGTATTCTTGGACCGAGGCTGTAAAAACAACAAGATTATACCATTTACAAACTTTTCGGAGAAATTCGTCACAGTGTGGGCGCTTATGTACGTAGTAGAGAATAGGATGTTGGGGTCCAAGAGTAGCTCCCCCGTAGCCGACTGTCGTATTTAGCTTGACCTCTACCATGTGGCCGCTGCTCATTCTGCCCCCCTTCGCCAAGCTGTGGATCAGTGTCTCATCTAAGTCTATTACCAATGTCTTCTGCATGAGCCTAGTGGAAGCTTTTGACGATGTCTGGGCTGAATAGGAAGGTTGCCGTCTCGGAATGAGAGGTCGCGGTGGTGCAGGAGCGCAAGGATACTTGGTAAGTTTCAGAGACGATGCGGGTGATGTTGGCGATTTTATGCTTGCTACTGTAAGCGTAGGTTTTTGACTGCGGCCTGTAACACTGGCTCCATGCCCAGCATCCCCTTTCTCTTTTTTCTGCTTCCGTCGTCGAGTCGTGTCTTCATTGTAGAGCTTTATGCGAATGGACCTCCTCGTCTGCGGCACGTCCTCCGAGGAGGATGATGTTTGGAGCCTTGATCTACCCTCTGGTGGCGTGTCAAGAATGACGAGCTTTTCTCCAACATCAGCTTCGGATTCCGAGGTAGCTGGAGAAAAGGTGTCGGTGCCTTTGGGCTTCAGCCTGAGCTCTTTCCCCGGTGTTTTCCGGCGGAGATCCTTATGATCCGAGCTTGATGAGGTTGCAAGATCCGGAGGATCTGAAGATCCAGAGAGTCCAACAGCCTGTGCTGTAGATTTCCTTCCGTTACGCTTCGGTAGAGCGCGGCTAAGCTTGCGTACTGGCAGTAAAGGAGAAAACCTGCCCTTCTCGTCGTAAAAGCCTGTGACAATGTAGAGGCCTGGCGAAGCTAATGTAGAAAGCACCCATTTCAGGGACTCGGTCAGAGCATGTACCAGCCTTTTCGCTGCTAAACGGAGTTTGCTATATTTTGGGCCATATTTCGATGGAACCTCAGGTTCTATGGCCCCGGCGAGCAGCGGAGTCTTCTCACTCATCTCGTCTGGCGTCCTTTCGACGCTCCTGTCCTCTTCGACATTTGCGCTGCTAAGACCCGCCTCTTTCTCCTCGATCCTATCTGGGACGCCTCCTTTGACATGCTGACTAACACTTCGCTTTGGTTTGTCGTCCGTGTTTCCTTTTCTCAAATTACTGTCACTGTGGGACCGGGGCCTGTTGCTAGTAGGCGTTTGAGGCGGGGTTGGACCGATGACGCGAGCGGACAATATGTTCAAGGAGTTCATCGTCCGAGAGGAGCCATCAGTCTGCTACACTAGGGGCACTGGCCTTCTAAATGTAGCCGGTCAAATGTAGTGCCCCAGAAAGGCGGTCGTTGAGTAGATGCGCAGCCCGATTGAAGCTGTCGTTTAGGCCCCCAGCTCACAGGCTCGGAGTTGGGCTTTTTTCACTCGCCGAGTGTCAATGGCGATAGTTCCCAGGTGGCTTGCGCAATCTGACGGTTTCGATATTTGTGACTTCGGGTCTGGCAGCGTCAATGCCCTGATAGAGCTGGGGGCTTCGTGGTGTTGGGAGGGAGAGAGGGGGGGGGGCCAACCAGCGTAGTGGAGAGGATCGGAGGTTGTGAAAATAAAGGGATCCGAACTTCATATTACATTACCTGTGTATGACTCTACTAACTACGGCCATTGACTTTTGAATTCTCCAAGAACTGTCAGAATATTGATTCAATTTAGTCTTGAGACGCAAGACTATCTCAAGTGCTCATTCCTTGCCTCCACATCGTCTACACAGCCTGTAACCGCCGTCCTGGCACCCAGTCAGCGATTTAATCCAATACACATGCAGCGGCTTCTTATCAACTGCTCTTTAATTCTCTGAATCCTGTCCCAACCTCTTTGTGAACTTGGCGACACCGCTATCATGCTATCCTCAGCAGGCGTTCTGACCCCGGGTCTCACAACCTTCTCCAGATCCGTTCGGGACAGAGGTACTCCAATCGAGTCCTCTATAGAGAACCTCGTTTCGTAATAACTCCAAGCTGTGACCACACCAGAGATTGATGCTGATCGGAATAGCCTTTTAAAAAGACGTCAAATTCGCGACTCAAAATCCTGCGCGATGGCTACGGCTTACCTTTTGCGCCGGGTAGTGGAGACATTCAGGATCACAGACGTCTCGGGACTAATTGAACGGGTGCAGCAAGTCGGACAACGATTACTAGCTGCCCAGCCGAGGGAGATGGCTATTGGGAACATAGTACGCCGAGTTCTGGGCGTGATCCGAGAAGAGGCAGAAGAGGATCGAGAAGGGGAGACCAGTGGATACAGCAATGCAGGCACAGACAGTGGGCCACAGTCCGCAGGAGAGAATGGTTCAAGAGCCCCTGAAGTATTTGGGGCCGTCTCGCGAGCTTTTTCCTCAAGTCCACTGCGACAAGGTGATCGTGACCAACCTTCGCTCGAACCTCGTGCAGATGGAGCATTCCAACGCCCTCCACTTCTCACAGCGCATGCTTCATATGCGAATACGAACACTGGTCTCGTGGTGACATCTATGTTCAGCCTGCTATCTCACCCCAGATCGAACGTAGCATCGCCCACCGCTACTCCTCGCTCGCAATCCCCTGGAAGCTATCCATCACTTTCGAATACAGCCCTCGCAAACCTTACTGCTGCCAAAGATCTCAGAGCAGAAATCGTTGAAGGGATACAGGAAATACTTGAGGAGTTGAATCAAGCGGATGACCAGATAGCTGGCTACTCTCTAGAGCACATACACTCCAATGAGATCATTCTCACTCACACGTCCTCAATCACTGTTCAAAAGTTTCTCCTCAAAGCAGCCGCCAAACGAAAATTCACCGTGATCCACGCCGAAGCCTTTCCCAACGACCACGAATCTACGCATGCCACCGTCATTGGCAAAACTAGGGGGGAGTCGGATGACGAGTTGAGACCGGAATCCTTTCAGAAATCCTTGACTGCAGCCGGCATAACAGTAATCCTGACACCCGATTCATCTGTGTTTGCCTTGATGTCACGCGTTAATAAAGTGATTCTCGACACTCACATCGTACTCGCTAACGGAGGTTTGGTAGCAGCAGCAGGGGCAAAGGTCGTCGCTAAAGCTGCGAGCATGCATCGTACGCCTGTTATCGTGCTGAGTGGGGTTTACAAGCTTAGCCCAGTCTATCCTTTCGATATCAATTCATTGATGGAAAATGGAGATCCAGGCGTAGTGATCGGCTATGGAGATGGAGACCTGGTGAATAAGGTCGAGCTTGAAAACCCCCTGTTTGATTATATCCCACCCGAATTGGTAGATCTCTATATTACGAACCTGTGAGTATATCGGCATAGAATATCTGCGAGATTGAAACCACTGACACTATATCTTAGGGGTGGACATGCTCCTACTTATCTCTATCGCACAGTTGCGGATCACTATAGAGCTGAGGATATAGAGCTTGATAACATCAATGCATATCAATGAAACCCTTTGCTGCAGTAAATTATTGAGTTGCTGTAGCGACGTGACGACTTTAACTGAGCTTGATAGGTTAGACCTTCGCTCTCCTAATATTTCACCTCTCTGCACAGAGCACCATGAAATTCGGTATCTCTCAAGGCGCCTCGGCTCTGGGTAATCATCCTTTGTATTTGCCTATTGTTGCATTAGCACCACGACTCTTGGCAAGACATTCAAGAGACAGGATGCGATGGCACTAAACGGGGAATGAATTGGGCGTCTCAGGTCTTTTCAGTTTCTTTTTTTTGGTCTTCATGCTGCAGACTCTTCAGGCTTTCAGTCTCTAAAAGGCAACCAACGGAGCAAAACCCATGGCACGCCCAGACAGTCTTGTTTGAAGTTGTCTCGCCTGCTCTATGCTCCTGTACACCACTGCCATTGACTAAGATTCGGCGAGGAAAAGTAAAATCAAAGTTCCATTGAGTGGGACGTTCTGAATGTACACATCGAATACAGAGTATTCTGCTCATTGACTTGAACAGTCTCCCTTGGTGATGTGCCAACTGACAAGACTGCCCAAGGCTTGCTAGGGTGTGCATGCTCAGACTGGTGTTAGATCTGCCCATTAGGCGAAAACCATAAGGAGTCCTTGTGCAGTCAGACCTTTTACCATATTTGCATCATTGACACCGTGCATTTCGATGATTGGGAAATCCAATCAAACGTCATAAATTATAGGTTTGAACGAAAGCACTTACCGTTCAGATTGTTGTTTCGCGAATCTAGTACCCTGAGGATGGCCCATTCAGCTTCTTGTAATCTCAAAGGCGGATGAAAAGAGTGGTTGACATCAGAATTTAAAGTATACAGTAGTACGGGAGTATTTTACCCGCTTTCCGTATTTCGTTCTCGGGGCTAGCAATATCAGTGTGATAATTTCGGTATTTTACTTCTTAATTATTACTTTGGGGCCTGAGAACATTTCAGGGTTTGCTCGCGGACAGTCTTTGTTCGAGTGAACGCTGCAACTCGTCCTGAGCTATGGATTTCCTTAAATCGGCAGTAGCCTCTGCCATCTCCAAGGACCCTCCTTTTCCTTATAAGTTTGGTGACAGGTTGACTGTAGATCAGTCAATCTGGGCTTTACATAATGGCACGAAGCGAGTGTGTGTGCTCCACAAATTACAAATCAAATCTCTCTGACTCGTGTGCGCCTATCAAGGAAGACGGGTTGGATTGCAGCATATTCGCATTCGATGTCACCGCAGACAAATCCCGCTTACCACTTGCTCGGAACGCAGTACGAAAGATGCGAACATTGAGACATCCGGGAGTGATAAAATTTTACGAGACAGTCGAGGTATGACCATCATATCGAGGGGGAGGAACGTTTGGGCAGGGTCTGATACATATGATAGACAGAGACATACATTTACGTTGCTACGGAGAGAGTCACTCCTCTAGAATGGTCAGCAAGGCGTAAAAGCCTGAGCGTGGAAACTTTGAAATGGGGCCTCTTCACGATCGCAGTATGGTATTCGAGGGTTTCCGAAAAATGAAAACATATTGAACGGTTTCTCAGAATACATTATCATTTATCAACGACGAGGCTTCTTCTATACATGGAAATGTTCGCCTCTCCTCGATTTTCACCAGCCAAAGTGGAGAATGGAGACTGGGCGGACTAGAGGTACTGAGCTCCCCGAAGGACGAAGACGCTCTCATCTATGTCAGTCCTCAGGCAATACCCTCTCTCTTGTTAACTTGGCTGACTTTCGAAGAGGTATGGAAGCTTCACCCCTGATTCTGGACGTTACGCTCCTCCTGAAATTGCAAAAGCAAGTTGGGACGCAATCAAACGGCATCCGCTCCCTGTAGTTGATTCATATGATTTCGGAATACTAGTGTTTGAGGTTTTCAATGGCGGGTTCATCACTGCTGATCAAGTCGGCCAAACAAAGAATGTGCCGCCAATTATGCATCAAAGTTACAAGAGGCTGTTGAATGCCAACCCCAAGGCAAGATTAAGCGTTTCCCATTTCCGGGATCAGGGGAGGCGTAGCGGTGGGTTCTTCGAGACCCCACTGATCAAGCTGTCTGAAGGCATTGATAGTCTTGGCTTGAAAAGTGAGGGCGAAAGGGAGGAATTCCTAAGGTCCGCATATTCAGAGACGAATCAGTATGCTGTGCGCTGACCATCTTCCAGCGAGCTGGACGAAGTCGCAGAAGATTTTCCAGAGGAATTTTTCAGCGTGAAAGTACTTCCCGAGCTCCTGAAATCCGTTGAATTTGGAGGCGGAGGACCTAAAGTCTTTGCATCTGTGATGAAAATAGGAAAAAAGCTCTCTGACGAAGAGTGGGAGTCAAAGATTACTCCTGTAATTGTCAGACTGTTTTCGAATCCGGACCGAGCAATACGAGTTTGCTTGCTTGATTGTCTCCCTAGTATGATTGACCACCTGTCTCAGAAGGTTGTCAGCGACAGGATCTTCCCACAAATGGTAAAATTCTCGCACGTCAGCACATACTGATTCACACTAACTTGAACAGGTCACGGGTTTCACAGACGTAGCACCACTGGTTCGTGAACAGACGGTCAAGGCTGTTCTGACTATCATCACCAAGCTCTCGGATCGTACTATCAACGGAGATTTACTAAAACAGCTTGCAAAAACCTCCAATGACGAGCAACCTGGGATCCGTACCAATACTACCATCTGTCTTGGAAAAATAGCACGCAATCTGGGTACGAATGTACGCACATCAAAGCTCCTCGCTGGTTCTCAAATCACTGACTCGGTCTCAGACGAGACAGAAGGTTCTTGTCGCAGCTTTTGCACGCTCGCTGCGAGACCCTTTCGTACATGCACGCAATGCAGCCCTGCTTGCGCTTGCCGCAACCTCAGATCTTTTCACTGATGATGATTGTGCTACTAAGATTCTGCCTGCTTTGTGCCCGTCGTTAGTGGACAAAGAGAAGTAAGATATCTCTGGTGCAGCATTGGTCTTCTAGTTGCTGATATTTGCCAGACTTGTTCGTGATCAAGCATACAAATGCTTTGATGTCTATCTCCAGCGTATACGCAAATATGGAAACTCACTCCCGGACACAGTCTTACCACCACCTGCTGTTGTAGTAGCTAATGGTGCTGTTCCACGTATGGGCACGCCACAGAATGACACGCCAGGATGGGCTGGTTGGGCAATCTCGTCTTTTACGAACAAATTAGCCACCGCGAGCGGCGACATGCAATCGAAAGCCGCGAAGCCTCTGCAGGCAAAGAGTGACAGATCATCATCCGTTCCCCCAGCGGCAGATTCCTCTCGTCCTCACCTTTCAGCATCAGCATCCACGCTCCACCGCCAGGCTATCACTGGTACATCCACCCCTGCTCGAGTCCCAACGCCTACTGAGCAGTATTTCAAAAATGCCATTGAGGTTGACGAAGACATTGACGAGGCTTGGGGTGAAATGGCTGAAGATTCCTTCTTCGACGCTCCAGCGGAAGCTAAGCCAAGTCCAGCCCCCCCAACCAGCTTTGACGATGGTGGCGAGCCAGATTTTGAGGGATGGTTGAAAGCACAGGCTCAGGCTAAATCCAAAGCACCACTGCCTAAGGGATTGGCCAAACCATCCGCAAATGTTAGCAATGGCACCAATGGCAGGCAACCTGTGACAAGGACGACTACTACTGGAAGCGTGGGCGCGGGAGTCGGCACAAAGAAACTAGCGAGTACCGTTGCTAAGCCCAAGTCTGCGACTACCAAAGCCATAAGCACGAAGCCGAAAGAAGCGGACGATGATTGGGGCGACGCATGGGATTAGTCGATGTGGTCTGGGATACTTTGTGGGTATTTCTCGCGCATAAGCATGGTCCTGGGAGAAGGGTTAAACTGTTCCCTTTTGGAGAACGAACGCATTCATGAGATACCCGGAGCGGGGATGACCAAATGTATTTAGAAGAATGCGACCATGCTTGCGGGTCTGCAAGAATGTGCTGTGTAGTTGTGATGTTTGTAATCAAGTTAGACACCCCTATTGTAGCCCATGAAAAGACATTTGCATACTTTCCCTCACCAATGGGTATCCTTATGAACCCAAGCGCCATCGCTAAAATCAAGATGTTGCACATGATGATGCTCGTCATTGATCACTTCCTGCTCATCTCTCCGAGTAATCGTTCAGTGCCACACAAACAGCCCCTCTATGATGTCCATTGTATTGCCTTATGACTGCCTGCGTTCCCAACTCCCATAGTCTGGCGTAATGATCACTGCTCGCCGTCACAAGATACGCACTATCGGCACTGAATGCGCAATCCCACACCCATCTCTGATGACTTTCCAGACTCGATTCTAATGGGAAAGCGCCCGGAGCGCGCTCGGTAGGGAGGTTCTCGTTGCCCTTGACATTATGTGGAGCTGCTGGGTCAACGGACCATATGCGCGCATTGTGATCGGCACTGCATGTTGCAAGGTGACGGACGTCCGGAGAGAGGAGAACTCGAGTCACATAACCGTTATGAGCCTGAAAAGACGTCACCGGTAGTAACGAGGTGATGTCGCGATTCTGGTGCATGCGCCAGACGTAAATGTTACCCTTGGAGAGAAAGTAGTTTAGCTAGGATTGGTATAGCGATAGACTGGAGCACGTACCGAGTTGTTACCCGCGCATAGCAAGGTTCCATCAGTAGCTACCGTAACACTCGACACAGAGACGTCTTCCTCGGGAACCAGCTGGTGGGTACATTTGTTTTCTCCCAGATCCCAAATCCTGACATTGCCGCCTCGATCACAAGCTATCACCTCCCCTTGATTTGGGTGGATCACCACATCATTGACAGGGACACCATGATCATAGCTTCGCTGAATGGTCCCATCTTTTGTTTGCCACACCTTTACCCAGCCATCTTCAGAACATGTTACCATCCATTTGCCCTCACAATGAAAAGTGACACCGGTAACATTCCCTGTGTGCCCGGCGAAGGTCATGACAGGACTCGGATTTGAGGAGCGGATGTCAAATAGTTTGACCTTTTGATGGCCTGCAGCAGCAAGGTATCGCTTATCTGGGGATATGCAAAGACGATTAACTTGCGATTCGGGATGTTGTATTGTGCGATGGCAGATGCCAGACAGGGCTTCCCAGAAACGTATTGTATGGTCGTAACCAGCTAAGAGAGTTATTAATATCTTGAATCTGCGCTCAAAGTGTGTAGAAATCTTGTGCAACTTGCCTGTGCAAAGGATTACACTCATGATCCAAGTTTACTTGGTGAAGTTGAGATGTGCAATTATGGTCGCCTTAATCGAATCGAGAGATGTATCAACGATATAGTATAGGTAGCTTTGGGGGCACAGTGACTGGGTTCGCATAAAGATAGGCACCATTTAGGATTTGAACAGCAAGCTTTTCCACCAACTCAAGGCCTACTTTACTCGTTTTGTTACAACCCCGTGTTTTAGTCACTCAGGACTCAGAGCATGAGAGTGAACTGTGAAGTACCGTAAAAGCACCTTAGCTTTGGTTGCAGAAACGCTAGGAGTACAGTACTTTAGGAAGTGATTCCATTGGCCCGCCAGCGCTTATCGCGGACTCGCGGTAGTCCTGAAGCGACTTCGGACTTGCTATGCTTCATACTGGATGTATTCTACACAGTCGCACATGCTGCTAGATCATCTGTTCTTTTTGGTATGATCCTCTAGAGTACCAGATCCAATTGCTACAGCTGGAGCAGCCTTGGTTGAGTCATCCGCAAGCTTGCTGCATGGCAAGAGCGAGGTGAAGAAATGGCTCCCTCATCGCTCAAGAAGATGAGTGGGGTTCGAGAGAGGAAAGAAGGTAATGATGCTTCATTAGAGACAAATTCGTCGGGTAGGTTCATGAAAAATGATCTGGGGCTTACACTTCTCCCCGGATCACAGATTCAGGCAACGGATGAGAAGAGATCAGGGACTGCTGCCGAGAGCAGTCCGAAAAATTCAAGAAGCAAGATTGTTGGGGGGTTGGACCACTGGAAGTCTTCCGAGACCGAGATTCAACCTAAGCATCCAGCCCATGAAGGAGCTTTCCCCAACGAGGCCAAGAGCCCAAGCAGCTCTCCAGATCCTGGTCCCGGATTAGCAAAATCCCCGAATTTGACGGCTCGAGAACGGCTCTTCTCTCAAGACTTTCCTGCACCGAATAGCACTGGCGTGGTACATCACAATGTTATTTCCGTCGCCGCGGCTCCATACGGTGAGCAGAAGATGGGTACTGGTGAGATTAGAAAGGCTAATAGTTGTCAACATGACGACTCTCCTCCTCGTGCCTCGAAACGTAGGACGCTTGGAAGCCGCGCATCCAATGAAATGCGAGAGTCGAAAGTAAGCAAGGAGAAAGAAGCGGCATTTGAAACCCATCCTGACCAATTCCACGTGCATCATGATCAAAATCTGTCCGAAATCAATGTTGTTCATTCAGAAAAGAGGAACCCATCATTCGCAACAATCGGGGTTTCTTTTGGCGGAACCGGAGGAGGCTCAGGATCTAGCAAACTAGAATTATGTCGCCAAACAACACATAGGCCAGACACTGTTCCTGCTCGTTCTCATCAGAGCACCAATATAGGATACGAAGATACAGCCCTGCATTGCGATTCTTCTTTATTAGCTGCTTTGGCCTCGAGATCACCAGTGAAACACCGATACTTAGAGATGGAGAAGCTGACAGCGCACTATCAACCTTCCAAATCTTCGAAACCTGTCTCCACGCAATATTGGAAGCATTCGCGCCTAATTTCTGACACCCCCGCAGACATTCGAACGCAAGTGTTGAAACCCGGGAAAGAAGTGAATAGGTCCTGGACAAGTCATTTTCCAACCAAGGCGAAAATTCCTCGCCGCGCTAATCTACCCGCCCCTTCTTTGCTAGCAGGTCCATTCACACCTAGCGAAGACCATGCACACCCACACCCGATCAAGATTCCACTAACATCATCGAATCTTCACGCCTATACTAAATTCTTGAGCACACACCCTTCGCCTTCGTTGCCCAATAACCTTAGCCTGTCCAAAGCTTTTAATTGTCCATTACACGCTTGCCCTCTGCAGGATATCTTTGACCCTGCACACGCCGGTAATCAGCGCCAGTTAGTTCGGAAACGTTCTACTTCATTGCCAAACCTCCCGTCAACGTCTTCGCCAATGAACATGGAGTCCTCCAATAGCTTCGAGCCGGCCTCAATGCCAACCCCCCCTCGTGAACAGCCAGGCTATCCAGCGTGTTTTCCATGCTCGAGCTCACTTTCGCATCATGGCAACGTTCCGTTCCTTCAAAACCTCGTCGACGCTCCTTGCGGTCATGTCAACCCGTCTTTTAACGCTGACAACTCTCCCCCGCAAGATTGGCAATCCGACTGGAATTTGCAGTATCAACACGAAGCCAGCCTCCATAATAGGCAAAATATGGGCTTCACGCCTAGCATTCATCCTCGCCAAGACTTGACACAGGTCTCCAACCAACAACACATGACCGACTTCTCCGTGTCCGAGGATGGCGCAATGGCTGCCGTTGAACCGCAGTATAGTCGCCGACGTTTAGAAATCAAATCCAGTTACAGCCTTGAGGAGGTCAAGTCCTTTGTGTCCAGTCTAGTCCGACAAGCGCAAACGCTAAAAGCAGAACGCACAAGCTTGCAATCCTTAAACGCCACGATGAAGAAAGATCTCGAGAGCCTCCAACAGGAGAAAACAGACATGGTCCACCAGATCCAGCGCTACGAGCACACTGTTGCACAGAAGGACCAGCGGATTAAGGTCATGCAACAAAAATATTCCTCGCTACAGCACCAGTGCAAACGACTTTGGGCCGAACACCGCCGACTCCTTACAACAGTACGAAAGGAGGATGGCACTGGTAACCCCAGTGCAATAGCTCAGAAAATTCGGTGGAATCACTCGCCCAATACTGCTGGCGCTGCTAGCCAAGGCGGACAACCTAGCCCAAAGGTATCCCCATTGTATTCTGCCAATGGTGCACAGATTGCAATTTGGAGCCACGGATTCGAACCGACACCTACAGGTTTCCAGGGACATGTTCAGCCAGTTTCTGTTCCTGACTCTTCAGAGGCAAATGTAGCCAGTGCCTCGAGCTGGTCATTGGGCCAGCTAGGATACGCTGCCGCGAACCCCAACAACGTAAATCCATCTGAGACAATGACAATCCCTTTCGATTCAGAGACAAACGTAACCAAAGCTACAAGCCGGGCTTTGAGCCAGCCAGGATTCGCCACCACAAACCATGATAACGCAAAGCCACCACAGCCAATATCGATTCCTACTTACCCAGAGACAATGGTAGCCAATGCTTCGAGCCGGCCTTCGGTGCAATCAGTGTTCGCTGCCGCGAACCACAATAGCGAAAATGCGAACGATGGATCCACGAGATGGGTACCTTCAAATCAACCACTCAGTGCCACTGTTAAATCAGTGATCCCCAACGGTAAGAGTAACAGCCGTCCCACAGAACATGTACCAACGGAGCGCGTGACCATCGATCTCACGGACGATTCCCAGCCACCCTTGTCTTTGGCCTCACGCGATTCATTGGTACACCAGAAATGTCAATCATCCGTTCAGGGTGGATGTCCGCCCTCTAACCCTCCACCGGGCCAATACCTACCGGCTCAATATCCAGCAAGGCACTTTGTACCAGGCCAATATCCGCCAGGTCCGTCCGCACAGCCCCAATTGTCACACAGTCAACTACCAGCGGAGCAAGACTCACAAGGCAGAGACCTGGAAGCTATGCGAATCCAGGGAGAAAATTTTGCTCGCATGGCTAAGAGACCTCTTGACTGGCTGAAAGGAGAAAACCCCTTTAAGAAGGCAACAAAACCTGGACAGCGAGTTGTGCTACCAAATTCGAGACATCCGTCACAAGGCAATGCAGAAGAACATGTTCTTTCTACACAATCTCCGGGAGCGGGTAGGATGGCACCCCTGCCAGAGACTGCAAGTAGCCAAAAGACCAAGAAGAAAGACCCCAAAAAGGCGAAAGTTGTTCTAGACGCCGAAGCCAAAAAAGAGAGGGCGAAAGGCTATAGGAAGACCGCCGCAGAGAAGAAGAAGCGAGAGAAGGAAATTGCAAAACACTTGTCCCAAGACGAAAATGTGTCAAATAATGCCATGCGTGCTCAAAAGCAAGACAGAAGAGCAGCGAAAGGCGAAAAACGCCAGGAGCAAGCTCGAAAGGAGTCGGAAGAAGTCGGACCACGGGCGCTTCACAAAACACTAGATGGTCGACTGTATCAAGAGCATAATGGCGTCCAGCAAACCATTCACGGAGGGGACTTCGAACAAGCACCACCGGGTGACGATGATTCGCTTTTCGGAGACAATGAAGTGGGGTTTGCGAATTCACCAGATGCTGACATTGTCATGCACGATGATGACGCCGCAGCCAAGGAGCAAAATTCGGATGCTGCGATGGCTGCGGATCTGGCTGCATATGCGGTACGATGCGAAGCGGAATTCGAAGCGGATGTAGACGCTGGAAGAATGCCAGGTTTCGAGCAGCAGACCTGTGACCCCACCACCCACCCCAACGATGATAATGGATATGACGGGATCTTCAACGAAAGCGAGGAGAGTGAGGAGGAATAGACGACAAAAGACAAAAGTTCACGGTCGAGCTGAGCACGATGAAAGTGGTAGCTCACTGACATGTGGAAAACGGCAATTGTTACTGTGCTGGTCCTCAGGTGCTGAGCTGAAAGAGTGTTGTGGTAGGGAGAGCGAGGACGATATCTCAGTGCCTGTGCGATCATTGACCAAGAGCCGTGACGATGGTTCGGTGTCATATCATGGAAGCGTTGTACATAGGGAGAAACGTTAGAAGATACCCACCCTAGCTACTAGGTACTACAATGCAAGAGATGACCAAATAGACTTCTACAAGCCACCACTGAGTAATCTTGGTTGCTCCACATCAATGACTAGATTCTCTCTTGGTCCATAAGACCTGGAAATATCTGTTCACGACGCTTCGTCGTCGTAATACTATCTCTACACCCTAGAGCTGCATGTAGTTGCATCTTCGTAGCCGAACACCTCTTACCTTGTTGCAACGCAAGTCTGACTCCGCCCCTGAACTTCTTCCAGTGCGCCCATTTCACTCTTAGCCTCTTCAAAGGCTCGCATAGATCTACTGCTTAAGAAGGCCCGAACCTCCCAACTTGATAAACATAATACGTGCTGAGCAATCACTGCTTTATTCTGGCTGCGAGCCGAGGTCTATATACATTGAGCTACACAGAATGGACCAGTCGATGCCTCAATCTTCCCATGTGCGAACTTAGACTGAACGCTCTTTGCAATGCAAGCCAAACTTTTCAAAAAAGCATCCATCATGACGTTAGCAATACAAGAGCTCCCAAAACACCCATCGTCATTAGCAACGAGCTGCTCGGTTCCAAGGAGTACGCCGCAGACTGTACCAGCCCACAGCAAGCGCGGTTGTAGGTGACATTGTTTTGCTGAGCGGCGACTTCGAAGACTGACCCTGGCGAAGAGCCTAGATTGTAGTAGTCCACCAGGAGGAAATTGGGAGAATTGGGCCATGCCACTAGGACAAGCATTAGCAACGCACCACCTCGACTGCAAAGTTTAAGAGAATATAGCAAACGTTATGTAGGTATCAACTAGAATAAAAGGGCTCTTCCCGTCAGAGGATATGAGATCAATGGCCGTAATTTGGGAAAAGTTCGTGACGATTGTCACATTTTTCTGGTTACATACATAAAGCATAGAACGGACTTCAACAACTTCAGTCAGGATTAGTCCATCCTACAATTCAGGCTTGTAGCTAGAAAAACGTGACAATCATCACGAACATTTCCTACGCAATCGCCATTGCCTCGTATACTCTGACAAGAAGAGCCGTTTTGTTCTGGTGGATACCCACAAGGGATTGTGCAAAAAAAGGTGAGCTTTCTCCTGTTGGGATTTGAGGAATATGAGTTCCCTTATGGATGACTTTTGCTACATTCTCTTACAATTGAACTTACCAGCGCAGTTGTTGGCCATGAGACCGAGGCTTCCAGTCCCGTTAAGTGCATTTGTCTGATTGACCAGAGCGGTAGTTGGCACCAAAAGGCTTGTCCCTGCGAGGGAAATCTCGGTATTGAGGTTGTGGTTCGCAATAAACATCCTGTTTTCTGCGTCTTGACGACTCAAATTGGGCGGCCTTTGCTGGGTGCAAGGAAAGCTCTGGTTGGTGGGACTGAAAGGTGTCTCCCATATTTGGCTGAATTCATCCAAAATGTAGGGGACTTCAGTCTGGTTGGCGTTGTAGTCCATGAATATGACGGCTCGTTTTCCCATCAAAATCATTTCCGACAGTGTAGGCCAGGAGGAAATATTCATTGGAATTTGGGGCGGCACATATGCGTAGTTGGAAAGTCCGGAATTTATAATTGGTGCACTATAATTGCCAACGCCGATAAAATCGGAATTACTTAAAAGTATAGTGACCACATCGTAGGGATGGTTCTTAATCCAGCCGGTTATGTTCGTGAGGTAGGATTGGACCGTACCCACGTTGAGAAGATCGCAGGAGGTATGACAGCATGATATGGTGCTGGTGGTAGCGTTGTAATGTGTTTCGGTTTCGAACAATCTGATGCCATCATTGAGCTGATCGATGACTCTAAGCTGTTGATTGGCGGCCGCATTGTTGGGCAGCACGAAGGGGCTGTTGTGCGCCCCGACATAGGTGATGTTGCTGTACTTTCGGCTGCAGAACTCGGGATAATTATTGCACGCCTGCGTATTTGTTGGGACAGCCGAGGTTGACGTTCTGCTGGCAGTCGAGTTCCCCGTCATTGTGCCATTCGAAGATGTTGAAGATGACCGGATGGAGCCTTGTAATAGGGTCACGCTTGTTGAGGTTGATGGCTTAGAGGTGGAGGAAGATGAGGCGTTGGCCACGGCCATGGTAGTTTGGAGGATGGCAGTGGTGCCATTGAGAGTGGAGGTGGCATTGTATGAAAGGTAGGAAACGTCGGAGCCGGTCGGGAGAAGGTCTCCTCCCAAATTGGATATGCTGGTGCCTGTTGTTACGGAGGCTGAGAGCTGGATATCCGATGCCACTTGGGCGCTGGCTTCAATGGCAAGAAGTAGGGTGAGGGGGAGCGGGAAGAGCATTACCAGGTTCAAAGGAGGCGATAGGGGCGAGACAGGCTGCTTAACAGCCTCAAAAAGGGTTTCAATATGACTATGATGGTCTAGAAAGCGAGGGTAAAAGAAGCTCCAGACACGATGAGACAGATGTCATGGAGCACTCGCCTTGTGCTTACTTGTAGAGGGAGTAGTGAGGTATAAAAAAGGTAAGGAAGGATTGTGCTGAAGACGGGAGAGAATGAAGAAAGAAAGAAAGAAAGAAAGAAAGAAAGAAAGAAAGAGTTTTAACATTTTGGCATGCTACCACATCATACGAGTACCAGTAACCTGTAAGCATGTACTCTACGGAGGTCGGCACCAAAAGTCCTCCACCATGCCAAGAAATGCCAAGAAATGAGTCCCGCTATCGGATAAGTGAATAATGCAGATGATCCTTTACTTATTTGAAGAGGCGCGTCCTTTAAAAATTAGTGGGAGGTTTAGCATGATTAGTCATTGAATGACGACAGATGATTATTTTTTTCCCATTCATGCATAGTACTATGTATTCAGACGGAGATGAATAGTAAATAAAACATTCGGAAATACTGATAGCACACTACTATACATGAACCGAGTGTACTCATGATGCTACAATGATAATGTTCATAATGATAATGATAATGATAAGTACAGTGTGATTAACGTTAATCCAACCTTTTCTACAACTATCCATGCCGGTGCCGGTCCCGAAGTGACTCTACTCCCATATAATTATTCGCTCTTTTCTTGTCTCCTTCCACTATCCTCCTCTTTCATTGAGCAAACTGGCCCCTACCAGCCCAGCAGGGCAAACCTGAACCATTTGCTTCCATCCTACATTCTCTTCACTCACACACCCTCCCCCCCCCCGGCCTTTCTTACCCTCCCCAATCTTCACCAAAAATGGCCCTTCCAACGTTCGTCTCGACCCGCCGCTCACGCAAAACAACGCAAGAGAAAGCAACCGCACCTACCTCTCCTTCCTCCGCCGGCCTTTCTCCTAACAATGACGCTCTACATCCCTCGTCATCTACCGTCAGGGCAGCGACCCGCACTCGCCTTACTTTCTCCCTCCTCACCTCCCTCCTCTTCCTCATCGCCCTCGTCTTCCTCATTCTCGTCGAGGTCGGTAACACAGCTGCCCATCACGCCGTCGTGGGAAACATCTACTTTCTGAAGCTCGACCTCAGCCATATCATCCCCCAAGCTGTCCCCCAGGCTACCCTGATCAATTCAATCGCAAGAACATTGGGGCTCCACGACTTCTATCAGGTCGGTCTCTGGAATTATTGCGAGGGATATGGGAACGACATTACCGATTGCAGCAAGCCGCAAACGCTGTATTGGTTCAATCCTGTTGAGATCATTCTCAATCAGCTACTCGCCGGTGCCACAAGTACGCCACCCGTGATTCTTACTATTTGTCTGAAATGTAAATGCTAACCTGCAAATTTAAGTTGCCCTGCCTGAAAACATCATCTCGGCTCTTTCTCTTGTCCGAACTGCCTCTCACTGGATGTTTGCCCTTTTCCTGACCGGTGGTACGTACTTTTCTGAATTGAGCTTTCCTCTTGGGTAATTGATATTGAGTCATACAACATGTTTCGGGAGCAGGAGGACCTTTCTACTCCCGGGACGCAGCTTACAGCTCCGTTTCCCGCATCGAATAAGCAATGCTAACTCGGAATTCTGCGTAGCATGCACCTGTTTTGTTTCCATCTTTCTCACCCCTCTCTCGATATATACACGCTGGGCGACTTTCCCCATCGCCATTTTCGCCTTCCTGAGCGCCCTCACAACGACTGCCGCCAGCATCATCGCCACCGTCATGTTCATTATATTCAGCAAGGTTATCAACAGTGCCGAAGGCGAGATTAACATCGTCCCAGAGATTGGAGTGAAGATGTTTGCTTTCATGTGGGTGGCTAGCGCATGTGCTATTGTTGGATGGTTGGTTCAGCTAGGCTTGTGTTGCTGTTGTGCAAGTAGGCGTGACGTGAAGCTAGGAAAGAAGATTGGGCGGGCAAAAGCGTGGAGGCAGAGCGGAGAAATTCCACCCCATGAGATGCGGGAGAAAAAAAAGGGGCTCTTTGGGCGGAAGAAATAGTCACCGACGTTGGATATAGAGAAAGTCAACAGTTCATTCTATGTGTCTTCATCTATTTCACGCTTCAATATAAAAAGACGTTGTCTTGGAGGAATTCGGGCAGTAAGACTGTCTTGGACGGCCATATGTTTTTGATGCAGTTTTTCAATTGCCTGCTATCCTAGGAGTACATTTGAAAAAGTCCATTCAAGTGCTATCGCACATGTAAAGCCTCGTGTCATTGAATCAGTCCGAGACCTGGCCTCGCACATAGTGCTCAATGGGGTATCTCCGCTCGCAATGCTTGCCGACTGCAGGTGAGACTCGGACCTGGAAAAATCGTTGCGGGGGTATAACGCGCTGATGCTGGAAATTAAACCTCCAAAACTCCGTGCGTATGCCATGTTGCTCCTCGCTATGCATCTCAAGCATCCAGGAAAAGTGACTCTTCGGCAGGCACGTCATAGTGCTTAGCCTCGTTCAAAGTCGTAGGGCCCTCATAGCCAATCAAGGTCTTGTCCTCGTCATCTGCCTTCTCTTCATCTGCCTTCTCTTCTTCATCCTCCGAGTCGCTCAAAACGAACGCTGTGTCCTGAGTGTTGGAGTATGTAATCACCCCATTTCCAGCATTCGAACTGGGTGCGGCCTGAGGAGTCGTAGAATACTGCTCTTCTTCCTCACTCTCGTACTCCTCCTCGTCCTCCTCACCAGAATAATACGACTCGGAGATTCCACCATCCAACCCGTACCCATTGCTTTCCTGAACATCCTCAGCGTTGTCATACTCTGTCTCTTCGTGGTTTAAGAAGTTCCCGTTAGTACCCTGGATGTCTTCAGCGCTGTCATAATCTGCCTCTTCGCGGTCCAAGAAGTTATCATATATCCCCTGAACATCCTCATCGCTGTCATCATTTGCCTCTTCGCGGTGCAAGAGGTTACCATTCGTCCCTTGGAAATCCTCAGCACTGTCATAACCTGCCCCTTCGAGGTCCAGGAAGTTCTCACCCATCCCCTGGGCATCCTCAGTGCTGTTGTAATCTACCCCTCCATGGTCCAGAATGTTCTCGCGGCTTCCCTGAACCTCATCAGAGCTACTGTAGCCCGAAGCTCCACGGTCCATCGTATATCCCCCCTCGCCCTGCGCGTTCTCATAGCCCACATCCCCCTTGTACTGCGGAAAACCTTGGGGCTCTTCGTCTTTGTAACGCATGTCTTGGTAAGGTTGTTGTGTATGTGGTGAATAGCCCGAGTAGAAATTACTGACCCCCTCCTCCTCGTGGCCACTTGGCGACTGCTGCTCCTCGCTATTGAACGACGCGCTTCGAGAACGCTTCGAGTGACGTGCGTATGGATCTTCCTCTTCGTTATCTTCATCACTCAGAGATCGCTTCGTACCTTGAGGCACAGCGACGTCTTCTCCATCAGTGTCGGAATTCTTCAAATTTTTAACAGACCTAGCCTCTTGCTGAACATCTTGGGCACCATTGAGGTTGATGAGATGCTCATTATGACTTAGGTCGGGATATTCGCCTCCCTTTTTATCATTGTCGATAGGAGTAGCTCTGGTTGGCCCCCCATATAGAGTGTGAAAGCCGTTACGATGCCCCAGAACTTCGTCTTCGACATCGTTTGCGTGTGTTCCCTTCAGCTTGTGGACGATGGTAGGCTCGGGGTCGATCATGAGCTGATTCTTGATTTCCTCCTCGTACTTGGCAAGCAACTCTGCCTTTACACCTGATTGGAGCTCTTTGACCAACTGCTGCTTGACCTCTGTGTCATACTTCGCACGCAATTCTGTCTTTACCTCCGGTTCAAGCTCTTTGATCAACTGCTGCTTGACCTCTGTCTCGTACTTCGCTCGCAGCTCTGCCTTCACCACCAACACAAGCTCTACGGCCAATTGCTGCTTGACAGCTGGCTCAAACTCGGCTTCCAACTTCGCCTTCACCACAGATTCAAGCTCCCTCACGAGTCTGGCCTTTGTCTGGTCTTTGATGTCATGCTCATACGCGGAAATAATATTGTTTTCGTCTTCGTAAACCTTCTCGCGAATCTCTTCCCGGTACTGGTTTTCTAGAATTGCCTTCATGTTTCTGGTCAATTCATCGAGCAGTTTTCCCTTGTGATCGTCGATGGAGAATTTGCTTTCTTCCGCACGGCGACGATTGGCTTCAGCCTCAGCATGTCTGGTTCGTGCGGCATTCTTGATGTCTGTTTCTCTCTTCAACTTTCTTGCTTCGTACTGATCGTGTTCATCTTGCGCTTTGGCTTGTTTCCCTTTCTCGATAATGGCTTGGAAAGGTGCGTATGCCTTTCTGTCGAATCCAGGGGTAACGCGAGAGCTAGTCATACCGAAGACATGTTTCTGCATTGACGATGAGTAGCTGGCTGCGGGTTGCTCCATTGGCGCACAGAATTGCCCGACGCGACGTAGTAAGGTTTGTATGTTTGCGAATGCAAAATGAGACCAGGTAGTTATAAGCTGGATGAAAATTGGGAAATGTGAGGGAAGAGTCTGTATGAGAGTGGCGCAATTGAGTTGAAAAGTGAAAGTTGGAGGTGTGTAGAAATTGTGGGTGTCATGGGATTGGTTTGTGGAAAGTTCTACAGATCATGGTGGTAAACACGGTAGGAGGAGGGAGGCTGGTAGAAAGTACGCTAAGATAGAGCTACCGGCCCCCTCTTATCTCGCTTGCAGCTAACTAAAGTAGGATAGTCAGATGTGGGAGAAGTTAAGGTGGTAAGGTACTGTACCCAAACCCCACCATATTGTTACAAAATATGATGATGATGAACGCCATAACGAAACATGATACCTAAGGTAGATATGAAGAGGTGGTCCCTTCTGTATAAAATCTGTAGATCTCGTCAAGCAGTGACTATTTTTATACGGCTGTTTTGTGACGAGAAGTCCTGTTGTGGAAATAAATTGCATCTTTCAGTGCTACTGTAGCCTTTGTAACGGTACATTTCGATACGTCTCTAATGTATTGGAGATTTGTAACACCATAAGGCAATTCTGTGTCTACGCGTGACCCGTCAGTGCTCACCCGTGATTGACACACTTCCTATCACAATTTAACGAAAGCACAAACTGCATCTACCCCAGGACCTACAATTTTCCTCGCTGAAGACAACATCAGCCTTCTTTTGAGCCAACTGAATCACGGCATACGCAATGGCTCCGGCCCTGACTATCGACAATACTTTGGACTTCACCCCTGTCCAGACAAAGACGACAGGTGGCTCTCCACCCCTGCGAAGCCTCCTCCTTTGCCCTCCGTCCCTATCTTCCCGCCCGGAGAAGTTAGACAATGTACTCGCGGCTCATGACCGGAACGCCAGCGATATCCAAATGCTCGATCGCCTATCCTTATCCCTCGTTTCTCTCCCGGAAGCTACCTACGATATGATCCTTATCCTTGCAGACGCAGACAACACACGAACAGAGTCAAAGAAGCTGCTCAACCGGAATGTCCTATCTCGCGTTGTCCGATCATTGAAGCCTGGTGGAAGGTTAAAGAGCCAGGATGGAAAGTTTGCCACGGGAGATGCAGAGGAACGGAGAGAGGCTATTTTTGCAGGTCTGTTGGTGGAAGGGGATGATATGGTGAAGCCAGATCATACAGCTACACAATCTGTACCACTACGACTCGGCAAGAAAAAGAGCAACGGTGAAACGGCTACGACGAGCGCAATAGGGACAGGCGCTGTCTCTTTGAACCTCAACGGAAAGCGAAGGAATGGGCCTCCAGCGTCCATGCAGCCAGCAGGTGTAGGATACGTTGATTTCAGCGATGATCTTGGGACTCCGGAAGATGATGATGATGACGACGATCTAATTGATGAGGATACTCTACTTGATGAGGAAGACTTGAAGAGACCTGTTGTACAACGTAAGTCTCTGATACCTGTCTGTCTACTTCTGGTCTTTTCCTGCTAACGCAGTTGCTCCATAACAGCACCCGAATGTCGGCCCAAAGTTGGCAAACGTCGGCGTGCTTGTAAAGACTGCACATGTGGCCTTGCGCAACGCCTCGAAGCCGAGGATCAAGCCAAACGCTCCAATGCCGATCGAGCCCTTGCAAAACTGAAAACGGACGAATTGGCGGAGGTAGATTTCACGGTGCAGGGGAAAGTCGGAAGTTGTGGTAATTGTGCGTTGGGGGATGCATTCAGGTGTGATGGATGTCCTTATGTCGGTCTACCCGCGTTCAAGCCTGGCGAAGAGGTAAGATTGATCAACGATGAAGTTCAATTGTAATGGCAGATTCATCGCCATGACGGATATTCGACTTGTGTAAATAAGCATTAGAGTTGATACTGTGAATGAGCAATTATGCATGCCCAATTCGAACTTCCTAGGCATCACATCTTCTGTCGTTATGGTCAAGGAGAGGTCCACTTCTACGCAATTCGAGCCCATTGTCCCCACGAAGCCTACTCCAATGTCGTAGTTGGTGGTCCTCCTCTCCGCAGACGGCCATATTTCGGGCAATTAATATTCCGACTGCCGAGATCATAGAGTACTGCGTTCTACTTTCTTGAATCCTCAACTATATATAGTCATTGATTGTTTTGTCAATGCAGAGTATCTTTGAGAAAGACTTGCAAGCATTCTACTAGAGACTCAGTGAATTCAGTACAGGAAGAACATCTTCATCATGTCTCGTCCGGTGTATCAACGGGCGTCTTCCACAAATCTAAGGCCGGGCACAGCAGCGAGAGCGCTGGAGGGAAAATTGGCTATTGTAAGCGCATCTGGAGCAAACTCTCCTCAACCCATACCGTTCTTGAGTCCCAGGATGTCCATCGGGCGCAAAACGCTCATCATGCTTGCCAAGCTTGTTGTGTAACGTGGGCTGTCTGCCTCAAAGAAGTCATGTTGACTCCGACACGCGTAGGTCACTGGAGGATCTCGAGGTTTGTCTCAAATCTTTTGCAGCCCCCGAGTATGAGCTGAGGCACGACCTTGAGGGATTGGCGCTGCCATTGCCCGTAATCTCGCCTCGAAAGGCGCTTCTCTCGTCCTAGGCTATACTTCCGATTCCTCATCCGAGCCCAGTGCTCGACTTGCTTCTTCACTGGAAAGCTCCCATAACATCAACGCCATTGCGGTCCAGGCAGACATGGGCAATCCACAAGGTCCAGCCCATTTAATCCTGACTGCCAAAAATCACTTCGCCCACCCAAGATCTGGCAAATTCCAAATAGACATCATTGTCAGTAAGTTATGTTTTTCGAGCCATTTCTTCCTAATTCGTACTGCATTTTAAGTTGCAAGACATGTTGCGGGAGTAACATACTTCCGGGACCTATTTCACGACTCAAAGTCGATCCCAGAAGAAATCTGCTGACTCGGAAATCATTAAGACAACGCCGGCGTTTCAAAGAACATGCCCCTAGAAGAGGTCACGGCCGAAACGTTTACCCAACAGTATACCGTCAATGTCCTTGGCCCTATCCTTCTACTTCAAGCCGCACTTCCTTTTCTGCCCAAAGATCGCTCCGGCCGCATCGTTAACCTTTCATCAGTATCGTCAAGCCTAGGCTTTCACGGGCAGACGGTGTATGGCGGCACCAAAGCGGCATTGGAAGCAATGACGCGGACGTGGAGCAGAGAGCTAGCAGAGCGAGCAACTGTCAACGCCGTGAATCCTGGGCCCGTGGCCACGGATATGTACGGATCGACAAGTCCAGAATTCCAACGACAAATGAAGCCCTTCATGCAAAATGCTCCGTTACAAAGAGTAAGGGAAGGAATAGATGACGAGAAATTTGTGGAAGATGCGGAGTTGGTAGGCGGAAGGCCTGCATATGACCACGAGATTGCTGGTATAGTAGCTATGCTCTGCTCAGAGGACAGTGCCTGGTGCACAGGGTCCGTGGTTTCTGCCAACGGGGGATTCAAATTCAGCTACTAGGTGTTTGATATCAAAAGACGAATCCAAAGCGGCTAGATTTCGCGTCAGTGTTCCGACAATGCACGTAGATAATTCTGGCCCTGCCAGGCCTAAACGATTGAGATCCAAAGAATACTAAGCACAACATCGAACCCCTTCGATTCCGCCTTTTCGTACTTGAAGTTCCACATTCCATCTTTCTCATTATTCCAATACGCCCCGGATGCTGAATGCATACCTCTTCTCCCCACCGTGCTCTCTCCACCCATCACATCCTGTGAATCGTCATTCGATGGTCCGTCTTTGACCGGACTAGAGTGTGGTGTGGTGTGCTGAATGATAGTGCTTGTGACAGCAAACTTGTAGAGAGGTTGCTGGCCAGAGTGTGAGGACTCGGAGATGAGCTTCTGGAGGATTGTGTTTATGATGGTAGTATTCCACGACGAGGTCCTGGCGTGTTCATAGCTAGTGACCGATTGGAATGCGGAATCGCAGGCCTAGAAGGTCTACACGTTGGCAAACTACCCAGACGATTATCTTGGGTACGCGAAAGACATACGTCGTTTGCAATGTCCGTAAGACGTGGGATCGGTACGGGCTGGGACGAGTTCAGCGGGCAAGGCATCATCAGCCAGGAATATGAGAGGACCTTACAGCTGTTGATTGAGCCTGGGGGCTAGGCACTGAAGCCATGGCAATGAACAGATCAGACGAGCTCAAGAATAGGATCTACTTTGTAGGTCGAAAGGGAGGTGCCTTGGAAACGCTTCGGGAGCTAGTGGAAAATGCAAGACATGCTTCATTTCCACACATTTTTGCTTGCTTCTTACTCGTTACAATCTTATGCCGTATCACGATGCCACCCGACAGAATCACTGGCCTCCCATCCGAACTGCTCATCTCCATCATCCGCCTCTTGGACCCCCTCTCTCAACGCTCCACTGCCGACAGGTTCGTTCGTGTTGCAAGTCTTGTGTAGACTCACTCCCTGAATACAAGGCCTCACAGACCAAATTCCAGGATATCGTTGAGCAATACAGAAACACGCACGACGCGAAGCCGCGCCGATAGACGATAGAGAGAGCAGCCGAACTCTTCGATGTTGTCCGAGTGGGTGTAAAGGTTGGTCATTACCTTTTCGTTGAAGTCCATTTGAGATATCCCCAGGCGAGATCATATGTCTCTGTGGTTGGAAAATCCGGGCGGAGATCATAAGTCCATGGTTTTTCTTTACCTGAAGCTCCTTTCGTTGGGTCCAAACTTCCTCAGGTAAGTAAGTCTACGTGCGCTTTCTGCCCTGGCGTGACCGTACAGACTTGGTTTGACAGCGGTGGCGATCCTATACTACAGCGGAAGCAGTCCATGCTGCACGGGGTTCGGAGAATATTGGACATGGCATGGTCGGCTTTGCCAACGTCTGCGCATGATGAGTCACTTGGGCTGTCTCGTATTTCTCGACTTCCAACGGTCAATGCGGGTCAATGCGAACAGGCGCATGATCGGATACTCTACAGCTAGGACGCTAGACTCAGCTATATTGCACAGATTCAATTGGACGAAAATTCATGAAAGACAGTAGCACTGCCGATGGAGTATGTGTCAAAAATGTCTTCGCAGGATCTCAGGACGTATCGGCATTGCCACAAGACCGCACGCATCCTGCGCCGTAGAAGAGACAGATCCTGAAAGAAGCCAAACCCGTTCCTGCTGCCTTTTCCAATATCCAGTCACCCAACCCATGCACATCATCCCATCTCGCGCTTCCAGTCAGATCTTATGTTCCCGTAACCCTCAGCACAAAATTGACCACGACCGCCCCTGCCAGTACCACCGCCAACACAGTCGGACCGAACCGATCATCAAAGCCCCCTTGCCCTCTCAGCCGTATACTCCTGGCCCGCCAATGGAAAGTCACGAGCGCATAGACCATGCATCCCATTGCCACGATGGTGAAAAGCCCGGCGCAGATGCGGGAGGTAGCATCGGAGCCGAAGTTCAGGAGACCGATCGAGAGGCCACCGAGGATGACGGTGAAGTTGAGCCAGGAGAGAAAGGTGCGCTCGTTGGCGAAGAAGACTTTGGGCTCCACTCGGGTGGGGAGGGCGATGCGTTTGCCCGGGGCGGTTTGGAGGAGGGGCTGAGATGACATGGTGAAGGATTGTTGTCGGCGAGGTGCTTTGAACAAGGGAAGTATCAAACAGGTCGGAAGAAGTGCGGATATGTCTGGAGGAGGGGTCGCTGGAGGGTCGGGGTTCAGCAGTACTCACTACCTTACTTAACAATGGAATATTTGTATTTTTAATGATGGGAAATTTATAACATACATATATCCGTGGAGAGATTTAGAGCCGCAACATACGCGATGGTTCGAGAAACAGTTGGCGTGAATACAGACAGATATGACTTTCTGTCATACCCCAATCAATATTATCAATGGATGTTGAAAAAGAAAGAAAGAAAGAAAGAAAGAAGTGGGCTCGGTTGGGTTACTGGGTATGAAATTCAACATCAAGAAAAGGCGGCACCAGCGGCCCGAGGCGGGGGCAACGTGCTTGAACTTGAAAGACTTTCTTTCCCCCACCAGACTTTGCACCATTTTTCGATTAAGACGATGTTACGGATAGATGCGCCGAGCTGTAGAATGATTCAGATTGCATTGCCAAAGCACTCGCTACGTGGGTATCTAGCAACCATCACTACCCGTATTGATCGGACAAAAATTGGAAGCTTTTGCAATTCCACCTCACCAGCTCAAAGCTCCATCTATCATGTTGTATGATATCGTTCCCTCTCTCACTGGCACTTGGCAGGATACTCTGGTCTATCACCCTCGTCACAGAGAATCATCTTGGTTCTAAAGCATTCGTCTGCTCTCTATTACAGGGGTTTCAGTAATTGGCATGCATGGAGTAATTAAGCACGTACCCGTAGAGCTCCTTCAAACCAGGCACCGGTACCCTGGCAAAGTAGATTGTCATCACAGGGGTAGCCCTTAATTTCCTGCCATTGCCGTTCTCGGACTGCTTCGCTGCCTGATCTGCTTCTTTGGGATTCACCATGCTTTGAAATGCGTCTTCCATCTCTTCGTCCCCATCGACGACTTCATGGGCGTGGTCGTGCTGGACCTCCTCGGGATCGCGTCCCGTGTCACCTCCTACCTCCTCGACCTCTCGAGACCTCCATCCAGCTTGCTCCTTTTGCCATTCTGTGAGAGTTTTTCCATCGTCCCTACGTTTCACTACTTGGATCTTAAGTTCTGCGATTTGTGCATCCAGTTTCGAGTACTGCCACCACTTTCCCTTGTCGCGTTCAATGTCTTGCCGTGCTATCTCCACGATGCTGACCATCTTACTCGCGACCTCCGACTTGGCATACAAGATGACAATACCCGGCTTGGACTTCGGATCTGCAAAGCTGAAGTTCTCCACCCGGAGCAATAGATTTTTAACCTTGTCGCTGATCTTAGATGAAGAAAGGATCGACATCGTAGTGAAATGGTATTTGGAGCTTAGATGCCGGACCTCAGTAGGTAGCTTTTGGGCGGAGGCATCGGATTCGAGTCCGAGGCGCTCTATGTTCTCTGTCATTATTGTTTCTGGGATGTCAAATGACGGTGGGTCATGGTGATCTAGTCCAGTGTTGCTGTTAAATTTCCTACGTTTCCTGGATCGATCGATTTCTGTCGCCTCGTCTGCATCGTTCGGTAAATTGTGCTTTGCGCTCATCAGGGGCTCTGGACCAGCGTTGAAGCTTGCTTTGGCGGTGTTCTCTGCTGAAGTATCTGCCCGGTGGATGCCCGCCAGCTTAGATTTATGCTTCTTGTGAGCCATTCTGTGCAGAGATGTAGTACCACAGCATTGGTACTCTGTACGGTTGTGTTGTGGAGGATATTGTCAGGGATTCGAAAGTTGATATCGTTCACAGTATGCAAGTGTCAACTCCGATGCACTTTTTGAAGTGATATAGAACTTGGAACGAGATGGGTTGAACAGAGCAAAGCTATGTTTCGGAGGCAACTTGTCTGCTTGGATTCAGTAGACAATTGCGCTCAATGTTATATTGGCTTATCATGAACTTCATTGTCGCCCAAACCTTGCTTTACTTTTGGAGGCATTTTCTCCAAACATTCAGAGTTATCATTCATCAACCCATTTATCTCTGGATGTTATTTTCCATATATTTTAGTGCCGGGACTTGCCGCGATTAGGAAACGTTGTGTGAGGCAGCACCATCCCATTTGCGCCTTTCTTTGTTTTGCATTTGCATTCATGTGAAAAAGAATAATGTGGAAAAAGAGGAAAAGGAGGAAGAAAAAGAAGCGGTTGTGAAGCGAGGCGGCGAAGTGATTCTGAGGTAAAGATTATTTTGTGGTCACTGGTCAATCAAGGAGTGGATGTTTTTGATGTCTCACATTTCTGTTCCCTGGGAATGTGCGCCTCGGTCCATTTATTAAAAGATTCGATAGCTTCGGATGTCTTCGTGTTCAATTTGCTACCCTTTTTATTTTATTTTATTTTATTTTATTTTACAGTGGTATTATTATTCATTTATATATTTCATTCATTCATTCATTCATTCATTATTGTATTTAATTATCTATTATTCTTAATATTCCCGACTCGTATGTTGTTGTTACTCTAGTAAGTGGGAAAAGAGAAAGGGGTGGAGACTGGAGATTATGATTGCCGTTTGCTGCATTTTTTTCTTGGCTCGCTTCAAATAATGAATTCCGGCTCCAAGCCTCCAAGAGTGGTGCGTGGCTTCCCGTAGAGCGAGAATGCCCTGTTGACTATCTGGCTGTCGCACCAATCATAATATGTTACATCATCATAGCGTCCATCCATCCTGCCATCCGGCTTATTTCATCTTTTCCCCCCCAGGCCCCCCCCCCCATCATCATCAAACTATCAATCCATCTTGCATGTCCCACTACCTTACTCCTTAGCTCCCTTTCCCTCCCAAAAGGCCTCTCCCTGTGCGACCACTTGATTATTACTCCTCCCCGCCAAAACATGTCCTAAACATCCACCACTCTATAAATCATCTTAGCCCTACTACCTCTTCAAAAAATTCTTTGCGCTTCATCATACAATACTTTCTTGTAATATTCGAGCGATTTTTTCCCTTCATCATTGCCTGATACTCACTTTACTCCACTAATAATCCCAACATTCCCCTTCCTCCCACCGCGACTGGACTTGTCAACCCTCATTCCCTTTTCCACGGTCGGCCTCGCCTTCCCGCCGAGCTACAAGTCACTACACTCTTTCCAAACAACCACTTCTCCACGAGTTTGTCTGGAACGAACCTTCGTGCTCATTATTTCAAGATTCAAAGAACCCTCTTTCCCACATCTTGCCTTTTGCCTCCTTTCAAGCTTTCCGAAGAACAGTACCCCTGTACGTCAGCCTGAAATTCGCGGATCTCTCGGAGTCACCTTCGTCATTCCACTACCTTCTCGACGTCGCTCGTCCATGATTTGGACCTGTGCATGATCGCTAGCGGCTCCAAGGTGTCGCATGGCATGTATCTGCTCTCGTGGAGCTCCTCGGCCCGGAATGACAAGGTCTCAAAGGAGAAAGCAAACATCATGCCAACGCAGCAACAACGGGCGCCTATGACTCAGATACCGCTGTTCAATAAGATGAAGCGTAAGCGTTCAGATAGTAGTCCAGCGTCGCCACTTCTAGAATGTCCTTCATCCAAGAGAAGAACGGAGACTATGAGCCATGTTGAGATACCGGCTGCCGAACTGCAAAGAGGTATTCTACCTCGTCAGGAAGATCAATATCACAGAGGATCGGATTCAAACCAAAAGCACCAGGGCCAAATATTGAACGAGATGCAATGGGAGCGCGCTAACCAGAGTCCCCATCTCCAAAATCGCCCGTCCGATAAGCTCACCCATAGCAACTTCGATTACCACGTTAGTGACACAGGTCCGCTTTCTAAGACGATGACCGCTCCTGCAGCGCTTTGCGAGGCTATCGAAGCACAGTTCAGCCTTGAAATTCTTCTCAAACACAGGGAATTGCGCCTGATTGAACAGGAGTTCGCAAAGTGTCAGATCGCGCTAGAGCAGCTTCGTCGATGTCAGATCTTCCCCTATCCAGCCTTGTCGTCCACATTAGAGGGCATGCAAGCAGCGAGTACTGGTTCTGGTGCAGCGTATGACAACCGGGCACCGTATGCACCGCCATGGGGCGTTGCCAACGGACCTTACACTCGCCACTATGAGCGTTGGTTGATCCCTGACTCCGCCTTCGATGATTCGGTCGCCGATCACACCCAAACGCCAACGTTCGGTGGAGATTTTGTGCTGGAGCGAGCGACGAGGGGATCGAAGGCAGAAAAAGGTAGTGTTGCTGGCAAGTCGCGTTCTCAACGTGGTTCCAACAGTGCACGACTCAAAGCTCTTCCACACGGTTATCCAGAGCCCAAAGAAGAGAAGGGCCCGATGATTGTCAAGCGCTCGTCTGATGGGAAAATGGTAAAGCTGGTGTGTTTAGACTGTCGTCGCAGCAACTTCAATAGCGCTCAAGGCTTCATCAATCATTGTCGCATAGCACATTCACGACAGTTCTTGAGTCACGATGCCGCTATTGAGGCGAGTGGTGAAGAGGTTGACATGGATATGGAAGGAGGTTTGGGAGAGTCAAGTGGCTCCCAGGCTTCCGCTAGCGCGGGGCTAGTTCACCCACTGATCAGATCTGCCCTAGCTCAACCTACGCCTGCCGATTCCGCAACACTTTCCTCACGGCGCAAGAAGTCCCAGTCAGCTGCTGCACCAAAAGGTCAACTCCCAACAGCTTTAAGCAGCCCGGAAGCCATCTCTACGCCTTGTCGGGCTGGTTTCGGAATGCCAGAACATCGCAAGACTGATCCTGTTCCCTTCAATCCTTCTCCCCAAACTCCTCACCTGTCTGCTCTGTTCGCAAGAATGGGTCGGGGTGGTGACTTGAACGAGATGGTCGCGCAAGCAAAGACGAGCCCTGAAATTGACCTTTCGCTGTCAAGCGACGACGAAGACGAGCAGGAGGAAGTGAGTCCTGCAGAACAGATTGGTGCCTCTCAAAGCCGCAGCACTCGCGGTGTCGTGCAGGGCGGATACCTTCCCACCTGCGTGACCATATCTCCTGCACCCTTGGAGCGATCGCCCATCCACCAACGTATCTCGAGTAACTCGTATAGGGCGAACCCCTTGCCCAGCATGAACGGGCATTACGGCTACCAATCACCATACCATGGCCGTAACCATCATCAGGACCCCGAAATGCCTATGCATGACAACGCTTCCCCTTTTAACCTCAGTCCGAATACAATCGAATCCCATACTGCGCCCAGCCTGGTTTCAGATGACGGTGATTATGAAAACACGCATTCCGAGTCCGAAACCCCGAGCTCAGGGGAAGCCGATGACGACGAAGACCATTACATACACGCCGAAATGATCGATCACGATGAAATGGACTTGGGAGAAGGCAGCTCACACGCCCATCATCTTAGCTTGGGAGGGAAACCACACAGTCCCACTGCCGGCAGACGCTCTTCCGCGATGAGACATCCAAGTGCAATACGAGATGAGGGAGGAGAGGATAGGCATGTCAGTTTCGCAAGTCCTGTGAGAAGGCTGAGGAAGGGTTCCAGGGCGAAGGATGATGCGTGAGCGCACGATCTAGAAAGGGAACAATTTTAATGATGTCAACATGTGCAAGAGAGCTTTGTGCAACAGTACTATACCACAGACTAGGATGTGCTTTTAGCGACGGAGTTCAGGGTTTTGGGCGGTCCAGGATGCTACTTGTGTTCAGATCGTTGCTCATGTGGCTTGCGTGAGCGAAGATTAGCTCGGGATTATGCTCGGTGTGAGAGAATCATTATTGTACTTTAGACAACACATTGGTAGCAAGACTGGCTGAGCGGAAGATGCTTGGAAGTGGCTGAAATATATATTTACTGCTCGCTGTACAACACCATTAATGACGTTTCTTCCTCGTGATGCGATTCGAATGCTCACTGGCGGCGCAACGCCGATTGATTACTGGGGTTTCACTGAGCGACTCAAAGATCCATGCCAATGTTTCAGTCGACGTGGCAGCGGTAGACGTGCTTGGGGGAGGAGTTGAGACGTGGTACCCAAGATTTGCGTTTTCGAAGACCAACATCCCACATCTTGTTATGAATGAATGCTATGTCTACAGCCAAGAACGCTGACTGCTGCTTCCACCCAATCCTTATAAACAATGATTTTGGACGCGGCCTGCCTCAGCTGTATGCATGCCTCGAACCTTAAAACGCCTTCTCCAAGACTCCAACGGCTCTGCTTGGCCGCTGGCTCGATTCGCTGGCCTACTCCTGCCCAAAGCCAACAGTCTCCTCCACTGCAATGGTGAGCTTCCCCGAGAGATCTTCATAAGTCTTGTAGTCTGGCAGGTCCAATCGATTGAAGCTGCATGCAATGTTAGTAAACGCCAGACAGGCAAGGTTGGGTTCATCACTTATTCTACTTACCAGGTATGAGATTTAGGCAAGGCCTTGTCAGAACCTGATTTCTCAATCGTAAATCTTCTGGGCCCATCACTTCCTTGCAGATCCTTAAAGCCATTGACGGGTATACGAGAGGTACCAGTTGCAAATTGCAATAGTCTAGACTTCTGCTCCGCGTCCCAACTCCGAATGCACTGTGAATTCGTATTAGTAGCATTCCTGGTTGAAGGAAACCAAACACTTACAGTCCAGAAGTTTCTGATGACCTGATCTTGCTCTGTGTACCCTCTGTAGTCTGTGTGCTTCTTCCAGTCTTCTACATCAATATCTGCGATGCCTCCAATGAGAAGTTCGAGTTCACGTTCATCAAAAACATTGACAAGATCTGGTGGGATGAGCTCGTTGAAGCCGGTAACGAATGCATTGAACTGTTCTTCCACTCGCTTCTGGATTCTCCATTCGGTGATAAGCCTACAACAAGTCAGCGAATGCCTAAAGAGCATATTGGCTTTTAAAAGCGTACTCAATGTATTCCTTTTTGTTCTCGTTGGTCACTTCAATGTTCCTTCCATTCGGCTTCAAGTCGATTGTCTGAGTCTCTCCAAAACTCTCATCTTCTGTCGAGAATGTCGGCTCTATGACGCCTTCGATGTCATTCTCCCTGCATATATCTTAGCCTTGTAAAGACCACGGGAGACAGGGAGCCTTACAATGTCCAAGTTAGCGTTCTGTGGAAATCCGCATCAACCCCCTCCATATCTGCAAGAGCAACCCTCTTCCGTAAGATCATCTTATAGAACGCGCCAATGAAGAATGCATCAAGAAAGCGTCGGTGGAATATGGCTAAGCCGACCACTCTTCCGATGAATTTGAAGTAGTTCAAATGTTCGGGGTTGATGCCAGAGTGAGGATTGATTTGAAGGGTATAGTTGTCGTGGGCAGAGTATTCGAAAAGGCAGTAGAAGGGATTAAACATTTCGTGAGATAACAAGAAAAAGAACTCTCTGAGTCAAGTCAGTATTGTTTATGGATGGTTCATGTAGTGTCAAGCTCACCTTGACAATCCTCCATAGTCCAACCCGTCTTCTCCGTCGAACTTGATCATCAACCGTTTCTTCAAATCGTTGGCGTTCTGCCGCATGATCTCGGCGTACGAGTCCTCAAAGATGTGGTCTCTTCGGACTTTGACATGGCATTGACCAGACAATATTCGAAGAGCAGGCTGGGACCGAAAGTAAATAAGTTTACGTCGGAAATCCCGTTTGTACTGTGGAACATTCTGGTCTAATGACGATGGCAATCGAGGGTCATCCCAGGTTGTTGTCTTTGTATTGTGATCCACAAAATAGACTCTTGCAGTATTGGTCAGACGCATTTCCCATCCACTAGGCAGGGCACCTAGTTGCGATACCGGCTGAGTTTGAATCGTGGTGTTGTTGCCGCTTGGATTTTGCCCATACATGCGAATATACTGCTGCCGACGAGGATCTACCCAGGTGGTAGTTCGCGTGTTGTGGTCGACGAAGTATGATCTCCCTTCGGGTGTGTGCCGTTGCTCCCATCCTGCAGGAAGCTCACCGGTTCCAGGAGTCGTCGCACCGGTGGCCATCATAGACACTGCGCTGGCAGTGTTTGCAGATATTGGTGGTGGCGTTTCTGTCTGACTTGGTGAGTTGGCTCCTGTACGATCCTCTGGCAGCATACGGTTTTGATGTGCGCGCCGCTCAAGCTGGGTGTTGGCCTCCATGGCCGTCCGTTGATCTCTCTCGTTATAGGTAGTTGAGGGCCTCGTCCAAGTCGTAGTCCTCGTGTTGTGATCTACGTAGTAAGTTCTTCCTAGGTTATCCTCCCGCCTCTCCCAGCCTGCAGGCAACATTCCCTGATTGTCTCTGAATGAGCTTAGGTGACTTGATCCGCTGGGTCCGGCCTGATTGCTACCGTTCGCGTGAGGAGGGTTGCCGGGTGGAACGCCTGGCGGGCCTGGATTCGAATGAGATGGAGCAGGACTATGCGGCGGTGGATTGTCCGAAGGGATGTCGCTAGAAGGCCCAGCCGAGCCTACAGGCGATCTCGGCGGCGCTCCGTTAGATGCAGATGCTATACTCCCACCTCCTACGGATAATGACGAGCCGGGATGTCCGGCTGTGTTTGGCTGTGTAGTAGGTGGTCCAAGGTTTGTAGACAAGTTGACGATAAGCTTTCCGTGTACGATCAGGTTGTCGTTGGACTTCTTGAGGTCTCGTGTAAGCATTTCTGGGTGTTTCCCGTCAGCACTAAATCCATTCGCCCGGAGTCATCAGTGAGGAAGGACTGATATACCGTCACCACCGATGTCCAAATCCATGACTGAACCAATTCGCACGTTAATCACCCCGAGAAAACCTTGATCCTTTTTCTTAAACTTCTTTTGATCAAAAATCTGTATGGCCAGGATGCTTTCCTGTGATGCTCGCCTATGGCCTGTCAACATCCCCTAGAATAAGCCGTACCGCGAGATATTCGTACATGTCAAAACTCTCGTTCCAGTACGGGTTCAGCGTCTTCTTAATGACTGAGGTCGTTCGAGTTTGCTCTCCTCCTATTGTAGCCACGGCGAACGGATCTGGGAATCCTAAAGCAGCGTACGTAAGTAAACCCGAAGCAATAGCTTGGAGGGTGGTTGTTGACTAACTGAATACATCGCGTTTGTAGAGACCGTCGGCGGCAATAACTGCATCAGATGAGCATCGTCTTCATTCTTTACGTTCAGGCTATGCAGCAAACACACTTGTCACTCTCAAGTTCGGCGCCCTGGTTGAAGATATTAGCAATGCACAATGAGCTCACCAACAAAAGGTACGGCATACTGCGGCAAATCTGAATCCATGCTGGCTGAGATTGACCGAAAGGTCGAGGAGGAGTATCTGCGTCTTTAATGACAGCCTTGGAAGAAAGAGGGGTGGTTTGGGGAAAGCGGTCGTCGACGATTGAGGCTCGAGGGGGCTGTGAAGCTGCGTCCGATAATCCGACTCTGTACAGCGACTACGTACATTTCATCGTGTTGTATTTTGTAATGCGAAATAGCTGTACATGAAGAATCGTAAGCATTTCATGTAGAAAGCGACGTTGGTTCTGGTGAGAGTGAGGGAAAGGGCAGTCGAATCTCTTCCCCTCTGCGCCATCCGTTGCTCGATTTAGAGCGGCCAGTCAGCAGCCCTACAGAAAACTCCGTGCTCCTACATCACTGTTACGGCATGACACAATCAGCTGAAACCACGGAGTGTGCTACACACACGCTCCAAGTCGATATAAATTGTAGGACACTTGTACTGCCCTCTAAGCTCGATTTTCCTTTACAGCAATGCCTATCTACTTTATCCAAATAGATTCGCGGAGCAAGTTCCGAGGTTCGAGGCAAAGCAATGGTCTGTCTTTGTTCCCTTCACTTGCCACGATTACATTTCATACCTCTTGACGAGCTCCATTTTCACTGCTTTGCAATCCCTAGGCCTCTTTTGTGCAGATCAATATAAACATCTGCTTCTGGACTGGTGACCCTGCGGATGCTTCAGATCTTTCTGTTGGTCTGTAATATTGTAATGCCAATGACCATCTCGCCTTGTCTTTGATCTTTCAGTATGGAGCGTAGCCCCTGGGTCGACCTCGATATCCTCCACGATATCCGCCTCTAGGGGCATATCCACGATCATATCCTCCTCCTCTATCATAACCCCCTCGCCCAAATCCACCTCGGCCGCGAGGAGGTCCTGTTGCACGCCCACCGCCGCGACCACCGCGAGTCATGCCCGGTAAGTTAGTTCGCTTCGGTACAACCTGTGATGGTCAATGGGATACAGACCAGAAATCTTGAAAGGCGGTGGTATACCTTTAGATTCCTGCCTCTGAACATGCTCTCGTTGAGGACCAGAGCTTGCGCAACAAGGTTGGGCTCTGTGAATTCTACGTACGCATAGCTGTGGTTTTATTAGAACTATATGTCGTTTGCGGCTTTGCATGCAAATGGTGTAGTAGGAAATGCAGATGGCTTCTCACCCTTTTGGATGTCCAGTGAACTTGTCCAGTAGGATTGTGACCCTATTGATGGAGCCGCAGCTTTGGAAATGTGCCTGTATCTCCTCAGGCGACGCGCCGTAATCCACATTGCCGACGAATATACTGCGCGCATCGATGTCTTCCTTGTCCTCTCGCAAGTCGTTATCCTGTTGATCCAACGATGCTTGCATTTCTCGCAATTTTGCTGCCTCCGCTTCCATCTCGGCTACCCGTCTCTTCATCGCTGATATTTCTTCCTGCACAACTTTTTATCAGCGCCCATTCTTTTACAGTCTTGCAAAGCCGCCAGCATCCCCGGGAACACGGTGCACAGTTCGTGGTAATATGTAGATAAACACTCCATCTCTTACTTCATCGTCTCCACCTTCGTCCTTGATCTGGGAGCGTTCATCTTCTGCTGCAACACCGTTGTCCGACATGATGAAGAAGTGTTCTGCTCTTGAACTAATCTTGAGTCTTGCGCTGTTTGGTTAATAACAATGAGGTACGACCTAAGCAGAAGTATCGACGAAAAAGCTACTCTTGGTCATGGACAATACTGAAGTGTGACAGAAAGGGACTCCTTGTCCTTGATGCTGCAAAAGGCTTAGCGTATACTTAGCGCTACAGGGATTATTCTGCCACCAGCGAGACCAGGTCGTCACCAAACACTCGATTCCTCAAGTATGCCATAGCATGGCCAACCTTTCTGACTTGCAATCTATCTTCCTATCCATCTTCTCAGAGTTTCCCACCAAAGAATACCTCCTCAGCTACTCATCATGCGATGTCCGGCCCCATCGCAGGCGTTGTTCCTGCAAGCCTTTCCTTCTTGGCCATATACAATCCCTCGTTGAGCAAGTCTGACGATACTTTTCACGAACAAATTGTTTATTACTATTCAAAAAATAGCAACGCCCGGCGCAGTGGCAAGGCCAATGACAATGGTGATGGTGAGGATACCAAAGAGGAGAGGAACGAGAAAGAACGGCAGATTGGTCTCGCTCAAGGAATGGTGGAATTTGCAAAGTAATCGCTGTTCAAAGAGAAATGCGACTCCTTGGCTGAGAATGATGTCAGGAGCTTTTCCAATGGCAAATCCGTAGATTCGATTGAAACAGAAAAGTCTCGAATCATCCTACACGAGCTTGAGACGGATTGGTGGCTCTTAGCAGTATGCAATAATGCTTATGGTCTTCCTTTCCTGACTGATTCGCATTATATAGTCTGTCGAGTTGACTCGCCTTCCGAGCTCCCCTGAGACAGCCATAAAGAACCAGTTCAAGAACGTTGCGATCCCAATTGAGTATTCAGCTCGCGAAGTCTCTCTACCAGCTCTACTTCTGCAGCAGATACTTCGTGCACATCAAATTTTCCTCCTACATCAAGCCTCTTCCATCGCCGAACTGTATAAGCGCGTTGGAAGACCAAAATTGTGTGGTTTCCTGAATTTTTTTTGGGATGCGTTCATCTGGAACTGGGATGTGTTGTTACATGGCAATCCTGCTGTAGATATCTTCAACGGACTCAAACTTGCTGCGGGTGGCGAATTGGGTATAGGCGTTGGAGAAGAAGAATGGGGCAGTGGGGAAAGAGAAGTCCTCGAAGGGTTTATTGGGAGGACTGAAGGCCTTGTCGATCTTGTTGTCGCGAGATTCGGTGATGCTTCTCGTACGAGTCAAACCCCTTCGACGAGCTCCTCAGTGACGCCAAGTTCGCAAAACGTTAGTCCGGACTGGCGAGTCTCTGGAGAACGCATTCCAGGACCTGCTGATGGAATTATTTTCTCAGGAATTGGTGCGTTGAACAGAGCTTCCGTGAGGACCATTTCAAGTTGGATGGAGTGGCTGTACATGTACGGACAAGACAGCTACGGTGTCCGAGATAACCCATCTTCCGCTCCTCATCGAAAACGTAGAAAAGGTCAGCCATACAGCCTAGAAGACAAGACGCCGAATCAGGGGCTTCAGGAGCAGCCCAAGCGTCCCAATTCTGTCTCTTCGCACCGACAAGGCTCAGGTAGCCCATCTGACCAACTCACTGGAATTCCTGCGTCTCTTTTCACACCGCTCAGCGTGCGCGAAATCCAAGATCGAAAACCTTCAAGCTTGAGGAAAGATGTGTCTGGGAGTGATGAGCAGAGCGCAGCGAATAGTAACTCGCAAGACTCTGCGTACGGCACAGAAACTATGGTTAAGTATCTAACACTGGGAGTCTATGGGTCAAGTTGGGGTATCCCATCTGGAAGACCGCCTATCAACCAACGAGTCTCGAGTCTCCGCAAAGAAGACAGCAACAAAAATAGGCAGCCCACCAGCTCTGACAAAGAGGGAACAAAGACGGAATTAGAGCTACCAGGCGGTAATTTCCTGATTGGACTTCAAGGTCAGCTCGAGGAAAATTTACAGAATTCGGAAGACGAACAAGAGACAGGGGTGGGGACAGATGGGGGAAGTGTATCTGAAGAGGGAATCATGCCGAAGAACAGGATAGTCATAAGGACGCTTCACGTTGAGCGAGCCAAAAATAAAGCCGAAGACTCTGACGGATCCCAGGCGGACGAGGATAAATCAATGGTTAAAGTTGACCGCAACCGACTAAGAGTCGTGGTCTACGTCCAACAACCTTTCATATTTACATTCCTGTTCGAGCTTCGAACTGACGCCCTCGCAATGCCATCATTCTACCGATCTCTACATCACCAACTCGGGCCATTGCAGCGCCCACTCCTCGCAAGCACATCACCTAGCAAAGTCTCTGAGCGGCTGTGGGAAGCCGCCGCTCCCAAGAGCACCGCGTCTACCAAGAGTTCTCAGCCAATCTGCGACCTTGTGTACGATCCGGCGAGATTGACAGTGCATACCACGATTCCGAACATCCCAGAGCCTGGCCCCTATCCTGGCGACAGCCAGGAGGCAGCACCGTGGACTCGAGTCGAAGCTATGAGCGTTCACTCACAGATATTGAATACGTATAGCTCAACGCGCCGGCATACTACAGAGCAGGAAAGGACTTCAAAGACTAGCAGACAATGGTGGGTGGTCTGGATGCGTCTTCCTCAGGCTGGCTCCGCTCCAGGCAGCGGGAGTGACACTTATCGTGAAGCTTTCCTCATAAGGAAAGCAAGTGACTACGTTCCGCCTGGCGCGAGAAAGTCGAGCGGCAGATTCGGGAGAGAGGTGAGCGGATCTAGCGCAGCTGGAGGATGGGGCCCTGGGAAACTGGCAGAGGGCATTGGAATCGATGCTAGGCAGTACATTGAAGGTCTTCTTAGCCTCAATCGATAGCCTGATAATGATTTAGAATTCCAAACATCTTCCCAACATTGTCAACCCGGACCCCTTGTTTTTAAATCCTCTGTTCATGTTTCTGTCAAAAACATATGATTCCTCAGGTGCTTTGTTTTTGAATTTTAGAAGATATTCTTATAACAGTAGCATAGCTCCCGAAGGCTCCGTGCCCTGACGAGCATGTAGGCGCTTGATTGGGGTATTTCCGATTTTAGTGACGCGTGGAGGAGGAGACGCGGCGAACAGGAGTCTGATCCGGTAGTCTCGCCGCAATACTCGTAGTCTTTTGGAATTAAGGAAGCTATGTACGTATGTGGCAGTCATCACTCATCAGGGGAAGGCTGGAAGGTTAGAGTAGAAGTTCGAAGTTAGAAGTAGATGACCTACTCGTATCATCTGCTTGAGGAGGACAGTGTGTATGTGTAGTCACTGGTGTGAGAGAGAGCCTCAGCCCAGTTGCTTCCCCCTTTCCATTAGCTAGCGACAGAGGCTCAGATGGATTGGACAAATCAGAAGCTGCCCTGAAAACTTTGCTTTCTGCCTTCGGGCTCCAGGCTCCAGGCTCCAGGCTCCAGGCTCCAGGCTCCACCCGCGGTTATAGGTATTACTGTATGTACCTATTAGTATTATCATTGGCTAACAATAACTTGAATAATAAGGGTGCATTGCCCTGAATTCCTCGTACTCACCCTGTCACCTTACCCCTGAAAGGCGGGCCGCAACCCCACCAAAGTGACCAAATTAAACCCCTGGAACAGAATAATACTGTACATTCTCTTTTTTCTCTTTCTTCAACCCTCAATCATTCTTTGTCTCACCTTCTTTCCTTACCACTCACTCACTCACTTTCTTTTTCCCCCTCCGCGGTCCTAGTGACCAGCATCCATTCATTCTTTTAGCATTCTTCTAGCATTCTTTTAGCATTCTTTCAAAGCCAGCATTCCCCTTCCTCTGTTCTGTCAATACCTCAAATTCCCTAACAGAAAGACCAAAACACCATCGAAGCACGACGATCGCTAGTCGACTCATCACACTCTTTATCCATCTCTCCTCCAACTCAAATCGATTAACATCCAAAGCCTTCTCATCAGTAGCCATGAAGCTATCTACAACCCTCGCTTTCAGCGCCGTCTTAGCCTTGTCTTCCGCCATGCCTTTGGAGAAGAGACAAGACATCACCATTACCACCACAATTGACGTTATCGAGACCGTTGACCTTGTTGTTACAGTCGTAAGGCACTTTTCTAGTTTATGTCTTTCTGTTCGAGACTGTCTTTTGAGTCGCGAGGCATGCTGCAGGAGCAGGTTGTCCAAATTAGCACCCCTTTTGCTCCCCAGACATGCCTTGTTCCCCAAGCTTTCATCTGAAGATGGCAATGCTGACTCCGAAATGTGCTAGTGGCTTCCACCTGGGGGCAAGCCAGCCGACCAAGAGCAAGACAAGCAAGTCGCACGACCAAATACACCAAACCCAGCACCTGTCGTCCAGATCACCCCTGTGGAAGACGCAGCGATTCCTGCCCAAACCTCGCAACCAGTAGCACAGCAAAGTTCCCCAGAAGCAGCTCAAAACCAGGCGAATCAAGCCCAAGAACAGACAAATCAAGCTCAAGCAGCCAAGAACCAGGCGGCTCAAGAGCAGTCAATACAAGCGCAAAACCAGGCAAACCAAGCCCAAGAACAGACGAATGATAACAAAGCAGCTCAGAACCAGGCAGCTCCTGCACCGCAATCATCACCGCCTACAGTCACAGCACCAGCTCCTGTTGAATCTCCAGCAGTCCCACCAGCGACCCAAGACAGTACTTCGTCCGATCAAACACAGCCAACGTCTGGCGGTTCATGTGGCGAAATTGGAGGCGCTTGTACCGCCACCAATGTTACCTACTTTGGAGGGGGACTGGGTGCTTGTGGCTGGTCCAATGATACAACGTCCGAGGACTTTTTTGCGCTTGCTCACGGTGCGCCTTGCCCCCCTTCCCCGTTTCTTTCTTACCTGCCCATAACGAGTTGACGGAAGCCACTGACATTAGAATCATGTAGATATGATGGGGTTGCAATCGAATGGAAACCCCTTCTGCGGTCGTACAGCGGCCATCGTGTACCAGGGCAAGACTATCCATGGGACTTTAACAGACAAATGCATGGGATGCGTAAGACTCTCCCTCAGGAAACCTTTCGGCTGGTATTGGGATCTGACCACGAATTGTGTAGGGTCTCCAATCTATCGATCTCTCGCAACATCTATACGATCAAATGTTCGTTGAGAGCACGGGCAACTACCACGATGTCGAGTGGCATTTCACCAGCTAGAGATCGTATCATTTTTACGCTAAGTAGGCTCCGCTGGTCGGAAGGGTTACATATTGCATGAGTATGGTTTGGAGCATTTACACTAGGGGAATTGAAATACTTTTGAGTACATGCCCTTGAGCATAGAGGTTGGATACTTCGACGAGTTCACGATCTTTACGATCTCTTTGACCGATGATGCTGAGCGTTAGGCTCAAGGAAAAGCTTTCATGTACATGTTCACGTGGTCACGGTAAGGAGCTGTGCAGGCACAGCAACTACCCATGGACCTTGATATTGTGTCAGTGTCTTGCCGTCAAGAAGGGGTACCATCTTTTATCTTGGCAGTAAAGATAGCAATCTTCACTGAATCCATGTCTTTGAACCAGAGATAGACGCAATACAGGGTACGAATTAAAGGAATGAATAAAGAAAGGTTTAGAGGAAGAATATCCCGAAGGGCGCAAAGGCTGATCATCAGTGAATTGAGCGTTGTTCGTTTTCTTGTTCAATCCTTTATGACCTATATCTTCGTATCCGTCTAAGACCTTGACTTTCCAAACCGCAGTAGCACTGGGATTTACATTGTAAACTTCGCAATTGCTGATTACGCGGACCGAGACTGCTGCCCTAAAAAGGATATTGGAGTAGGGTTCGTACTTATGCAAATCAGAAAGCGACGAGGATAGGCTCTCTCTAATACACGTTTTCATCGTTGACAACATCCTTCTAAGCTCTTAGAGAAAGGGCCAGTGAATCCCACTTGCTCACTCGCCAGTCAGTACTATTCTAGATATCTGGATGAATGACTTCTCAGTTAGGTCGAAGGCTAGGATAGCTATCATATTTGCTGCAGACGGGTAAGCGCGTCGTGCCAGTGAGGGTTTGGGATTTCATGAGACTTACATCGTAGTAGGCTTTTTCTCCGCCGTCCTCAAGTTGAATCTCCTCCAATCTGATGGTCGTCCCCGATTTGACTGCGTCCATGGCCAATTTTCTCTTGACGGGGCAATTTGCACGGTACCTGCATTGTGTCGTGCACTTCCAGAAATCATCATGTATTGACGTGGATCCATAGACATCGACCATCAAGGTGAGCACTATCAACCCAGTTGTGATCGACACCAAGCTCAGTGAGCTAAGAGAGTCGGCTAGTGGTAGGAAGATGAGGATCATGGCCACAGAGACTCGTAGGGAGATCCGACACCGCTTCCCAATACGCTCGCCATCAAACTCTTCTAGATTACAATCTCGGAGTCAGTATTGCGTATTAGATGGGGAGTATTGGGCCTTGGAACATGTTTACAGAGTAGACACGCCCAAGAAATGTCTCAAGACTCAAAATTTGGTCCAAAAGAGGAGAAACGGACTCCAAAAATACGTACTGTGGACGTGGCATAAAGATATGATGCCTAGTGAGAGGTCAACACATGGGGCTCTAAGGTGAAACACTGGAGGACGAAAGTGGCGTACTCATGGAGAGTAAAGCAACACCCAAGCCTGCGCAGTAAAACCATCGCAACCCAGAGGATACCTCTGGCTTAGAGCTACCCGTGTATGCGTCTGTTAAGTCATCGACGTTGACATCATGACAGTCGGTCGCCAGTACCAGCCGGGACAGAGATGCTCCAGCCAGGACATATGCCATGATAAACGGCAAATGTACTGTTGTCCAAATCAAGGCTGTGGCAGAAATGTAAGTAATGAACCAATCAAGTTACCAAGAGTGGGAAGCTTACAAGACGCGAAGTGACGGCGGATGGCATGTGTATATAGGTTCCACGAATCTGCAAATTTGGATTAGCACGGCCAATTACTGGAGTTCTACACTTATACCAATCTCGAAATATAGCCAGTTGAAGCAGAAGGCCTGGATCAAGCCCAAGACGGCTTTACCAAAGAATCTATTCTGTTTGAGCAGATTGGTTGGAAATAAGATGAACCACATACGCATTGATGCCATAAGCGGCTCTGTTCTGGAATAAAAGAGCAACAACGCTGTAACCAAAGACCAAGGTGACGAATGCGTTTGTTCGCTCCGCTGTTGAACGCCAGTCAATACTGCATGCTGATAGGGAGGTAGCACGTACTCTTGTGCTCAATGTTGATAGCTGACCGTACAGATGTCACTCATGGCTGCCGACTTAGGTCGCTTGACTTCAAAGGACGGCTCACCTGGGAAGAAATCAAACCATTTGGGATACTTCGCTACCCATGATGAATGCATTGGACTTGCATTGGCCCATCGCATGATAGATATTGCGGTTAGTACCCCGAGCAAGTCTGCCAATAATCAGCAAAGATGGCCCCAAGCCCAAATTTCGCATAGGAAATCTGACCAAGAACAATTGCAATCCAAATCAAGGCCAAGCGATGAGGATATTCGACTTGAACGCTGGCGATCCATATTGTAGCAGGAATAGCGATGCAAAGAGCGTTGAGGATCATATATCCTCGAACCATTGGCAATAGATATCCAATCCATAAGAAGTTGACGGCGTGGCACAGCCTTTGGGCAAGCTATCGAATGTTAGCCAAAGGAGTGGCCGGCAGGCAGGCAGGCTAAATAGGTAGAAGGGTCTAGCTGTTCAAGACCAATGCATTGATGAGGGGGAAAACGCGGATGAGAATACAGCCTTTAAATGCTCCGCCGGGCTTGAGAGTAATTCAGATCTATTGTTTTGCTTGGCCTCGTTTCCAACCACGCATCAAGCAGACCATGTGCCAGCACCCCAGTAATGAGGCTTTTTCTGAAAGCTCACCGAAATGAGTCGTAGGGAAGACAGCAGGAAATGGTTACTAACGTAGAACGCAATAAGCTGTATCCAGGTAGTCTCAAAAGCCTGGGCGATATTCAGGGTGAAGCCGAAGAGACATATCATCAGAAAAAGCACGAGGACACGTTGAAATATGTCATCTGGGAAAGATTCAGTAGACCACGCTAGTGTATCAAGGGATTTACCGACTCGATTCTAAATTTGCACGGTATCAGCGGCGAAGTCCAACTTTTGGTAAGGTAAGGATACATACCAAACCAGGATACTACCAAAGTAAGATCGGTCCACATCTTGAACGCCAGGGCAAACGTGACGGCGAACTTGAGCAAACTAAACCCTGTTGCGTTCTCTGCGGCAGTGTCTCCGATGACGGATATTATCCCTACATAAAGCAGATCGATGAAAAGCTCGAAAGAAGCTACCTCTTCAACTTCGGAGGCTCGCCAGAGAAGGCCTTTGTGCCAATACTGGCGCATGATTGGCTTTTTCCAGAACTTCAAAGCCTGGCCTTTCCGCCGCTCGGCTTCCCAGTCACGATGAGAAGAAGACCGGTCACCGCTTAGAGAGCTGGTAGAAGAGTCTGGATCCCTTGTTCCTACACCTCAATGTATCAGCGTTCTTGTACTTGCACAAAACCAGTCTCTGTCCTCACTAATATGTGCGTCATAACCGAATTTCGAGAAGTTGGCGTCGAGGGCCACACCATGGTCACTCAGATGCAGAAGTTCGTCTGCCAACGTATCAAGCTCTGATTTGACAAGCTCGAATTCATCGTAGATCTGGCCATGTTGAGTGCGAAGATGGTGTCTTCGACTCTCATGAAACGCGTGGATTTCTCTCACCGCCTCGAGCTGGGTCATATGAGTAGAGTGTACCATCTTACAAGATCCGAAGACTCACGTGTTCTGTCGAGCCATGGAGGTAGCAATCAAAATTATCGTCCGGTTCAATGTTCGGCAGAGTACTGCACAGGCTTCGGGGTCAGAGTTGCTTCTTCAGGCGCGGCTTTGAGACTAGTCTGAGAAGCAATCACAGTACTCTACTGCCCAAATACGTATTGCGACTTGAAATCCAACAGGAGAGGATTCCACCAAAAATTTACACACCGCGTGAGATGAACATGCTCTTCTGGTGTATTAGCGATGTGGACTCGTCTTCCGTTCGGCCTAAGCAGTCTTTTCAGTCGTCGGCCAGTATGGAAATGTCCCTGTCCATGAGATGCTTGGGGTGGAGTCGAAGTATCCAAAGGTCGCGTCGACGCGATTTCCATTGCAGGACAACAATGATGTGATGCACAAACACGATTCTACTCACATACGTACTCTACAATCCAACGCTGAAGTCTCCCGTGGGTTAGACTACGCCGTCGCGGCTCCTAAGTATTTATATACCGTAGCAGTAATCTATATCCACCAACCACCAGGGTTCATTAAACTCAATCGATGGTTATTATTCACCAATGCTATTAATGACCTATTAATTATCATGAAGCCCTACGCTTGCTTCATCTTTCTCGAGATCAATAATCAATAATGTGGACAGAATTTTTGTGAAGAGGACTTTTGTGCTCGTCCCCGTGTACTCCACTATATTCTACTTTCATTTTTCTCCACCAAATCACCCACACCCAGTACTCTCCCCAACCTGACCTTCCTCTTTTTTCCTCTCTCGCCCCCCTTCTTCCCTTCCTCCTTTTTGCCCGCACTTCCAACCTCATCGCCCTCGTCCGCATACGTATCCTCTAACGCCTCTCGCAGATTGGTCAGGTCCATCTTCATGCTATATGCGTCCTCCCCATCCGCGTAGTACTTGGACTCCACCTTCTCGACCTCGAAACCTAGCGTATCCCTGTACAAACGTAAGGCGGCGATGTTGGCCAATCGAACATGGAGAGACACGTATTGTGCACCGAATGTTTCCACCATAGCTCGTTCTAGTTGACACAGTCTTGCGTCAGCTTCATGAAACCCTTGTTTGACATGGGTCTGCGTTTTGGAATCGGATTCTCGGAGCTTGGAGGAGAGGTTACACATACGACTCTGCCTCATGAGCTTTTCCGCCAGGCCTAACCGTCTATGCGTTCTCATAACACTCAAACTTGTGATGTGCCCATGTTGTATACCATTCACCGGCTCTTCCTCCATTTTGGCAAGGACATATCCGACGATTTTTGGGGGGTCGTAAGGTGTTCTTTTGGGACGAGATACATCCACGGCAACGTAGGAGAGTTGCGGCCAAGAAAGAGCATGGTAGAGGTAATACTTTAGGAAATAATTCTCTGGTAAGTTTGTGATGTTGGTGGACTGGACGTGGGGTATATCGGCGGGGGTGAGGACGCGGACGTCCATTGGTGGTAAGCTTTGGGATTTTTTGGCTGCCTACTCGCTGTGAGGCTGTGTTCTTACAGCTGCTGTGAGAGTCTCGGTAACAAGGACGATGGAAAGCAAAAGATCAGAGGTGATGCAGCACCCTCACCAGAGTGATTAGGTCATGCCCTAATCGAACGAGCACGCTCACCTTTTATCCTTTCACTTAGGTATCTTAAATATAAATAATCGATAATTATTATGATTAGTTATATAAACGTGAATACTGATGGAGTACTCCACCAAAAAATGTGCCTACTTATTCATAATATGTGAAGACATACATTCCGTAGCCTTATAATAGTACAACTCCTTCAGGCTTTGAGGGACTTTTTTGTATATGTGATTATTCTAGACGTGCTATTGCAGAAAGGTACCACCAGCAGCAGCAGCCGCCACGTTTGATTTAGGTTGGAGATGATCTCGGTATTATGCTTGCCTTGTAGATGCCAGTTGGGAAAGTTGCAATTAGCAATATGCTAGGTAAGTGCTCGAATTTTGTACTCTTAGCAACCGATCCTTTTAAAGAAAGGGTTAGATTGAAGGTCTGATATCGAAACAACTAGTGTCTACTACTCGGATGATCTTTGATCTTCTGGATGATTATTTTTTTGCATTGATCAGTCAATGAATACAAGAACAAAGATGATACTGCTCTACGACACTCTTGAAAGTACAACGGACAGCTTCGACTGATTATGTTTTGTCAAGCTAGCATAGAAACATCGCTCAATTGTCGATCTCGACTGATATGGGTTCCAATGCGTATGACATCTCACTAACGCACTAGGTCGCAAGACAACAAATTGATTTCCACCTTGGGAAGACTGTGGGCTTGCAAGCCTGCCAATTACATGGCGCCCAACTTGAACCCTGTCAATTTGTCACGGTAACATTCATCACGTTCGACCGAGTGTCATTTCCCCTATGCGCCTTGTACTGAAAGAATCCAGTGTGAAAAAGATAAAGCGTAGCCTTTCCTTCAGCGTTAGTCATGACACCGTCAACAGACGCATTCTGGGTTGCATTTCCACTCAAACCGTCGGTGACGGTGACGGCGAAACCTTTTCCCTTCTTGACAGTCACCGTCTCGGGCTCCAGTTTTAAGAAGGCGGGTAATGGAGGATCCAATCCATACCCAAATGGCCCTTGATCCATGAACGCCCATAACACATCGTCACCTGGATTCAACAGCTGCTGGCATCCACTGAGGGTCAAACCTTCCCCAAATTGCGGAATCTTGTAGTTGACTAGTAAGACCCAGTTGTGGTAATAGCTGTCATTCAAGGGGCCAGCGCCATAAGCTTCCGTCTTCGCGATCCTGTCAACATCCCAGTCGTTGAACTCGCCATCGAAACTACCATTGTAGGTGAAGCCACGAATCTTTGCAACAGCGTCGAGAGCATCTACAGGAGTATTTCCGGGTGGTTTCCCAGGATTGCTACCTGCACCTTGACCATTACAGGGATAGGTCACGCCATCCATGGTGATGTTACGGGGGCCCGAGGTTATGGGACCTTCGTAAAGGGTAGAAACATTGGTCTCGATGCGAATATTGACTGTATTGTCTCTATAGTCTCAATGAGACCTTGAATTGAGAATAATTGAGGGAGTGGACGCGTACCCTTTAGTTTCCGATGCAGCGTTTGTATTTCGGATTCCCAAATAGGCACTGATGATTAGAAAGGCACCACGAAAAAGCATTGCGGGCTCAAAACAATCGAATGGCTTTTCTTGGATGGCCGAAGGTAACGAAGACAAACGGTGTAAAGTGCAGACCTTAAGTACTGTTCTAGGCGCAGCCTTGCAGGCAGACCAGCTTTCGTCCGAAGGGACATGATGATGAGCTCGATGAGAAGACACATGAACAATCTAAAAGAGACGGCCTGAAGGTGGGCAAGCTCGTATTTGCATCATGCAGTCAGACGGTTCAGATCAGCCCTCGCTTAGCGCGCATTTTGATTGGAGCAACATGTTAGACGAGGTTACAGAGCGGAATTCCTTGGGGGAAAAAAAGCCCCGTGGCCAGTAGAGGAGCTGCTGCTCGGAATATGAATGGGATATTACCTACCTGGTCTAGCCCCTTGGATGCCTATAGCTCTTGGAATGCTGTACACGGCTAGACCATCGCTTCTTCCAGGCTCCAAGTCCAGGTATCTGGGATACGACAAGCATGATAACGGCCGGGCGCGATGACGACGGCATCAAAATTCTGAATTCAGTGCAGCTTCAGACACTCTCAAATAAGCTAGGTCCTTACCCAGTCACGTTTAACGTTGTGTAAGACGTCTTGAGTCCTGACCAATGTCATTGTTTGTACTTGCCAAACTTTGCCACTTTTCAACGCCTTCTGAACTCTAGTATGTTAATCACGAATGTGCGGGGTACAGGAGGCGCTGGAATCCAGACACCGTTCTTGTCAAGGACTCCCAGTGCTTCGACAGTGTCTTGGCTATGCACCGTCTAGGCCGCAAAGTCATAGAAGACCCTTGAGTATTGGACACACAGGCTCAACAAACATGATCCATATCTACTACTACCACGAATCTCCGCCACGAAGGCTAAGATGCCGCTACGTCCTGCCCCTTTCGCAGAGCTGCTTAATCTTCCCAAGGACAGCTCCGCCGCCTTCTGCCAGGACAGTCATATGACTCTTGCGACCATCATCGGCACAAAATGGGCGCTGACCCCGTTGAAACATACCAACAGCTCGAGTGTGGCAATTGAGTTCACGAACCTCGGCCGGGATGCCAGCCAGCAGCATCCCAAGGATCAACGACATCATAGGACCTTACATGCGTGGGGTATCGCACGATTTGCCGCCTTGTAGCGTTCATTGAGGCTCTTCTCCTTATGCGCGCAAACATTCGTGGATCGCGTCTACTGGATCAAAGGCTTTCCTGTTGTTCAGATATCGGTACGTTTGGGGTTGATGAGAAATTTTTGGAAAAACTGTCTAATCTAGCTTGATAGCTGTCCTACCTCTGTTAGTCGAACAACGGCTTAATTCAACCATTACGCTCACAGGACAGCCGAAACGCTATGTCAATCCTACTTGTTTGTGAAATCCTCGTGTTCGCTGGGTTATTGCCTTTCCGCGTCGCAACAGCGCCTCCTCTGAACATCGGCTCCTTGCCACAAGCCGCTGTAGCAGCAACGCCATCCTTGAATTTTACGCTGCGGCCTTCCCCACCAGCTACAACGTGAGTCGATTCGATATCACAGATTCCCAAGGGGTCGCAAGTCGAAAAGGACTCAATAAGACCTAGACTCCACAACGCCTCCAACAACCCATTTCCCCCAAACTACATTATCCCCGAAAGCGATCCCCCCGTAATCCTCCAAATCAACCCCACCCGCCACCTTCCTCTTACATCTGACACCGTCACCTACCTAGTCGTGCGCGGACTCGAAACCCTTGTCGAATTTCCTGGCGACAGTCCCATACCCGCCCAGGGTACGCTCTTTCTGTGGCACAATGCGGCCATCTCTGTGCATAGCCATCTTCCCGGCACGCAGGATCTGACATACAGGACAAATGCAGTGCTACTGAGAGGGTTATGGGAGGTTTCAAGACTCTTTGGTCCTGCCGAGCTGGACATGGAGGTATATATAGGCAGCCAGGATGAGGCGCACTATCGGGGGCATCTTGCGCTGTTCTTAGTCACGAATCCGAAGGGAACAGCATGATGAGGAGATGTTGTGATCCTTTCGGCTAGAGTGGCACAGCTGTGTAGAGGATGCAGGACTTGATCAGTGGGGGATCTTCTCTCGCCTTTGTCATAGAGCAGTTGTGTGATGCTAGTCCTATACTGTTGCTTTTTGCTTGATGCAAACTTGTCTCACCAAGGCTAAGCAAAGGACTTCGCCAAGTCGGAGGTCTCTCGCGCATCAAGATAACATACCTTACTGGTGCTTACGTGCTTAACCCTGGACCCTGGTCGAGTGTACGGTGGCCTCCCCGGCCTCCCCGGCCCGATCAGCGGATTATTGGCTCCTTGGCAAGGCCACGATAGCGCAAAGCGCTAACCTCATGCGCTTAGCAAGGCTTGGCAGATTGTAGAAGAATGGAAGACCTCTTATTACTACCTTAATTAAAGGAAGACATCAATATTCACCAATTGACGGAGAAGTTCGTCGCGGAAAGGCGATACACCTAGCATATGCAAGCCTAACCCCTGCCGAGGTTTTTTTGACACCTGCCGAGCTGAGGCCCGCGGAAAGGCGGGATAAATACGGATACATTATTCGGTATTGATCGGTGGTGGTAGGTATCAGCCGCACACTAATAAAAATGTCAGAAAAATCAATAAAGACTTTGGATTTTATCAGTTGATTTGTTTGATTTGTTTGATTTGTTTGATTGGGATTCAATTTTGGCTGATGCTTCTTCTCTTCCTGTTGTACAGTAAAGCTTTTTCATGGAGTTGCTCTCTGTCGCGCAATCAAAGGACCAAGGAATAGAACAACAACATGAGGACGATGCATCCACCATAAATCTGCTCGCCCCTCCACGCCCTCAGTCTCAGCGCTTTCATTCTCACGACCATCAGTCTTCGCACTCCAACCGCTCTCAACCACCAAGACTGTGGCAAATTTCCTGGTGCCTTCTCACCATAGTCCTGAGCGCTTTCATTCTTGCCACGGTCAAGATCTACCAATCCCAGGGTAACTTTGACTCTGCGCAGAAGCATATCTTCAATACCATTACCACGGCTTTGATTCTAGCTTTGGGTCTGAATTTCTTCGTAAGCCATCAAGCTCGCGCCCTCAGCGATATGCAGTCAGACTCATCTATGTCTGGCTTGGCAGGAAGCATTCAAATCCTTAGCTAAAGGCTACAAATGGAAAATATTAGAGCAGGCATATTACACTCATCAAGAGAAGGGATTGATTTCCAACATCGAGAACCTGACTGATGTGCTGGTCCTTGGCTGGGAATCTCTCGTAAAGCCTTACAGGAAGCCCTGGACGGCACTGTTATGCATCGCATGGGTGAGAACGCCACCAAATTTACTCACACATTTGTTTAACATCGAGAATCTGTCATCGTGGCTTGTTTACTCAAGATGCTCTCAAATGTTTTCTCCTCCTAATGCTCACTGATTTACGCCCTAGATTGCCATCAACATTGTAAGCTTGCCTTTGATATTCGCATCTGCTTAGCTTACGGAGGTCTTCTTTAAGCTCGCGCAAGTTTCAGTCGCAATGATCAGTCTGACATACAGCGTCGTGGATGGCACAAGCTGGAACGATACGTATACAAGACCCGGTGTCGCCAGCGCATCCAATTTGAAATGCTACGCTTTCGGTCCCAAAGGTCTTTGTGGTGAAGGCAACCAAGCTCGGGCCCATGCGTATGGAGATATGGCTTTGGCATTCCCTTGCGGCGCCTACAACGATACCTCACAGATATTAACGTCCCGACAAAACTCCCGCTATTATTGCCGACGGACCCGTCACCAACAGGAATTTGCATATCGCTTCAACGAGTATAATCTTAATGATACGCAGCAAGCATACCCAAGATTTACTCAACGAATCATCACAGCCTCGGCTGGACAATGTTTCAACTATACAATGGTCGGTGATCCTCGTGATCTACCGGATGGCAATGTCTTCTACGAGTATAGCAATGGCACCTTCAGTAGCAACATTACAATCCCTGGTCAAAGTGGCGCTTGGGATGGTACTACGTATATCTACAGAGGATCCAAACCTGCAGAAGAAGCGGAGCTATATGCATGCGGCCCTCGGTGTTTATGGATGTGGGCCCACAAATCCCAAGGTCATGGCGAGCCATCTACGTTCTACCAGTGTCCCATCACCGTAAATCCAGTGAGCAATACATCGAACGATACACAGCAAATCTCAGACGGCATAGCCCGTCTCGCAGCCGCGTCAATCGCAACACAAGGTCGCCCCATCAACGCAAACGTCTCGAGAGAATACCAACTCTATGCCTTTGGGTAATTGCAACTCTCTCATGATCCTCCTAGGGCGGAAAATGGAGCGCTGACTCTCTCTTCCAGGTCTCACTGGGAGGTGCACTTCAAAGAACCCGACCAGGTCGGCGCGAACATGGCCGAGTTCGCAATCGGATCCATCTCCACGATGGCGTGGACGAATCCTCGGATTCCAGTCAAAGGCTTGGTGCCTTACCTCGGCAGTCACGTCGAAGCGAAGTGGTATTACCTTATACCACTAGTTGCCGGCATTAACGGCGCCCACCTAGCGCTCTTCATTTTGAACATTTACGCTACATAGCTGAACTGCAACATATGCACCGGATATAATCTGCCTTTTGGAAGCTGGCTTGGCACCTCAGACTTCGCATGTGAGAGTCAACACGCAGATTTCCACCTTGAACGATCTTCCCTGCCCGCCCAAAGTAGCCTAAGTACAAACACCTAGACACTCGTATCAAGCTGTTGCTACAACCCCAGCACCCAAAACTAACCCGCCCCCAAATCAACCCCCCCCCCCCCCGGTGCGCTTGAGCTATCTCCCAATCCAGCAACAGAAACCGCCACTTTGCTTCGTCCCACTCATACCGAGATCATCGCACCACGCTTAAAGCCGAATCCAGACGACAGATACTTCATTCTTCGACTTACACCCGACACAGGACTCTGAAACCCGGTGTACGCGTAAAAGATTCTCGAGCAAACAGAGACGTGACTTCAGGTTCATCCTATCCACACCGAGGTCATGACGGCATACTTTGAGAAAGGTTCTGGTGGGGGTTATGCGTTCCATCTACAACTCTTGTCGGAAAACGGAAGCCTGAGATGTCGAGAACGCTTGAGGTCGACCTCAATTCAGCATCTCGGAAAGTACTCCCTCTGCTGCAGATTAAATTTACCGATCTACCACAAACTACCATGAACACTTTTCAGGAGCGACTATACAATATCCATTTCAGACAGAGCACACGTTCCGACGAATGATTGCCAGTGGCTTCCTCTGAGGGATCTGCCAGCTATCATAATCTACCCTGAAATCCACAACAAGATACCTTACCATTGTTGGCATGGCACTCCGTTACACCATATCAGATAATGGTCTTCAACTTCTACAAGAGTCCCTCGGGCTCAAGCCTTTAGAGTCTCAAGTTGTAGACAAACCCGTTTTTATTACGATTGATTTGGAGTATCTGTCGAACCGCAAGCAGGATTCTAGTCAAAATCCAAATAGTCAAGTAGGTGTTGCGATTCTGGATAGCAGGGATCTGATCTCATCGCCACCTCAAACTGCCATATCAACGTATAATTTCGTCACTGGATCACCCTCTTATTGTGCCGCTGCCACAAAAAAATACCTCTTCGATAAGACGATTACAATACATCAGCGAGATATCCTTTTCAATCTAGAGTCTTTGATTCCATGAACTCGGAATATCATTCTTGTGGGTCATGATATCAAAAATGATCTACAAGTCTTACAACTTCTTGATTTCAATCTACATACGTCGATTGGGGGTATTCTAGATGTTGGAAGGATTGCCTCTAAAATACTACCAAACAATCCAATCACACTCAGCAGCATTCTAAGTGAGCTTCGATGTCCTTTTCAAAATCTTCACACTGCTGGAAATGACGCCTACTTTACTTTACGGGTCTTATTATTATGAGCAATAGAAGACTATCCAGAGGAAGAGGTTAACAGCAACCATCAAGAGATTCTAATCGCACTCAAGGCAATCACAAATGTTTCCATACCTAGAAAGTCGGATCCTCAGTCAAAGAATATCAAGAAGAAGCAGAGGAAATTTCAAAAGAATCGAAAACATCAATCTAAGTCGTGGGATATAGAAACGCAGGATCAGATTCGAGCAGAACGAGCAGCACGAAGAGTGAAGAATAAGAGTAATAATAGTAGACTCGAGGACTCCGTGACTACGAAAGGCACTTCGAACTCATAACATAATTTTGAGTCGTATCGTCCTGTTCTATGACAGATGTCGGCAACATCTGATCATTCAAGCATCAGTTTTCAACAGAAGTCACATGCAGAGCCTACACCTTATTCAAATTGTCGAGAGAGGGTAGGGTACGCGGAACCCAGAGGTCCCATAGATATAAGAAGTACGAGGTTAGAAAGACCCTAAAGGATATCCCGCAGAGAGCGGGCAATACTCAAGGCCAGGTGGCTAGTGAGAGGTCTGAAAACAAGTCCTACGAGTGACGCGGGCAGTACGGGATCGAGTGGATTCTGAAGAATGATTGGACGACGATTCTATGGATCAACTGGATACATGAATTGAAGGAATTTGGGAGGCCAAACGAAGGTCTCCAAGAAGAACATCCTACGAGTGATGTGGGCGATGATTCAGGCCCCGAGCGAGTAGGACGCAGGTCCGGTGTCGCGCATAGGGGATGCGATGGAATTTTGCAGAAAAGACATGTGATTGGGCGGCCAGATGCTAGTGATGATTCTAGTTGATCTAATTCTTCTGATGTACCTTGGGAGTGGAGTGTGAAGCACTCATGCCCGCTTGCTTGGATGCACTTTGGCATCGATTCGTACGGCCATCTGGGATCGGTCAATTTATGTTCCAAGCGTTCGACAGGATAAGGCAGATACGGCTCACCTAAATAAAACCGCCGTCGGCACCTCAGCCCATCCATCGGTCTCTATCCACCTCATCCAGCGGCTCATCTTCTTCCTCGTCTGTGGATTCCATCAAGTCCAAGGACCTTGAAGGTGCGGACCTTGGCCAAATCCGTTCCGCACTGCTCTCTTTCCAATTGGACGCAACCAAGAAGGACCATCTGCGCGCGTCGGTACGCCAATTGCGCGACGAATTCCGCTCGCAACGTCAGGATCTTTCAAGCAAGAAAAGCAAAGGGTTAAAGAAGGAGTACAGAAATCAAAGAAAAGAGATGAAGAAAGAGATCAAAGCTGTTGTGAAAGAAGTCAAAGCTACCCGCAAAGCAGATTGCAAGATTAGAAAAGCCGAGCGCAAAAGCCAAAGAGAGAGCAAGAGGGCTGAGCACCATGGCAACGATCGAATCAAGAATTCCCAGGATCAGGGAGGAAGGGCAGAAGAGAGAACTGCAGAAAGGGTCCGTCGCGCTCTAGAAAAAGGCCGGGAAGTCGAAGGACGTGCGTCTGAGAAAGCGAGCAGGGCACACGAGAGCGCGAGAGAAGCACAGGCACAAGAGGCAACAGCGGTGGCCAGAGCTCAAGAGAGAGTTGCTGATGCCAGGGCTAGAGGATGGGACGGCGAGGCGGCGGCGACACAGCGAGCCCAGGAGATTGAGCGGAGGGCACGAGAGACTGCAGGGAGAGGGAGAGGAAGAGGAAGAGGGAGATATGAAACTGATGGAGGACAAGAGGCTGGTGTCCTGGTCCGAGAGGGTTGAAGAATTTTGAGATTCTGGCTGATGACTTACAGTATGAAATTTTGTATCTGATGATCAAGTAGAGTAAGTATGTACTTATTTCCCTAGGCAGCTGAGCCAATAAGAACTGTTTAGAAGATGGTCAGGTGTAATGTGATTTGACACTTGGGAGGAGATGATGGATCTCATTGGTTTCTGAATGTCTACTTCTACGGTTCTACCTTAAGTTACTCTACTCGAGTCGATCATCGATGTCAGCTCAGGATACAGGAGCCTGAGGAGTCAGGAACTCAGGTACAGTGCTGACTAGCTAGAATTGGCTTGGTCAACGGCCGCTAAAAGATCCCCGGACCCCGCCAAGCTCTTACATTTACCTTTATGCCTGCAGGTGGGTCACGCGATGCTGGAGAAGCATGGGGAAGATGCAAGACCCTAGTTGTTGTATCCTTCCATGTAGTTCTCGAATGCTCAAGTATCTTCACTACTTGATGTGTGCGGTGTAAGAAAGAAGAAGCAGAAGAAGAAGACGAAGAAGGAAAAAAAGAGAAAGTAGAGTATTCAGGTATGTAACATCTTATGTAGTCAAGGTACGGATACTGTAGTTGTTGTCCATTTCTCCAAACCGAATTTCCAACACCAATTCGTCATTGGATAAGCTCCAGCTTTCTTTGTTCCCCCAATCAACAACTCATTACCCTAACTGACCAATCCATCCGCCAACAGTATACATCATACACCATACACCATACACCATACACAATCATCATACCACCTTATCCACTTGCATCAATCTCTCACCCAGAAACATCACGGAATAAATCATCCAAAACAGTCAAAAACCAGTGAGTATCTCTACCTTTCAACATCCACCTTCCTTACCCTCCTCACCCGCTTCCGTCCGCTCTCCTCCCACATCCTCGAAACCTGTTCAAAGCTCGAGCGTTTCCCCTCACACAACTTTGCTAACTCTATCACCTTCAGTGACTCGCTCCCACAAGCAGAATGACCGTGACCATGCCGGCCTCGCTGACGGCACTGCCGAAGAATCTCAGCACCTCCCTCGCTACTTCGCCAAGTCTGGTCATGTCGACGCCGACCCAAAGAAGGTGAAGAAGGAGGGTGGAGGCAAAGGCAATTGGTAAGCTCTACTATCTTGGACGCAACGAAGCGGAGCTCATCATACCTCCAGGGGCACCCCCGGTGACGAGTCTCAGGACTATGGCTACAACTTCACCAATGCCCGTCGTCGTTCCAACAGCAGTTCCCATGGTCATGCCATTGGCGACTTCAAGACCAAGTTCGAGGCGATCGAGGCAGATCCCGTCTTTGAGGAAGAATACCACGGGGCAGCAAAGGATGATGCTGGGGTAGATGAGCATTTGGGTCTCGAGAAGGGAGATAGCGCGGATAGCATCAGCGGTGGTAGCATTGAGGAAGAGGAGCATGCGAAGAAGATCTAAACGGCTTTCGGGACGAGATGCGGCCGATCAGCTCGCTGGAATCTGTTGACTCGGCGGACAACAAAGAGGTGGCGTCTGTCGGCATTAAATAAAATACTGTATTCCCTTGATGCTCTGCACATGGAAAAGGGTAGATGTATGAGAGGTGCTTGCTGTTCATCTCACAACAACCAATGAGGTTACTACCTCTGCGCACCAGGAAGAATGACGCCTCTCCGAAGCAGCGTGTCTACCAAATGTCCGGTAAACGATCAGTAACTTAGAGGGGATGAACCTGAGCAGAACACAATCGCAATTCTCATAGGATGAAGGCCGCAACTCCTACTTGCGAGCACTAGAGAACTCCCCTCCCCGTAGCTTGTCAACGCCCACAGGTAACTCATGTGCCCAGTCACATCGATCTGACATTTTCGTATTCCGTCACTCTCAGGGTTTGACGCTTGATTTGGAGGGTTCATCTTCGTAGAGGGATTTCGCTTCTTGCTGTCTCGCTGCATCACAGCGTAGCGCGACTTTTTTCTTCGTGACTCTTGGCTGCGTACCGGAATTAACACCACCCTCCGAAATATCAACAAAACCAATCCTTGACACTTTGAAACGGCTCTCTTTTCGCGTTCTTCTTGCTTGCAAGAAATTGAAAAATGCAGCCGTGATAGCAATGTTCTCCCCGGACGCCGCAGTACCTGCCAGCACAGCTGCGCGCAACCCTCGAAGACGGCAACGAACTGGCTCAGACGACTCGGTTGCCCATCGACATAATCCGAAGAGGATACGGCGATCGGGCTTGACTTCTGAAACCTTTCAACCTCCAGATACCACAAAGGTCAACGGGCATATTGGTCATGTCGAAGAGGAGGCTTTTACAAATGGTCACGCGAAAGAACCTGCGAACCTACGACATGCGAGTGCGGATCCTACGAGCATGGCCATTAGGCATAAGGGAGTGAAGAAGGCGGATAGGGAGAGACGGACGAGCAAGAATGACGGTAGCATCGAATTGGCAAGTCATCATGCCGTTGAAGCTTTGCAAGGCGCTGACTTCAATTGAATCAGACTAAAAACGAGAACTACGTCGTGACTCAATTGCCAACGACCCCTGAGTCTGTCTGGGACTATCACACTTCAGGTACTGATGAGCATAGCCAAAGAAATGGGGTCACAGGATTCTGATTTGCGTACAGGAAATTGGCATGGAGAAATATCAACAAGCCTGGGCTATGCCCTCGCCATGACCCAGAGCCAAGCTATCGTATGGCGGTATGCGCAAGGGACGATGTCAGCGGAGCAGCTCAAACCTTTATACATCAAGCTCCTGTATCCTTCCAACAACTCTCGACATCCATTACCGCGGGGAATTCTCGTGCCTACGTCTGCCGAACCGGCTTTGCTCGTCGTTATGCCCACAAGTGGGAAAATCACATACTGGGAGAGCCTTACAAGTGCCGCAAGTGTTGACTTGAATCGCCAAAAGCAACAAAGCGTCCAGGGTACTGTCAGCGGAATGTTGTCTGGAGAATTTATTACCAAAATCACCGAGGCGGAACCACGCGCTTTTGTGCTCACTTTAAGTACAGGTAGACTCGCACATTTGATTTTGAGTGATCCTCAAGGGAAACCCTCAATTAACGTCCAGTACCTGCGCGACAACGGCGCTCAAAGCGGCGGTGTGTTTGGAAGCTTGAGGGGCGTCTTTAGCAACGCCGGCTGGAGGAAGGACGTCGCTGCGGTCAGAGCCGGCAACTCATGGCAGAGAGGTCAGAGATATGTTGTGGTCGCTACCTCAAAAGGCTCGTTTCAAATCTGGGACCTTAGCTGGAACGGAACGCATTCACTGGTCAATGATGTCGATGCCAAAGATGACCTCCTCCACGCGTTGATAGAAGGAGCGGACGTCTCCCAAGACAACAAAGAGCACATCTTTGAGGTCTTGGATTTTACAATCTTACCAAGTGAAAGTTCAGGGAAAGAGGTCGCAAAAATGGGTAAAAGTGGGGACTGCAAGCTTCTCACTTTGACGGTCCTAAAAGGAGCAGAGTCATCTATGTATACCTTGATTGGTCTGACTCTTGCCGCTGGCTCTGTGACTATCGATGTGGTCCATCCCATCACCTGCTACACGGCTTTGTTTCCTGCAGACACTCAGTTCAAACCCCAAGTATTGGTACCGGAGCCAGCTCAGGCGGCTTTCATCATGTTCGAGAAGAGCGTTGTTCTTGTTTCTCTTGTGGAAGTTCAAGAAACTCCAAGCTCTCAGTTACAAATGGAGGCTCGCACGCTCCCTGATCCCTTCCAAGACGCCCTCGACTTCCGATCCACCAAACCCTACAGAAATGTTGGATGCGCCTCGGAAGTATATGATCGAATCCACGCACATTCATCTTGCATATTAATGATCTATGGTTTTGGCCTCGTTCGCGTCTCTGCTTTGCCTATGAGGGAAGGGCAATCGGCTTTGGACAGAGCAACGGTGACGGCGAAGACTAAGCTTGAACAAGCAGTATTCTTTGGAAATCTGCCGCAAGACTTACTCGACTTCTCTCCAAGACTTGAGATCTCCTTCGAACAAGAAGAGGTCGAAGCCGCTGCACTGAGCGTGAGCCATTCTATCATGAGCTCTACTTCGGTTTACCTGCCTTCAATAAGTCCATCAATGGACCAACAGCTTCAACGGAGGTCAACAGCTCTTGCTGATTTGAACAAACATCTCAGACAGTACTATCCGCCTCTTGGTAGACTATCGCGGTGGAGGCTCTTGTGGAATGCCGAGAAGATGGCTGCTGCGAAAGCTCTCTGGCGATGCTATAATTCAACCATCAACAATCAGAACAGATCATCCAACGACAAAAGTGTTTTAGCAGAGCTCATTGAAAGCCTTCACGAATCCCTAAAGACGGAAAACCAACCGGAGCACCACGAGACCGACGGAGTCAGGCATTGGTTCATCCATGACGTCTGGCGTTTGGAGTATATTATTCCATGGGCCCAAAATATGGTAGAGCTAATGTTCGAAACTGCCGTGGAGGACAACAAGAGGATCGAGCCAGCGATCCAAGCAAGACTTGTCGGTGAAGCTAATGATATTCAACTATCTGGCCTCGAGACCGCTTTCGGTTTTCGTGAGGCCAACATAGCAGCTTATGGCCTTGAGGATGAGACCATGATTGACGGAGTTCTGCTGCGCGGCTATGAAGATTTGCCAGAGATCTGGACTTCGACAGCGAACATTGTGGAAAGAGTAAAGACAATGACTGATCTGTCACGAGAGCTGGCCTGTCTTGGTGAGGATGATGATGCAAATCAGGGTGATCCATTGCCAGATCTGGTCCTGAAGCTCGCAGCCGACAATCCACGGCAGGTACAGATCTGTTGCCAAACGTACATTGAGAGATTCCGTTGGCTGCAGTCTCGGCCGGATCCAGAGAGTAGAGCCGCCGGAGATAAACTCAAGCAAGCTCATTTTACAGTACGAAAAGCACTGTTCAAAAGTCTACCAGACGTTGGCCAGCCAGAGAAGGCGATTCACCTAGCCGAGAAATATCGTGACATGGACGCATTAGCCGACATCATCGAAGGAGAAATGCTTTCGGCAGAATCCGACGAGACGGTGCGGCTGCTCGAAGAGCGCATATACTCATACTTTGTCACATTTGGCATAAAGTGGTCAAATGCTTTCTTCAAAAAGCACCTCGACGGCGGCAAGGCGGTGGGTATACTCAACGGCAATGCCAACTTCAAGAATTATTTGACACAATTTCTTCGGCATCAACCAGATTACGCAAAGCTGGGCTGGATTCATGAAGTCGCATGCGAGAAAAGCTATGCAGCCGCCGCAGAAGACTTGATGCTAGCGCAAACCCAGGAGACAAATCTCTGGAGCCGGAAGATCTCACTGAGTATGAGCAAACTAAGTCTTTTAGCAGCGACTGGGAAAGGGCAGATCAAGGACAAGAGCGCGAAAGATGCCACCCGAAAGATCGACGAGAACCTAGCCGTTCTCGCCATGCAGGAAAGATTGTGCAATTATGTGAAGCCAACAATTCGCAACGCGCTTGATGCCGACGCCGAGGTAGACTTGGCTTTGCAGAAGTACGGCTCCAACGTGCAAGGTAAATTTACCTTACGACAGAACCTGGAGAGACACTTCCGCAAGATGCTAGCTCTTGAAGCCTTATCTCCAGAAGCTCTGATCGATACTCTTACCCTCCTTGGTGGTGAGGGCGCTTCACCCGACAACGAAGGCTTCATGGGTTCCCGTTTCTTCTACGCCTTCAAGGTATTGAGATATAACTCTTCAGAAGCGAGTGACTCTGGGTTCAAAGAGCTGCAAGAGAAATTCATCTGGAGGCGATGCATGATCCAGGATGACTGGAAGGATATCAATCGTACTGAGCTCAAGGATGATGCCCAGGCCGAGGTCGAGACTGGCGCTACAGCCCTCTTCAAGACTTTGAGAGAAGGGTTCAGGACCGGCTTCTGGGACAAATTCGTACCCCTTCCTCCTGCGAAAGTTCTCGAAGCTGGCACGAGCATTGACGCTCTTCGTGTATCCTCACATTTTGCTAACATTCCCGAAAACGCGCTAGCAGTGTTAGCACAAGATTTGGAGATGGAAGACGAACTGTTGGAGAAGTACATGGAGGAGGGCCGGCTGGGCGAAAGATGGAAAGGTGTCGTTGAGGCCGCGAAGGCTTCGGCTAGAGACGAGGCAGACTTCAAGGGTGAAGAGCAGCTTAGGATTCGAAATGCTCAGGAGGAGTTCACTGCTAGGATGATTGAAAAAGACCGAGAAGCCTATCCAAAGGATGGTGTCAGAGAACATGATACAGTCATTGATGACCAGGGCGACGTGATCATGGGCATGTGATGAGCGGATATACACGTCAGCAGCAGACGATGGGGGGACATGCATGAGCGTTGATGAGCATTTTGAGCGAGCCCGGTTCACTGCAGGCGCCTGCATGACTCGAGGGCATTTGACGGGTGTTATTGACCGCTTGGAGAGCGTGTCACCCAAAAGTGTACCACTACCGAGCCTACCTAGTCCAAACCCATCTTTCCCATTTGCTACGCTGACTTCCCTTGTTCTCCGCTGATTTGTTGGTTGAGCGAGCCTACTGGATAGCATCAAACGCTGGTGGGTCCGTCCGACCTGCTTTGAAAAGCCCAGCCGTTGTTACTCACCTGTTGTTTGCTTGGCTCCAACAGATCAGCTGTACCCTGTAAGGTGTTCTCGGATCGCACAGCGCCTTCTCTGATTGATTGCACGGCGCTCCAATAATGGACCCTTCCCTTCTTGGCGGCCATACTTCCACACGGACGTATGGAAATCAAAACTTCCCGGCCGTCAGGGGGCCTCTCTCTCGCTGCAACCAAAATTTCGAACCAGGTCATCCCCCTGACTTGGGGCATTTGACCGTCTGCATGCAGCCTCATCAACATTTTTTTTAATCGTCCGACGGCTACGCTTTGGATACGTAGGAATACTGTGTTCAAAGGTAGAAGAAGAAGAAGAAGAAGAAGTGCTGTGAATGCGAGCGATCGATATCCATCAACATGATAATAGGATACTTGACTTCTTAACCCCCCCCCCTCGCCCCCCAACAAACACAAGACATTGGGGGGGGGGGGAGGGATCTTGGCAGTGCAATTTTACCCTCCGTACTGGGAATTGAGAGAGAGGCTTGGAAGTTCGCTCGTAAGCTATGTTGTGAGAGCGAAAGGCTCCCGTCCAGTAATTGGCTTTTTTGCTTTTTTTTTTTCCAGCAAGCCACGCTGATGCCGAAATGTTCCTGTACTCTAGGCTCTGAAGCATTCCGCCGACGGATGATGCCTGTACATCGCCTCTTTCACGACTTGGCAAGCCGGGGATCCTCGCCGCCCCTAAAGAAGGCGAGAGTGGTTACGGTTATTGGCAGGTCGAAAAGAAGACGGACTCGGAAGGCCTATATGCAACAAGAGAGCGCGAAACGATAGGAGGGGCGAGCCCGAGGGGAAGCGCGGTTTTCGGTTTTGCGACGAGCTTTGCAGGCAGGTAACGGGGCGAATTGTTCGACGGTTCAAAAAGATCAGCAACAGGGGCTAGGGATTTGAGGAGGAGAAGTTGGGTATGGCGACAAAAGACGCGCAGGGAGGGAACAGGCATCAGGTGAAAGAGTAATTGGTTCATAGATAACTATGCAGGGGAAGATGAAGAACACCCCTGTGCTTCCCCCTTTTTCGCCCAACCAAACCCGAGGTGATAGCGGGAAAAGCTTCTTCTCTTTCCTACTCGGCCAGTACGCTTTCTCGTAACTATTGAGCGGTCAGTATTAGTGATCAGAAAATATCACAGCATTGAGTGTATGGAACATTGTGATTTTGATTTCCTCCGATTATAGAATTACTATGTCTGTTCCCATCTGCCGTTGGCACCCATTGAATGCATCCACGCCGAAGAAAGAAAAAGCAAATCTTGTCATAATTCGTTCAGTCGGCCACTAACATGTTTGTGTAATGCTTGTGGCTTATCTGTGCGAAAGGAGTTTGGGACTGATTGAAACTGTGGAGGTGAAGAAGGTAAAGTGAGGCAAGATGTGACTTTTGAACAAGGTTTGAGAGCGAAGCAAGGGTCAAAAGCGAGAGTCTAGAGGCCATCTCGAAGCGGCCATCATGCATAGAAACAAAAATGTCCGCCAAGTAGCGTCTTCGTACGGGAAAATGCCGGGACCCTTGTGGTAGTGTTTTGGGGCTAAAAGTAACATCGACCTCGAGTATGTAGATATCCGTTCGATGGAAGAGGTAATGCAGGCGTGAGGTAGATTGACTTTGGAGATACCTCGGATCTTTGTAGCATCAGCGTGGCACTACCTGCTGCAGCATAAGACTTTCAAGATCTTCTGGAGGGCGGAGGGCTGCGTCTCGGCATTCTGCTGTCTCGATCCTTGTTGAGCGACTGATGACTGATTCAGACCTGGATTAGCCTGACTCATTCGGTTGGGCAGGTTCGCTGTTGAGCTCTGAAACTGTGCCGGATTCGATGCCGTCGGTGTGACGATATCTGTGAGGCCCCCCGCCGCTCCGCTTTGACGCTTTGGTAGCGCTGCGCCAGAGGCGCCTGGCCGTTCGCGCGTTTTGCCCACTCCCGGTTTCGCGGGAGATGGGGGCAGGGGCTGCGCGGCGTTTAAACGGAGGGCAGTGAGTCCTGGTGTCCCAGGGCCCCGAGGTGTATCGGCTCCGCCACCGAGCGCCCGGGCTGATGAGTTGGGTACCGCGTTTGCTGCATGAAGGTGTTGCGAGGGGTGGTGCTTCATGGCTTCCCATCCTTTGCCATTATTGAGCTTCATCCAGTCATACTCTCCATCTTCGACTTCGCCGGTGTTCTTGAGCGCTTGAGTGAACAATTCGCGCAGGTAGTCGTAGTCTGGAGTATCTTCAAAGCCTAGATTCCTGACATAGCTGAGGTACTTGTTGAACTCCTCTGCCACTGCGTTCAGTTTAATACCATTCCTTCCCGATAAAACATGGAAACCTACCAGGATAGCCATCGCACAGATCCTTGATAGCGGTAGTCTGCTTCTTCTCTCCAATCTTTTCGTACTTCTGTTTGTTGGTTGCTGCTTTCAAGCCCTGCCATGGTAGGCCACCCCGAAGGAAGTACATGAAGACGTGTCCCAATGCTTCTAGGTCGTCTCTTCGCGATTGCTCCCGTCCCAAATGTGTATTTATACTCATGTATCGCGCAGTACCGGACAACGATTTCCGCTCTCTGTATGGTATGTGTTGTTTGGTTTTGGGATCTCGGTATTGCTTCGCCATGCCAAAGTCAACAACGTGGATGACATTTGCTGATTTGGAGCCAGGTCTGCCGATGAGGAAGTTGTCGGGCTTAATATCTCGGTAGATTAGATTCTTCTCATGAATGGTCTGGACTCTCGACAACTACGGAATGGTAAGTATCATTTGCCTAACAATGAGTGAAATCATTCGCTGGGATCGTACCATCTGCTTCGCCACCATAACTACTGTCTTTGCCGAAAATCGTCGATTACAATGGTCGAACAGGTCTTCCAGAGAAGGTCCTAGGAGATCGATGACGAGTATGTTGTGAAGGCCTTCTTGACCAAAGTAGTATACATTAGGTATGCCAGCTAAAAAATGTTAGCAAACTCGCACCCAAGGAGCGCTGGCGGGGACTTACGGCAGCCCACCAAAATCTTATAGGTTCGGTATTCATCGCGCAATTGTGGCGCATCACTTTTCCTTGGTTCCTAGCCCGAGTCAGCATTTATCAGGAGATATTACCGTGCGTGATACGCACAAATTTGATTGCGACTTGTTGGTTGTTCAGCAAATTTGTGCCCTCGAATATGACACCAAATGAACCCTCGCCAATCTTCTTGCCAACCCGGTAATGGACGCCGACCACATTCGAGGAAGAGGATGCCATAGCGTACTGTAGAAGGTCGTCGCGGCCGAATCGTAGCTTTCTCTCCTGCAGAGTCTCGTCGCCCTTATTGATCGCAGCTTCCAATTCGTATTTTCCACCTAGGTAGATCTTGTCGGCCTCGCGGCTTTGCGCTGGGGTACCGTTGGCTAATCGCTGTTCAGGAGCGATAGGCATGTTAGTAAAAAGACATTACATGGTAAAATTGTTGGTGTTATCTTCTGCTCTTTGATGTGATCTGAAGGTGTCGCAAGAATGAGCATACCAAGTCTAGGAGTGCTTAGGTAGCTAACTCGTTCCTTCCGCTATTGTTGAGTCGATAAGCCCCTCGCGTTGCCCGCTCCCTATGTCCACCCCGGCCTTCTTCAATCCGGATCTACTAATGATGTTGGCTATTCCATTGATGACTGAGAAATGATATTCACTTTTCCCAGTTGTTTTGAAAGTCGTGGTTGATGATGTTGGAAAGGAAAGGAGAGAGAGAGGTTAGCTTCCTAAGCCTAACCTGACACCCTCGCTCTTTACCGTTGGACTGACAGCAGTGGAAAGAGCATCAAGAATTAAAGACACCGTCAGCGCAAATAATAGAGAAGATAACGAGATGCCGCTCTGAGAGCTGCTGCCGTTGTTATGGTGGTGAGACCGTGAGAGTGTATCTCTAGATGCAAATCATGCAATGGCTCCCGTCTTTTCAAATGAGCCGCCCAAATTATACACTAAACTCGGCAGGGGTTAGGTTCTAACCCTCTGTGCTCTACTCTACACCTCGATAACCTCATGCTTTTTTTTTTACATAGAAGACGTTCAATTTCAACTTCCCTGCATGCCATCTGTGTGAGTGGCAATTACATGAAGGAATTGTTCTTTTGTGTTCAGTCGAACCAAATAGAGGGTACCGAGTACATCAAAGCGGCTCAGGCCGACTGCTTCTCAAAAGTGTCTGGCAATCTGCCACAAAATATACCATTTTAGGGTCGAGGGGGTCTCCAACTCTCCATATGTTAATACGAAGGCCAATTTTAGGCTTCAACTATGATATCTGATAGTGAGCGGGGTTAAGCGCATTATATCGACCTGACCCTCGAGACCCAACCTCCTCTACGAGTATTTCGACTTCAACTCCTTTCTAATCCTGCGCTGTTTGGCCAAGCTTGGGAGGTAACCTGGCCGTCTTATCCTAAAATGAAGTGACATGCTCTTCTGCTCTCCAAGTCCACTTCCATAGTAAGCATTCTTCACTGCAAATGAATCCACAAGCTCTTGATCCTCCGAGCCACCGTCGCTTAGTACGAGCCTTCTATGCGCCTCCCACACTTTCTCCGGCGGGTTGAGAAGCCCGAAAGGATGTCTCCTTTCTTTAGCCGCATCGTTCGCTTCGACATCACCTTCATCTGCAAATTCGCCATCCCTGAAATCGTCGTCGCGCAATTCTCTAGGCACTGGAGCTACCCAAACTGCATCTGTATGTCCTAGCAGAGGTTCAACATGCAGTTCATGGAACGCTACCCACATTTCCACGTCAGTCCTCGTACCTTCGTTCCTTATGCATCTCTCATATGCTGCTAAGACGTCTGGAGGTGGAGCGCTGGGCGCGAAGATGCGCCTCGATTCAGTGCTTGAAGCAACGCGGCAGCTGTGAAGGTAGAGGCCACCGTCATGAGGATGGTTGATGGGACAGAAAAGGGAGGTACAGCCTCGGGTTGGCTTCGTTGCATTGACAATCGAGGAAGTGGTGGATAGAGGTGTGGATGGCGCGGTTGAACTACTAGATGGAGAGCTAGATGTCGAAGTAGTAGTCGAGGTAGTCGCCATGATTAGTGCTTCAGGCGCAAAGTCGTCCTGATGTGCTTCTATTCAGCTTGAACTTTATTGAAGAGGAATGTAAGTATTGTGAAAAATGCTTGCAGGGGAGCCACACCAGTAAAGAAAGTGGACGATTGAAACCTTGATCATCTTTTATGAATCTTCGAAACGTCTGAACAATGTAACGCGGTCTTAACAAAGGCCACATCGGTTCAACTTCTTCTTTGTATATTCATGTTTCGGCTTTGTCGATACTCCTAATAACCAATGTATGACAACCATCATAAAGAAAACCAACGCCATGTAGAAGACAGTAAAAATAGACCAGAACGATGCTAGACGTTGAAGTCCAGACTCTATTTCTGTTAGGACAGGGGATGCGGTAGTTCTGGATATCAACTACCGCATCCCATGGCTAAGGGTGCCGCCCCGATGCAGCAATCCTTCTCTTCTCCAAAATGAGAAAGTGAACGACACATGCTACAATTGAAGATCCAATGTGTCCGCTCGAGTGGCAAAAAAAGAAAGCTAGCCAGCTCTTCCTAGCATCATGAGACCAGAGTCTATGCGGTAGTTAGACATGGTTGGGAATTTGCGCTGGGATACGCACCGATCTGAATGTTCTGGCCCGTCATGGAGCTATTCCTCGCTGTAGCAACAAATGCGTCTGCACAGTCTTCGAGGCCAGTCTGCTCGAAAATCAGCTTGTAGGATGCCTTGCGCTCAATGTTGCCAAACTAACCTCTTTCTTTAGGTAGGCTTTGCTTTTTATTTCTTGAAGCCTCTCCGGTGCGTATTTGCCGCCCTAAGATCAGCATCAGCTCTAAGAACGCATGATCTTTCGTGGATTCTCACCCATTCTGTCAAAAGTAGTCCGGGAAGGATTGCATTCACTCTGACCTTCGGGCCTTGGGTCGAGGCTAAACATTTCACAAGTTGGAGTCCTTAAAAAAGCACATCAGTAGTTCCTGCCGCCATCACGATTGATAGAGTCCAAACCTGCAGCCTTGGTGACGGAATATGCCATGCTGCTACCGGAGGCCGCGATGCCCGCAACCGACGAAGTCAGCAAAAAGACTCCACCCTCTGTATTGGCGTTCAATGTTGGCAAAGCTTTCCGAAGGATGTGCAGGTTTGCTTTGCAATTGACCGCCCAGCACTGAAATTTGAGTTAATTGCGTTTCTCAAAAGAAAATCTGCTTCAATACCTTGTCCCATTCGGCTTCATTGAGAGCGTCGAGGTCGCCGAAATTCGAGAATTTTGTCCAGCCCTTTGTACATCAGACGAGGCCATAATATTGCAATATTTATAATCCTTCCCGTCACAAGGTTTAAAAAGTGCAAACAGCGGAACCTACTGCATTTGAGATGATGATGTCCAGACCCCCTAATCCATCTATTGCCTCTTGGACGATTCTCTCACAATCTGCAAGCTTTCCCACGTCCTGAACACGCTGTCAGACCCCTGTTCGATATATGAGACCGAGAAATAGAACTTGGCATACGCCTTGGATCAGGATAGCCTTTGTCTTAAACTCTCTCTCTATCTTCTCGGCCACCTGTTCCGCTCTGTCTTGACTTGCATTGTAATTTATGGCCAGCTTACAATTCTCAGCGGCGAACTTCTCCGCTATAAGTGCGCCTAGGCCCCTACAGTTTGTGGTCGTTTTACGTCAGCTTCAAGCCTCACATGTCACTGGATGACTCAGGCTATTAACCTCGATCCTCCTGTAATCAGTACGTTCCTGCCCTTGAGATTGTAAGGCATTGCTTCGTAATTGCTTTGGATTCAATCTCTTGCAACTCTGGTCAAGTTGTCTTTTGTCTGAGCTTCTGAAGTCGATCACCAGTAATCATAGCAGGACACTAAATAAGGCGCGGGGTCCTCGTAGTATTCTGCTACGATTACTCGACAGAAGTCACCGGAATCAGAGTCTCGCTACTTTTGATGCGAGCAAGCATTTCACGAATAATTTCTTATTGCAAATGTATTTTGGCCTCTTGAGAATGACCACTGATCGCGAGGATCCTTTTCTCCTCTATCCTTGGGAGGAGCGTCTGAGGACTGAGGCAAGCTGGAATTGTTACAAGAAAGACACGGCAAAACCTCGGATTCCGGTAACTTTTGTCGAGTACGGAGAGGTATCAATAGTATGGTACTCTGTATCGATGGATTTTATCTGCAGATTCCCGCAATACATGTACCAACAGTCGCTACCTTTTAGGCTCACGTGCAGGTAATACTTATCGTACTACGATCTTGACAGCTTTACGAATTTCCGATCTAGTGACCATCCAGCGAGTCCGTAGAAAGCAAAATCCTCGCCATCGAATGATTCTGATGAGATGTGCCATGGTCAATCATGTCAGCCTTTTTGGCAGCTCGTAAGGGCGGGCTTTCTACGCCGCCCTCAATCTTGATCCTATCAACCTTGAGAACTCGATCATCACAAGTCCGCACGTAGGCGACTTGTTCATCGGCACAATGTTCACTTCCGAGTACCACTAGTCGCCCAATGGGAAGATCTTTACTAATAGCAACCATCGTAAAACCCGTAGTCCAAATTATCCTCCGTACATTTTGTGCATTTTTGACGAAGCTCCATAGAGGGCCAATGGCAAGATGTCTTCGAATAATTACTTCGGCTGTCCATGTGTTCCAATCTATGAATTTGTCCTGCGAGGTGATTTTTGGTGCTGCGCGTACTGTCGCTGAAATCCGTTCATCTTGGAGACTATTCGGACTCTTCGCTGACTGCAGGTAGAGCCGATTTCTTATGGATTGCACAAGCATTTCCGAGCCTTTGGAGGACGTCAGGTCCAACAATTCTGGCACCGTATTACACCCGTGCTCGAACCCAGGGTAGGGCGTCTGGGCAAGGATGGTACCCTGATCGAAATGCTTGGAATGTAATGTCTGCACAGTCACTCCGGATCTTTGGCTTCCAGATAGAAGAGTATGATGGAGTGGGGCAGGGCCGTGGAAGCTACATGCATCAGTTTACTCAGAAGAAGCAGTGGATGAGTGCCCTGGTCTCGTACTCAGGTAACATGGAAGGGTGGACGTTGAGCCCTCCATATCTGGCTCCTTCAAGGATTCGGGGAGGTATAAAGAGACCAAATGAGACAGCGACAATCAAATTTATTGGCAAGCCATTAGGTATTGGCGGCTATATCGGTTTCAACGCTGGTCTCTTCTATAGCGAAATCATGAGGGACTGACCTTCCACTTGGTGAACGTGTCAATCTTGTGTATAGACAAACCCAGTTCCTTTGCAACCAGGAAAATGGGTACTGTTCTTAGTTCAGAACGGACCCGGAGAACCGAGCTTGAGAGAATTCACCTTCCCGTGTATTTTTAAGACCTCTGCCTACGGGCTTGGCCGGTCGACATACAACATTGATTGACTCGATCAAGGCTTTGTCTCGCTCATGTTCCTTGTATAAGGCTCGGAGAGAGGTAATACTGAATTCATCAGATCCACAGAAAAGGATACGTAAAGGTTCGAAGTGAGCTTGACTGGTATAAGAGCGTATCTGACATGCCCTTGAAAAAAAATACGTGGCTGATCGAGAGTATGGCTGCAGTCGCATTGCTCGACGCGTAGGTTTCTCGCGATTTGAGGTTTTTGCTGGTGAGACCGAGTTGAACGCCAAGTCTGTCTAATTCTTGCCAAGACTCGATCTCTTGGCAGACACCACTTCCCCACGTTATCGTCTTCGTGAGGAAGGGTACGGTAGGTGCAATCAGTCAATAATGGCTATCATGACATTCTTAAATGCCTTTGCTAATTTCGACAGAACCCTGGTCTCGCGGATCGCGCCTCCAGCCATCATTATCGACTTAGCTAGCAATCCTAGCGACCGAGTCCCTTCGCCTTTGCTTAGAGTAATCAGCATCGCCATCCTAGCGGATAGATCAGCTGATTACAATTGCAATGAGCAGCGACGAGAACCAGCCTCTCCTTCGGGATGGTAACCAGGAAGAGCGCCATTCTGAAGGCTATCACGGCATTGTCGCGGAAGTCTCCTATGACAGCTCAACGCGCAGACAGACTCGCCGCTTCCTCTCCTCCATATACGGCCACTATGCTGTGTTGCTACTCGTCTCCATGGATGTAGGCTGTATCTTTGCGGACTTCCTCATCAGTCTATACATCTGTGACCACTCCTGCGGCAAAGGCGATAGCGTTGGGGATGGACTGCCTAAAGCACAGGATGCGCTTGGGATAGTCAGTTTGGTATTCAGTTGCCTGTTCATGGTTGAATTACTGGCTAGTATCTGGGCGTTTGGCTTCAAGTGAGCAGTACAATTTCAGACAAATCGATCCTTGCTAACGATTAATCCAGTTTCTTCAAATCCAAATTCCACTGCTTCGATGCTGTAATCATTGTTGCAGGCTTCATCATTGACGTTTGTATGTACATTTTGGAGCAAACCCTTCCTTTTCAGTACCACATTGGGTTTACAAGACATGTTTCGGGAGTAGAAGGGTCTTTTATTTCCTTAAAGCTGTCTGACTACTTCAATGTTTGTCCTGAAGGGGAGATGCTGACTCCGAACTCTCCACAGGTCTAAAGGACGTACTTGAGGAGGCAGCGTCGATCGTTGTTATATTGAGGCTTTGGCGCGTGTTCAAGATCGTGGAAGAGTTTAGTGCTGGCGCGTCCGACCAAATGGAAGTACTTGGTGAGAAGATGGAGAAGCTAGAGGCAGAGAATCGGGAATTGAAGCGCGAGTTGAAGGCTTTGGAAGATGATAATAGTGGGCAATGAGTGTGCGTGTTGGCGCAAAACGTCTTGTGATTAGGAGGATTGATGACTTTGATCAAAGCTTCCTTGGTCATGGGGATGGACCATTCCTGTTGTAGCACTAAACAGCATTGTCTAGTTCCTTTTAATGACTTCTATTCTTATTGACCTGTGTCTTTGGAATGAGCCTAGAAGTACTCTGTAGAGTGCGCCATGTGAAGTAGAGTGTTGAGACTGCAAGACGAGCAAGACTGGTCCTCGGGTGGAGTGCAACTGTTACAGGGTCCACGGCTATACTTCGGTCTCCGGCAGGCTGGCGCGCCACTAATGAATGAGTGAGCATGATGTGCGTCTCTCATTTAGCAAGATAGATGATACACCTAGTTGTCTCTTGAGAAAAATTCGTTCAACATTAGCGTCAAGTCGCAGCAAATTATTCCCTTGAATCTACTCTGGCCTCTTGTTTGTGTACGAGCTCCCCACAGCAATACTCTGGTATTGTCCTGATCCTTACGACCGACCCTCAAAATTGGACCGTTCGTTCCCGTTCCCTCCACTTGTGCTCGCTGGCCTACGACCAACACCACAGAGTGACCCAAAAAAAATCTCGCAGCTGGTGTCAATATGGGTCAGACACTATCTGAGCCGGTGGTCGAGAAGGTGCGTGTTTCTGGCCCAATCTAGGTCGCAAACATCGAGGTCGCGTGATATGCTTCCTTGTCCACTTCCATAATCGGCGGCTTACTGTCGAAGGAGACTGCTGTTTAATTTCCTTGAATTGTAGCTGACAGCCTTACAAATTAGATCTCCGACGACGGCCAAGATGACCGAGTGGCATTCGGCGTGTCTGCTATGCAAGGGTGGCGTATCAGCATGGAAGATGCACATGCGGCTGTTTTAGATTTGCAAGCGGAGGATGCAGACAAAGGATTTGTAGCTGCGACTCCCGAAGACCGACTGAGCTTCTTCGGGGTATACGACGGACACGGCGGAGACAAGGTTGCGCTTTTTGCGGGCGAGAACATACACAAGATTCTAGCAAAGCAAGAAGCCTTCAAGAAAAAAGACTTTGAGCAAGCGCTTAAAGACGGATTCCTCGCAACGGATCGTGCAATTCTGAGTGGTAAGTTTTCGAACTCTCGGTTGGAATCGCTAACCTAATCGGCGTGTACACAGATCCAAAGTACGAGGAAGAGGTTTCCGGCTGTACCGCATCTGTGGGGTTGATTTCGAAAACCACGATATACGTGGTCAGTAACATTCTGTGGCCACTTCAGAAGGGGTTGCCTGTTAATAAGCTCCAGGGCAATGCTGGTGACTCACGTTCTGTCCTTGGGGTCAAAGGCAGGGCCAAACCTTTATCATACGATCATAAGCCTCAAAATGAGGGTAAGCGATTATTGCTTTGTCTCCTAAGGCCGCGACTTACTATCAAATCAGGAGAGAAAGCCCGAATATGTGCTGCCGGAGGTTTCGTTGATTTTGGTCGTGTCAATGGCAACCTTGCGCTGTCTCGAGCCATCGGAGATTTCGAATTCAAGAAGAGCGCCGAGCTCTCACCGGAGCAGCAAATTGTAACAGCCTTTCCTGACGTTATTGCTCACACGATCACCGACGACGACGAGTTCCTTGTTATTGCTTGTGATGGTACGCATACAAGTAGCTACTTATAAAACCTGTACATCCACTAACAGACGCTGTCCAGGGATATGGGACTGCCAGTCTTCGCAAGCTGTTGTCGAGTTTGTCAGACGCGGCGTCGCAGCCAAGCAGGAGCTCTCCAAGATCAGCGAGAACATGATGGACAATTGCCTCGCCTCAAACAGCGAGACCGGGGGCGTAGGCTGTGACAACATGACAATGATCGTCATTGCTCTTCTTAGGGGTAAGAGCAAGGAAGAGTGGTATAAAGAGATTGGGGATAGGGTAGCCAAGGGTGACGGTCCATGTGCACCACCAGAATATGGTAGTTCATTTTCTATACCTGCATATATGAATTGATACTAAAGGAGAGCTCAACAGCAGAATTCCGCGGTCCTGGCATGCGACAGAACTTCGAAGACAGTGGGGATGATTATGACCTCGACCAGGATCGGCGCAAAAGCGGCGTCGGAGGTCGATCCGGCAGAATTATACTCCTTGGAGATCGGACTGAAGTATTGACCGACAGCGATGAAACGGAGATGTTTGATCATGAAGAGGAAGACAAGGACCTTGCAAGTCAGGTCAGTAAGGGCCAAACGAAGCTGGACGAAGAGAGCAGAGGCGGACGGGAGGAGACTCCGGGACCCGAATCTCATGGTACCTCCGACAGGCAGCAAACTCCGGAGTCTATGGGGCAAAATCCGTTTGACACGCCTTCATCGACCACATCAGAAAAGTCCGACGTCACCGAGACCCCAAAGGTAAATATCAAAACGATTCCAGAGAGCGCTCTACCCGAAAAACTTGTCACTCCGCCGACAACGCAGGATAAGAAGTAGACGCCAATGTGTCCTGCCTTCTCAGTCTTACGTTCGGATGCCTTTCCTTGCGGCTCGCTAGGATCCTCACGAGCTACGATTCTATGTATTTGTCACGAGCGGTACACCTGGCGGTCTTATCAGTCGGAGCATCGCTCTGGAGTCATCCGCGATCTCAGCTAGCTACGTCTGCCACACACCACGCATTGTCGGACCAAGAGCGATGGACTTCTCCATAGCGTTCCATATTCCTCGAATGCCTTGATTCCCCTTTTTTACCCCCGGCTCTCGATTCTCCACGTGCCACTTGTGCATGTCCTGCATTATCAGGAGTTATGAAACGATCGGATAGACACCATAAAGCGCAGGCATCTATCTTCGCCATCGATTTGTTCAACGAGTATCTCACACGTTACTCTCTCAGGCCAAGCTATTTGGAAAACAAGATCGTCGTCGTTGCCGAATACAATTCCCAAGCTACTGATATCAAGGACTGGGGGTGTCATCATGCCTTAATGGTATAGATCAGGCTCATTGGGACTTAATGCACATAGAATTTGGTCAAATCCTCGAATGAGCTCCAAGTGAACATTTTCTTCCTGTCTGTAGGGCTGACCATATAAAGTTGCGATGACGATTTAATTTGAGCGTAGCAGAAGCAAGGAAGCTTACTTACCGTCCCTTTTTCACCTTCAACTTCCTGCCTACCTTACCTACCTATTTATGTGACGATTAGGTATCCCAATTAAAACATTCTCTGTGCATCTTTCGACCTCTAAGCTTTCACTCGTGTTCGCTTTTCCACCTATCGAATCCAGAGTTTGCTCCTTCCTGTCAAAAGCTCCCGCCCCAAACCCCCAAACCCCCAAAATACCGCTGCTATATCAAAGGATCCAAAATACTAATCCGTCGCACTACCATGTCGTCCCCTTCATCGTCGGGCTCCGGAAAGAGAAAGCGTATTTCTACTCTACCAAGTTCGACCAAACAGTCCTCGACTACAGACCTCCTCCAGCCATCATCTCGCGATGCTTCAGGCGAAGACGCGGCCGACTCCGCTTCCCAAGCTGTCACCAGCATAAAGCAAAAGAAGTCTGCAGCATCTGCTGACCCGACCAGCGCATCCAATAAACGACCAAGAACAAGATCCAACGCAGCAGACGGTCCTACTGGCAATGGTGCTATTCCGAGTATCAACAACGCCGACGCCGAGGACAGTGAAAATACAGTGGAGGAAGGAGGCCGCATGAGACGCAGAACAAAAAGTTCTTCCAACAAACAGAGGCCAGACTTGAATACAGATGACAGCAAAGCAATGCCCCCGCCAGCTAAAGGAGGTTTGCAAGATCCTGTTGGATTCCACACCAATCCACCACCGACAGGTCGGCCAGTGCGAATCTATGCCGATGGGGTCTTTGACTTGTTCCATCTTGGGTGGGTGTCAATGTTCTCCAGCCTGCAATGTTTTCATTGACCGGGGAATTAGGCACATGCGACAATTGGAGCAGGCAAAGAATGCTTTTCTTGATGTGTATCTTATGGTGGGAGTCACTGGAGACGCAGAGACACACAAACGCAAGGGCTTGACGGTCTTGTCCGGTGCCGAACGAGCAGAGACTCTCCGCCATTGCAAATGGGTCGACGAAGTCATTCCGAATTGTCCCTGGATCGTCACGCCTGATTTCCTGGAGAAACACAAGATTGATTACGTGGCTCACGATGACTTGCCATACGGAGCGGATGAGGGAGACGATATCTACACACCCATAAAGAAAGAGGGCAAATTTCTAGTGACGCAAAGGACAGAGGGCGTTAGTACTACAACCATCATCACAAAGTATGCTCTGAACCCTGAGCCTCCGCTGCTTTGGTCGCTGACCAGCTCTGTAGGATCGTCAGAGACCACGAGAAATATATCGCTCGTCAATTGAAGCGTGGCACCTCTCGCCAGGAACTCAATGTATCCTGGCTCAAGAAGAACGAGCTTGATTTGAAACGCCACGCCATGGAACTACGTGAGAGCGTCCGAAACAACTGGTCCACAACGGGCCAGGAGCTCACCAAAGAGCTGCGGCAATTCTGGCAGAGCAGTAGGCCCGGCAGCCCCGCGAGGGGCCTCGGTAGGAACGGAAGCGATGCTGACCTGGACCATCCCGGAGGCCAGAAGTCGAGCCCTGCAGCTCTTGCGCATCTAGCACACCTTGATATTCCGAGACCAGAGAGCCCTGGTGGTGGCCGCGGAGCAAGCAGCGACTTTGCAACAGGTTATAGCCTTGGTCTGATTGGAGGTGTGCGATCTTGGGTAGGTTGAAAAACAGCACTAAATGTCGAATTGTCACTGACAATCACGCAGATGACTCGAAGTCGTACCTCTCTGCGCGGAAGTCAGCCTGGTAGTGGCGAAAGCGAGGACGACAGCTCTGACGCGAAAAGTCCAAAGGAGGAAAAGACACCCTCGAGAGGGAGAAGACCGGAAACTGCAGACATGATGGATACCAACGCCTGATTTCCCGAATGTTTAGGCTGGAACCCGGTGCCTTTTGATTGTGGACGAGGTAGTAGAGATTCACATTACTACACTTTGTAATGCACTTAGTCAAGCAGTATGTTTCTCTCATGAACAGCTGTAGAGATAATTTGTCGTTCTCGTGCCATGGGCAAAAACAAGCAGTAGACTCCATGCTTTGGTGCAGAACATAGATGTCTATGTGGCTCGCTCGAATAAGAAGCTTAGCTATCTCGAATATCAAGACCAACACGTCATCTTTGCCATTGCATATTCATGCGCACAAAACACCTCTCTTATGCTCCATATCATTCCTCTTATGATCTGGGTTTCTCCTTCTTCTCCTTCCATAATGCTGACAGACCCACCCCGGACACCTTCACAACCTTGAATCGCACACCAGGAATATCGCCCTTAGCCTTGCCCTTTCGACCAAATCCGGATAGTAGCACCTCGTCGTTCTCATCCACGAAGTTCAGACAACCATCGTTCGGCACTGTTGCCACCCACGAGAATTAGCCACTGCATGCCCAGACCCATGCTCCTAAGAAGAGCAAAGTAAAGACCCACCGAAAGCCGTAACCTTCTTTCCGTTCTTGATCAACTGTACCCTCACACATTTCCTGATGGCGCTATTTGGCTGCTTGGCTTCTACACCGACTTTCTCCAGCACAATGCCCTTTGCGTGCGAGGAGCCACCGAAGGGCGAAGATTTGTAGGCGGTACCGAGGAGACGCTTCTTGTAGTGGAGATCGGCCCAGCGGCCCTCACGTCGATGAGTGCGGAGCTTACGGGCGGCGTTGAGGCCACGAGGCTTTCCTTTACCCATGATTGCTGAAGAGAGTAGTGTTAGCTAATGCCCTGGGGACGGTATCTCACACTTGGGGCTGAAAGCAGAGTAGAAGGTATTGAGAAGCGAAAAGGTCTAGACATTCGATGTAATGACTCATGGACTTACCGATAGATGTATGGTCGCAACACCGGATAATTTGTTGTTGTGGTGCAAAGCAGTCGTTGGTAACGAGGGATGTCTCGAAAAGCTAAGCGAATTGTGGGCGACTCAGCCCTATAAGATTACTAGTGTGACAATGGATCACCTCAACTTCCTCTTCTCTTCTCCTTGTTGCTGCTTGTGGGAGGGAAGCTCGATTTCAAGAGGAGATGCCGTCACTGGCTATGGTACGTTTGGGTGGTGCTAAAAAGACTCCCTAAAACTTGTGTCCACTCCAACCCTCCAATTGCTGTCATCATCGACATAGGATTCTACAATGTCGACCCTCTCACCCTCTTCAGCAGCGACTCCCCACCCCCAGCGCCCTCCACCACCCTCTCTCTTCCTAGGACCTCCGTCTCGGAATGCCTCCAACATCAGCCTTCCACCCGCAGCCCCAGGCCCCTCGCAGTCCCGCACCCCTCTTCTCCGTTCTCGCTCCGCTCGTGCCCCTGATCCTGCATCAGCGCCCCTTGGCCGTGCACACCCACAGCCACCGCAACCATCCCAAACAGAAGGCGACCGCACCGATGCTCTCTGGGCCGAGATGCAAGCGACCTTGGCCGAAGTGGAGCTGAGTGCGTTCAGTAGTACACATGTCTTCGGTTCGGCACATAGTGCTGCGTTAGACGAGTTGAGGGAGGCGCAGATTGCGTTGGCGAAAGCTTGGGGAAGGGGTGAGGCCGACGAGGAGGAGGAGGAGGCGGAAATGGTCAAGGTGAAAAGTGAGAAGGGAAAGGAGGATGGGAAGAAGGATGGGAAGACCGACGGAGACTCTGAGGAAGAAGGGGATATTGCCGAAGCGAGGAGAAGAAGGGAAGCGAATGAGAAATTCTTTACTAGAGTGGGAGAGGGTGTGGTGGATGTTGTGGGCAAATTAAAAGGAGTGGCACAGGCTATGGCGAAAGTAGAGAAAGAAAGTCGGGAGGTCTGGAGTGGAAGTGACAGCGTAGATTCGGGTTCCGTTTCTACATGATCTTGATTGTACAGGCTCATTTTGCTTCAACTTCTCATCTGACATCAATTCTGTGACACTCTGGTCTAACCCATCCACATTCTACCCTCTGTTTGGTCGATTCCCAACCCACTTTGCCTGCTATACTGATCTCTATCTAATTCAGTTCAAGACGGTCAATCCTTTTTGGTAATGACAATCAAACCCATTTTTGTCGACAGTGCACCAGGTTACCAATTCGAGAACTTTCCATCTTACACACTCCCGATCTCATCCTTTCGACCTGATGGTTCTCAAGCCCTGAATCTTCAACCAAGATGGCGCCAAAAGCTGAGGAGTCAACGGATCATGTCCGTAAAAAGGTTCGGGTTACCAGGTACATGTTCGGAAGTGTGCCATCAAAGTAAGGCACGTTACCTCTACTAATACGAATACAGAGAATTGTTTAGAGCAGTTTTTCAGGTCAAGTCGGTCCAGAGAGGACCTTCATCATACACCAGGACATTCTTTGCCGCTCTGCAGCGTACTTCAGGGCTGCGTTGGAGGCAGGATTCAAAGATTCCAAAGACAAGGTCCTGGAACTGCCAGAGGATGACCCCGACATGTTTGCACACTTTGAACTCTGGCTGCACACTGGGAATATCGTCGAATCGCACGAGAGCGTCAAGACTATCACTTGGGATGCACTGACTAGAATCTACCTGTTTGGAGAAGCGAAGCTCGTGAGATCCCAGAATTGCAGAATGAGGCTATTGATGTCTACATCGACAGACATTATGCCTCGAGCAAGATACCAATAAACCAGCTCAATCTTATCTACGAGAACACACTTGACAGTTCGCCTCTCCGAAAGTTACTCGTGGATTTGGTGACTTTCAAAGCAGTCTTGAACGGAATCTCAATGGTTTGGTGAACAGATGCAGCCCCAGTATCCGCAGCAATTTCTCTTCGATCTGGCCAAGTCATTCTACAATCATGGGGCTGGCACCAAGAACAAGGTCAACGACTTCAAGGCTCTGCGCTCCAATTACCATGTCCACGATGACGGCAAGAAGGAGGTAAGTCACAATCTTTATCACCGTCACCCATTTCGATTTTGCCAAAGGCGGTTACTAACCAGCGTTATGACAGTGAATGTAAGGCCTGGATGGAGGATGTAGGGTTTGCCAATGGCGATCATGGGTGCCAAAGGGGGTTCGTAAGGTGCAAGCTATTGATCTCGACTGCTACTACAGTATCCAAGCATGCCGTAGCTAGCTAAAATTGCAGAGATACAAGCGAGCGGATAGCGAGTCTCGAAAGTTTCTGCCCACTACACTATCTGCGAATGGTAAGCTTCATACTCTGTCTGAAATGACAAGGGTAACAAAGTTACGGATGTCGCGAAAAGTTGCTTTGTCGTTGCGCAACATCCGTTTTTCTGTCCCAGCTTCGAAGCGTCAAGCACGCCACATAATCCTCAAAGCCCAAGAATTTCAACCCCCCTTAAAAAGCGGGGAGAAATCTCCGACTCGGCATTTCAGGCCTATACTTTCCACTCAGCCTGGACCATTGTCGCGGCGTACAGTCCGAGCATAGGTGTCAGAGTCATTCAATGTCGGTGGAAGAAGGGTTGTCGGTACGAGGAGGATATTCAGTTCCATGAACGTGCCACAAGCACCGATCTTTCCAGAGGCCCTTGAAGCCATTTCATTACCCCTTAGGGTCTTTCACCAACGCGTCCAGGGCGATCATCACTCGCATCAGAAAGTCGATGTCAAAATACCCGTGCTTCTCATTGTCCTGGTCGAAGCATTTGCCTTCGTGGACGCAGCGTGCATACAAGTCTACCAAAAAAGTGTGTAGTGACGACGAGCCTGCAATATGGATCCAAGCTAAGTTGGTTGGTCGATTGGAAGAGGTCTCAAGCTCACTTACGAACGACATGAGTTGAAAACACCATCTGAGAGCTTAAAAAGTCAATTGAAGCTGCGAGTTGCGTTCAGCACTCGTGCTACGCTGAACTATGCTTCCTTTAATGCTCTTCGATCGTAGAAAGACGTGCCATAATCATGGTGCAATGGGTATCTTCCGGACGCACCCAACGCCGTCGCTATGCCCGATACGTAATGCAATCGAAGTTCACTCCAAATCGTCGTCGAGATCCTCCCCCAATTCCTCCTCCACTTTCTCCTCCACTTTTACGTCTCTTTCCTCAACCTTGTCCTCAACCTTTTCCACGCCATCCTTCACCTCACTCTTTTTCTTGCGACCACCACGCTCAAGCCCTTCACGTCCCTCGTCGGTTTTGAACGCCTTGCGAGCCGTGTTGATGTGTTTGTCCATAGCGAGCAATTCGTTGACACGTCCCAATAGCATCGAATCTCCACGGATAGCAAACTTGAAGTCATCAACCTTGAGCTTGGAGCGACCGCAGCATTCGGCGGATTTGGCGGCACTGAAGCAGGTCTCGATGATGAAGTCGGTAGCCATTTCGTCGAGGATACGGACAGTCTCCGGCAGAGGTTCTTTGTCATCACCATACGCGTAGAGGGCTTGGATTACTGGTGGAGGTTAGCGAAAAGTAGGGGATGAATCAGCAAGCTGTAGATATACTTTCGGCTTCGAAGTTCATCTGGCCCTTGTGGCGAGCCGCACGAGCACGTACTTCGGTCATCTTGGCGTTGGGACTGCTAGATGCAGCCGAAGAAGCGAGGACTGATGCTTAATAGTCAGGTGCTTCCGCTTTGATTTCCTCGGCCAAGGTGACTATCTTGACAACCAACGCTTGGTCTCAACTTCTTCGTCAGATACGTTGAGATTTCCGAGCTGCATTGGCTATATATAGCGAAGCTCGCAGCGATAGCCAATTGATGACGCGAAGTATGCTGATTGTCAAGCAGAACCAAAACCTTGCCAAGAAAGCTGCTATAGGGTTGCAACTCAGATTCAGAGGTAACACACTCACAGCTTTGGGTGCCGCCATGTCGGCTATATACGAGTAAGCTCTAGGCTCGGTACGGGAGCGCTTCTTTTCTTATACCATTGTTGATTGGTTGTGTAGACGACGCAGCTAAGCAAAGCTTGTTAGAAGTATAATTTTGTAGGACAACTGTAAACTTCCTATCAAACATTAACCTCCCCAAACACAACTTCGAGGCAGTGGCACCTACTTTCAAACATTTCAATATGGTCAGCTTGAGCTCGATGTGTGGCTGGGATGAAGGGATGCAACAGCTGACTTGTTTACAGTCAGCACTCTTCAACTTCCAGTCGTTGCTACTGGTCCTCTTACTGGTTATTTGCACAAGCACCTATGCCCATGCAACCTTTCCGAAGATTATGGATAGAAATCGTGAAGGGTAAGGTTGTATGTGTCGCGGAACAAGGAGAAGAAGCTAATGTTTTGTTACGCTAGGGTCTTTGGCATCTTCTGGAAATGTGCGAGAGTTGGAGAACGGCTAAGTCCTTATGTTAGTCTATGCTGCGTCGTGATGGCTGTACGTACTCCTCGCATGCTTGAGAACATCAGAGAGGTCTGGTATGGCTGCTGAGACGAAACTTTCTAGGCTTCTTTAATGGCAAATTCATGAAGGTGTAATACGGGGCTGGGGCTGCATTTCTAGTTCTGACGTACATGTATTACGCTTATACCCCTCGGCAAATTTGCTGTTTAGTACAAGTTAGAAACACAACGTTTGTCAAGCTACTTTCGTTTTGTCAACCTGCAAAGCTGCTGTCGTCCCTTTTGCTTTTCCCGATCCCTTCAAGCCATCATCAGATCTCTAGCTGTGCCAAGTGGTACAAGAAAGGATATCGGCCCCAAGAACTTCCCCTCTTCACGATACCTTCTCAAGCGGCGGATCTTCGTTCCGCTCTCTGCAGATTCGTTAAACTACTGTGTCAATTTTAAACTCCATTTCTGCCTGGCACTCTAATTTCAAACCCGACATAATTCCAGCAACCCGGAAGTGACGCTTAAGGTACCTCCGCATAAAAATTCAGACCTCCATGAAAATGCGGCTAACAGTCCAGAGGCCGTAGCCATGTTTGAGGACTGGAAGATTGAGATGGTAAAAGAAGTCAACCGTAAATGTCCGATTGTGCCTTTCCTCCGAGCGCAGAGAAAGGCACTGACTATCTGGCAGTTCATGACCGTTCCATACCTTCTACAGTTCGGGAACGAGGCATTCGCCAGGTCCACGAAAGGTATCGCCTGGCCCGACATGTATCGACGAGTAAACTTAACGCCATCGAATCTACCAAAGGTAAAGTCGAGAAGTGGTTGACTGGAATTATAGCACCGAGCTCGCATGAACAAGGTAAGCGATCCATCATCACAGGAAATGAAGATCTGCTAACAGGTACAAAGACGAAGCCACAGACCAGGTCTACATCCCTGACGGTCATTGTCGCGAATATGAGATGATGACACATGTGCAAACAACGCAGCTCATGGCGTGTAAGTACTTTGGGGCCGCCCCCTACAAGTAAGATGAGCAGGGTGATTGCTGAGAGAAAAGATAGTAGTTCGTCCATTCCTCAAAAGACCATCTACAGCAGACATACCTGCAGGCCACGAATCACGGTTAACTGCGATGGCTGAGGCTTGCAAGACAAATGGTCTTCCTAGGGAGATCATGTCTCGATGATACTAGCATTCGTAGAGCCTATCGGTATGTTCCGTGTCCGTTTTACTGAGCCTGCACAAGTGAGATGGTTGAGTGCTGAAGGAGTCGAGAGAAGTGAGTGAGGAGAGGCCATGGCTCGGAGATAAGTATCTAACATAGAGAGACCTACAGCGGAGGACGAAAAGGGCAGCACATGCTGCACCAGCAAAAGAAGATGGGGGCAGGACGGGCGTAAGACCACGCGCAGGTCAACCTGTTCCTACGATTGGAAGGAATGCATGCAACTCGGGTCGTTCAAACCAGCCAGCCGCTACGAGAGACCAAACGACTCCCAGGCCGTCTTGCGCATGTGGACGGGCAAGCTCATTTCTCTTCGTCAGCCTCGGCACCGACCCCCGCTGGAGGTGAAAGTCCGTGGACGTGGGGATTCCCAAAGACGGGCCTCTGGATTAGGGGGTGAGCGACGACCTCGGCTTCCCAGATCACTACGCCAAGGATAAAAGAGGACGGACGCATGAAGGGTTCCGTGTGGGCTGTTGCCTCATCTTGTATTTGTGATTTTGCTTCATATGCTCACGAAGCTGTGGGTTCGATTGACCATCACGCCTTAGCTTGCGAGATAAGACGATCGTGACATGATCCAGACTACAAGATAGAGCTTCAGACTACACCCATATTTACGCTGGATACATGATGAGCTCCAAGGTCTCAAAACATTGTTTACATGCGAATGATTCTCCCTTCCAAATTGAGGCGTACTCTATGTACATGGGTTCACTGATATTGTACTCGACCACAGTGTGCCTCCGATGGCGTGTTAGCGAAAGCTCGAAAGCTCAAATTAGGCCAATTTCATCACGATGCTCGAAATTTTTTGTTTGCTACACAAGAATTGCTTCAACTTGGTGATAGCACTGTAGTATGTATCTAAATCTTGCAATTATGCGCCGCTGGCCCGACCTTAGCACTTTGAAGGAGGGAATTATGCGCCTGATTCCTCCAATACCAGGCACTTATAAGCGTCAGACGTCAAGCATATACTCCATACGAATGATGCGTACTATGCAGTTGCAATTAGATTGTCGCTCGGCTTCTCCATCCCCATATTCAGCGGGTTCAAACCTTTGGCCTGCAGATAGTTCTTCACCTCTTGTTCTCGGTTTAAGGTCGTCGATCCCCATTCAAGAGTAATGTTGGCTTCGTATTGTTCCTTCGAATCTAGAGGCGGTACAAGTCCTTCCACAGTCCCCTTAGCAACGCGTGCTTCTTCTATACTCGTTCTTAAAGCTTTGCTGAAGTACTCCCCTGTCGTCAATTTTCCCAACCTTGCCAATCCCTTGGATGTGTAGGCATCCACCTCGAACCCGGATGCCTCCATCCTCTTCACTGTATCCACCGCCGCGCTGACGTCTTGCAAGCCCGCATAACCGCTGACAAGGGTGTTCCAAGCGACTCTGTCAAATTGGATACCGCGCTCGTGCATCATGTCGAGAACCTTTTCGGCGGCCCGTCTTTGCCTGTTGCGAAAGTACGCGGCGACTAGGACAGACCAAGTCTGCACCGTTGGCGCCACGTATGGGACAGATTCAAAAGTTGTAAAATTTGGAGAGGATAACTCAAGCATGTGTTTGACAACGGTGGTGCAGTGCTGAAGCGTGCTAGGGTTCCACCCAAAAGCCATGATAAACGAATTCGCCACGAAATCATCCTGGGCGAGAGGGGCGATCAGTGGATGGTTGTCTTTCACACATCGATAGTACAAGTTATAGTTGTGGATAAGGCCAAGGGAACCTTTATGTAGTTTGACGTAAGCCATAATCATTCGTGTGAGGATGTAGCTTGTGGGCCAGACCCCGGAGCATTTTGCACCAAGTGGTGCTTTGATCTCGTCTCCGCACAGCGAAAGTTCCTGCAAGGGACGGAGGTCGCAATGTTGCTTGTAGAAATGAAGCATTGCGCCGAATTCATCTTGGGGCGACATGAGAGATATTGCATTGAGTACATTGTCAACTAGGCGAAGATCTTGAAGCACTTCCCCGGCTGTCTGGATCTCGCGAATGACCATCTCGATATTGGAGAACTCGCCGCTGAGTATGGCGCCATTCAAGAGCACGCCGTATGTGATTGAATCAGGCATTGGAGCAGTCTCTTTGGCCAGACAATACATTTGCCACGCATTAGCGAAGTCGCCACCCTCGCCCGCATTCAGAAGAATGGCGTTGAACATGGCGACCTTCGGTCTGATACCAATCTCCAAGATCTGTGTTAAAATATTCGAGCGAATAGTATATTCCTCCTGTGTATCAAAACGAGCCCGCAAAAGCCTGATACAAGCCATCTGAATCCGTTCTAAAGAAAGGTCAAAACCAGTATTGGCAATGGTACCAAGTAATTTCATAGACAAGTTGATTCTCCCCATGTCGAGAAACCTGGCCAAGAAATGCAGCATGGTATCGGCATGTAAGACGGCATTATTCAAGCCAAGTAGCCCATAAAGCGAGAACACACGTAAATCGTCGCTATGTCGGACGACAAGATAGATAAGTTGCTGAGATACTTCGAAATGTTGTTCCTGATCCTTAACCCCATCTATGAACTTGCAAGTCAAGAACCAGATGGCGTCGATAGCCATTGTATTTGGCTTGGAAACTTTGAAGAGAAAATGGACCGCCAGCAATTCCAAGCAGTCCGAAACTACGTATCTGGGAGGTCGATATTTGCGGCCCTTGAAAGTAGCGAGAAGTAGCATTAGGGCGTGGTTTTTATAGTATTTCAGACACCACAGCATCAAGTTTCGCCATAGTCGTTCCCAATCGTAGCCTTGGAGCACCCTCCATTTCTCGATGGCAGACGTTCGGCTACAGCGAAGACCCCCGTAAAATCTTATCACTTGATTTATACCTAAGCTTGTCCAGCTTCGCATTTCCTTTGGGACTTTCATCTTGTGGAAGTCTGAGGTCCAATCATACTTGATCTCCTCGAGCGAGTCAGTCGTTGATTGCTGGCTAATCCAGCTCGTGTGCTTTGGCCAACGGCCAAACGAAACGAATGTCGTCCTTACCATGGGTCTGTGCGGCCCTTTCGATCTTGATGGCTTTTCAATGCGGTTCAGACGACGCAACCAAGATTCACCTCCTCCTCCGCTGCCGCTCTGCGACAGCGGCCATGGACAGCCTAGTCTCGCTAGCTGTCCCCTCTCATGACCCTGCAACCGAGACTGCGCGCGAGTCCTTCTACTCTGTTGACGCGGAAGTAAAGTTAAAGGTCGCGCTGGGGAAGCTCTGCTCCTTCGGCGCTTCCGAGCGCAGTAAAGGTTGGCTGCCGAATTCGAGACTGAGGTGGGCTGGCTAGCAAGGAAGCACTGTCTCTGTTCTTCTTTTGGTTTATTCGAAGTCTTTGCAGATCCGAATCGAGCTCTTAGGGAGGTTGCTCTTTCACGTCGACGGTACAAGCTTACGGATGCCGTCTCGCGGGTAGTCAGAGCAGCGACTGAGCTTTTGGGCTTGTGTGGAGAAGTGATTATGGCCAGGAACGGCCGCGACGGTGGACATATGATGGGCGGACATCGTGAGGGCAGTATGCGGCGCTTGAGCATGGAAGGAGCTTCATCAAGCGTCCTATCCTGGTGCTAAGAAACAACTTTCTGAATTGCAGCCTTTTCAAGAGTGGGATCGCAGTAATTATGCACGTCTTGCCACATATTCCTAATATCAAGGGAATGGATAGGAGTGAGTGAGTGAGTCTCAGAGTCAAAACTCACAGAAACCGAGATTTATCGCTTAGTAATCCACGCACCCTGATATCATAGGTAAGGGGGTAAGGTAGTTTTCGACGGTCAACATAAGGTACTACTGGTGCTATGGTGCAATATATCACTACTGAAGAGTGAGTCGAGGCCATTCATATTCATATGATACTAATCATACTAAGGAATTCATTTCTGTCTATCTCCCACTACAAAGCATCCACAACGCATGCAATTAGAGATCGTAATGCCAATGGCGCTTTTCCGAGACCTTCACTGCGAATGCCCTGCCCAGGTGCTCCGATCGCAATGCATTGCAGTGGTCATCCAACCTAATGGAGAATCCTCCCGCCCGTTTCTGACTCGAAAGCACAATTACCCATTTTTGCCAAGACTACGTAGCCTGGGAACCAACGCCTGGCATCGAATAAACCCCATTCTGAAAGCTGGGCATTTGCTGTCCTCCCAAGGGCTGTACATTTACGTTGAACTGGTTGTTCATAGGAAGAGAGTGTTGAACATCAGGCATGCTTGGCACCTCTGGAGGCGGTGGCTTCGGAGGCAGGTGAGAAGGAGTGCCCCATTTTGAAAGCGAGCTTTGCACTGGCGAATGTGTAGCATTTGACTGTGTTGAGCTTTTGCGTGTTCCGTAGGCTTTAGGCTCTTGGCTAAAGCTATAGGACGCAGATACTGACATCGAAGGCGCCTGGTGGTAGGGTGACGGTTGTTGGATATATGGCGAGTATTGATTTCCGTTTAGGTTCCGGGTCGAGAGACCAGAGTTGTTCCCATGTTGAGCGGTCTGCGGTGGGACAGAGCCCCCGGCGGGCACGAAAGCTAGGGTTTGCGGGTTGAAAGCTTGGCTCTTATAACTGCCAGGTAGTGGATGCTGCGCTCTTGCACCCTGCATACCAGGTTGCAATGGTAACTGCCCATACTGATAAGGGACCGATGCTACGCCGGCCATTGGAGTTTGCATTGGGGAGGGGAAATACTGATGCTGATCTCTCTGTTGCGGGTAAGGAAAAGGATAGGTGTTCTGAGGCCACTGTTGATCGGGCAGCTGCGACTGTGGCCGAGAAAATTGACTGTGGTTGCTCACTGCCGGGGAAGACATTACTGGAGACGATTGACCCATACCAACCCCTTGCTGCATCGATGGATAGTAGTGAGACGAGATCTGTTGATTGTAGCCCACCGCATGGGCGTTTGCGGTTTGCACATCGTATCCGTTTAGTGCCGGATTTTGACTCGCCATAGCTGGAAAGCTTTGTGGGGCTGATATGGGATTGTATCCCTGTTGATAGCCTTGCTGCAGCATGGCCGCGCCTACAGACCCGGGCTGGCTTAGCATGTTCCCTTGCTGCATGGTATAAGGGCTGTAATAAGCCGGTGAAGTTGCAGTCTGATCGTAGGTTGTGACAGGATACTGCAGGGGAGGATAATAAGCGCTGAATAGGGATCGTGCTTCAAACCCGTCATCGTTATTCTTATGCTTTTTCTTCTTCTTTTCGTTCCTGGAGCTAGTGCGTGAAACCTCATTTACGACTTCGTTGCTATCAATGTTTTCGCTCTCCGGTCCGAATATTCTTTCCCTTGTCTCTTTGTATTTGGCTTCCCGCTCTTCCCTTGTCATAGCTGATTTGTCCTTGGCAAGGTTTGAGTCGGTTGGAGATGCTACGCCAGTACCACGTTGGCTATCGTCGCCAGTCTCCGATCCAGCTTTCGAAGGGGCCATTGAGCCATCTGCGGTGTTCGCTCCAGATTCGATGATTTGGCCATCCTTGCCTACACCTGCGCGACGCATGATTCTCACAGCCGGTTGGGACGAGGATTGTGCTTCCATGGGAGCCGAAGCTTTTGGTGCAAGGGCACTCAAGGGAGGTGGGCTTAGAAAATGTAAGCATGTAATGCATTAGTGGGTATAGCGAATACTAACATTCGACAATAAGGCGTTCTATACAATCGTACAGAGCTTACAGCATTGTCAACAAAATGTGTCAATGCATAATAATCTGCCAGCTTGTGCGCTAGTAAACGACAAAAAGAATTACAAGGAGGCAAATCGATCATCGGTTCTCTGAGACAAATGTCAGCATGCTCTTTGTCGAGGAGTATTGTGGCCAAAGCTTACTGTGACTCTTTGACGAATGTGATGACTTCCTGCTCGAGACGTAGAAGAAACAATCGATCCTTGGGAGATTCGAGGGCTTCAAACAACTTCTCATCGGGTTCCTGATATTTGTAATCAATTGTAGGCCCATTAGGCGCAATGTTGTCAGGACGAGTCAAGCTGACTGATGCTGGCACTGCTGGTGTAAGGGGAGAGCGCGTCATCTGCGGCCCTTCCTCCTCAATTCCCGCAATGATCCTTCGACCGAGAGGATGCATTCGGTGAGAGCCTGAGCCAATGCTCTCCGTGATCTCATAGAACTGATCTCGAAATGCTCTGCTCCCAGCTTCCGAACCAACTCGCGAATTCTGCGCACCAGACGCAGGTCCCGAACCAAAATCCTCATCCTCGGCAGCTTTGACACTGGCACTATCATCTGGTCGAAGGGATTCCTTTTCGTCTAGCGCGAATGTTGTGCCAGAGGTGGTGCTTTTACCGTCAAGGCTTGCGGGTTTGGTGGACGACGAAGAGATTTGAGTCTGATCATCATCGAATCTGAGACCTGCTCGGCTGATGTTACTCTTCTGCTGGTCGTTCAAAGCGTTCAAGGCTACTGGAGATTCTCTCACGGCAAGCCGTGACATGGAACTCTGAAGTTCTCGGTGTAACAGAGACGCCATAGGGCTTTCGACTTTTGAAGCCTGGCTTGAACGGGTTGGAGACAATGCTTTCGAAGGCCTCTCGTTTTCTCGGCCTACGATCAGTGGTCCATGATTAATAGGAGGAGCCATGGCCGCAATCTGTGAGGTGGAAGTCAGCCAGCGATTCCAGCAGTGTGGAGGGGTTGCAATGAAGGATCACAGGGAGGGTCACAAACGCTCGCAAATGATGGTTTTGACACACTCGTTTTGGTGGTGTGTGTTGCCATGTCGCTCACGAGCGGCAATGAAGGATGCAGAGCCAGAAACTGTCCTTTCGCTGAACCTAAGTAAAGGAGTGTAGAAGTTGGATTTTTCAGAATGCAAGATGTCAAGGAGAAGGTGGCATATCAAAAGGGTCGAAGGATATCGAAAAGTGTTCCTTTGGCATTATGGAAGCCCGCCATGTAATCTGACCGAGCGTCCCAAGACTGTGTGAGCCCTTGATGTTGTGCTAAAATATGCCTTGTGGGAACACACAAAGAAAGCGGCCAGTCGTGAGGTAAGGCCACCCCGAGGCTGTCGCCCTATTGTCCTACTGAAGCAGCGTGCTGACCAAGTTGTTGACCAATTTCTTGTGCAAGGAGTCGTTTTGAAAAATCCGGATAGATTACTGTATTGGAACCTTCAGTGACAGGATGGGTGGCTCGGTGGTGTATTGCCGGAAAATCGAAGCGGAGGAGGCTTAGTAGTACTTTCAGTAGTGGGATGTCATTTTCTTACTAGGCGTGCCAAGACGCCAAGCCTTGGCACTCTGGTACTCTACAGTCTAAACCAGCAAAAAGTAAGGTAGGTAAGTACCTAACTTACTCTACTCCGAGCGTGCATCTCTGCTCAATAATCACCATTGTGTCTTCCAGGCCATTCTAGCAGTTTACTTGTCTACCACACACTCTGGATTCCGTTTAGCCAGACTCAAACCATTTTAGTAATGCATTCTCCAATACTTGTATAGATTCGCCTCTTATTCTCAGCCTGACTCACTTCCACCACTCTCGATACTTGCGCTTTTAAGGACTTAGGCACCCAAAATCGATACCTCTCCCGCTCAATGAACCGCTTCCGCGGGCCAACTTTCGCTGCATCTTCTAAAGCTACATCTCAGACGCTTTGCCAGAAATGTCTCAAAAAAGATGAGTCTGTTTCTCCACCCCCGTGTTCTAAGTCTGACTGTCGAGCACGGCACTACAGCTATGAATGCAAAGCACCGGCCCAGGATAGACCTTACACTTCGAGGCCTTCGAGGACCCAGCAACTTGTTAATCCGAATCTTGTACCGAAATTAACCAGTGACACTCCTAACGATCTATTGCGGAAGTATGTACTGCTTTGAAAGGAACACCAGCTAGCAGGCTAATTGAGATTAGGAAGGGTGTTGCTGATGAGTTTCTTGGGAGGAAGGAAGAAGAACGGGGTCGTAAGCGTAAAGCAGACGCCGATGAGCATATCAACGGATCGAGAAAGCGTTCTAGGTCCACCTCATCGTCCTCATCAAACTCCGTATCAACCATATCCACCAATCTCTCCCGCTCCTCGTCCCCCAAGCTTGCAGGCCTACGTCATACCGGTCAGAGCCAAGTGTTCTCCAACCTCGAGGTAGATCGTAAGCGAAGACGCAGTCGCAGTTCTTCAATATCATACACCTCAGACTCATCACACGGCAGGCGCAGAAAAGATCGTCTTCGAGAAACAGGCGGTGATGGGTACGATAGGAATGGACCACGCGAACGCGACGCTGGCCGACCGTTGGGCCCTGAACGCAGGCAAAGAGAGCTTACAAGGTCCAGGTCCATGTCCTACAGTTCACACTCATCAGTGGATAAGAGGCGGAAGAAGTCTTCGCATAGCGAAACTCGGGGTAAAAGGCGCCGACACTCATCCAGAAGTCCTGTGGATCGTGGGAGAGACAGGGACTTCAATAGCAATAGAGGCAGTCGGCGCACAAAGAGCCCTAGCGAGAGCAGGGATAGAAGTGAGGTCATCAGAAACAGGAAATCCATGACACCTGGCCTCCCTGCGAGACAGAGTTCGAGGCAGGACAGCGGTTCCCGATGGCCAGAACATCATCCAAACGTTGATCGTCGCCAGAGCTACTCGAACGACAATGATCGATATGGAAGCAGTGCTCGAGACCGAAATGAGACCATCAGAAGCACCCGGCCACCACCAAACGCTCTTCCTCAGAGGAAGGAAAGAAGCCTGAGCCCCTTCAGCAAACGACTAAAAATAACCCGGACCATGAATATGGGACATTGATGTTTAGCGACGGCGCTCAGAAAGCCCATGAGGCACATGGATATCGGATTTTGATGGAAAGCATTACCATTGGAATAGATTTTCATCGCAGATACAATCGGTATTCGGTAGCCAAAGACCGTGGTCATGTTCTTTAGATCAGACGCAAATGCTGTGCATCCAATGAATTCCGCGGTGAAACGCAGCACAAGACCTGAGTCCGTCCCCTCATCGTCACTGTACACATCGTTCGCCTCCCAAAGACTTGGGGAGCAATGTTGAATCTTTTCCAGAGCTATTCAAGCAAGCTCGGCATCCTCTTCCCTCTCCCTCCTCTCTTCTTCCGCTTCTTCTTTCTCTCTCAGATGTACGCCTTCGACGAGCTCCGACCCTCCCATCCCCACGCTCTCCCCATCCTGCCCTTTATCCACATTAACCGTGTCAACCTCCTTCATCCTCTGGCCGTCAACCCTCTCCCTCACCAACCTCGCAATCGCATTCTCGGTCCTCGCATTCAACACCTCCATCTTCCTCGCCACATCGCGTTTCAAATCCCAGTTCGGCTTCTTCGGCTGTAGCGTGAAAAGATCAATCGGCTTTTCCCCTTCTCGCTCTCTTTGCTCCGTTTCCCTCGTCTCCAACGCTATTGCCGCCGCGCGGTCTTCCAACGTCTCTTGTTCGGCGTTCGGGGCGGATTCGAAGCCCAGTTTTGGTCCTCGGGTTTCGGGGTCATAGTTGCGACCGGAGAGGTACTGAGTTGCGGGATCGGCGGTCGATGTCGAGGGCACTTGGGTGGGTGTCGAGGGGGCGAGCCCGGAGGTGTCCGCGTCCTCCGAGTCGGCCGGAGGTTGCTTGCGTTTGAGAGATTGCAGCTTCGCAAGGCGCGCTTTGCGCTCCGTGGCTGCTGCGTCGAGGGACGTGTGGGAGGCCATGTGGTGCACTCGAAGCGCCGTCGGTTGTAATGAGCGCTTTGGCTTTCATGCGATGAGACAGGACACTGAATCAAGAGAAATGCTAGTAGCAGTATTCAGGAGTCAATGTTTTTCGACAGAGGTTCCTGTGTCTAAAGAGAAAGCGCCGAGCGGAACTCATTCCGAACGTACGGAGTATGCACAAAATGTTGGAATTCTTGGCGCTGAGAAAATTGCAGCACCACGTATTTTGATAGAATATATTCAACGTTAGAGATGCTCAGTTTCATTAGAGGGATTTCGCACCCCCTGCACACTCTCATGTCTTAAAGCCTGGTTTTACGCGTCTAGTACGACCACACGGTATCAAATCAAAAGCTCCCATTTGAGTCTGTTTTATTTATCTCAAGAATGGGTTTCACCACCAACCTATTCTCCGGCTTCACCCTCACATCTACTGCCCTCTACCTGTCTCTCCTATATCATCAACGCGTTCGCACCCATCAAGCCGCGCTCTTACACCAACAAGCACTTCTTCTCAACTCGCTAAGTGACCCTGAAGCCGCGAGCGAACTCGCAACGATGGCAGATGCGAACTACAGTGGGGGGCTGAGAGAGGGGATCAAGCCGTATAGGGTCGAGAAAGCGCCCTGGACGGAACGGTGGAAGGATGGATGGAACAGGGAGGTCGAAGGGGCAGTGAGATATGTGCAAGGGATTAGATGGCGGACGGTCAGGGAAGGGATGGAGGGAAGAGCGAGAGAATGGAAGGAGGGGGACAGGAGGCTTTGAGTGGGCTTGGCAGATCTTGTGAAGGACACATCGAAAGACCACACTTCTGTCGATGCATCGGCTACCGCTAGGGGGTGCTGTTTGATCCAGATACCGACTGATTTGGAATTGCTCAAAAACTTTGGCAGGGACACTGGTGCTTCTCAAAATCCAGATGTCGAAAGTTAGCATCCAAAAGATGTTCAGAAACCCGTCGTCTCTATAGCTACAGTATGTCCGTGGTGTTTCAATGTATCACTGCAGGGCATGCTTCTGGTTGTCTTCTTGCACTGGTTATTGAGGATTTGACTTCTGATGCATCGTGCACACAGTAACTGTTTCACCGTAGCCTCCCTCTCCCACCACTTACTCATCACTGAAGCTGGTACATCCTTGCTTTAGAAATAGTGTACTAACTCTGTGTTAGGTGGCTGATCCCTCTTTGGATATAGAATTTTGCTCAATGCGTTTGTGATTCAACGTCGTACCTGTCGGCCAATATACATAGTTTTGCAAGCTGCATGGAAAATCCGGTTTTCGTCAGAGTTCCGGTGAAACAACAGCTCCAATCGCTTGGCGTATAAGGTAACCATTGAGCACGATAGTCGAATATATTAACTCCGGGTTCATTTCACGGTTGGAGCTCCAAAAAAAGCACAAGCCGAGAGCTGCTTTGAATACTGTAGAAGCGTCACAGCGCAATACTACGGTATGTGAACATAGAAAGAGGTTCGTTTCTGCCAACAAGCGGAGTAACAGTGCGTGCATCAATAGTATCTACGTCAATGGTGATGGAGTGTGGTACCTTCTCGGTAGTTCTTTTCTTCTCTTCTGAGGCATCTTGAACACAAGATCCAGTGACACTAGCTCGACTGGGTCCGAGGCTGCTACAGCCTCATATGCTACGAGGTTGGACTCTGTTGGAGTAGCAGGCGAGCAAGCGGTAGTTGAAGTCACGGAGTTTGCCGAGGTTCTGCCAGCTAGTGCTTCGACTGCATCAAATGTCGAACTTTTGAAGGCGACTGAAGCTCCCGAGGTTGTCATTTTCCTCCGCTATTAGAGCACCGATCAATCAATCCCTCCATCCTCGACCTCAATGGCTGGTGGCGCCCTGAAATATCGGCATCTGAACCGCAAGTCCTCTCACCGCCAAGCCCTCCTCCGCAACCTCGTCACCTCCCTGATAACCCACGAATCCATAAAGACGACCTGGCCCAAAGCCAAAGAAGCCCAGCGACTGGCCGAGAAGCTGATCACCCTGGGCAAGAAAAACACCAATGCGAGCCGCGCGAAGGCGCAGAGTATATTCTTCGTATGTTGGTACCCTTAACATTTACCTCTCGAGGCTCTCTCTTCCTTGCGCGTGGGGATATATTGATGAGGGATGGATCCAGGAGCCGCTGAAACATCTGCCGACTTTATTCACCACCCTTCGGCAACGATATCTGAACAGGCCCGGAGGCTATACCCGCGTCCTGCGGATTGAACCTCTGAACCGCAACGATGACCAAGCGCCCTCCGCCATCCTCGAGCTCGTCGACGGCCCCCGCGACATGCGTTTCGCCATGACGGCGAAAACTCTCGTGCGGGAAAGAGCAGGCGATGGGGGTATACGCGAAATCACGGCCAGGAATGTGGCAAAGGTCACGCGGTTTAGGGAGGACGGGGAGGAAGAGTTGGAGAAGGCTGTTAGGAGACTGGAAACGATGAAAGGATTAGGGAAGGAGGAGAAGGAGGCGGAAGAGGAGGAGGAGGAGATAGCGGAGAGGGAGCCGTGGGAGCCGTTTCCTAGGATGAAGCAGAGGGAGAGGGAGAAGGAAGATGAGGAGAGGCCGTTGACGGAGAGGGAGAGGAGGGAAAAGAGGAGGGATGGGAGGAATCCGAATACTGGGAGGAGGGATCTGAGACGGGGAGGAGGGTACAGGCAGGATGAAACTGTATAATGGACTAGAATGAACATGGGCAGCGTGTATAGGAAGGCACAATTTGCTACACACAGTGGTAGTGCTATTGAGGCTCTCTTGGGGCACGATGGCAGAGTCTGAGGTAGTATCAGAGAGTCGATGCGTATCATGGGATTCAGGGCGGAGGGCGCACAGTCAGTGTCGCGATGCACAAGCATGCATCGCTCTGCCGAGCACTCTAGATGTGAATGCTCCTCAGATCTTGAACAGCATCATAGCACGAGTGAGATAATGAATTCTGCTGCATCCCTTGCAGTCTCGAAAACTACATGAAGAATTTTTCAATTTGACAGCAACTCACCACTCATCTAATCTTAACAAAAGGCCATCAGACTGTTCATCCTGAGCGACGCAGCGCAGCAAGCAATATACTACTAGCAAGGACAATGCATACAAAGACCAACAACACAACAGCTCTATGCAGCCATCCAACATCGTTCTTTCTCCTTACCATACTTCCCACCCCCATAACGGCAAATACCAGGCTCGAAACTACACCAAGGATGACACCTGCATCGACGGTATTAGCAGCTTTCCTGCGTCCTGTGGTAACTAGGATGGCGGCCACGACCAGAAGGAGGAACGAGGATGCGAACGAGGCAATGCAAGAGCGGAAGAGGAGCGTCTCGCGTGCGCGCACAGCGGGAGGTTGCGAGAGAGCAGGGAAGGTGGAATAGCGACGATGTGGAGAGGGTTTCACGGGTGTGGTTGAGGAGCCTACGTCGGATTGGTCGGAGTCTGCAGTGCTAGGCGAGCACTCGCCATCGACGAGAGGCCGCCGCTCGCCATGTCTGGTCTTTTGAGATGATCTGAGCCAATGCAGTATCGTCTTTTCGGAGGCCTTGATGCTCGAGGAAAGTGACCGGAATAGTCTAGACACTGCAGCCGCACCAGGAATGGTGTATGAAGCATTAGGATCGACAAAAATGGTGTAGGCTTCATCCTGGGAACCTTCGCTCCCGTCGTCGAATTCGTTCCAGTAGCGCTCATATCTAGGCTGAGCTGGCTCTTGCAATCGTTTGTGGATCATTTGCTTCCGATTTGACCGCCGTCTCTTTTTCTTCTTAGAGGCGTCGGGAGGTGGATCGGCAAGAACATCTGGGGCCGACGTTGCAGAGGACCCTCCACGCAGAGCCGAGAAATCGCTGCTCGACACGCCATTCTTCGTCGATGACGCTGAGATGGAGGTAGGCCGAGTGCTTGGCTCTTCGGGACTAGAACGGCCTTGCGATTTGCGCCTTTTTGACGCTTTCGACGTTGTTGGAACCTTGCGTATATCTTGCTTTAAGGCTGGGAGCTGATCCTCAGTCAGTAGATTAAGTGATATGGTGGGCAGAACACCTACCCAAAATGGACGTGGCATGCCTTGAGGCTTGCACAGCGTTGCCACGGCGTGTGTTTCTAGAGAAAAGCCTCGAACCCTTTCTGTCTGCAACCATAATCAGCAAGAGCAAAAGAATACAAAATTGGAACCCTTACCAAATACGACGCATCTAAAGCAGCTATCACATCGGCATCAACTCGCCCTTCGGTCCTGACCTCAAGGACTGCATGTGGGAAGATTTCGGAGTCCTTCTTCCCTCCATCGTTAATCATATTGAAGCCTTTGTCACTAGCAAGGAGCTCTGGAGGGCAGCTCCTCATTGAGATGTTCTTGTCAAGTGTAGCCCAAAGTCCATTTGTCGCGCTATTTTTGAGACCAACGAACCGGGTGCGCCTTAATCGTAGTTGTACCAAGGGCTGAACCTCTGTGTGCCCGACAAGCCATTCACTAACTTGTTCGGAATCCTTTGAGCCGTCTGCGATGGCACTTTGATCTCCGTTAAAAGTGCTGAACAGTCGTTGTATGGCTTTGCGCTTGAATTTGGCTTTCATAGTAGAAGATTCCCCGTTTGAGCCCGCAGGATTATCAGCATCTTTGGTGGCGGTGCCCACAGCGACGACAGCGTCACCGTTTGCGGAATACCTGATACTCGCGGCAGCTTTCTCGGAAGTGAAGCCCGCGCGGTTCTCAGAATCGCTTACAGTCTCGCTACTCTGCCTTTGGGCGAAACGTTGGAGGTCATCGCATATGATGATACCGAGTTCTTCATCAGTTCGAGAAGATCCCTTGGCCTGGTAGCCACTTATGGACCCTCGGGGTGAAGATGGACTTCCCGGAGAGGAGATCGTCTCATTCGATTTCTGCAGTCTGGTATACCGGAGTAGCAGCACGTGGATTTGTACTATGTTATCTGGATGGATCCAGTACGCCGCCTTGGCTGCCTCACGACCAAATGGTATTGTAGCGAGGGCGGTGTCTATCTCAAGGTTTGAGCCATCTTCCCAGGCCGCTTGTAGATCTGGTGCACTACCTATCTCCTTGGTCACATGCTGGCTTCTTGCGGCCTGATTTTGCGCAGAATCGCTTGGAGACTTGTGCGGCACTGATTTCTGCGATTGGAATTCCTTCTTTTTGGGTTCCGTAGGATCGGATTGCCAATTGATGCCATCGAGAAAGGGCGCCCGGACAGACGCCAAGACTTCCGTCCATTGTGCGAGTAAAGGTTCAAAGTCCGTCTTGGAGAAACTCGTTCGACGGTCGAGTACTTCTTTACAGAAGCGATTGCCTAGTTCGGAAGAACCAGTCCACTTTCTATACTTCTTCAGCAGCTTCTGGAAAGCTAGACGTTGTGCTCCAACAAAACGTGAGAGGTGTTGTATTTCTTCCCCAGCTCTGCAAGCTTGAATTAGCGAGGTCCCACTACACACAATACCTCGCAATTAAGACCTACTTTATAGTGGCCTCCTCCAGCCTCGAAAACTTTTCCAAGCGCTTGATGGGTATCTTTCCACGGCCTGTAGGGAAGCTTCGAATTTCCAATTGTGCGATTTGCTTATCCAAATGAGCTACGAGGAAGGAAGGTTAGCAACATATATCTGCAGGGAGGCTCATGATAGGTACCAAGCCTTCTCCCTACCTCACCAGCCTTGCTCTGGACAAAGAGATCGATCCTTTGGTGCTGGTCACGCAATTCGCGATACAATTCATCCTCGAAAGCATGGAGAGCTTTTGTTTCATTATCGCTACCGGGTATAGCTTTTGCCTGGCCTTGTCCTTGGGTTGTGCGGACCTTTATTAAGTGCTTGATATCGTTGTAATCGACATTATCTGGTGTCGCGTGACCAATTAGCACCTGTGGTTTTGGTATGTGGGGTAGAGAATTTTCCTTACAATTTTCCCAGAGTGGTATTGATCTCTGCTGGAGAGTTTCCCCGTACTTCATTTCACTTTTGGCTCCAAGATTAAAGTGGTAATGGGCATTGAACAATAGTAATCGCAGTCTGGAGAAGGGTATGGAAGAAATAGGATTTCAACGGGAGGGGGGTTTTTATTTTTCATCGGGGGGACCAGGGCAGCGGAAGAGTACCGGCAAGTACGAGAGCGGGGTTGGAGCCAATTGACGTGGGGTATGTGGTATGTGGTCATGCAGGGAAAATGTACTGATAGGGCATGGGGAGGGCAAAAAGGAATGGAAAGGTCGCTGTGGAGTGACATGATTTTTCCTTGGTTGCATGATTTGCAGGATTTGCATTCGAGAAATTTGATATACCCGGCCGTTGAGCATCTCAAGGATAAGGTATACTCCTGTATTCCCCGGTCCCCGTCGCAAAGCCGAGTCGAGGCGGCGGGTTGAAGTGTCAACTCCAACCTTATCTTATCTCATCTTGCGCTAAAAATTGCCAAGTCGATCCGAGCATCGCTAATTCCTGCTGCTTTCCATTGCTTGGAAAGCAAACTCCGAAAAACTCAAAGAGTAATTGAATTAAGATTTCCGTTGTGTCTGCTTTCTCCTCAAACGCTCGATTGATTACGCCCATATAATAGGCATGGCACTCACGACCCTGAACCATCCAGCAGCTAACGAGACACACCCTGTTTCCGAAAAAGTTTTCTTTTCAACCCTCGAGTCCTCTTCCCACACATTCTTGCAGCCTACTCCAAGCCTCAATGCAGCATCTCTAGCCCTTGCAAAGCGCTACCTCGATCCGCTTGCGACCTCTACAAGTGTGGCACAAGCGCAGCGGCAGCAAGCCAGCAGGCGGAAGCGGAAAAGAGGGGACTTTGATGCTGACGCCTCGCGGAAACCCTTACAACTCACACAACTTTACTTGGAGGGATTTAGAATAGAACAAATTTGGGAGCAGGCAAGAAGAATTCTCGATGCAACCAGGTCTGAGCTGCAAAGATCGCTACCAACAAAATCTCAAATACAAGAGACAACCAGTCTGCCCGAGAAAATAGTCGGTGACCCAACAAGTAACAGCAAATCCGTCAAATTTGTAGACTTCGATCAAGATGGCTTCGAGGTGGGCAGCTCAGATCCAGATGAGCTCAGCAGCGAGGACGTTATGCCTCTGGGGGAGCCGGATGGATCCCTTGATGACTCGAACCAGCCACCACTGGACGGTGGGGTGACAGAATTAGGCCATGTTTTCGACGATGACGATGAAGATATGCTTGACGGAGAAGGCGTGAGCGAGGAGGAGGACCCGGATGAACTGCTGTCAGAGTTTGATGAGAAGTCGAAAGAGATCTTTCATCCGGACAGAAACGGCCTCAATGATGGATTTTTCTCCATCGATGATTTCAATCGACAGTCAGAGTTTCTCGAGCAACAAGATGCTCGTGGAGAGAATGACGGCGCTGCAAGTGACGAGGAGGAGGTAGACTGGGGCCTCGATCCTTTAGCAGTAAGATCGTCACATAAAGTAGGTCAAACGCTTGAGGATGAAGCAATGGAGGAATCTGAAGATGAAGATGATGGTCCTACCTTCGGAAATGTCGACCTCAACGCCCCAGACATCTCAGATGACGATGACGATTCGGCGAACGGAGCCCAATTGGACGACATAGGGCCCGTGAACAACACCAATAACATCAAATATGCTGACTTCTTCGCACCCCCACCCAGCAAAGCTTCCAACCCTTCTCGCCGCCGTGCTCTCCCCAAGACCCAGCCTCCCCCGCAACAAGCAACCGAAGAAGACGTCCAACGGACTATATCTGCTGTCCGCCGCGACATCTTCGAGGACGACCTCACCCCTGACGAAGACGACCCTCCGTCTGATGTGAACGATCGTCGCTCCTCTCATCAAAGACGTCAGGCAGCTCTTACAGCTGAGATTCGTCGTCTCGAAGCTGCCTCAGTGGCCAAACGTGACTGGACGCTCTCTGGTGAAGCACGTGCTGCTGATCGCCCTATCAATTCTCTGCTAGAAGAAGACCTTGACTTCGAGCGCGCAGGCAAGCCGATCCCTGTCGTCACGCAGGAGGTCAGTGAGGATATCGAGGCGCTAATCAAGCGACGAATCCTTGCCAGAGAGTTTGATGAAATTATCAGACGACGTCCTGGGAATTTGGCGACCGGAAATGGGGATTTGAGGAGAGGACGATTCGAGCTGGATGATACCAAGCCAGAGCAGAGTCTCGCGGAGATGTACGAGGCTGAACATCTCAAGACTGTCGACCCAGGAGGATATACAGACAAGCGAGATGAAAAGCTCGAACGCGAACATGCCAAAGTAGAGCAGATGTGGAAAGATGTCTCTGCAAAGCTGGACGCGCTGAGTAGTTGGCATTACAAGCCTAAACCGCCAAGCGCGAGTATCAACGTGGTGGCGGATGTGCCAACGGTTAGCATTGAGGATGCTAGACCAGCTGCGGGTGGCGAAGTGGGTGGAGAAAGTATGCTGGCACCACAGGAGGTCTATAAGCCCGGCGAAGGAAGGGGAAATAAAGAAGAAGTCCTGAAGAAGGGAAGTGGTCTACCAATCGGACGCGAAGAGATGACGAGAGATGAGAAGGTCAGGAGGAGGCGGAGAGAAAAGGAGAGGATTAGAAAGGCTGGGGGGCTGACGCCGGCAAAGGGTTTGGAGGGCCGTGGGAAGAAGGCGAAGGAGAAGAGAGGGGTGATTGGGGACCTGAAGAAAGGCGGCGTGAGAGTGATAGGGAAGAAGGGCGAAATCAGAGATGTGGAGGGAAAGACTGTCCAAGGGCAAGTCGCAGTAGGAAAGGGAGCTGGCGGCTACAAGCTGTGAAAGTTATAAACAAGACAACCACACTCCTGCCCTGAACTGAAATGCTCGTCTCTAAGTGTACATTTCTCAAGCCCACCATCACAGTCGTGCGATTCATGGTTCATTTCTTGCTCGGCCCGCGCCCAGGATTGACTCCCCCTTTTTGATCTTATACAGGAATACGCCGTCTTTCTCCCACTTTCCCTTGATCTCCTCGACCTCAAACAACTTGTTCAACTTGCGGATCATGTCCTTATCCGCCCTTCTCCTCTTTTTATAGCAGAAATAACATACGGTGTCATTTCCCATCAACGCTTCCATAGTGGCTACTAGCAAAGGAACATTCGACTCCAGGTAGCAGCAGTCCGCAGCTAAGATAACATCTGGTGGACTGGGAATCGTGGGAGATATTGACTGGCCCCAAGATAAGAGATTCGGCACAACCGAGGTCGAATTGCGGAGATTGGGCGTATTGAGATCCACATTGTGCCGTAGAAGGGGAAGAAGCGGCGGGTGGCCGTCCGTCACGTGGATGGTGGTGGTTCGAAGAACACCGGTGGATTTGAGACCGATCGCGAGTGCAAGGCTTTTGGTTAAGCTGTCAGCAGCGCCCTCGTATGTCTGGGTATTTGCTCGGAAAAGCATACCCAACAAGGCCGCTGCCGGCGCCGAGCTCAATTCTGTCGAAGGGGGTCTGGGTTAGCATGACAAGACAAATTCGCGCTGTGGGTGCGTGAGGAGAGAAGAAACATGGGAGCATACAAACATCTTTTTTCCCTCCATCTCATCCATCCTGTTGCGGAGTAAATATTCTGCCAGAACCATCCCCGCCGGCCACAGCTTTCCTCCGCCTGCACATTTCGAAATTAGCACGGCTTCTTTGAGGCAAAATACCTAGGTTATCGGGAGCGATCTTGAAACCAAGCGTGAAGACTTTGCTCCGAGATGTGCACTTACATTCCGTCTCGTTGGTCTGAAGAACGAGAGGCGGACTCAGAAGCCCGCCAAACGCGAGGATCACTTCTTGCGATGGTGTTTCGACGGTGCAGGGTACAAGGTCCTCTGAGATTGACAGAAGTGAGAGCTCTTCCGCCGGATCAGATGGCATAATTTTGGACAATGGGAGAGTAGGAGATCTCCAGGCTTAAGGATCACTCAGGTACGGAGTACAGCAGGGTGAGATGGAGCGGAATGACCTCCGCTACTCGTACTCGCACTGTTAGCGCGAACTTCCCACGACAACATGCCCTCGTCGTCCCCACCTCGAACGCAAATTCCTTCCTACTGAAGGAATCACGGGAAAACAACTCCCCAATCCAATGATCTTTTAGTTTTTAACAGACCATACAAAGTATAACTCCGAAGACCCGTGCTTTCAACCAAAGTACATGAAAGCTCAAGCCTGATGGCTCTGCAGCCTCCAAAGGCGAGATCCTTCGAATCTCTGATCGAACCCAATCTCAAAGTCGAAAGACAGTAGACCGTGCTCGTAACGCAGTATCGAGCATTGACTTCGTGCTTCGCCTCATTCACAAGGTAGATTTCTCAGGACGGGCGTGTGTTTTTGCACCCCAAGATCCTTTTCGACTTTCGACACCTTGGCCATCGATATACGGTTTCACAGTGAGAATTATACGCTTGATTTTACTCAATGGCAAACGTGATTATCAAGTCCCTGAATACGGGCGAAAAGCTTCGGGTAGCAAAAGAGGACTTGATCCACCAAGTGCAGCACGTTGAGAAGAAAACCTTTCCACGGCGCGAAGCCATGGACTTCACCACTGAACTCCAGAAACGAAATATGGACCTCGTAATCATCGTTGATGATGCTGGGGTATTTACACCGGTAAGGCCAAAATTGGTTGCTTACACGGTCTTCGTTCATCTTAAAGCTGGGAGTGCGGTCCTCCTGCACAAGGTCTGTGTCTCGGAAGGTATGTAAATTACGACCCCGGTGTTGGAAGACCATCTTTCGGGACCAGAACGCTCTTTTCATTGCCCAATTCTGCCTCACAACTCGGGTTCTTACCCTGAAGCAGCCATGCTGACTCCAAAATCTATCTAGACTACAGACGGCGAGGCATTGCAAGGATTGTGCTAGAAACCCAGGCGGAAAGATTGAAGAAGCAGGGATGTGCTAAGATCCAGCTCTGGGTTGATGAGGGAAATGTGCCCGCGAGACGTCTGTACAGTGGTTTAGGCTTTGAAGAGATGAGTAGAGTCAATGACTACTACGCCGTTGGGCGAACAGGCATTCAAATGCTTTGGGATTTCCATCAGTGTGATTAAGCTTGTTGTTCTGCTCGAGGAATGCAGCTGGGCCAGGGAATTACCATCACAAAACACCCTTGCAGCTGCCGCGTTCTTGACGCCTCGCTTGCAGAATTTCGCGATTTGCATTCTGGTAGAGAAAATGGGACGCGTCCAACCCCTTCCTAGATCACCAGCCCCTTCTCACGACTGAACGTTCGCAATAACCTCCCCAGCTTCCCGCTCGCTATCATGGGATCTCTTCTGAGGTTTCCGGGGGTTCCCGGTGTTTCAATCATCGCCGGTCATCAGAAAGATGCGGTCGCCTGCTTTATATCAATACGATGTGGTTTGAGCGCCCCTCGCGGCCGTCCAACGCATGATGCAGGAGCCACCGCCAACGTTGAAATACCTGCACAAAGCCCCGCTCCTCGCCCTACTATTGGCCTTTTCGGTCTCAATCTATGCGACTCCCAACATCAGTTTACCCATCAACGCGCAAGTTCCGCCCGTCGCCCGACCCAATCAGGCCTACAACTTTGTCTTTTCGGACTCGTCTTTCAGCTGGGCTGGAAATTCCATCGACTACAGTCTCACGAACAGCCCAGGATGGCTTCAATTGGACAGCTCAAGCAGGGCCTTCTCCGGAACTCCGGGATCTGATGACGCTGGATCTTTCGCCGTGGGCCTGGTCGCGACTGACGACACTGGTTCAAGCTTAATGTCCGTGACCTTTGTAGTGTCTACTGATCCTGGACCTGGACTGGGTACTTCAGTCGCAGAGCAGCTACCCGCCTTTGGCCCGGTTCCCAGTCCTGACAGCCTCTCGCTCGCACCCTCGAGTGCAGTGTCGCTCTCTTTCTCTCCAAATACTTTTACGAATACGAACACAAACACTGTATATTATGCTATATGCGCTAACAATACACCTTTGCCGTCTTGGGTCAGCTTTCATCCCAGCAGTCTTACCTTCTCAGGTACAACGCCCGCATGGACCTCTCCCTGGGAACTCCCTCAAACATTCCGGATACAGCTCATAGCTTCAAATGTGATTGGATTTGCAGAAGCCGTCGCAAGCTTTCAACTGGTCATTGAGAGCCATGTGCTCACTTTTGGAAGCAGCTTCTATGTCATAAACATCACAAATAGTTCGCTAGTAAATTTCCCTGCTCTTCAGCATGATCTTACTCTGGACGGCCAGCCGGCAAGTTCTTCTGAGATACGCCGAGTTGTGGCAAGCACGCCATCATGGATGTCATTCAATTCTAGTACCCTGGCCCTATCCGGCACACCTCCCGCAAACGCGGCTTCCCAAAACTTCACCGTGACTGCGAGCGACATTTACGGGGATACTACAAGCACGGTTATCTTAATCCAGAATACTAACAATCTTACGAGCTCCTTCATAGGACCTTTCGCCATAGTGAACACCACCATAGGAGCAAAATTTGCGTACAATCTCAACTCCAAGCTCGTCCCAGATTCTACCGCGGAGGTTGCGGTAGATCTTCGTGCCGCATCTGTTTGGCTGAACTTCAACTCCAGTTCCCTGGAGCTCCAAGGCTACATCCCTACCGATTTAAAGCCTCAGTCAATTCAAGTCATGGTGACTGCAACACAGGGAACGCAGAGCCAATCTCAAACCCTCACGATTGACATACAAAATGCAAATGTTTCGAGTGCACGGACCACAGATAGCCACAGCATTCCTCCCAAAGCTACGTCCGGCTCCACAGTGGGGGGCAACCAGAGCGCAGATGCAACAAGCTCAGCCAGCAGGCCAAAAAGGCGTTGGATTGCTGCAGCAGTCATAGTGCCAATATTTGTAGCATTGGGATCCGTGCTCTTACTATGCTTCTGTCTTAGGAGGAGGCGGCGACGAAAAGCAGATAAAGATTCGTCGCTCACCCCGAAATGGAAGATATCGCGGCCGATCCAGGAAAAGGATACCCCGAACCCTGAAGTACGGGCAGAGACGCTAGGAGTTCTGGCCATCAACGAAAAGCGAGCTTCTTCAAGGGCGTCCAGGGCACCTTGGTTAGATTTTCTAGGGTTTGAAACATCTGGATGTAGCAACCGTGGCTCAAAGTCGCACCAGTCAAATGGAGATATCGGCAGCGCAGGGCACTCCACGGGGCCAGACTCCGGGGGTTTTCCATTCCCTGGACGGGTAAGAGACAAACCGATGCCAGAGGTCAGCCTTATGCCAGAGAAGCGCACACCACGAAAAGCCGGAAAGACATCTCATGGATTTAAAGCACCCCCATCGGCTGTCCAAAGGCTATCTGTCATCATGGATCTATCACCGGCAAAAAGATACTCGAAACAAAGGCAACGGGGATCGAATCTGAGTTACGATACTGCTAGCGTCTTTTCAAAGCAACGTCTTAGCGGGATCGGGCATGGACGAAACACTTTGAGTCAAACCAGCAGCAACCTCCGTTTTAGTAGTAAGGGTGTGGGCCATGGCAATGGTCTTGCAAGTGGACCTCCAGGCTTTGGAATCGTTCGGAACTCTTGGCGTAATCTCAGTCGAAGTACCTGGGCCTCCACGGACGGTTCTTCAAATCCGGGGCTCGAAAGAGAGGCCACTGTAGGAAAATATCCGTCGAGTAGTCGCCCCCCGGTATCGAACACTTTCGGCAAGCGTTCCCACTCCCATGTCATACACGAAATCTCGGATGACGAAGGGTCTCGCAAGCCAACACTGAGGCCAGTACTCTCTCCCACACAAGGCCGTATCAGACCAAAATCAGGCTCTCCTTCGCTATTAACGTCCAACCTCCTCAAGGCCGACCCTCTTCAGTCTTTCCACAAACGCCGTCTACAACAGCGAAGTTCACGCAATCCTCTTTTTTCTGCTGGCCCATCGTCGTCCCGGATATCATCAATTCACGGATCGAAGACGGCAGCCTTACCAATACCCTTATCACACTCTGGCAGTACTGGTAACAACACTGTTTCTGAACGTCCATTTACACCTCAGAGAGAGGACAACCAACATTCCTACTCCGAATCCTCGTCCCTCGAGCCACCAATTCGACCAAGCCCCCTCAGAACTTTCAGCTCTACAACCTCACCGCGACGCCAGAAGAGCTATATCAAATACCAGTTGAACGCGCGCGCCCTTTCTCCCCCAAACTTCAGCCACCCCTCGCGAATGAACAGCAGAGGAAGCAGCTGGGTCTCTACTAGCAGCGACTCAAAGTTCGACAGTGCAGCTAGTGAAGCACCTCCCTTCAACGGCTTCGGCAACGATCTGCGGGAAGAGACAGACGAGAATGGCGACAAGCGTTGGCTGCGCGGTCACCCTAATCCTTTGGGCACTCACAGGTTGGATGTTACAGACCAAGAGTTGATTGATCGTCTCAGAGTTAGTGGCCATGTGAGTGCTGCGCAGCGCTTGAGCTATTTGATGAGAGCACAGACGGATGGGAAACCGGACAGCGATGCCGAGAGCGGTGATGAGGGCGGGCAGGTCAAGATTGGCAGTACGAAGGGGAAGAGGTTGCGCCAGAAGACCGGGTTGAGGCAGGGAGATCCGGGTAACCTGAGTATGAAAGGGGATATTGGCAATACCACCGCAGGAAGTGCTTTTATATAGAGCTTTGCTGCTGAATTTTTTCCATCTATCTATAGAGTTCTGCCTATCCAACGAAGTTTGTGATTCGGAGAATCCATCTCACACAGTCGTCCCACTTCATGCAGTGATGTATGCTCATACCCTTCAGAAAGTGGTGTTGCATGTATTGCCGCATCTAGTCCTTGCACCATCTGCCGTTTCTGTGCCTCGATTCAGTAGCCCGTATGTATGCCTTACGACACGTTACTGATGCACTCTCTCTCCTGCACGGAAGAAAGGGTGTCGTGTCGTGTGAAGTCATCGTTGCAAAGTCTATGTCATTCATTACCAAGGCAGCAGCGGTGTGGGAGGGAGCATCGGCTGAGAATAGATGGGGGGAAAAAGGAGAAAAGTGCATGGGGTAAAATGGGACTATATACATACAGAGCAAAACATCAGATACATCGAAAAGAAAAAGGAACTGTTATATACACCAGTAGTAGCAACGTAATCTTACGCAAGAGGAGGAGTACGGGCGGAACAAGATATGTACGTGAGGAAATATGTGTGCAGGGCGAGAACCATGTGCGGGGAAAGGGAGAGGGAGGAGGGGGGGGGGTAAGTAGAAGCAATATTAGGAAAAAGGACGTGGGCAAGAATCAAGGCAACAACCCCTTTTCTCTCTCCCCGGACAGTTCAACCAGCACCTCCCATCCCCGCAGCCAGCGCCAAATACCAGGTCAGGCTCGCTCCGTCGTCGAGATACTGAGGGTCGAAGCCCGATCCAGTAAGCCAATCCCATGTGCTGGCAGCATCGATCAGCGCCAGGTTCGAATACAGAATCCCCCTCCAGCCCCCGGTTACATTGTCGACGGGATCGAGGCAGCCGTCGCAGAAATACGTGTTCCACTCCTCGGCCACGAAGTTTGGGTTCCTGATGTAACCGCTTGAGGGATTGATCGGAATCATGTGTATCCCTTGGATATACTCGTCGTTGGCGCCGAAGTAAGTCGTGTGGTCGACTTTGTTTTCGAACAGGATGCCCGTGTTTTTGTTCCGGATGAAGTTGGCCGGCTGATTGGTATTGGCGGATTCGAGGAGGAAGTAGTTTTGGAAACTACGTTTCTGGACGGCCAGCATCAAATTCCCACGAGCTTCCATGGCCGTGTCGCCAATGGTCTTTCCCCAAAGTTTCATAGCGTACGAGAACAAGGCGTCTTCGGATGAGGATTCTTGGTCCTTTCCGTCGCCGCTCTCGAACAGGCCCTTAGCCCAAGAATGCCCATGATACCAGTCAAAGCTTCTAGAGACCGGAAAGTACGGATCTTCCGCTGAAGGATTGCTAACGTCTCGTACGAGAGTATTTACCCAGTCTTGATGCGCGGGCAGCCAGGCTGGATCGAGGTAGGCTATGATACTTGCAGCATAGACAAAGTACGAAAAGGCAAAATGGTGATCCGAATAATATGTATTTCCAAAATTATCCCCACTGTTTCCTGTGACGTACGAGGCCGTAGATACGACACCACCCCATTGCGATTCATACACAAGTGGGTATATTTGGGTATTGTTTGCGAAGAGTTCATAAGCTTCCTCAAGCTTTGTCAGGCCAGCTTGAGCAACCGAGACGTCTCCGGCTAGGTCATGAACGGCGTATATCGCTGCTGCAAACTTTGCTAAGGCTTTGCCGCTGTAATACATGCTGTTCAGATTTGACTGAGCGTTCATGTCTTGCGAGAGGTCACTGATGCCTGCGTTGTCGATCGCTGTCATTGCGGCAGCCGGGATAGTATTGGTAGAATCATTTTGAGCATTCCAAGGGGCAAAGCCGATTTCAATAGGCATGGATGGTTCCACCATTGTCCATGAGTCTCCGATAACACCAGTAGCGAGCCCTTTCGTGGTAGTCTGGAGTTGGATTGCTGTCTGACCTGCGCTTGTGGTCGAGTCCATAGACTGGATGTGATGAGGAAGTGCCATCATCATGAGACTAGCGCCATTACCGGCGACCTTGGTCCAGCTGAGGGTATACGATCCAGAAGCTCCGTCAACGGATGCCGAAAGTGCAGCTGTGGTTGCGTAGGCACCAGCAGAACTATCATATGAAGCTTCCTGAGCTGCAACGTCTCCGGGGTTCTTCGCAACTTGAATTATTCCGGCGAAGGGTCCCGGTGCTTCCAATCTGGTAGTGTTCAACAAAGTGAGGGCCAGGCCCGAGCCGTTATTTGCTGTTGCGTACAGAAGCCATGTGTTGCCATCGTCGAGGAGCAATTTGTATTTGGTTACGCCTGCAGCGGGCGAGCGGAGTGGGGTTACGGTATTGAAGAACACGCTGGTATCAATGAAAGGAGTTGCTCCATTACTAGATAATGATTTCAGAGTCAGTGTTGCCTCTTTGAGGGGTTTCAGAGAGCCTTCTCCCTATACATGTCTCAAGACCCAGAGCTAAGACCCAGAGTTCGGTCCGAAAAGGAATGTGAACCCGAAAATACGTACTAAATTGCGGTTACAAATCCCATGCCCTGCACCATCGGAAAAGTGATGGCGGGGGTAGTAGCACCACTCGGTACGAGGTTGGCGTTCGCAGAGAACTCTGTCAAAGTGTCCGTTGTCAATGACATTCCCCTTCTCGAATTAGCAAGGCATCCTGAATATCACGGATCAAGGCTTACGGGCCCAGCTCCGCTGCAGAAAAGATCAGGGATTGGATCCCGATCGGGTTAATGTAGAATTCGACCGGGTCTGCAGTTGCATTGGGCCCGTAGGCCCTTTGATATGCATCGTCGTGCGTGATGCTGAGACCGTAGGAGAATGCATTGCGACCGCCCTGGCTCCAAAGAAGAGAATAGGGATGTGTCCAAACCGCATTGCTCTGACTGCCCAGGTAAAAGTTTGCATAAAATTTATTCGTCTCGGTGGGGCCCTGGTTGGTCTAAAAGGTAAGCTAAAGGTCGGCCCATACATTAAACAGACTTACGATGCCAAGTTTTTCTACAGGATGATCCGGCCTCGACCCAATGACGGATGCTGGAGTATTAGTGCTGATTGGAGACGCAAAAATATTTGAGACAGTGGCGGCCGCAATTAAGGGCCTCACTTGCGCAATGGTCTTGTTCCCAGCAACGGATATGGTTGAGGAGGGAGACGGAATGATTTGCGTTGGAAATGGCTGAAGATGGGGATGGCCAGCCGTTTCAAGCGCGACGTGGATGGTCTTCAGAAGCAATGAGCAAAGAGCGCCATGCACGGGCTGATAGGAACAGACTGACTCCTATAGTACCAGGGGCCTCTGAAGGCGAAGGTAGACTCTGCACTCCTACCGCGAGTATGTCGTTTGGTGTCTGGGCTTCGAGAAGCGGCAGCGCTTGCGTCAAGCAAGCAGCCTGCAAGGCTGTCAACAGCGATAGGGATTTCATAATGTACATGAGGGGGGTCGACAAAGCTCTATTTACACGAGTACCGACAGGGTGGTACCCAAGACAGCTTTTGAGCAAGTAAAGGCAGAAAAGAGCGAATAAGCATCAAGGAGAAGATCATATATAATGAGCGAATGTACACTATTTGGACATTCGTGTTGCAAGCTCCATGATCCGGTCACCATCCTGTGGTTCCTTCAGGGTCATGTTGGAAGCTGGAGCGAGTATGGCCGTGCGGAAGATCAGCTTCCAGTGTAAGAACAAGTATGGCGGTCCATGACCGGCCTGGCAGGATCTAGAAGGGGAGAGCGTGACGAGCTTCATCTCTTGTGGAAGGCGGTTATTGTAGTAAACAGATGTTGGATGGAAGTTGAGAGACTAGATGTGCCTGTGACAAGTCTAAGAGTAAGGATAAAAGGGCAGCAAATGGCCATGAGACTAGAACAAAAATGATTTTGTATAAATATTAAGTAAAGTAAATAAGAATTCTGGCACCACCGGTACTGTAATAAGTGTCAGGTACGAACTCTGGCGCATCCATTGATTCTGCATTTGCGGGGTAAGGTACCCTTTGCTGCCGTAGCTAGGTAGTCACAGAGCCCCCTTTTCGCCAACTGTAAGATCATGAGCCACTGCTGTCTTTATGGTCTTATGGTTTTATGCTGGCATGCACATTTTCTCATATTCATCATCGAGAATTGAGATTTGAGATTTGAGGGTAGGCATTGCTGCCGTTGCCGCCCAAGCAACGACAGGTAACAGGCCGGCATCAGTGGTGCAAAATCTAGATGCGTATGACAGCTCGGGAAAGGGGACAAGATGCACCTGTACCGGGAGAAATGTCGCGCATAGCACCTGTCCATCTCGACCCGTCAGGATGATGACTTGACTTGTACCTTTGAGGAAGCTGTTGTCGATTTGTTTGCATGGTTGGATTCGGAGCTTCCCCGATTTTCGCACAAACGGCTCGGCTCTCGCTCTCTAGTTCTTACAAGTACAGATAGCGTCGCCGTGACCGGCCCATCTCTACGGTGAGTCATGTGCTACCCTTTCTCCATATCTTCGTGTTCCTGAGTTCTGCTAGATCAATGTATCCGCGGTGTGACGGGATGCTGGCTGTGCTTGTTGAACGATCATGTCCTTACCTATCTCTAAGCTCGAGGTCGAGGCAGAGGGAGAGCAGAAAAGCTTCCCGGCATCAGTCCTAGAAGACTCATCGCTGAAAGCAGATCGCGGCAATCCTACGGCCAAAACGAGCAATCATCAGCCACATCTAGATGTGCCACTCCAGTCATCTTTTGCGAGGTCGTTCGATACCCTATCCGATCTTTCTACCTATTCTGCAGACAATGAGAACAATAGACGTACTGGACGCCTGCTCACCCTGTCTTCAGGCGGGCGTTTACTCTCCAGGTCTCCCGCACCATCGCCCAAGACATGGAAAGAAACAGTGCGACTATTTTGGGCCAGTAACAAAGGTTTAGCGTTGGTCATATTGGCGCAATTTTTCGGTGTCATGATGAACGTCACAATTAGATTACTGGAAATGGGTGACGGGATGCATCCCTTTCAGGTACGCTCAGCCGTGTTCCTGACATTCTTACCGGACACGCTCGGTCCAAGTCTAACATGGATAGATCTTGTTTGCTCGAATGACTGGCACCCTTATCCTCAGCGGCATCTATCAATGGTGGGCCGAAGTCGAGGGTGCGCCCTTTGGATCGCGGGAAGTCCGTGGACTCTTGATTGCGCGTGGGGTTGGTGGATTCTTTGGAGGTAAGTGGAAGCACCACGCGAGGAAGCGCTCGGTAATGGCTGACCGCGAGCAGTATACGGCATGTACTGTGAGCATGGAAGTTCCATCTCCGTTTCAGATCCACGGCTTAATAGGTCAAAGACTCCCTCCAATACCTTCCTTTGAGCGATGCCACTGTAATCACCTTCCTCGCTCCAATTGTGGCTTGCTGGGCCTGTTCGTTCCTCCTCCATGAGCCATTTACACGCAAAGAGCAGATCGCTGGCATCATCTCCTTTCTTGGAGTCGTTCTCATTGCTCGACCCACATCTCTGCTTCCACATCACTCGGACGTGCCGCCTGTAGCAAGTGGAGCCGGCGACGGAATGCCCTCAACCAACGTCACCATTCCCGCCGGCCTCCAGGGACCCAATCATGTAGCATCAGCACAGCGTCTCAGTGCCGTGGGAGTCGCCCTTGTTGGCGTTCTCGGAGCAGCTTCGGCATACACTACCATCCGTTGGATCGGCAAGCGCGCCCATGCCCTAATCTCGGTGAACTATTTCGCAGCGTGGACCACATTCGTGTCGTCAGTGGCACTCCTGGCAGTACCGGGCATAGATTTCAGACTGCCTGCCAACGTGCGACAGTGGGCGTACTTGGTCTTTCTCGGCATCTGTGGGTTTTTAATGCAGTTCCTCCTCACGGCTGGCTTGCAGCACGAGAAGGGCAGCCGAGCGACCAACATGGTCTACACGCAGATGCTGTTTGCACTTGCTTTTGACAAGATTGTTTGGAACACGACGCCGGGGGCATGGGGGATAGCCGGGAGCAGTCTCATCTTGGGTAGTGCGTTATACGTGGCTTTGTACAATAATAAAAATCAGAAGAAAAGAGACAGCCAAGGCCGAGGAGATGGACGGGGGGACGAGGAGGTGGCATTGGTGGGGGATGAGGCTGATGATATTGAGGGTGACTTACATAGTGGGACAGGGCCTCTTAGAGGGGTTCAAGAAGTACAGCTGAGGACGCTTAGAGTGTGAGAACATGCCTTATGGAGACACCATAGAGGTTGTTAATGGATCATTGAGGGAGGGATAATCACGAAAATATAACAAAGGAGAACACAAACAGGTAGGTGAAACAATAAGCTTGATCGGTATACCGCCTCTTTCTTGGGAGGAGAATGTAGCAATTGTCACGCATAGAATGAAACTCAAGATGCACGGGCAAATCGTCAGATAGAGGGGCAATCATGGATCCCCATCTTTTCATTGTCGCCTACTTCTAGGGTCATCAACCCAAATGATCTGATGTTCGCCGGGATAACCCCTCCTCTTTGCATGACTTGTGCTCGATCCTCCGACGTGTTTTGAAGGAATGGATCACAGCGGTCAAGGGCCACATTTGCAACACGCTTGCGTCCATCCCATCCCACCGTCTCCACAGCCACCATCACCTTGTCACAATAATACCCTCGGATTTTCACAAACGCCGTGATGGATATGGTTGGAACCTTGAATTTGGCATTTTGCTCCCGGGTGCGCTACCATCGTCATCGGGGTTGTTGCTCTTGGTTCTTTGTCAGTGATCTTGAACACATCGCGGGTCCGTACTCCGGAGCAGTATACCCTTCTCAACGGGTTCTCCGTAGAGAAGCCGCTTGCGCTCGGTCCGGATTGCCTGTAAGAATGTGGACGATAGGCGATTAAGCGGCTACTCTCAAGCCTCTCCTGCATATATGCCTTTGCGGTTGTTAGACGCACATTCATGTAGCGGGAGATTTTCCAGATTTACCTCGAACGCCTTGTACTCTTTGATCACGGCATGACGCTTCTGAAAGTCATGTTTAGCTTGGTCTTTCACCCCAGAAAGGAGCTCACATGCCTTCATTTCCAATTGGTGCCGTCTGGTCAAGGTCTTATATGTGCTGGCATGAGCATTTGCAGCAAGTCTAGCAGCAGTCCGTTGATCGGACATTCGATGTAATGCTGGGTTGAAGAAGAGTAGGAATCGCATCTCATAAAGTTGTCGATTGCAGTCGACAATGAGACTTTTCTGCTCGCGAAAGGACTTTTCTTCAGTGTATAACTTCTCCTGGAGGGTTCGAATTAATGGTAGGTTTGAATGAACCCTTTCGTTCAGCTAAGAGGCATTAGCTATGGTCAAAGCGAGGAGAAGTGTGGACACTGACGACGTCCAACTTTTGCTTGTCGAATTCCGGTCTGTCCCCTGCTACTGCCAGGACTGCAAGCAAGTTGACTTCTAATACCTTGTCAGGCTGACTTTGCTTGCCAGAGAAAGCTCGTACTCAGAGTGCTCACCGAGTGGTCCATAGGGAAAGCTACCTAAGGAGATGGGTTTGGACAACATGATGTTTGTAAGCGAGTAGTTTAGTGATTGTATCTATGTTCGGCCGGTAAAGCAAGAGGTTTGAATGGAGTGTTAACTGTAACTGAATATTGAGCAACTCGTCTGTGGCGTTAAAGACACGCTTGTTGCCCTCTTGACTCACTTTATGTATATATAAGTTAAGCGCGAGCTTCACTGTGTGATCTAGAGTGAAGTAAAAAAAAGATGCCCTTATTTGTTCATTTCCTCATTATGGTGATGAGCTCAACAATGACAATGCCATCTCTAAGCGAAGTAATCGTCGTACACCATCTCTTCAGTCATACACCGCAGACTCTTTGTTCTCCCACACCTCGAAATTGAGCCTAGCCTTTGAACATTGTGGTGCTATTCCCAATTGCCGGGGTCAAAACTTGGGGGTTTCTTCCGAGAATTAACACCATCACCAGGAAGGGGGGATCTTTGTTCACGAAAGACGCACTTCTTTGGTACGTTTAACTTTGACCGGACTAGCTTTCAGAGGGTGACTGAAGCACACTGCGCGCGGGTGTGAAAGCGTTGCCCGCAAATTTCTGCCCAAAGCTGCCTTTAAAGTATCCCTGGAACCACTTCCTGATGGAAGAGACCCGGAAAGTGCGCCCGGCAGAGCAAGATACATACCCGAGTTGAGAGGGTGTATGTGCAAATAAAATGGGATGAATGGCTAAAGAAAAGAGGTGTTCGACGATTTTCTTCCCATCTCAATCTCTGCTTTGCAAGCTTGCAGTCCTCGCAGTCCAAAGCAGGTCGCACGTTCAACCAAATGAATAGGGGCTTTGCTATTGAGAAGCGCACAAGTGATGGCATAGAGCCTTTCGTTCTTTACCTATCTCTGAATTTGGCCTTCCTTAAGCTCTCTTCGACACCATAGGAATCCCTCAACAGGCCTCGCACATCTTCCAGGCCTAACCCTTTGGTCTCTGGATAAATTCCCCAACAGCACGTCCACCCAACGATGCAAATCAAAGAGTAGACTGCAAAAGTCCAGACCGGCGTGAGATACTCCATCATCGGCAGAAAAGTGAGGCCAACAACAAAGTTACTACCCCAATTCGTGGCGGTTGCAAGTCCAGAGCCCAAGGATCGAACGGACATTGGAAAGAGCTCGCTTTGCTGCCAGGCGACGTTACCGACTCCAACTGCGTACCCACAGACATAAATCAACATTGCAGCGAGAATGACCACAGCCCAAGGGCTTCGAGCATCGACACCAGCCGTTGAACTGGCAGAGTCGTGATTCCAGCTAGGACGGTCAAGATATTCATAAGCGACTGAACATAACCCTAACCCTAAGACCATCACGGGTATCGAAAGCAACAAGATGCGTCGACGACCGACGTGGTCGATTATTATGAGAGCAAACAAAGTGCAACCGAAATTGGTGACAGCGATTGACAGAGAGGTCAGTGTCGGCGAGGAGAAATCCAAGCTTGAGAAGATGGTTGCCGAGAAGTACATCAAAGAGTTCTATATGAAGTCAGTTACAAAGTCTCATGATTCTTAGACAGATAGCCATACGAAGCCACATAGCTGCTGCAGTCCTTGGAGCAAGCAGGCAATGGTCAATGCTCTTCTGTTGCCGCCGATGCAAAACAGCTTCGCGAATCTGTTCCGTGCCCGAGTGAGCCATGTATGAGGTTCGTTTCCCGTTACCGAAGTAGAAATATCGTTGCTTGTGGCTTCTTCCTCTAGTATCTCTGTCTTGATGGCTTGCAGTACCTCATCGACGGCATGGTCTTTCCCAGCGGCATAAACTTTCCGAAGCACCTTGCGAGCTTGCTGTGACCTCCCGTCCTTCACTAACCACCTTGGACTTTCGGGCAGCATAAGCATTAGTCCAAACTGCAACACTGCGGGCGCGGCTCCTAAGCCTACCATCCATCTCCAGCCATTTCTCTGCCTGGAGAGAGCGTAGCCTATGACATAGGCAACAACCTGCCCGGCGGTGATAGATAATATGCTTAGAGTGACTAGCTTTCCCCGGAAAGCCGCGGGCGAGAGCTCAGAGATGTACAGCGGTACCACAAGGCTTGCTCCTCCAACGGCGAAGCCGACGATACTTCTCCCCACTACCATGCCAGATACTGAAGTGACGACAGCCTGACATAAAGCACCAGACATGAAAAGGACATCTGCAATTATAATGATTGGTTTTCGTCCAACCCTATCAGCCAGTAGCGCGGCGATGGGACTAGCAATAAGAGCGCCCAGACTCGTACAGGAGGTGATCAGACTTTTGTCGAAAGTTGTAAGGGGACGCCCCAAGTCCTTGCCGATCGAAACGAGAGTGGAGGACATGACGCCGGTATCGTAACCAAATAGAAGACTGCTGATGCCGGCAGCGAAGGTTATTGCCCATATAAAGGCACTCGGTGATGTGGTATTGTTTTCTTCAGAAATGTTATCCTGAGCATGATCAGAGAATCCATGCTCGTGATCCCCGATCAAGGGGGCATGCGATTCATCGTTGCGATCCACCATATCAGACAGTTCAAATTTTAACTTGATCGTGGTTGCATGGCTAAAGACATGCCTACCGAAGCGAGACTGAATACTCTACATTTGCGCCATTGAATGATGCTTTAAAGAGATAAGCTGAGCAGGCGTTGATGGCACGGAGTCAAATCGAGGCTCTGCCAAACTCTAACCCTGGAACTAAACCCCTCTGAGACCCATATATCTAACAGGAAGTTCAACTAACTATGCTAAGCGCCCTTAAGTAAAGCCAGAAATTACGGAGAAAACCGAGAGCTGAACAGATCTCACGAGATGGTTCACGTAAATTTGACGGTATCGAACCATGTTCCCCATTCCCTAATTGCTTTTGATACCGCTACGCCTATCCACAAGTACTACAAATTGCGCATCCTAGACCTTTACGCCAGCGTCACCAAGACCTTCCTTAAGGGCTTTCAATGCTCGGTCGATGTCATCTCTCTTCGGGTCTGTGACACTGACACCCATATGGCCAAACCGTATGTACTTAGCCGCAATTTCCTTATGCAGACCTCCTGCGAAGATCACTCCTTTCTTGAGAATGTTGGGTAGAACGTCAGCTGCTTTGACGCCTTCTGGTAGGTAGATGGCCGTCATTCCGTTTGCTTGGTTCTCAGGCTTTGTGGCTAGCTGTTTCAGTCCATAAGATGCTACGATTGATTTGATTCGCCGTGATGCTTCACGATGGGCAGCAAAACGTTCGGAAAGCGGACGCGATAGAATTTGTGTCAGAGTAGTATGAAGAGCGTTGACGAGTTGAGTCGGCGGAGTTGCAAAGTAGGAAGCCTTTTTTGCTTCGTAATTTTGCATGACTTCAATCGTGTTAGCTTGAGATAGCATTTTCGAGATCATGTAAGGAATACGTACTCGGCAGCCAATTCTTGAAGGAAGCGAAGTAAGACGACGGTGGAGTTTTCCTGTTCTTGAATGTTTCTATAGCACGCTCAGAGCACATCAATATCGAAAGACCAGGCGGGCAGCCAAGGCCTTTCTGACTTGCGGTCAAAACAACATCAATACCCCATTCATCGAAGCAGATTTCCTCACATCCAACGCTGCATACGCCATCAATGACCACCAAAGTCTCGGGACTGACTCGGTGTACCAGCTCCGAGAGCGCTTTGATTTCGCTTAGAACGCCTGTAGACGTATCGACGTGAGTCACTGATATCAGCTTATAGTGCTTCTCCTTCAACGCCTTTTCAACTTCTGGTAGTTGTGGTCGGTCTCCAATTGGCGCTTTCAGCTGTGTTACTTTGGCGCCATATGTCTCGAAGCATTCGGCAAAAGAGTCCGCAAAGTAGCCCGTATGCAGAACAAGTGCGTCTTCACCTCTCTCTATCAGGTTCGCTGCGACCAGGTCCCAGCCAAGTGTTCCACTGCCGGATATGACGAAAGGCTGAGAAGCCGGGTTTGAGGTCTGGAGGAGCTTTCGAAGCATTGTGAGAGTCTCGCCGAAAGTGGCGACGAAGGGGGGCCCAACATGGCTCTGGCTGTTTAGGGACATTCAGTACAGGGCAATTGCTAGAGCAAGACATCTAGCACACCTGAAGTGTCCCATGGATTGAAGAACAGCATCATCAAATTCAATTGGCCCTGGAATCAACAGAGCCGGATGTTCTGCTTGATTTGACATGTTGATTTTTCGATCTTCCGGTGAAGCGGATTTTGGTGGATCTCTTTGAATCGGTGTATACTCAAAGTCGTCTTGATTGCCTGCTTGTCTCTCGGTCGAGAATGGAGTATTGATCTCTAGAAGGGGCCTTTGCTCCAGGTGTCTAGAGATAAGAGACAGTCTTGCGCGTGGTGGAGCCAGGGCTAACGAATGGAGGGGTCTTCGGCAGAGGAGAGAGGAGAATCTCGCGGCCAGGATGACGTCTGCTCAGTATAGTACTCGTGCTGAATGACTCGAATGAGAGAGTCTGATTCAAGAGACTTTTGATGTAGTAATTCGTATAAAATTGGGAGTAGAGTAACTACAGGACATTGAGAGATCTTTAATGTGACGACAGGCACATACACATCGAGATCTGGATTGCCCACAGATTTTCGGCAGGGATGTCGGTTCTTGTGCACAAATCAACACTGCAGCTCAAATACGCACTTTGATCCTTATTAAAGTAGATTCTCCAAGCACTACCATCTGTTTGAGGACATTTCCTATCCGAAGTCGGCATGAGGTCGCGTTGAAGTCAGCAGGCAGCCCCCCTCGACTGTAGCGAAACCTCGACCTTCCAAGAGCCAATGATAGAGCTACATAGCTACAATGACCTCCAGACTGGTACTCGTCCTCGGTGACCTTTTCATACCAGACCGAGCCCCAGTACGGAAACACACCTTGAAAAGTATCGCCCGCCATTTGCCATGGGCTGATCTATTTACAGGACATACCAGCCAAAGTACGCCCTAATACTGCTCGCTCAGCTCCCCTCCCTACTAATCTCCGCATCGCCAGTTCAAAAAGCTCCTCGCACCCAATAAGATTGGCCAAATACTCTGCCTGGGTAACCTCACCGACAAAGAAACCTACGATTTCCTTCGGGGCATAGCCCCAGATCTACAGATCGTCAAAGGTGACTTTGACGTTGAAGCACCCAACCTCGCCCTCTCAAAGGTTGTGACACACGGCTCCCTACGTATTGGCTTCACGCATGGGCACACTATAATACCGCCGAGTGATGCGGACAGCTTGTTGATTGCAGCGCGGCATATGGATGTCGATGTTCTATTATGGGGAGGTACACACAAGTTTGAGGCGTATGAGCTTGAGGGCAAGTTTTTTGTGAATCCGGGAACTGCAACGGGGGCGCTGGGAACAGGGTGGTGGGCCGAGGGGGAAGAGCCTGTACCGAGCTTTTGTTTGATGGATGTGAGTCATGACGAAGTTTGTTCGTACCTGGAAAGGAACTGACAAGATCTAGGTGCAAGGCGATGTCCTGGTGCTCTACGTATATCAGCTGAAGACTGATCCAAGCGGTGTGGAGACTGTTGGCGTGGAAAAGGTCTCGTTCAGAAAGCAGAACAGTGCTTCGGCAGCTTGACTAATTATACACCTTCTTGCTCATTTGATCAGTCTTTTTCGTTCTCGCTCTACCGTCGTTCCTAAGGCAAGGACTGTCCTTGAAGTCTCTAAAACACAAACATGACCGCGGTTATCACTAACAAACCCATAGCGACGCATCCAAGTTTGCGCAATCTTCTCTTACTATCCCTGCCATCCCAGTTCTCTTCCGCCTGGCTTTTTACGGCGATCTCGCCAATTTTCGCTCTCCAGGCTGTTGGGTTTCCAAGAATTGTGTCGCTGATTGGCAAGTCCTGACCCTTCTGACTGATGTTCTCTGGCGGGCAGTTCTGCGATGTACATATTGGTATGGCTCTGTCAGTAAAGAGGCTGCTGGGTAGAGTGGACGTTTGCACAGGACCTATAGTGGCCGGGACGATGCAATCGTAGAGACCTTGGGGAATGGAGGGTGTACTATTGGGAATGGGTAAGGGCTGGAACACTGCCAACATCTTATAGTGATATTCGAAGCACAGGTCCGATGCACAGCGCAGGCCAATGGCGCAACATCCACCACCAACAGAGGCGGGACACTCGAATGTGTTCATAGGGCATTCACCCATGTTGTCTGAGCAAGGAAAGTCATTAGGACAGCAGAAGACGTGAGAGGATGTTTGCGATGAGCCGCGACAGGTCGTGTCTGGTGGGCAGCATATTTCCTGTAACAGACAATCGGTCAGAAGCAGTGGATGAGATACCATTCTCGAAGTCATACTGAATGTCCAAATGCCGCACAGTGGTTTTCGTTGTCCCCACATAGTGTCATAGCCACATCGGATTTGACTTTATCCGACCCACGGAATGCCACGTCTGTTGTGAACGAACGTGGGATGCCTGTTCGTGTTTGCGGACGAATTCTGCTGTTCAGTCCGTCCGCTGCAAGACTGCACACGAACAAGACGAAAAGTGAGATGACCATGATGCCGCCAGCGGCGATAACAGGTGGGTGATAACTCATTAGGATCGGCTTCAGCATTGGCAAAGTAAGGAGAGGATGGCTTCTCGATTGGCGCCGCGAGGCCTGCTAGAGGCGCCACGAGAAGCAGCAGGAGAGCAACTTGCATTATTTGAGGACGAAGGTCGATGCAGAGAGGTAAGAGGGGCCAGCCATTGTGCAGGTTTGAGATGAGTTTTGAGATATGTTGTACGCATGACGGATCGAAAGCCCAAATATTTCAATGAGACTTATATGCGAAGGGATGCTCCTTCCGAGTATGTGGAAAGCTGATGCAAATGCAAAGCAAGAACTTTTCAATGATTGCGGAGATAGCACACCAAGCGAACGGGACTGCCTCGTTGTCGGCTTGAGTATGCGGAATAAATAAATTCATCATACGCAATATAAGCTCTCGTTTAAAGCAGGGAAAACTCATCGTCGTGCCAATGTCAATGTTTAGATATTGCTGAAAAGAGTATAGCTTTAGTGCGATAAACGTCAGCCTTATGACCTCGGAAATGTGGGCGATAAGATCCGAGAATCCCAGCCCAGCAACTAAGGTACTTTACTCTATTTACCAGCCGCCCTTTGGAAACCTGATATTGATCACTTCACTCAGTTAATGTTTTTGGTGATGGACGATTTTCCTTCTTTTATTTTTGCATACGCAGCTATCTCTGTCCACCTCGACAGCACAATAAATGTACATGCACAATGTTGACCCTATAGAGTGTATTCAATTTACAGCGTTGCATCAAAATCAAATCGTTGCTGCATCCGTCCTTATCCCCTACCAGCTGCCAAACGCTACTGTCCTGACCTCCACACGATCAGAACAAGAAGAGCGCAAATGCTGCCTCTAGCTGCCCTTCAACTTGTCCCAGCTCCGTTGCTCCTGTTCATTACCGCAACTTCGAGTGTCACACAAGCCCTCGATACCCCTTGGCCACTGGGTCTGAGACCTTTCTCGAGGAGCAAGTCTGGACATGAGTCTTTGACGAAAAGGGGTGAAACCGCAATTACGAATCTCATGACTCAGGTTCCGATTGCGGTGCGAAAGATGAGTGGCGACCAGGGAGAAATGTTCTTCCCTGAGTACTGGCAATTCGAAGTAGAGTCTGATAGCGCGTTGAAGCTTGAGCTGGATAGAGGGAGGCCTATACCGCCCTCTTTGGAAGCTCGTGAAGATGAATCAGACGTCAAGCATTCGGCCAACGCATCCATGCTACAACCACTGCAAGCTCCCTTCGCTCTGCATACCGATCGCAAACTCGACACCCAGCCCCTCTTAAGCCGTCTGCTTCGATCCCCTGAGGCTATCTTCGCCCTTGAAATTCGCAATTTTTCGTGTCCGGGCGGCACCAATGATTGTGCCTCGATAAATCGCCCGTATAGCTGTTGTGCAGCGGGTCTAGTTTGCCAGCTCACGACGGACACGGGACTGGGAGATGTGGGGTGCTGTAACCCTGGACAAGTCTGCGGCGAGGAAGTGTCGGGTTGCCCGGAAGAAGATGTGCTTTGTCCCGACAGCTTAGGGGGCGGGTGCTGCATCTCAGGCAGTGTTTGCGATAGTGTCGGTTGTGAGTTGACTATTCGCTCCCATAGATTGCCCATCATACTAATCTTCGACTTGAAAAGGCCTTGTTGGCACTACAGTCATCTCTACGATCGAGCCTACGGTAACCGAGTCTCCCACTAGCTCTACTGTATCCTCTACATCCAGCTCCTCAACTACACCCAATATTATCCCCACTGTCCCTCTAACATCTACGTCCACCTCGACGGCTACAACTTCGACCACCTCAACTGTGATCGCTTCTGCCTCTCATTCATCCTCTACATCCACTACCCAATCAACTAGCTCCCCTGGCGTAGCAATCCGTCCAACTTCATCTGCCGTTCCTACTACAACGACAATCGCATCCCCTGTGACAGTCGCGACTTCGCAATGCCCAACAGGTTACTTTCAATGCAGCGCCTACTACCACGGCGGCTGCTGTCAAGTTGGTCGAGATTGCAGCCTGACCTCATGCCCAGTGGCCTCCTCAACGCTTGCTGTGAATAGTGACGGCGTCACAGTAGCAGTTCCCAGCGGCACTGATGGAGCAGCAGTAGGATTAGGAGCCAGTGGATGTGCTCAGGGATGGTTCTCCTGCCCGAGCGGGCAGGGAAGTGGATGCTGTCCGAGCGGCTATGATTGTGGGACGAGTAGTTGTACGGCTACAGGAGTCGTCGTACAGGGCGGCGCGACTGGAACTGCCAAGGTCGCAAAGGATAACGGTGCAGAAAGAGCATATGTGACTGGCTGGATGGCTATTGGGGTCATTGGTCTGGTAGTATCGATCGCGTCATGAGATTGGAGAGTACTTGATTGGGGCATTGTGGACGTTCTTCTGTTTTGCATAGCGAGGAATGCGACAGTTCATGCATTGGGTGGCACAGATCGTCATGCTTTTTTATCTGTTGATACCCCTTAAGAATTGTGTAGGAATATGTAAAACCATTTTTTCTTCAGACCCTCGAAAAGACCTACAGGGGAATACGCAATCGGTGTTACTACGGTTCCTCACGTCAAGCCATCGCTGCCGTCTCTCGGTGCTACTCACTCACTGCCAAACATCATGTACTTGTACCGCCGCCGCGCACCCGGTCGGAACCGTGAAACCCCTATTCGCCCCATCCTCATACGTAACACTCCCACCGCCCTCCTCTTTGACAAACTTGTACTGAAAAGTCGTCCCCGCCGGCAGGACCACCGTGCCGAACCACCTCGGGTAATCACTCTGGTAATCAACCGCAGAGAGTGGAACCGCGTTTGCCGTATTCCAGCCACCGAGCTGGGAGATGGAGCCGGCAAGAAGGACAGTCTCGCCGAAGGTGGTACTTTCGGCGACGTTGAAGGTTACAGCGACGGACGAGACTGCGGTGCAGGGCGGTAAGGGTGCGGTGGCGGAGGGGGTGGTGTATGTGCCTTGGGCCGAGGCGGCGGAGCAGGTGGATGGGACGGTATTGGCGGTTGGCTCGCCCCATGAGGCAGGCATCTGACCTGATCGACGGGCCACGGCTGTGAGGAAGGAGGCGTAGCTCCATGTCAGGTCGACCGCTGACAAAGGAGTCCCGTTACTGCGTGAGAATTGCTCTGCTAGGCTTCCGTTGGATGGTGTATATGTTTCGATAATGCCCATGTATCCGTCCGCGTAGGTCTTGATAGCTGTCGTCAAAGTGGTGTAGGTTGATGAGGAGGAGGCGTAGGTGCCTGTTGCCACGGAAGGCATGAAGTCTTTGAAGAAAGCTTGATTGATTGTGGTGACGCTGAGAGATCCGATCTTGTTCCACTGGTAAAGAGCGTCGTAGAGCTGTTCTGCGGCTGCCAGTGTGGCCAGGTACCTGGAAGCATGTTATCATTCAAGCAACGTTTCTAGTTCTAGGAGACGTACCAAGGGTTTCCCCCCTGATACACATCCTCAGGGTACCTGCCAACCGCAACGGCCGAGCCCTCAGCAATACCGGAATTGACGGCAAAGACAGTCCTGAAGGAGTCCGTTGTGACTTTATGATTGGCCAAAGCCCGCTCGGAGCAGGGTTGGAAGGTGCTATCATCGCATGCTGCAGACGGATCGAATGTATATATAGAGCCTAAGATCGTGTTGACACCTTTGGAGCTTCTGCTGTTGTTCTCGTTGACATTTGCAAGGATATACTGGCCATTCCAATAGCTTTGCAAAAAGCAAAGGATTTGAGGGGCTTGAGATACGCAGCCTGTACAAGTCTGATCTATCTGTCCTGCAAGGGTGTTTCCTTCCACCAGCGCGCGATGTTGGACTGCTGTGGTGAAAAAAGATGAGCCTGTAGAGATTTCCGAGTCAGCGATCTTCCTTCCCGGCCAAAACCCGAGCCCAGGGACAGCTCAAAGGGGTGTTAACAGCTCCCTCCCTCCTCAACATGTCTCACAGCTCATCAAGATAGATTTTCTCTAGATATGCACATACCCTCGGTTTCCTCCCAGAGATCAAAAGTGGTCTGATTCCAGTACTGGGCGACGTAGTTAAGGTCATTGGAGATGATGGGCCAAATTGCTGACGTTACAATGGAAGCACCCCCATTTGCAATGAGCCATCTCGAATACGCTATGAGAGTTGTTGCTCTCAATGCTGGGCCATCACGTTGAGGTCGACCCCAAGCTCCTGTGAATGCAGTACCATCGCTGCAGGGAGTCAAGGAGTTGATTATCAAATAAAGGACTGTGAAAATTGCTTACACTTCGAATTTCGGCTCACCAAGCCCAGCACCATTGGAAAGGTCACCTGAAGGGTTGAAGACCGTTTGAAGCTGAGCTTGGGCGTACATATAGTTTTGGATCTCTGGCTGCAAGCTGGAATTGCCGGCAATGATTGCATCGACTAAGGCCTTGAACGTCAAAGCCGAATCTCTCGTCCAGGTGTAAAAGTCTAGAGAGGCTATAAGTCCCTCGCCTCCTATCAAAAAGACACAGCCGAAAAACGGGTCTCGTATAAGAAGAAGGTTGCATAGACGAACAACGTCTCACTGGTTGCATCGGTCCAGAAGAAACCGTACGAAGGGCTGAATTCTTTCTCCGGTGGTATGAAATCTGAGCTTAAGACAGGAGAAGGACATGAAGATTGCTGATTGGTTGATGAAACACACTGACAGTCTGGATTCGCCTTTGAAGGACTGGCTACGACCAATCCTGCTTCCACCCCAGGAGCCAATGCACCTCCAGATCCGATGTTGTTGAGAACACCTTGTAGGGCTATTGGGCCCTCGGAGGCGATGAAGCTTGCCAAGGAACCGGTAGCGCGTTCTTCACTATTGTAAAAGGGAGAGGAGTCGACGAGAGGGATTTGGGCAATGACATTTGCCGCTGCAGCGAAACGAATTAAGAAAGGGAGCGACAGCATCTTGAGAAGAATCGAAGGTCAATTATCAGCACAGAAGACTTGTAGTAAAGCTTGAGCTTAAGTTATTCCTGACTGTTGTTGAGCGTTGTATAGGAAAGCCAGCATGCATACATGGCATCATCAACAGGATAAGTTAAGATGGCGGCATTGAGAGGCAATTAGAATGCCTTTCATACATGATGGACATTGTAGCAAAACATTCGCCGAAAGTGCTAGGGTCAATGAATACCATCATTTCTTGGGTCATGTGTGTGGAGTCTCTCCGGGAAGGCCTTACAAAAAGGGACAAAGCCCATGTCATTCGATCCATGTTTCCGCAGTCATGCTCTAGACTACCGGGGCGCAGAAAGGACAATGTGAGGGGTAAAACAACATCACGGTTCGCGGACGAGGAAACTTTTGTTGATGATAGGTTGTGATGAGCTTGGTGTGTGTATGAAGATTGAACTTTGAAGAGCGGGGAGCACGCTAGGCTTTGATCTCCTCAAAAGGGAAGGTAACATAACAACATCTTTGTCCAACTCTCATTCCTTTCATGTCATGTCTCAAGAAGTCTAACTTCTCTCGTCTCGAATTCATGGCGTTGAAATAGCATTGAGTAAGTTATGTACATTCTTTTGTGGTGCTCTTATGTATTTATATACACACATACTGACTCTCATTCCCATCAAAGCTTACTCTGAAACTTTTTTCTCTCATCCTTCTTAATCAGAACCTCGCTATTTGGGTAGGGATCAATCGTCAAAGCATTCAAGGGATTCAATTCGCTCGCTCTCTCAAACAAATCCTCGTACACTTTCCCATCGTACCTGCCTAGACTGCTGTCGAGAACCCAATCAGGGAAATGCCATGCGTCCACGAGTCGTACAGCATGCGGTCTGATCTCTTCAAGAAGCTTCATGACTGTCTTCGTTCTTGCGAGCTGAATCTGTCTCACTGTAACAGCGCTTGAAGAGAAGAATTCTGAAGCCTCTCGCTCCAGAGTGTGTAAAGCGTAAAGACGAAAGAGCTTGCGCATGAGCGTAGTTGTCTCAGGGCCGAGCTCAGACGCCATAGACTCGGACTGCAAGGCCTCATGGAAACTTTTGACAATGAGATATTGAGAGTGAGCAGTACTGAGCCGCCAAAAGTCGACAAGTAAGCTGTTCCAGCTGTTTTTCTCTTCATCGCGGTGCTTGAGCGCTTCGAAGGTGAGGAATGAGGTCCGCCAAGCGAATGCTGCAACGATGTCTTCGTCTCGTCCTAAAATATCGACTAGCACATTTTGGAGTCAGCATTCCCGTTCGTAGCAAAAGATGGAGTAGAAAGACAGGTCTGGGGAGCAAAAGGGGTACTAAAATGGGCATATCGCCCTTGTGACATGTTTTGCGACTCAAAAAGCAGTCTCGAACATGAAGGGATAATCCAGAAAAGTGCCTCACATGCCGCTCCCATGTCTCGCCTTGATAGAAAATTGCGAAATATTTTAATGGTATCGTTCTCTGATGGATTGCCTTTGAGGACAGAACGTGCCGATTTCAAGAGATACCTCGCCACTTGTTGCGTTAACATATAGTTATCTCCCTCCCATGTTGTCGTCGGGAGATAGTCAGCATACCAAGAACCTATGCCGCTAAAGGACGAATAGCCATGGCCCCCGCAGGCTCTTCTGCAGACTTCGAGACCTTCAGCTGCTGTGGTACTAGCTAGGGCTTTCAAGCCGCACGACGTCGCATGTAGATCTGCAAGCAAGTCCGTAGATGGAAAAATTTCTTCGGGACTAGGTCCTCGACTAGTTTCCGACATCTTTCCTGCATCGCCAGCCATTTTCTTCTGATTCTCTTGATAGAGGGCCATCATACCACGACCAGTAAAATGTAATGCGAATGTAGCAGCGAGAAGGGGTAGAAGTCGGACCTGGACCATTGTGTAATTGAGCACTTGGTTTTCGCCAATATCAGACTCTTTAGCATCTCGGTCCTGGAATTGGCGTCTGATAGCTGCATATCTGGTCGCTATCGTAACTCCACGAGCAAGTACGCCACCGGATTGGAGTACAATGGTGCTTCGAACCCAAGTCTACATGATTTCGGAGTCAGCATATCTCTTGTGGGATCCAATCTGAGTCGTGAGACAAGTCCCGGAATTTTTTCCCCTTCGACAGGTCTTGTAACCTAAAGTGCAATACGAATCAGGAAAATTGGCAAAACATAACTTACCAAGGTGCCGTAGACCAAGGAAGCTGACGCAGGTTTCACGTATTTATTTGTCTTGGGGTCCACGCCTGAGAACTTCGTGAGCATGTGGGCATGCGGGACTTTGACATTGTTCAATAATAGGAAGCCATTGTCCATGGTGTTGTATCCGAACTTAGGCCCAATGTCACCCACGTGTATATTCTCCAATGGCTCATGTGTTTTCATGTCTCTTATCTGAACGACGAATGGATGTGGTCCGTAGGACTTCCCATCGATTATCAATTGAGCCATGACGACCGCATGATTTGCTGTTCTTCCCATTGATCCGATCCACCATTTTGAAGCTGTCAAGTGAGGCGAATGAAGGGTAAAGTTTTTGTCGTCAGAATTCCAGGTTGCAGTGGTTTCCAAGCCTCGCACATTTGAGCCGTGACCCAATTCGGTCTGTGCATAGCATCCAATGATTTCATAATTCTCGGCTTTCTTGAGAAATAACTCATGCTGCTCCGGAGTTCCTTGGTCTCGAAGCGTAATCTTGTGGAAGGGTTAGGATACGATAGTAACACGGCAGAACGTAAGAGAGTGGACGAACCAAGAACATGCTGGCGTGCAAACCGTATGGACCTGGCTCGCTGATCAATTCTGATGCCATCATATACTCGTCCTGAGACCAGCGGTGCTGAACAGCGAGTTGGCGCATCCGCTTCGCTCGAGCAAGAGCGGTTTGGAACCTTGCCTCTCTGCCATTGAAATAATTCTGGGACTTATTGAACACTTTTTCTGCCTTCAGAATACCCAAAACTCTTTCCTGCCTTTCAAGAATCTCTTTAGAGAAGAGAAATTCGGATAATTTCTGCACGGGGACATTGGACTGAGCTCGCTCTTGTTCGAGGAGCTCTGAACCCTGAGGGCCAGAAGGTGTGAGTTTCTTCACCCACTAAGTCATGATTTCAGAGTCAGCATTGTCTATCTGAGGGGGCATGTTGAGCCTCGGAGCATGTCTACAGAGTAGACACTCCAGATATGTCTCCAGGCTCAAGATCCGGTGCGAAAGAGGAATGAATTCTGATCTCGGGAAATACGTACTGGAGGTGCCATTGAATATATAGAATCTTTCTTTTCTTTTGGGTCTTGTGAAATGCCTACAAGGAGTGATTGACATTTGGAGTAAGTAAGGTATGATAATGATGAGTGTGTCTGAGGTGGAATATTCCGTCACCACCGTATGATGACCTCGACCTTAACGCCAAGAGTCTGGGGATGCCGAGGACCGAGGCAACACAACTCAGCCCTACCTAATACTAATCTCCTAATTCCGTTCTTTCCATCGGGAAGTTCCAGCGCAGCATCCATACTCCATACTGTAGATCCGTAGAGCAGGAGAACTTTATGGCTCTATACATGTAACGTGAATACTATAAAGTACAGACTGAGAGCAGATCCATGTAAAGCTAGATTTGCAGTAATATATAATTTGCTGGAGATGCTCCTTCGCAAAAGCTTGGATGGGTACTCTATGAGTTTCATATCAAACACCAAACGCCTTCGCTTGTATCGTGTGCACCGGCAGGCTAAAACAAGCAATCCAGAAAGTGAAAAGACTGCCTCAAGGGTAGTCATGAACAGGATCGATCATGTTATGATGTAAAGATTGCCGGTAGCCATGAAGTCCGCCTCGACGACTCTGGAACATACTATCAGCCCAATGTATTCGAGTATGACGGCAATGTACGCTTACCTTCTTCTACAGGCGCGACCTGCTCTTCCACAGCAGGTTTCTCCAACGCCTCCGAAGACTCCTGCTCGTGACTTGCAGAATCGTCCGCGTCCGCAAGAGGTTCATTTGATTGTTCTGATGCCGACTGCACGTTCTCTGCCCTCTTGCTCTTACTCACTGCCATCTCCTGTTGCTTCTCCCATGCTTCTCGTCTGTTCTTATCATCCTTTGCCTTTCGCAGCCTCTCAGCTTCCTCCACGCCACCGCTTTTCTTAAGCTTTCCCTCTTCTACGAAGCTTCCGAGCTCCTTCGTGAACGGACCCTCTCGCGGCGTCTCAAGCTCCCTCTGCCTTGCCTTCTCCACGCGCTCGATTGCTTCAAGCCTTGTCTCATGATTGGGCCGTAGAGCCCTGACTTCTCCCAGAACTCCGTCTTTAGCTTTCATGGGATCCATGACTTGGTCTGACGAAATAGCTGCCAATCCTTTTGAGGTGCTTCGTAAGGAAACAGCATTGCCTTGACCGGGTTGCGAATTCTGCTGCTTGGTGGCTTGCTCGACCAGAGCAAAAGTCTGCGTAGCCTTGTCCAGATCGTCTTCCAAGTCCGCAGCGAGCTCTTCTTGCATCGTCAGAAGGTCTCTGTCATTGCATACAAGCTCAAGTTCCTTTTCCCAGATCTTTGTCCAGATAGGTTTCTCTCGCCTGAGGAACTCTTGCATCTTCTTAAGATCTGCAGTTGCTGTGCTGATGCTCTTGCTGACTGTCTCTAGTTGACGTGGAAGTGGTCGAACGCCACGTAGGACCACATCCTTACGAAGATCTTCCACAACATCCTGAAGATCGTCGACCCGATTGACAATGTTCTCTGACTCTTCACCTAGGCTCTTTTTCCCTGAGTTGACGTATGCTCGGCCTGTTGAAGCATCTAAGCCTGGCAGCACTCCTTCCATGGCCATTGTCTTGATTGATGATGCACTCGATTGCACCGTGGCCATGGAATCATTCATATCCGATACGAGGGATGAGAACGTCTGGCGAACCACTGCGAGATCTTGCCGTAGATCTTGGATGCCTGTGATCTGATTCGCTGGTACTTTCGGGACTTTTGGGGATGTTGATAGTTGTACACCGTTGATTTTCGGTTTTTCAAAAGATCTGATTGGAGCTGAGTTGACCTTAGGGGTATTAGAGAGGCGTGCCATTTCTCTGGTAGTGTCTTGCTGACGCTCAGAAACTCGTTGCAGTGCACTTTGCTGGCCGTCAAGCGCATTGCGAACGCCCTCAACCATTTTCCGCAAGCCTCCGAGGCCTTCATCAATGTGTCTTTTTACTTCATCTAAGACTTCCACGTTCAGCACCAAAACTGACCGGTCCTTCACGTCCCGAAGGTCCTCTAATTCATGCCGTACGCCGGACACAGGGTCTTGAATATAGATTTCGGGCAGATCATTCCCATTGTTATGGGTGTTCCAGGCAAACTTCTCAATGAAAGCAAGTTGTAGCCTTGCCGTAGACAAGTCGTCCGAGCCCTCTGGAAGCAGGAATTTCTTGATTTGTGATTTATACTGCAGGAATAGGGTAAGTTCTTTGCCTGGTTGTGGGGACTGCTCTGGCACAAAGTCTTGACTCGTCTGATCGCCATCATAAGGTTGAGAATAGCTGCTCTTTGCATCGGCCGGAGCTCGTGGAAGGCGCTTGATTGACTCTAAGTCGCCAGCGTCAACGGTATTGTAGGCCGGCAACCCATCAGGTGGGCTTGTTAGAGTCGCACGCATCTTGGGATGATCTGTATCAGGGCTTTTGGTAGCCGGTCCGGTTCTGCCGTCAGCTACCTCAGAGCTTAGGCCATCAGTGCTCTGCAGATTCCCTTGCGGACTTGCCTCTTGGGCCTCGTTGCTGCGGCTGCTTTCTTCGGATATACGATTCGCGAATGTATTGATCCTGACCGGTGAGGGCTCCTTGACAGATTTCTGCCGGCTCAGAATGCCAGAACCCCGAACTCGCACAGCGTTCATCGACTCTCTAACATCTCTGCCTCGGTTAGGGACTGGAGAAGTCTGCGCTGGAGGTAGCATAGGAACGCCATTTGGGGAAGCTCCAAGGTGCCTTGATATCTGATAGGCTGAGTAGCGTCTCGAAGCTCTTCTTTCTAGATCGCCTCCTCTCTGCAATGCGGCCAAGGCATCTTGTTGTTTTGGGGGAGGTGGAGGAGGCGGTTGCATATTTGGAAAAGTGTCCCTCTGTGACTGAGATGATGGTCGGTGTAAGGCCGTCGCTTGGTGGTTAAGTAGAGTCTGCCCATCGGAAGGCGGTGATAGTACAGACGTAGATTGCGAAGCGGTGCTTGATAAAGAAGAGTCCGAAAAAGACGCGGGCATGCGTCTTTGGCTCTCGCGGTTGGATTTTCGACTCAGGGTATCTCCAGGACCCCCGCCACTATTTTGGCGGGGGGGTTGTATAGAGGAAAAGCGGGGGGGAACACTCTGGTCGTCTCCATTGATCGTTTCTCCGCCCATCATATGTCCAGTCAAAGTACTTCCACTGCCAGCGCGCCGCTCTGAGCTTTGCACACCCGATTTCCGGGCAGGAACGTCCTCTAACATCTGAGTCAAGCCTGTATTGAGACTACTAGAGCTACCGGTCGAGCCAAGGCTACTGCCAGCTCCACTCGGTCCACCCTCCTTGCCATTTTTTGATCTCAATCTCTGCTGCTTCTTTTTCAACCCATAGAGAAGACTTATGATAATGTCGCGGATTTGGGGTAGAAACAGGTCAAGGCTTGCTGGAATGGCTTCTTGGCTTAGAGTTTCCTCAAGAATTGTTCGTAGAAGCTCTGGTACCGGCCCAAGATCGGCGGTGTCCACGCCGATGCTATTGAAAGCACGGCATGCAATATTGAATTCATATCCAAGGCGGACATAAATATCTGAGACATCACCCTCGGTTGCAGTTTGCCGTGACCACTGCGTAAGCGTTTCTAGTAGCTGTTTTGTGGCTATGAGTAGGTGGGTAACACTTTTCTCTATCTGAGTGCTCTGTTGGCCTGGCTGATGACCGAGTACAATGTTAGTCATATGTAGACATTCCAAGGGCGTTATTCCCGTCCAACATCTGAGGGGATGGCCATGAAACATACGTTGACTTTTCTATACGTCGATGATCTTGACGACCCGGAAGACGTTCGTGCGCCCGATGGTGTTTGAGAAGTCGGCTCAGGTGCTGATGCCGTTGGAGGAGGGTTGGATGGATCCGCAGCGGGCCTTTTCTTCTCTGAGCGTTGGGCATTCGAAAGGGTTTGCATGGCTCTCATAGCCTGCTGACACAGGGTTTCGCAGTACTGTAGGGAGTGATGGCATGAGAGGATGCTTTATCGAAGAGAGTATATGATGTGACCGGCTACGTACGCTGTACTGCACTACTACAGGAAGCCGGCATCGAGTTCTTTGATTTACCTAGGTACCCGCATTCAGACGGCCTGTGCTAGCGCTGTATTATTGCACATGCTTGTTGCTCTCTAGTTGTATTTTAATGTTCTAGTCTCCACTAGGCACTAATGAGTTAAAGCTCCCTTTTTTCTTGCTCACAATCACCAATCACCTCGATACTTAACACGCAATATCCTCCCTGCTGCGAATCACTTCCCATCTTTTCCGTCTTTTCACAAGAATTACCTACAGTGAAAAATTCCATTTTTCCATTTGATTCGGCAGACAATTTTTACAAACCCATCAGCCTATCATCCAACCCTGTGACCTACCTTACCAGCTCAATAAATATTCTACTCACAGTCACAATTCACAATTCACAATTCACCATTCAAATCCTCTTGGTGTCTTTAGCCGCTAGCCTGACCTAAGCCTAAGGTAAGTTCCAGCGGATCGCGGCTCTTCCGCCCAAAGTACCCTGAACGAATTAACTTCTGCCCCGAAACAGAATTCCATCACCCTTCAACAGCGACTCCCTACATTGTCTGACTCTCCTTTCAATTGGCCCCAGCGGTCTTTCTCAACATCTCACACATCCTCCATCTCTTCAGCCACTGTCTCCAACCCGCCATAAGACATAGAACAATTACAACTCAGCGGTCTCTCGCTCCCGGTCGGGGGTTGACCGTCCGGGCACCAACCCCGGCCTGTCTTGACAATGGCCACCGTAATGGTGAATGGCGGCCTAAGCGCGGAAGGCAATTCTAGCGGAGTTTCAATGTCCAGCACCGGGAAGCAGCAGCCCAAGTCTGCTGGAAGTGCTGGCAACAAGCCTACCGACGGCAATCGAAAGCAGGCTGGAAACCTTCATGAGGGGGCCCAGAAGTAAGTGCTATATCTCTACATCCCGCCACTTGCAATTGTATGAAAGTTGGACCTTTGTTCACCGTTGGGAGTCATTCTCCTTTGCACTTGTTTCTACTCAACCGTACCCTCGACCTGCCTTACCCTTTCCTCTCCAGCTGTCGAAACAACACAACTTCCCTTCCCCCCTCTGTTCTCCCTTCTTCATCTTGTCAATCATTCGAGAACTCCAATCCAAGAATCAATGTATGAGATATACCCAGGCTCACTGATACGCAGACGCAACGTTACTCAAAAGGCTTGGACATCCGGCATGAATCCTATCACTCAGCGATCCACTACTTCTGGTCAACAGAATGGTGTTGGACCTCAGGCTAAGAACAATGCCCACAAGGTGGCAGTTAATCAGGAGGCGAACATGGAAAAGCTTGCGCATGAGAAATTAGTCTACCTGATGGCAAACTTCATGGTAAGCGAGCAAAATGAGACCAAGCATTTGTAATCTCTAACAAAACTCATGGTTATAGGGCCTTACTGCTAGTGTGACATTGAAAAACGGGGAAATTTTCTCCGGGATTTTCTTCGGTTCATCTACGGAAAACAATGAGTCCACCTATATACTCAAGATGGTGCAGCAGATCAAAACAACCGAGAAAAGCGAAGTCAATGGCGCCCAAGATGACATGGGAGCCTTTGTTGGTGTTGGCGAAGACCACATTATGTTATTCGATACGCAGGACGTCATAGATCTTGCTGTTGAAGGTGTTGGGCTAGGTGCCCAAGATAAACACCAAAATGGTAACAACCTCTCTGCATGGCCAACCACCACAACACTATATTAACGCTTTGTAGGTTCTACAACTGGTTTTCGCACAGACACCGACATTTCGGGCAACCTTGCTTTTCGTGAACGACAATTGCAGCCCTGGACTTCTACAGCGGATACTGATGTTGATCTCTCTCTCGAAGGTTCAGGGTCAGGAGGGGATTGGGATCAGTTCAAAGCGAACGAACAGCTTTTTGGCCTGAAGAGTGATTACGATGAAAACATCTACACAACGAGAATTGACCGTTCGAATCCTTCATATCGTGAGCGTGAGGCAGCAGCCATACGCCTTGCACAGGACATTGAAGGAACATCAACTAGCAATGCCCACATTCGAGAGGAACGTGGGATGATCGACGAGGACGGTGGCCTTGACGAAGAGGAGAAGTGAGCAATACCCTTTTCTGCAGAAAACGAGGCTAATCATCCAGCAGGTACAGCGGCGTCCGCCGCCAGGGGGTAGATTACCCCCCTCTTCAATCGAGTCAGCCGAACAAATATATGCCACCAGCTCGCAGGCCACCGAGCGGGAAACCAACCGTGGCAGGTGCACCTGTAGATCCAGCAATCATTTCTTCTCAGATTGCTCGATCAGATGCGAGTCCCCCAGGACAAACAAGCACGGCAGTGAGACCAGTTGAAGATAGCGCAGCGGCAACATCCTCTGGTGATGCAAAGTCGCAAGATGTCAAGAAAGAAGGCGTCAAAGATATCTCTACTGGCAAAGCAGTTGCCGCGAGTACACCACGTCCAGCTGATACCTCCAAAGCATCCACTCCCAACGCCACCACGAATGTGGAGACCGAGGTACTAGATTCTTTTCGTAATTTTGCCATTTTCGAGAAGAACAGACTCGCAGATGACCGCCGCAAACGCGTGAGTCATGACAAAGCTATCAAGCTGAACGATCTGAAGAAGTTCTCGACGAACTTCAAGCTTCATACGCCCGTACCTAAGGATTTAGTCCCTATTCTTGCAAAGGACACAGCAAAACAACATGAGATCGTCGAGAAGGCCCAGCGTGAGGCCGAACAAAAAGCGGCCACGCCCCCGAAGACGTTGGCGAGTTCTGCAGATCAGCCATCAACCAAAATTCCTGTCGACTCTAAGCAGGATGGAACACGGGCTCCACCGAACACCGCCGAGCGGCAGGACTACACAAATTTTCGCCCAGGAATGCCTCAACGAGGTCCGCAAACTGGCGGGCCACCGCGCGATAAGCAACCACAATTCTCGAATGTATTTCCCTCTCAGCAAAATGGTCAGAGTTCTCTCGGCCCTCGCTTAGCCGACAATCATAACCGACACAAAGCTGGCATGCCGGCTCCACTTCCCATTCACAGTGCCCAGAAACCCCCCAGACCTATCGTCAACGCTGCTCAGGTGCCTAACTCACAAGCATCAAGCACTGTACGAACCCCAACTTCTGCAGCTTCTGCCAAATTCAACGTGTTCAAGCCTAACCCAGCGGCTAATACGTTCAAGCCAACTGGACTGCCCAGCGCTGCTTCCAGTCCAAGATCAAGTGCCAACGCTAGGCCTATGTCTCGAGCTCCAAGTCCAAGCGATTTCTTTGGTACTAAACAACCCATTTCATCTGAGGAAAGGCCTTCCATCCTGGAGAACTTCAATCCTTTGAAGCGTCTTAGGGAGAAAGCGCAAAAAGAGGGGAAAGCAAAGGACTATGCTGCGAATGGCGGCATTGTCTACGCTCATGCGACCCCAGTCACCTGGACACAGGTGAACAGTGACGAGAACTTCAAGTCGTACAAAGATATGTATGACGATCCACCGCCAGTATCACGTGGTGTCTCTCCCCAACATTCAACAGCCTCTCCGGCCAACTCAGCTCTTTTGCATCAATTACCTCCTCATTTGCAGCACGCTCCGCAAGGGGCTCCTCATTTGCAAGCTCCTCAACAGGTACCCTACCCGGGTCCGCCACAGCCGCATCATTTTCCTGGCATACCCCACCATTACGATGAGCACCGCATGCATCCATCTCCGTCACAGTCTTCGGCATATTCTACATCTCGTGTACAAGGGCCTTATATAGCCTACCCGCCACCAATGGGCCAAATACCATATGGATATGGCCAGCCAGCGCCGCCCCACGTCATGGGCCCCGGTGGTCCTCAGCCACAAGGTTTTAGACCGGTCCACGGTGGCCCACCATATGGACAATCCCCAGGGCAACAATTCTCAGCGCCAATGATGGTCCACAATTCCTCTCAGGGAAGTTTCATGGGTCCACATGGCATGCCTGGGCCCCAAATGCCAATGTTCGCTCCCGGACAAGTTGCTCCGTACGGTGGGCAGTCGCAGCCGCCAAGTGGATTTCCCAGCCCGGGAAGAGCAACACCTATGATACAACAAGGCTCCTATCAAGGGCAGCCTTCAGTGTACGTGGGTAATCAGCAGTATGGTACACCGATTTATGCACAACAACCACCTCAACACAGTAAGATCCTTGACGCAGAGTCTCTATTCACTGCTAACGCGACGTAGCAACGCCCATGCGAGGTTACGCATCTCCGCAGCCACATTACAGCCAAAGCCCCCAGCAGCAACCACATTTCCCTCCCCAGGTCAGTCGCGTGCCTAGCAATAGCTATGCGCATCACCAATATCAACACATGCCGGCGCAGCACAATCCTCCTCCTGGAGTTTCGATGGATGGAGGAGATGTTATGAAATGAAAGTAGGGTGGCGATCGCGGAATTGTCCGTCGTCACGACCGGCTTCTGCACGGCCCTTCGCTGTACACTACTATGGACGTGCAAGGGAGGTCAAGGCTCACACTGGGGTGTGATGCAGCTGGATACTGGCTGAGTAGTTCTTGTTTTACCTGTTACACGATTTAGCGGCATCATCATACCCGCGGCATGAGCGAAGGGCGTTCCGGCCAGTGCAAACTACGCGTCCGACATGGAGGAAAGACGGTATCCATGGACAGGGTCACAAAAGCGAAGGCGAGGATGACAGAGCAATGAAGCGGCATAGCAGGATTATAGGCTAAAGCATTAAAAGTGGCGTGGACGTAGGGTGAGGATGCGTGGAGTGAAGGGCAAAGTGACTTGGTAGAATGAGGCGAAGGGAAGTGTAGAAAGGTGGGAAGACAGGTATGCATTGGTAGTTGCAATGGCTCGAGTGGCAACGGCAACAGCTTTAGGAGCTCTAACTATCAATGAGAATCAATATCTTTCAGCGAGATTCCGAAGCATCCTTGTGCAAGTGTAATTAGGTGAACACCTCGGAACGTTTTTCGCACAGCTTTCCTGCTGATGTGCAGAAAAGGCCAGAGCAGATGCACAGTCCAGAAGCTGGTTCTGCCAAAGTCGAGAGACGAGATACCACAACATCCTTAGGCTCGACAGCTTCTTCTCCGTCCGCTTCAATCGTTCGGGAACCGATGGGCGCGTCGAGAGTAAATACTCAGCGAGACCTGGACGGACATCCCACCGAGCTCGATCGTATTGAAACGCACAGGACGCAGCATTAGTAGTACTGTAGGGGGGGGGGGGGGACTATTACATCGCGGAGACGGGAAGAAAGCTTTGCCCAACTTTTGGCGGGTGGAAAAGAATACCCTCCGCTGCTACCAGCACCAGCATCAGGAGGAATATGTTGTTGAAATTTGATTGGCGCCGGATGATCCAACGCATCCGACAGAATTTGGCCGCTGCTGCGCAAAGAAGTGTGAGTTCAGTGCACGTGATATAGACTGTTTTGACGAGTTTCTGTTACCTTGATGACATGGCCAACAAGATACTATTCCTTGCGGGTGATTGATATTATTAGGCTCTACACACACATAACTGTAGGCACACGCACCCCCTTTCTGGAGTTACTCCTTCTTCTTTCCCCCTTTTTTTTCCATGTTTTTAACTCGAACTTTTTAGGGACAATGTCTGAGATGCAAACACGGCTGTACCTGGCTCAAAAATGGTCTTCGGACTCAAAGGGTCCCTTCTCAAAAAAAAGAAAGGTTGAACTCTCCAAGTTGCTGTACTCTAGTTGACCGCCGCGTTTGCAAGCGGTATTTTTTTTCCCGCAGCCACATGCAGCCGTCGCTCGGCGATTTCACGTGTCAAACAGAAGTGGGAAATACTTGGAGTGGCACACGTACATTTCGGAGATGGATTCTTTCCTATTTTGGTACCTGAAGTCGAGTCGGCAAGGACATTTTTTCGGGAGCATATTGGACCTTTTTCCAACTCCCAAGATTTTTTTGTCTTGCAAATCAAAACTGTTTTTCCCATGAAGAAAAAAAAAAGGCTGACCCCGAAAATGTGCATTTTGAAGTCATCCCTCCCTCTGTTCGAGACTGCTTTCCGAGTCGCGAGACGTGTTGCAGGGGCATATTGCCACCCATCTTACTACTCCAAATTCCATCTCCAAATGGAGAACTAACTGCGAACTGTGTTAGTCCCTCTACGTCCTGGGATTCGCCTGCGGTCCAATTTTGTGGGCCCCACCGTCAGAGCTGAAAGGCAGAAAAACTTCCATTGATCATCGCCATGTTCGGTTTCTCCACATTCTCGATCGGAAGCGCAGCAGGAAAAGATCTGCAAACAGTTTTGATCTGTCGATTCTTTCGGTGGTGTCTTCGGGTCCTGCCCTCTCGCCGTCGTGGCTGCAGTATTTTCTGATAATGTTCGACAACCGCACCCGTGGTCTCGCAGTCACAAGTCTTTTCTATGACCGTATCCACTGGGGCCTCTGCTTGCACCCTTTATCGGTGGCTTTACTGTTCATGAACAAGCATCTCGGGGTGGCGCTGGACGGAATCCGTCGCTGCCCTGATGGGCTTCCTAGCCCTCTTGTCTCAATCTCTTGTTCCTCGAAGAAACATATCCACCAATTCTACTTGTCCAAAAAGCGAGCGGGCTGCGTCGTCGTACCTTGAACTGGGGAATTCACGCCAAGCAAGAAGAAATCGAAGTCGACTTTCGCGAACTCGTCACTGAAAACTTCAGTCGACCACTGCGGCTCCTCGTTACCGAGCCTATCGTCTTGCTTCTCGGTGTATATATGGCATTCATCTACGGCCTACTCTACCTGTTCCTCACCGCCTATCCTATCGTCTTCCAGCGCATTCACCGAATCAAGGCGTTGGCGGATTGCCTTACTTCGGTATGGTCCTTGGCATGATACTCTCTGGTTGATACATCGTGTTTCACTCAAAAAAAACCCTACGCCAAGAAGGATGGCCGCGAAATAACAAATGTTAACAACCCCAGAAATAATGGCGTCTCCCACCAGCACATCGCCGACGGTGTTTTCGTTTTCAACCCTAGATCTTTTTCCGGTTTTTCGGATAATGGTCCGGCCTACAAGAGCAGATAGATTACCTTAATCCATTGGATCCGTACCCACCTTCCTTAACCCGGGCCTTTTTTTACCGACTGGCTTCGGCTTTGGCTTCCCCTCCATTTTCCCCCCCCACAATCGCTCAAACTACCTCGTGTGGATTCGTCAATCTCATGTTGTTTGTGAAGCCACCTACCTACCTGTTCCCTGCCCGCACTCTTCTTCCCCCATCCATTCACTCTTTCCCAACCGACCGATTCGTGCTCTCTTTTCTTCCAGCGCCGGCCTCAGCCATGGCAGCAGTAAACACCTTCCTGCGCGCTTCCATCTTCGGCGCCGCGTGTTCCCCCCCCCCCTTTATTCGCCACGGACATGTTCGACGCGACTCGGCGTGGAACGGGGGCCGGTCACGCTCCTTTTTTGGCCGCGTCGCGCTCAATCCTCGTGCCTTATCCCCATCTTTTTTTTGGAAATACGGGGGGCGAAGATTAGGGGCGAGGGGTGGATCCGCGCCGACGGCGAAAAGCGCAACCTGTGCGTATCGATGCGGATGAAGGGAGACCGGGCTGAAGGAAGGGGGGGAGGGGGACGGGCAGCGGTGAGAAAGTGAGGGCGATGGAGGACCGGGTGGCTTTTTTGTAGATAAAGGGGGGGTTGTGTCTTCGTTTTTGCATGGAGTCGTTGGAGAGGCCCCCTTGGTGTCTATCTGTATATATCCTTTGGTGGACGCTTACATGGCTGGATGTGGGAAGCATGTTGGGAATTATCGATACGGCCTGGCTCATGGTACCCGTTGTGAGTACTACGTGACGATGAGCATGAATTGACAATCCGACCCCGTTTAAAAAAACCCCCCCATCTTCATCATCATCATCGCCATGTGGAAGCATGTTGGATTATCGATACGGCCCTGTGGTACCCGTTGTGAGTAGTACGTGACGATGAGCATGGATTGACAAATAATCCAACCCCGTTGAAAAAAATACACCATCTTCATCATCATCATCATCATCATCATCGCCAGGCGAGAGAGAAGCAAAAAGATTGGGAACCTCCCCCCCCCGCGATAGCCCGACCATCTATTGACATTATTGCCGGAACCCAATCTCCCAAATCCGCAGCGCCGCAACCCTCGCTCCTTCCTACGTCTCCAACGCCAAATCGCCACATCATGCCCGACTTCAACCAATTCCCCGGATCCCGCCGATCCCGTCCCCACTGCCCACCGCTCAGAATATCTTCGACCTCCTCCTCCTCCTACACCGTGCGCACACCGCACTCCCATTCCTCCCCGCCGGGGCCTCGGACAGTCCGGCGACGCCCGTACTCAGCGCCAGCGCCGCTGCAGAAGGAGAGGGAGGCATGTCCGGATCCCCGAGTCGCGAAGGCGTTCCTGGCGCCGATTCCGCCCTCGTACTCCGCGCGGGCCACGCGGTGGAGGGAGGAGGAGGAGGTGCGAAGGGTTGGGTTGGCGAGGGTGCTCCCTCCGCCGACCTTGCCCCGGTGCTCTGCGCTGCCACGACGGCGGAGGGGGGTGCGGAGGGTTGGATTGGCGATGTGGTTCCCTCCGCTCTCCTCGTTTCCGTGCTCTGCGCCGCCACGGCGGCGGAGTGCGGGGCAGAGGTCTCGGGACCGATAGCTGCCGGCGCGATTGACGTGGGACCGGCGGCCGCCGCCGCCGATACTGAAGCTGCGGATGTTGCGTCGCCGCCGTCTGCACAGGTGTACACCGTACTGATGGAAGCGGGGGTCACTGTTGCAGTCGTGGTATACCCGGCCGCGGTAAAGGTGGTCGTATATGTCACCACGACGGTGACGGGCGCGGTGCTTGTGCTCGGTGCTGAACTTGGGGTCCACGCGGTGCCGAGATCCCTGTAGGGCGTGGCCCATTTGAGGGAGGTGATGCGGACCGTGGGGGCAATTGGGATCCGAGGGTTTGAGAAGCTGAAGGTGCTTTGGTTGGAGGGGAATGCAGCTCCCCCACTGACGGTGGGGACAGCCGGCATGGGTTCTTTATCAGCGCTTGCAGCGCCATGGACCATGCCTGAAGCTGTCATGTCAGAGCCGGTAGATATGGCGGTCACACGCGCGCTTGTTGTTGAGACCATTGCGGTACCTTGAGGCTGGGACCGAAGTTGTTCGTTGGCGCAGTCGGCTAGTGATGCTAGGCGAGTACAGTAGCAGCCACAGTAGGCGTAGGCTTGCATTCTGTGCACACATTAGACAAAAGGAAAGTACATGTGCCAGAGATGACGGACGTATAATTGTTGCAGTCTTGGTAGCCCAAGAGTGAATCCGAGCAAGCGGTGTGATCATCATTGTTGGCCATCAAGCAATCGGTGAAGAGAACGACATACTGTCCGCAGGTACTGGTGGCAGATTGTTGCATATACATGGTCCTGACTGATTATCAGCACAAGACTACGAAGCCGGGACGGCTGACTGAAGCGCCCACATTTGGTCGGAGCATGAAGAGGCATTGGCAAGAGTCTGATTGCAAACATGCGCAATGATCTGAATCATATTCAGCACAGAATGCACCGTACTCTATTGGAGAAGACGCACCGACGACTCGCTGACATCTGGCGCCGCCGGGTCGCACGAGGTGCGGCGCGCGATAGCCTCGCCAGCTGCGATATCTCGTGGAACGAACCCGGTCCCTGCTATTGGCTGAGACAGTAAGATGAGTGCGCAGAAGGTATTGTTCCAGTTGACGTATCTCGTGGAGCAAGGCATGGCGTGGTTGAGAGCGGTGACAGTCTGGTTGAGGACAGCGACGATGATTCGAGCTGATGAGTGACGGAAACGGTGACGATCTGAAAACCAAGAAAGCCATGAGGAAGGCGCGCGTTAACTATCGTTGTGCAATTCCTTCCAGCCCCGTCTACGATTGAAAATCGTAATGTCCCAGCCCCCCAACCTCCAATTCTTTGGTATCAAACCCAGGAAACATGATCGGGATGCACTTCATGAATCTCCCAAACCTTTGAACCTCGAATGGGTGCGCTGGGCAGGAGCATGAACAGGAAGTGTAGCTGGGAACTATACACGCAGTCTGGGCTTACAAATGCCGACGTGTGAACTTCATTGAGGAGTTGTGAAGGTGTGCGGTGGTGTGTGGGAGCTACATTCCAGCATTCCTTGCCTGCGAACAATGTTGTCCTTTGACGGAAGTGTGATAGTCTCCTTTTCCCAAGTCGGTGGTAGACCAGATTACTGCTGCTAAATGGGCTTGACAGTACCTGAAGTGGAGGCTGGCTGCACTGCCCTTGGATGGCAGAGGTGTGATGATGGTGTATTGTGTGCAAGGATTCGACCATCACGCATCTATGAACGAAATTCCATGTCCGCCAAGACGACGCTAGAGGCAAGACGCCTAGTTCAGAGCCGACCCGAGTGAAGCCTTCAGCATTTCAGCAACAGTGAAAACAAGGAAGGATCGATAGGTGAAGTTCCAGCATGGAGTGATGAATAAAGGCCTCTTAGATAAATTCTGTAAACGCCAAATATCGGCCAACGGCTGTGTAGATGGATCGCACGCTAATTCTGTACGTAGCTAAGGGATGACGCTCATCGATGTAAAGTGGACTCCGGAGCGTCCGAGCTTGGACGCTAAGGCTCAATAGGCCAATGGCGGCGAATTGTCTGAGCGCGTCTATTCGGCTCTATGCGCTTTGATTGGCGTATTCGAAGACGTCAATTGCACTTCAATCAAGAGCATGTCCAGGGACCCGTAAAAAGGACGACGTTGAAAGCGGGAAGTATGCATGAGTTGAGGGGTTTCCCGGTTGTGAAGGTGCACGTAGTTTAGTTTGGGACCGATTAGATCAGGTGGTGTCGATTGACCAATGCCGTTGACGACTTATTTCGCTTTTGGGATTCAGGTGGTAGATCACCGCCGTCAGCGTGACCTTATTTGCCGTGCTGTTTACGTAGACCAAAACCGGGGTGGAGCAAAACATGAGCCGAGGAGATGCGATAAGGAATCCAGGTAGAGAGAAGGGTTTGACATGTGTGATTGGTCCCAGTGACGGAAGATGTGCGGCTAAGACACCATGGGAGCCAATAACGCAGGCCTCTGGTGGGGGTTCTGCTCCTAGAAACCTATCGGCCTCCTTGTCCACGAGGGGAGGACGGGCCTGGCGTGCTCGAAGATGACCGTGCACCATCAACCCGAGGTCCGTCGCCTTTGTAATGATTCCAGAATCTAGCAACGGCTTGCTGTGCCAGGGCATTGTTGTCGTAACGGCTGCGGTAGTAGGTGAACACGGCGAATTCCTCTTTCTTCATCACATACGTCGAAGGTTGGGCTTGAATACGACGCCAGATATCCCCAATGCTTCTTTCAAGAACTTGAGTAACGGCTGGAGGGAGTGGCCCGTTCTCATTCGCTTTGGCTATGTCGAGAGCGTTTGCCACAGTTAGTTGATTCGAAGCCTGGCCACCCATTTTGTGATGACAAAGTCAAGCAAAAGCGGTAATAAATATCAAGGGATGTCGACGCAGCTTGCTAAAAGAGGAAGAGAGACGAACAGGTTGAAAAAGTCCCAAGGAAGACAGGCACCCGTCCTATATACGAGTTGAAGAAAAGGGCAAACACCTAGGGATGGATATGAGATGACCCACTAAAGGCCCATCACACATCCAAGGCTTTAGACTCGCGTAGAAGGTTCGGATATGGGAAAGCATGTGGCGAGGCATGTAACGTCCATGGGAGGTCAAAATCCCGTCGCATAAATTCGTCAGGGCGCATTAGCCGTTGGCAGACGCTCCACGGAGGCAGGCTCCATTCCTATCAGAGCCTGATACAGGCATCGGGTTGGTCTGACAGCGAGCAGGACGAGGTCCGTGCAACGTCGACGGCAAACAACCAAGGATCCTATGGCGGAAGGGCGACTTGAGGCAAGTATAAGATTGCGCACCTGGAGCGGTTCGGGAGATTTCTCTTTGGAGTGCCCTGCATGATGCATGTGACAACGCTACCTAGCAGCTTAATGCCTTGGTCGGATAAAGGATCAAAGGCGAAGAAATTGTCTCAAATGTGTAAGGGTGAATAAGGGAAGGCAGAGTACGGCAAAGTATATATGAGGACTGCGAGGTTAGTTCAAGTCCAACACGACTGCTGGTTGGTGGGTAGGCGCTGGTTGTTGTTTTTTATTAATTTACTCAAAGTCGAGGACAAACAAGGCAAGGCAAAGGCAAGGCAAGGCAAGGCAAGTTAAGGCAAGGCAAGGCAAGGTTAATAAGCATAAGCGTGGTTCATGATTTACGACCTAAAGATACTTATCTCAAGCCATATCCCCCACTCGACCCGTGGACGATGAGTCGCGTCTTGTCTTTGCATAAGCATTTTCATTCTATAAGCCTAGCCATTTTAAAATCAGACTTCAGGAAGGCAATGTAGGTATGAAACCTGACCATTTTTGTGAAAGGCATGTGGAGGTGATGTGGAGAGGGTTTCAAGCGTTGTTGTTGGTGGTGAGGGTGAGGCTTTCCATTCGTAAGTCGGAGGTTGAATTTTTCCTCTTTCGCCGAAGAAAAAAGAAAAAGCATGTGCCGGCAATTATTTTCTACTCTACTCTACCTTAGCTATAATACACGCCATATCAGTTATCACTTTCACCCCCACTTCAACGCTCGATATTCTCCTCCCTCGAGTATCGGAATGAGAGTAGTATATGGATAACGTTTGCACCATCCGCCAAATGCAAAGAATATAATAAGACTTAATAATGTCAGACGCCTTGAGGGAAAGAAAGGAGAAGAATAATACCTCAAAAGTTAGACTCTTGGCGTTCAGGAATACCCTATCTAGCCAAAGCTAAACATGGCTCCAGATGAATGTTAAAGTTGGGATAGGGAAATGATGAGTATGACAATGCGGAGATGAGCATGCCCAAATGCGAATTATCATGCTGTTTAAAGGGTGTCGTTGGGCTTACCCTTTGTGGAGAATGCATGCATGCATTACTTACATTGGAGGGAAGACGAAAGGGTGTGGAAAAAGAGAAAAAGAGAAAAAGATTGCCATATTGGATTTGCTGGAAATGAGGCTCAAGCAAGGAAGGTTGCTTTGCTTTATGCCCCTGCACACTTTCCTATTTTGAATTTCATTTTTTGATGAGAGAGAGGCGAGACATATTTTTCCGTGGGGAGCGGGGCTCCGGGGGGGAGAAAGTGACAGCACTAGCTTGCCGGCAGTCAGCCACAAGGACGAACTCTACTGCACTAGTCTTGCGGACTTTCCCAATCTCAAAACACCGAAATATTAAAAATTGTGCTCTGAATATATACCTAGTACTTACTCAAAGGTAGGATTATTACATACTACTTGATTGCTATGTGATTTTATATTGTTATTATTATTATGACTATTACTACTATCCTCAATAACATCATCGTTACTATCCTCAATAATATCATTACGATCATCATCATCATTATTATCATTATTATCATTACCATCATTCACTCTGGGTGGGACCAATATCATCAAGAGCCGAAGCAAGCGTTACAAAACTTAAAGTGAAGCCCTAAACTCTGTGTTCGAAGTAGCCAAGAAAAGACTCTTGCATGTTGGGAGTTAACAATGACCGGCGGTATCAGCTAGCAGGCGGATCCACCAAATCAAAGTAACAAACCCTTTATTCCCTTTTTTCCCTTCAGCCTTTCCACACAACTTGCTGTGCCTCAATAACAATGTCAAGTCGCAAGCATGGCCATTCATGCTTAGAAAGGTCGAATTGAGACGATAAATAGTAAGACGATTAAATGAATGAGTATTAATAACTAAGTACCTAGGCTATATTGTGAACGAAACGCTTTGACCCCGTGAAAATTTCTTATCCGCTGGGAGACTTTAGCAGCGGTCCTATCCAGGTTTGCAAGACGCATCGATGATCATATTAGCAGGGAATACAAACTATAGGTACCGTGACTGTCACATTTCCACCGGTACGGAGTACTCTTTTGCTCGAATTGGGAGCAATGACGGGAATAAGACATAAACCCAGCTGCACCATGCAAATTAAAGGTTAAAGGCGTCGAAGAAAAAAGAGCCCGGTCGTGATGGAGGTCTGAAATCCTAACAAGGGAAGATGAGTGAGGGATAATAATAATGCTGCGTGACGGTCGACAATCAAGATTATGTAGGGCAAAGCCTCGAGGGTTTTTATCAGGATCTTCTTGCGGCTCGCCGCGCTCCCGTCACCACCGTCGTCTTGGACCCTCGGACGTTGATTAACGCACGTGACTCAGCCTTATCGGCAAACCGTCCATCATCCGACCGAGTACTAATCTCCAAACAGAAAAACATGTCTTGGCATCAACCTCAGGCCGAACGCCCTACACGAAAAAAAAAGATGACACTAGTCATGTCAGTCCCCAAACCCGCCTCAGAGCAGCGATGAAACAGGCCAAAGACAGTGCATCTCCACAAATAACCCCATAACCACCCACCGTCCGCCGAACCATGAATTCCATCCAGCTTCTCCGCAACTCCCCCCACCTCCGCTCCGCCCTCCAACGAACCGTCAACACGGCATCTCGAACCCCGCCAACCCACCACCCCCCTCCCCTCCCCAACCTCGTCCCCACCCGCACCACCACCCGCCGTCCCCTCTCCAACCTCCTCGCCCGCGCCCCGCGCCGAAAACCCCACCCCCCCAGCGCCCGCCCCTCCTCCTCCTCCACCACGAAACCGCCCCACAACCCAAACCCACCCGCCCCCCTCGACCCCCCGTCCCCCTCCCTCTCCCAGCGCCTGCGGAAGCTCTCCCGCGAGTACGGCTGGTCCGCCTTCGGCGTCTACATGACGCTCTCGGCGCTCGACTTCCCCTTCTGCTTCGCCGGGGTGCGGTACCTGGGCGCCGACCGGATCGGGCGGTACGAGCGCGCCGCGGTGGAGTGGGTTCGGGGCGCGGTGCCGGAGGCCGCGCGGGAGGCGTGGCGGACGACGTGGGCGTCCGGGCGGGGGGGGACGGAGACGGAGGAGGAGGAGGAGGAGGGGGAGGAGGGGGGGGCAAAGCGCGAAGGAGGGTCCGCGGCCGTGGAGGCGGGGTACGATCACGGGGTCAAGGAGGCCGAGGAGAGGAACGGGAGTGAGAATGCCAGTGAGTTTTTTTCTCTTCATCTTTTCGGTTACTTTTTACCCCCCTTCCCCCCCGCCCCCTTACCGGTTCGCGTATCGGAGACAGACATGGGGGGCTGATGAGATGTCGGGGGCGGCGATAGGTATCTGGACGCAGCTGGCGCTGGCGTATGCTATACATAAAACTTTCATCTTCGTCAGGGTACCGGTTGCGGTCGCCGTCACTCCCAAGGTCGTCAAGGTGCTCCGGGGGTGGGGGTGGGATATTGGGAAAAGGAGGCCGAAGGGGGTGAAATGAGAAAGGGGTCCCTCGAGTGGATCCTGGGATGGATATGAGCTCTAGGTGTACGATAAGGACATGGCTGCCACTCAACGAGGGACGTGCTGCTCCCCAGAAGATCATGGCCGAAGAGAACCGGTCTAGCGACAAAGCATAGCACTAAAATTTCACTCAATACTATCCACCATAATACACGGAAATGACATTTGAATCTCAGTCTGATTGCTATATTTCCATGTAGGAATCGAGCTATCAAGTTACACGAGGCTGCATCAGCATGGAAATAACCTCGGACAACTCTTCTGATCGTATTTGGCATCTCACGGCCAAACGGTACCACTCCCCAGGCTCCACCGCTCCACAAGCCGATATTGACACTTTTGTTGGATAGTAAAACATCCCGCGGGGTATCTCAGGAACAACGGCCGTACATGCGCCACGGAAAATAATTATACAGGTTTTGGGAACATCGCTCGTATCGACGGTTGTATATTGTCAAGGCACAGACTTCCTCGGCCTGCCCCGACCTCGAGCAGCCGGGGCCTTGTTGATGGAGGCAGCAGGCATTGATTTTCTCGGTCTGCCGGCCTTTTTTCTCGGGGAAGATTCGGCGTTGGTGGGTGCACTTCTTGCCGCCGCAACGATCTTGATTTTCTTCCCCGTAGAAAATATGGATTTGGGTGCAGCTAATAATTTGCCGTTTGGCTTCCTTAGTATTTCCTCGTCACTTGAAGTCGAAGAAGAGTCTGGACTAGAGGACTCGTCTTCTGGATCCTCGTTATTTGCCCACTGAAGAGCTTTTAGCTTGGCCTTGCGGTTTTCTTCAGCTAGCTTCTGCGTAGAGTGCACGGGAAAGGTGTTCAGTTCGGGTGCCTCAACCGCAGCTTGCGTCCCTAGCAACTTTTCATCCGCGAAAGCCACTCTTGATGGCTTAGGTGGCCTTGGAGCTATGTTTGCCGACTGAGTTGGAAGGAGAGAAGATTCGACGTCGTTATTGAGCTGAAGTTCGGGTGCACCTGGGAAGGGGGATGGCTGCTCTCGAGGTGGGGAAGACTTTCTTCTACTGGGAAGCTCGTCCAATGTAAGAGATTGGTCATCCTCCCTTCGCTGGGCTAGATACTTGGGTAACGGCCGCGGCCCTTGAGGCTTGTTCACTGGCATGAACGAGATTGTTTCCTCTTGAGCAGCCTCGGAGTCACTAGAGGGCTCGGTGTACTTCACCGAAATCTTCCTTGTATCTTTCGCCGGAGCCGAGGCTGTTGAGGATTTGGAAGCTTTCTGCTTTCGAGTTGAGAATTCTTCGTCCAGCTCCTCTCGTGGTCTTCTCTTCTTGGGTGGCGCAGCAGGCACCTCGGCATGGGTGACGGAGGGCAAGTCTGACTGTAATAGAATCGGTGCTTCTTTCCTGATAGCCTGGGTTCCATTCGTTGTAGGTTGCGGATGATTGGCACTGACGGCGGCTAATTTGGTCTTGGGGATTCGCAATTTGACTCGTAGGCTCTTTCCCGTGATTGATGCTTCAGTACGGATGTACCGATCACCTAGCTTTGCATCTTCGAGCATTTGCTCGAGCTGGGTAAGGTGAGGGGGCTCGGGACCGTTGTGCTGTGGTGGCAGTACAGCGTCACTCTCCACTATTCTCCCCACATTTTGTTTTGGAGTTTTCGGTTGAAGGTAATTACTTGGTTGCTTTGAGGGCGAGGATTGAGACAAGGTTGGATCTGGATACTCGTACGCAATCCCATTACTTGTGAAACCCTGGCCTTGATTGTTTTGAGTGATCATGTTCGCCATCGGCGCCATGTGGTAAGGACGTCGACTTCCTGAGGTTATATCTCGTTGGTTCCTCTCCCAATCCATTTCGTTGTCCGATGAAGATACGCTGCTTGACCTGTTTCGGCCTCTGATCTGGGCCCCATTGGACGATTGGACGCGGTTTCTGTCTGTGCCTGTCTTCATCGAATTTCCATTCATGTGCAAAGTGGGCTGATGCATACTAAGCATGGGGTCAATCGGGATACCGGGTACCATAGACTTAATGCTTGAATCGAAATGTTGCCTTTGACCGTTCACGGGAGTGTGTTCTTCCTCGTCCACGTAGTTCTCATTCAGTGCCGGATCTCTGGCTCTGATTTGTTCCGCCTCGTCTTTTCGTCGACTCAGTCGTCTATTGTCTTCTGGATGGTCATCTCCTGTCTTCTTGATCCATTTCCCATTCGAAACACTGAAATCGACGAGACTCTCAACGCTTCTTGGATCGGCGACTTTTCTCGTATCATGTCCAAGCATTGTGCCACTAGGTTCGTATGGTTTGAATCCGGCAACAGAGCCACATTTTGCAACAGAGCAGATTTTGAGACAATGCGGACACTCCCAGTTCGGATTTTCCATCACGGTCAATGGCATCAAGTCGAACCCACGAAATAGGCTGCCATAACCATAGTGGCGGTCGCACTTAGTGCAGGGCGCGAGCTTCCATCGGCGGTCCGGATGTTGCGAAACATGGTCTCTCGCGTATTCCTTGCCAAGCTTGTCGAGATTGCGTTTCTTTGGCTTTTTAATATTTCCATCATCATCCACTTCAATTTCGTCATCCGCTTTCCTGGGAACACCGACTTCTTGTAGATGTCTTTTATCGAACGATGTCAGCACGGGTAATGGGTTCTTGGGATCACTCCAAGGTCGGATCTTCAGTTGCTCTTGACAGACTTGAGCCAATGTCTTCTTGCCCAAGTTCCTTCTTTCCACGTCCAACGGCTGAGGAGAAGTATCACTCAAACCGTTTTCAAAATTAATGATCTGGTGTCTCCACTTATCATGACTCTGTTGAAGCTCTTGCCAAGGAAATTGCTCCACCCATTTGTACTTCGATAGACAGCTGCAGCTACGACCCATTGCAAAACACTCCATGCACATGTCGTATGTATCATCGTCCCCATTCTCGAGGGTTACGATACAGGTAGAACAAGTCAAGAATCGATTGAAGATGTTACAACGACAGTATGAGCATGTGACGAAGCTCTCGTAGGGAAGATACTGACCACGTTTCTCAGATGGAGAGACAGGAGCCAGCATTTCAGAGAGCAGTATCTCCGTATACAGAGCGAAGAGGCGCTTGAAGTCTTTCTGAAGCTGGCGTATCTTTGGACTATACTCGATTTCCATTCGTGCGTGATGGTGTAGTGCCAATTGTCTCTGCGTATCAGCCTGCTTCAGGAGATCGGAGTATTTTTTCAAAGCAAAATAAATAATGGCTTTGTTCTTGTACTGCTCATCACGGCACACAATTCTTGCTCGCGGTAGTGCCTCGTGCAGGGCCATCTCGAGGGTCTCAACTGTTGTTCGATTCCAAGCCACTTTCATAGTAACGGTTCCACGATTCCATACTTGGTGTGGAGCTAGGGGAGGAATAAGGATAAAGTCTCCAACTCTTTGGTCCACGATGTATGTTTTGAATGGTGCAGCTTTCCAGGCATTTATCTGGGCAAAATGCGATTCTACCTCGATGTCATGGCCCAAGGTTGCTAACCAGTATTCGGACACGGTGTGTCGGTCATTAGTTTCGGTCATGAACCATATCGATGAACCGGGTTTCGTAGGTTTGCCGTGTCCGTCTTTGAGACCTGAACTCTCTACCATCAGGTTTTGTCCTAGACTGGCACACATCTCTCGGTGAGCAGGTGTATATGTACCCTCGTGGCCGATATAGCACATCAGGTTATCCGCTCTCATGGTCGGTGGAAGACAGCTCATCAGGTCCCCTGCTCTGGCCACACCTAGCCCCTTCATATTACCAGAGCCGGGCTCCTCTATTGATCCTGGTCCACCAAAGTCACCGATGCTTTCATTGAGGTAGAAGACGCTTGGCGGTATCTGTTCCTGTAGCTTGTCGTGCCATATCTGAGGACAGTCAATGTCTTTCAGATATATTCTCTGACGATCGCGTTCTTTGTAATTCTGCCGGTTCCATTGGTCAGTGAGCTTCGACAAGTTGTTGAGATAGTGCCCAATTGAGAGAGTCATGTTCTGCTGCTTGCTCAGATTGCGCGCTTGTTCAACTGTACGGTTAAATTAGAAGCTGAACACAAAAGGTGGTAATTACGCTCACATTTCTTTCCACAGTTGTCTTGCAACCATTGAGTTGTGAAGGTCCACTCATCCAGGCGGTGTTGGAACCCTTCGACAACGAGGGGCTTTCCTCCGAGAATGACGTGCAGCAAGACCAATTTGTCGAAGGCTTCTAAGCCTTGGGCTTCGATCATATCACATGATATCCTCGTCACGTACTCAAAGTTTGGAGTCTCCTCAACTAGAGAGGCAAGATCGAGGTCTGGAGGAATGGGGTCGAAGGCCGCCGACGGTCGTTGAGCAACCATATTGCTTGCAAAGAGGGGGCTGGTTGAGTCGATGGGTATATAAGATCATTAATCCCGCATGTTAGAGGTGCAAAAGCAAGGATGTAGTGTGAGGGTAAGAGAAAAGAAGTTGGGCGCGGCGCTCAGCACCTAGTTAGCGTACCCAGCCCGCTCATCTCAACTGCAATACCCCACGCGCAGCATCTAAGTTGAGGCTTGCTTAGCCTAGTAGTGACAGAGTGAGTACGGCAGTTTCGAGAAACGAGCACCAAGAAGATTGGCTCGTTGGCTGCTGGCTGGCTGGCTGTATATGAGAATTGTATCACAAGTTTGATCAGTTCTCCTCGCGCCGAGGGCCTGGCTAGCGTGCCAAGCCCAGAGCAATACAATTCACCATTGTTTTCTGAGACCCTCTGAGAACCCTACTTTCGATTTCTGCTGCGATTCCGTCTTTGATTAGTCTCGTTATCGTAGGTTAGAAGCACTAATAGCTTGCTGCTTGGAGCTTTGGATTCAACCCGTACTTTACTTACTTTACATTCCTTCCTTTCCCTCCGCTTGCAAAGCTTCTCTAATGATAGACGCTTACAAGATTTCAGAGCGATTTTACAGCTTAAGATTTCTTCAGTAGAATGGGATGTAGGGTGTAGGGCATTGGGGAGCTTTGTCTCTCTTCAAGTACCTTTCGATCACTTCGAAGTGCGCCGGCTTTCTAACGTTTCGTCGTGGACTCCGAAATACACAGAACCTCGAACCAAGAGAACCAAAATTCCTTTCCTACTTCGGCACCAGGCGAGAATGTTAGCCAGGAGTGGGCCGCACCAGTTGAAGGCAATGAAGCGATGCTTCGCCCATTGTAGCATCTTCGTTTCGAACAAACCATGCTTTCTACAACCCTGCTGGAACAGACATCTGTGCTGCCCAACATCCAGGACAACAGAGATTTCAAGTTCGACGCAGAGGCTCTTTACGACATTTACAAGCCAGCGACGAGCCTGTGCAGCTCCAAGCCTTAAGTTTACTGCTTTGCCCCCAATACAAGGTGCGAAAATCTACAGAACGACTCACCGTGAAGCTGCATCTGCTTTACCTTCCTCTGCAACTGTCTTACCAATCTACGAAGCTCCTCAGACGGGTTTAATCTCTTACCTACCTCGAACCTGGATACCATACGCGGAGTTAATGCGCCTCGACAAGCCAGCCGGAACATATTACCTTTTCTTTCCATGTCTCTTCTCAACGCTCCTAGCAGCCTCCTACACATCGTCGGGCTTACTCCCCGTCTTGACCACTACGTTGTGCTTCTTCAGCGGTGCGCTAATAATGCGTGGTGCTGGTTGTACCATCAATGATCTCTGGGATCGCAACCTGGACCCTCACGTGGCCCGTACACGTCTTCGGCCAATAGCTCGCGGTGCAGTCACACCTTTCAAGGCGTTGACCTTCACTGGCTTTCAACTCTTAGCAGGTCTAGGCATCCTCTTGCAGTTTCCGCCATCGTGCCTCTACTACGGCATACCTAGTCTTTTGCTGGTTGCCACCTATCCTCTTGCCAAAAGAGTGACACACTACCCGCAATTCGTGCTGGGCCTGACCTTCTCCTGGGGTGCGTTTATGGGGTTCCCAGCGTTAGGAGTGGACTTGCTGGCGGACGCTGCGGCGCTCAAAGCGGTGGCGGCGTTGTATGCAAGTTGTGTTTCCTGGACCGTATTGTACGATATGATCTATGCCCACATGGATATCAGAGATGATGCCAAAGTAGGTATTAAAAGTATTGCATTGCGACACGAGAAAGAGACCAAGGCTGTCTTGTCCGGCCTGGCAGTTGTGCAGGTCGGCTTGCTGGCCGCGGCTGGAACAGCGGCAGGTGTAGGTCCAGTCTTCTTCATAGGCAGCTGTGGCTCTGCAGCTGTTACATTAGGCTTGATGATAGGGAAAGTAAGGCTCAAAGAAGTCAGCAATTGTTGGTGGTGGTTCAGAAACGGAGCGTGGTTGACTGGAGGGGGCATTGCAGGTGGGATGCTTGCGGAATATGTGCTCAATTCCGTCCAGGAAATAGATTCGGCATGCTCTGACAGCTGCGACAGCTAATTGCATGTCAAATAGGTTTTTGATGCCAATTTTTCAGTCAATTCATAGAGACGTGGCCATGTACTATTCCAGCTTTCAGCCGGATATCATACTTCTATCGTCGCTCTTTGCAAGCAGTGCGTTACACGGAACATCATGATTCAGTAGCTCGGCCTGCGCCACCTCTTTGACTTCTCCCGCCTCGCTGCCCTCTCTGATTGCCTTCCGAGGCCGTCCCATTAGTTTGAGCGCCACCCAGACCATCCCCAGCCCCCATCGTCAACGCGGCGGTGGCTAGTCTATTTGAGAGATCGATCTGTGTGCGGATAGTGTTTGCGAGATATGAGACGACAAGGACGTCTTGAATGTGATTGTTGCTACAAGGAGTCAGTATGTGTCATAAGATCGAGAACTGTGCTTGGACTTACAAATCCCGCTCGATGTCCTCCGGGTCTACCTTTGGCGCCAGCGCCAGGACATTGAGAAGGAACTGACCCAGTGCACTAGATGGCGGGACTTCCTCTTCTATGACAGCTTCGACGTATTTCGATACTCTCTCGAGCATTGCAAGGACCTCCTCAATAGCTCTTTCCAAAGATTCGATGTCCGTCACGACATTCGCGGTTCTGTCCTCATTATCTTTTGCTCCCGAGATCAACTCCAGCCCACTCTTCTCCGCCTCTCCATACCGAATCTCATGTGGCACTGGCGTGAAAGCTGCACTATCCGCTGCCCTCTCAGCTGTCACTCCGACAGGCGCAGAGATGTACGTCCTAGCCTCGATCTCCTTTCCGGCATCCGTACTGATCGTCAGATGAACCGCAGGATGCGGCCAAGTCCCATCGCCTTGCCCGCCGTAGAAGTTCTGAATGAGCGCCGAGAATGTATTGAGCTCTGCTGATGTAGCGTACCATCCGACGAGCACTTCTTTAGGGTTTGCTTTGAGGTGGAGTCCTAGCATCTGCTTTTGGTACTCCATATCGACCTCGACCTGCTCTTGTGTTTCTGTGTGCCCAACTGCGAAGCAATTTCTGATCTCCACTTCTTGGCCATCTTCGCTACGCACGCCGAGCAGGGTTCCTATTACACGTTCTTGGTCTGCGTTGCGGCGGAGAGAATGATCTAAAATGGAGAAGATTGCCTAGAGTATGGTCAATTAGTAAATCAGACGCGGTGAGCCTTGCGACGAATACCTGAGGTTGTATTATAACATTCAATGGAGCTGTAGTCGGCTGCGAGCCTACTGCTGCAGGACCTAAAGGTCTTGCAAGATGGAGGAAGTCAGCGTCCACCATAATTCTTAGACAGACAGGGCGTGTGCGTCTTTATGGCCCAATTTTAACAGATTTCAACCTGTGTATTTTCACTTTGAGTGTAAGCTAAGAATTGTCAAGTGATGGTCGGTTTTGTGGGAAATCTTGGCAGATTATGTAAGCTGGAGAAGAAAAACGACCACAAAATCTTTCGTTTTCTTCATGGCACCTTCCTTTGGCAACAGGTCAAAATCTCGCGGGGGAAGTGAACGTCAAGGAAGAGGAGGTAATAGGGGCGCTCTTCGAGGTCGTGGAAGGGGCAGAGGCAGCGATGGTCATGCAGCAAGAGCAGGGAGGAAGAATGCTTTCAATTCGACACGGGTCGAAGAACTAATTGAAGACGTGCCTGAACATGACGTAGATAGCTCGGCAGATGGATCAGAGGGGATTGGGGCAGTTTCCGAGACCTTGAGTGATAGCGACGAAGAAGACGTTCCAAAGGACATCGTCAAACCATACAGCGCACTTCTACAGTCCTTGAACTCGGATAATGGCGAGCCATTGCGAAAGAAACGTAAAGTCGAGAGAACTGAAGTCTCTTTGGAGGTTGAGACACCAGAGAACGAATTAGATCGAGTCGAAGAGCCTGAAGATGCCGAAGACCTTGGCGTTGATGATGCTGAGGAGGCAGATGATCTCGAAGACGACTATGATCCCTTTCTAAAGCACTTTGCCCAAGACGAGGATACCAAACTCTCCCAGGGAATCCAGGATGTCAAGAACGACAGCTGGGCAACGAAAATATTCGACTCGAAACTTGAAGGAGGCTATTTGATGAAGGTCCCTCAGGTCTCAAGTTCATCCCTTGCCCATGGCTCGAGCATTGTCTTAAACACCGACGACCTGCAGCTGAAGCAAAGGCTGCAGGAGCCGGCGACGGAAGAATTGCCACCTCTTGATAGAGTGACTGGGAGACTCGCGTCGTCTATCATCAATTACAGAGATGTGCTCTTTCCCCAAAGGACTTTGCGAAATGCTGAGACGTTGCGAAAGCTGACTTGTCTGCATGTATTGAACCACGTCTTCAAGACACGTGATAGAGTCATCAAAGATAACGCACGCCTTGCGAAGGAACATACGGAGGACATAGAGCTCCGAGACCAAGGCTTCACTCGTCCTAAGGTACTTGTGATCTTACCAACGAGAAATTCATGTGTTAAGTATATTGATACCATTATATCACTCTGTCAACCGGAACAACAGGAAAATAAGAAAAGGTTCCAGGACTCCTATGCTTCAAGAGACGATCATTTTTCTGAAGACAAGCCCGCAGACTTCCGGGAACTCTTCGCTGGCAACGACGACGACATGTTCAGGCTAGGTCTGAAATTCACTCGTAAGACAGTCAGATTCTTCGCACAATTCTATAACTCGGATATCATCTTTGCCAGTCCACTAGGGCTGCGTATGGCAATGGGGGCAGATGGTCCAAAGAAACAGGATCATGACTTTCTCAGCTCCGTCGAAGTCGTGGTGATTGATCAAGCAGACGCGATGCTGATGCAAAATTGGGAGCATGTGGAGTACATCTTTGAACACCTCAATCTTCAACCAAAGGAAGCCCACGGCTGTGACTTCAGCCGCGTGAGAAATTGGTATCTTGATGGCAATGCCAAGTACCTCCGACAAACAATTCTGTCCTCCAGCTTCAACTTCCCGTCCCTCAATAGGCTCTTCACTCGTCACATGCTCAACGTTGCTGGAAAGATAAAGTACTTGAAGGAGGAGGATGGCGCCATGATCGATTTAGGTAGTTCTACGAGACAGACGTTCTCGCGCTTGGACGTCATGAGCCCTGTCACTGAACCAGATGACCGATTCAAATACTTTGCTACTGCCATTTTGCCCTCCTTAAAAAAGCACCGGAAGCTTGGTGCCGGAGTTGGCGAAGGTGTGCTGATCTTCCTTCCGTCTTATGCCGATTTCGTACGCGTCCGCAACTATCTGGCCAGCTCGTCAGATACGCAGGATATCTCTTTCGGCTCGATTTCTGAGTATACTACTGTCCGAGACGTTACCCGAGCTCGTAGCCACTTCTTCTCTGGCAGACAGTCGGTACTGCTGTACACCGAGCGAGCTCATCATTTCAGGCGCTACCATCTCAAAGGAGTTAAAAGAGTCATAATGTATGGGCTGCCCGAGAATCCAATCTTCTACAAAGAAATAATTGGAGGATATCTCGATTCTAGTGTTTCATCAGCTAAGCTAAACCCTCGAGAAACAAGTGCAAGGATTCTGTTCTCGAAACTAGATGCACTCAAGCTGGAGCGGATCGTGGGTACTGGAAGGATTTTGCCAATGCTTAGGGAGAAGGGAGGTGATACCTTTGATTTTGTTTGAGGCTTCTGTTTAGGGGCAGCATGAACATCAGCCAAGAGATGTACCTTGGCCGTAATCCAGAATGATTGGTATGTTCGGACCACATCTTCGGCTTCAGAGTCTGACGATATAGGACTTCCAAGGAAAAATCAACTAGCTAGCTTAGGGTTGCCCATAAGACCATAGTGCACTACAGTAGGAGATGCATTCAATCACAAATTTCTGTAAACTTGGGAATGATCCAAACGAAAGGTTTTATTCGAACCTTTTTTCAGATTGTTTGGCGGCAGCAAATGTCTTCAAACAATTTGTTGGCTCTATCATCCTGCAATTCACGCATTCATGCCGCCCAAGTTCAAGACTTTTTTCACCTCACCTGGCTTTCATCGCACCAAACTTCTTGCCATGCATAAAGTAACCACGAAGCTATAATTTCACTTTGAATTACTCCAATTTGCTACCCAGATTTGCCACCACCCACACATTACCCCACCCTACTTGAATGGCTATACTTGCTGCTGTCTTTTACCATGTGAGGTAGCTCTATAGCACACAGTCCATCATGACTACGATCGATTTGTACCAACGCTATCCACCCCACAAGGACTTCACTCACCATGGTAAAGCCCCAATCGAATTGAAAGCCTTCAACGGCAAGGACCCAGACCTCACCATGCCAACCCCAGATCCTTCACAATCCTTCGACGCCAAAGCCAAGCTCTTGCATGACATGCTTGACAGAGTAGTCAAAGACCTAGCCAACAGCCGGTCAGAGTCCGCCTCCGAATGGGACGGTACCCTTTGGAGGTCTCCTCTCCGGCCGAGGTCACGATCACCTGCCTACTCTGAAATCTCAGACTCGTTCGAATCGCCGGGTAGGATCGAGCATTGCACCAACAATCTCCTGTCGACTCCGATGTCACCAACGTCTGCCAAGTTCAGAGGCCCGGATGGATGGCCTTTAGGCATCGAAGCTGCCATGAACGATTTCCAGAGGGGGAGACTGAGTACTTCTGTCTTGCAAGAAAGAGAGCTTCCCAACCCTTTAATACTGCGCAAGCAAAAGCAACAGACGCCTCGTTTTGGTAGAACTGGCCTTCAAAAAGGGCAAGAGACCGCAAGTTATGAGAGCGTAGCTTCTGAAAAAAATGGCGACGGTCAAAACCAACAGGAGAGCGGGGGCCTCCAGCTGCTTGAATTCCAAAGAGAGCAGAGCAATGTGCTTTCACAACGGTATGGCGAGAGCCAAGACCACCTGGACCGTGCGAGCCTCGAGTCTCTGGCTTCCCAGCAGCAGGGTTACACGCATTATCAGCAACAGAGTCGATACCGACCGGAGAGTGTGGACCTCGCACTTCATGAATTGCAGCAGCAGAATGATGAGGAGACTGACTTAGACTCCATTTGCATACCGACTCTTTCTGCTCGAAAATATCGTGATGACCAGAATTCACTGGGGAACGCTAGTTCGGAGCTTCATTCCGCTCTAGCACATGGCAAACTGCCAATCGGGCTGGGCTTAGAAAACGCGGGCCTCGAACTTTCAACTTTTCAACTTTACAGCGAATACAGTGAAGACCGTGATCGGTCTCATACCCAAATAGATGGTACACTTCTACTCAATAAGGACAGCCCGCAGACAGCGCCAAATGATTCACCACCTCGCAACAAAGAAACACGTGAAGATACAGACCAAGCAGAATCACGAATCAACGCATTTTCCGACGCGCTCGAAGAGAAACCTGACTCTTCAAAAGCATTAGGCGCATCTGAAAAAACCCGGGTGGAGAGCATTGATCGCGAGATTGGCTGTCATAACACGTTCGAGGATAGTGAAAACAACACGCTTCCGGGCATTGGGCCACTGACATCCGAAGACAGTAAGGCCGATACTGACAGTGACATCGTCTCCTGGAGGACGTTAGGCCCACTCGAAGATATTCTGGAGGAGAGTGAAGACCTATTCACCAGCACTTTAATGCTGGATCAAGGCCAGCCTCAACACTTCGATCCAGGGTCCGCCGAAACTCTCGATCCTCAAAAATCAGGCAGGGCGGGCGAAAGGCGTGACAAAATGCTCGCACTCCAGGATCCCCAGGCAGAATCATCCACTCTACCCTCGAGTCCACCGCGTGTTCCGCCTACGTTGAAGTTGACGATCAACCCTTCCAGCAAACGGCAAATTGAATCGAGCAAGCCATCAAGCCAACGCCCTATTGACGCGAAGTCCTTCAAACCAATTATATCGCCTGCTACAGTGGCGGAGTTGAACGATCATAACCGTGAAAAGGGACGTGTCTCCGCAGCAGTGTTGGCAGAAATGAGAAAGACCGCAAAGTCTCAACCGCATTTCCAGACCGGGCCCGATTCATCCAAAGACCAGTCCCAAGCGGAAACCCATCCATTATTACGGTCCAAATCATTCTCTCGTCCATCATCTCAGTCTAGCAAAACAGTCGACGATTCTCCACTGAAATACATCTTCGAAGACCGTGACAGCGAAGGTCATGGACCTGAAAAAGGGGACAGCTACAGCCATCAGATCACCATGAAGCCTCGTTCATTGTTTCAACCCGAAGCTCAAGATGCCGAGAGCTTCATCACTGAAACTTCCACGAAAGAACATCCATCATCCCAGCTCGGTAAGATGATGAAGAATACAGCACCGACATACATAGGCAGTGATGATGACATTGAAGGTCATAAAGCTGAATATGCGGGGCCCCTTACCCCTGAGAGGTCCACTTTGAGGTCCTCAAATGACACCACGCTCGTACCATCACTGGAGAATGGAACACCTCCCTCAAGCTTCCTACCCTGTACCTCACTGTCAACAATGAGCCATCTTTCCGCCTCGGCGGTTGGGTCGCCAGACGTGATGCTGTCTTCCACCTCCCGGCGCTCGATCTCGTCATCCACGACGGGCTACTACCCGAGTTTGGCGGTTGGATCACCTGCAGCATATAATTCTTGGGCCTCAAGTCCACATTATCACGAGCACAGTAATTGTTCTAGCACACCTTCCCCAGCGGCTACTCTTCCTACCAGCACGGTTCCAACGCCGAATACATCTTTCCACAGCAATTCACCTACTTCTCGTGGAACAACGATGACAGCAAGCTCATCTTTCGGCCAATTCACCGGCAACTTAACTGCTTCTCGCGGAACCACATTGACACCGAGCTCATCCTTCGGTAATTTCACCGACAACAAAAACCGACGCTCAGTCTCACTTTCCAGTATGTTCGCTCGTTATCAAAAGGCGCGGTACCCCGACCTTCCAACTGCGGCTATGACCGACTCCATATTCTCTTCGAAAGAGTCCATGGAAAGGGATCAAGCAAGAGAAGTCACAAACGATCCGTTCACCTCCACCCGTGACACCACTACATCTGGTCGCTTTGGCTTACGTAGGCGAAGCCTCAGCAACTCCGGACGTCCCAGCACGAACGAAGGCATTGAGCGGGCACTTTCCACCATGATCTTCAACCCTAATCGCTCTCGCCATCACAAAAGAAGCCGCAGCACCTCCGCATTTGTTGATACCACTGCAAATCCAGACGGCAGCGGTCCCGGATATAGACGCAGTCTCAGTATAGCAACCAGTAGTGTCGAACAGAAGTGGGAGATGGCTCCACCGCCGACTCCCCTTGGGCTGCGTGATGAATTCTCCGTGCGTTACAGACCGGAACCGCTTGAAGCCGATGATCATTACTCCCCGCGCAACGACGCCTTGCAGGGGATGAAGCAAGGGTTGAAGAAGGTTTTCGGTCGCAAGTGAGCTTGGAACGCATGCTTATCGCGTTGCTAGATCTTCTTCCGATCTTCAGAGAGCTACACCATAAAAGTCAAAGTCTAAATGTATGCAGCTCATGAGATAAATAAAAGCCAATATCGATGCAATGTCGTTTCTACTGTTCAATCTTGTATCTTGTGACGTCTCCGAGCCGTAGCATCATCAGTTCAAGGGCTAACAGCAAGCCTCCTACCTTATGGCCACAACATCTAACGACTTGCACTTATTACATGAGTTGTATCTTCATTGCATATGGCACTGCCGCTCTTGAAACGTGGGGTAAAACGAAGTCCGTTCCGGTTGTACACTGCTAAGAGCCAAAGTTATCTGTAAATGTGCATCTGGAAAGGGAGAGTCTCGTGGAGAAAAAATGCCAAAGAACCACACCATCTCTGTTCGCCTTGCCAGATCAAGTGGATCTCGTCTGATGTTGTCAGGTGGTTATCCAGGAATGTCGCCCTCTTACGAAAATGCGTTTCTTAGATGTATGACCGATTGTTGACGTATTGATAACAGGCTTCTTGGCTTAACAACCAAGGCCCTTACACGTCCAACAACATACACCTCCTTTATGCCACCACTATCCCCGTCTACAGGTCTTACAATCACCAATCCACTCATTTTATACCGTGCTTTGCTCGCTACAAAAAGGATTGATCCGGACCCAGCCCAGCATCGTCTCGCGCTCCATCTCCAAAAGCTCTACTACCGTCTCAAGGACTACCAGCCCGAGATCGACTTCAGTCACCGGCTAGATCAGATCAATCGGCTTGTCAAAAAGCCTGCCATTGATCCGGCTGGGGTGGAAGATAGGAAACAAGAGAACAATGGAAGACGCCAAGGGATTCTCTCATCGTTGCGAGAGCATAAGGAAAAGGCAGACGCAACGGCGCTCACAAGGAGGCTGACCAGTCATGAATCAGCTGTGCAGTTGCAATCACCCCAGGGTCTACTTCTATATGGAGAGGTAGGAACAGGGAAGAGTCTGCTTGTGGACCTACTGGCCGACTGCTTGCCCAACCGCAAGAAGAGACGTTGGCATTTCAATACCTTTATGCTCGAGACATTTTCAAAGCTGGAACAACTACGTAAGAGTAGGCTTACAGGGTCATTAGCTGTGCCAGGAAGTGGAAGCCAAGACGAGGAACATTCTCTGTTATGGCTTGCAAGGGACATGATCTCTACTTCTCCAATCCTCTTTCTCGATGAATTTCAGTTGCCCGATCGTGCCGCTTCAAAGATCCTTTCTAATCTCTTTACTTCATTTTTCCATCTTGGCGGAGTTCTCATTGCTACAAGTAATCGTATGCCAGAAGAATTGGCGAATGCCTCGGGAACGGAGTTTACAACACATTCTTCACGGCTAGGTCTGCTGGGGAACAAATGGGGCCTACTGGGATCTAGGAACCAAGGCGGGAGGAGCGAGAACATGTTTGCTGGAAAGGGTGATTTTGCAGCATTCTTAGAAGTCCTGCGGGCTAGATGTGAGATATGGGACATGGAAGGTGGCAAGGACTGGAGAAGACGTGAAGCCGAAGAAGAAACTTCTACTGATACAAGATTAGACGAGGCTGACCAAAAATCTAATGTCGAAGGCTTTGAAGGTCTTGAGCATATGGCCTCTGGAAATTGGGGCCTGGGATATGAACAGAGCTTACATGTTAAGGAATCAAGTGAAGAGGTTCCTATAAACAAGAAACATTCCAAGGTAACTGCACCTAAGCACTACTTCGTAAGGCCATCAACAACAGTATCTCAGGAGGAGCTCGTGACGCTGGACAGCGCTTGGAAAGCCTCGGAGCTCCATGCAATTCAAAGCTCTACGTTACTACCAAACGATGATCTTGCAATACCCTGGAAGAGCACCGCTCTACGAATCTACGGCCGCAATTTACTGGTTCCTCGCCACCTCTCTGGAGTCACCAAATGGACCTTCGACGAGCTCTGCTGCACAAACCTTGGCCCAGCAGACTACATCACGCTCGCATCAACATTCCATACGCTGATCCTCACCGATATTCCCATTCTTACTCTCCTCCAAAAGAACGAAGCACGCCGTTTGATAACCCTCCTCGACGCATTTTATGAAGCCCGTTGCAAAGTACTCGTCAGCGCAGAGGCAGGCCCAGACGACATTTTCTTTCCCGAGACCATACAGCCTCCCAAAGACGGGGTAAGCACCGCATCTAGTGATGATGAAATCTACCCCGAAACCTTCAGTGAAATCTTCCAAGACCAGACCTCCCCCTTCCGCCCCAACACCTCTTCCTATATCTCCTCGGCTTCTCCACCATCCTATTCCTCAACCCCCCTCCCGTCCTCACAATTTCAAGCCTCATCCACCCGCTCTATTCTAGCAGACGAAGACAGCGATTTCGGCCCCGTCTACGGCGCCGGCCGAAGTCACGGACCCAGCGATGGTGCTCCAGGTGCTGGAAACGAGATTGGCCGACAATCTCCGGATTTTGCTCGTACAGGGACATTCACCGGTGAAGATGAGAGATTTGCTTACAAGCGAGCTAGAAGCCGTTTGTGGGAGATGTGTGGAAGGAGATGGTGGGCGAGGGACGAAGAAGGGTGGTGGAGGCCTTTGGGGAAGGAAGTCAGGCGTTGGGAGGGAGCCAGGGAGGATTTGGATAGTCACACTTCTGCGGGAGTCGCTCAAGCGGAGAAGGAAATCAATCAGAAAGACTTGTTCAGGCATGGCGCCAGTCCTTTTCGTACGAGTCAAGAGGCTCCTCCGAAATTTGGCTGGGAGCATGCATGGGGCCTTATTAAATGGGGGAAGAAGGCTGGCGCATGGGGAAAAGGGATAGAAGGGCTAGAGGAGAGAGGAAAGACAGAGAAGGGCAATAAGTGACGATGAGTTGGCCTTTAGAACGAGGCAAGCTACCCAGGACGATGTCCTGTACATTTCTACGAGATATGAGCCATTCATGGTAAAGTATGTAGTTCATGTTCTGAGATCTAGACCAACCATGACCAGATTGAGTCCTATCTTTGCTGCACACTCCAAGCTGCTCCTGGAGGCTCAAAGGACTAACGAGTGGCTCCTCCCTGGGCTAAAGAGAGAAATCGCCATTGCGGCGACCTCTCTGTCCAGCCATCAAGATTTACATCTAGAGATGCGCCCAAATGTAAACAGGCAATCGAGCCCCTCCAGAGAGCTCTTCCAAGACCCAGCCTCTGCTCTCTCCGCAGCACAATCCAGATTGTAATGTAAGAAAGCCTCTGCAGTGCAGCAGAAACCGCCCACGGAGCCCACAGCAGCAGCCGCAATAACTCCAGCGCCAGGACATCGTTTGCCAACAAGCACCAGCGGCATCATCATCAACCACATCACATCCCAGTCCAGCTTGACTCTGCGCGCAGGCTCGTGGGGTTTCTGTTTGCTCCGAGATGGCCGTTACCGTTGCTCTTTGCGAAATCAGCTTCTTGTCCCCGGAGTCCTTCCTCCTCCACTGGCACCACGCTGTTCGACGTAGCCAAGGGATTACCACCACACCCACGCGTGCGTCCACAAGCATTGCATCGAAGCGCTGAGACCTCCTCCTGAGGCCCTGCCTCAAATTTTAATGGCAGTCTCTCCGTCTCGGCAGCAGTGGCGTCGATGCCAGCTAGGAAGGTTGCTTCATCGTCTTTCATGACATCCGGGTGAGACGAGATAGCCTCGATGGTCTTAGGCATATGAGCGCTGGCGGTGGAACTCTCGACAGGGTTCTCGGGAGGTGAGGCAAAGGTGGAGTGCAGCCGACGGCACCGATTTCGAGCTTCTGAAGCCAAGAGACCAGCTTGTTCGCGGGCTCTGTTTTCTTTTTTCTCCTTTTTGGCAATCCGTAGCGCCATTGTACTCTTTCTCAAGTTTGTGTCTGCCAAGTCTGAAGAATCTTCACTCGTCTCGTCTGGTACCAGTGCCATCCCCCGTGAAGGATTCGCAATGTTATCATCATCGATGAAATCTGCCACTACGGCCGCGAAGGTCCTCGACGGTCGTTTTCGTTTGCTGCTAGACACCCGCCTTTCGTTCTCACTAGATGTCTCCTCATCGTCACCGGACCTCTCGATCGACTCCACTACATCCTCATCTACTGCTGACTTCGCAGGACCGCTCATTACCGTCTTCTTCCCAGTGGTTTTATTCTTCACCTGTGACACCTGCTTGTCAACTCTTAGGATGGTGCCATCCTTTACGCCAGGAACAGAACTTAGAGTAGCACGGTCGTCTAGCTGCACGTCATGATGCAGCAAGGCTCTTCCTTTCATCGACTGCCATGGCTCGAATTTGGCTTTGAGGCTGGCAATGGTGATGGATGATCTGACTTTGAAGGGTGTGATGGACCCATCGAGCATTTGGACTGTGATTTGCATGTCGGTGGATGGAAGTAAGGCCTATGGAATATTGTTCTTGGGCAATCGGTATTTCCCAAATATTTTCTGAATATCTGCAATTTGAATTGAAATTTCTGGGCCGAAGGTTAGGTTTGAGCTGACATGTGAAATGAATTGAATGGATCGCCCCTCTTCAGATCTGGTTTTACTGACGCCTTTCCGCCAAAAGCCATTCGAATAAGACACTTGCCTCAGTGGGCTCAGAGATGATCCAGGCCTCAGTTCTCAGCGATGTCCTTGGTCGTAGTGGCACCTGGTCGCAAAGGCAGCCCAATTACATCATGCTTCGACAGTCTTCCTCAGAAACAGTCAAAGAGAGACACATTGCTTCGTCTCGGATCAATGCAACACGTCGACGCCTCCAGCGTACATGCACAACAATCACATTCTCAGTTCAAGGCCACAACCTCCCATTGACAATTTCAAACTACACTCATGCCCGGCTTCCAAACGTCGCCAATCCTGTTTACCTCCTCGATAAACCTCTTATTCGTGATCTGCCCCCCCTTCCCCCTCCCACTGGCAACAGCCATGGGCGTATGTTCATCTGGCACATAAAACGGGTTCTGTAACAGCCGTATGTACGCTGTTTGCAGCGCCCTGAAAGCCTAGTAAAGTAAACCCCACATGTCAGTATCTCTACCCCACTAAGGTTCCCACTCATCCTCTCCATAACCACAGAGGTGAGGAACTCACGCCCCTCAGGTCCCCATCCGACAAGCCCCTCGCCGCCCTGTTCCCACTTCTGCCCCAAGCGTCAACAACGAGCGCGAATCTCGTCCCCGTCCCTGTTTCCCAGCCCCAGATACTCAACCGCTCATCGACCGCCTGCAGCATGCCCAGGTCCTGGTCGACGCGGTTCCGGTCTCGAGCACGCGCATCGAAGATGTCGAGGGAGGCGTTGAGAAGGAACGAGAATTCGAGGTGCGCGGAGGGCGTGCTGGTGTGAGGGGGGAAGAGGGCGATGTGGAGAGGATTGTCCTGTGAAAGTGTTAGTTGCTGAATGATGGTGAAGTGGAGAGAGTATGGGAGAGTACATGTTTGCCTATTATGCCTATGCAGGCTATTGATGGAGTTGTCATGGTGGGCACTGGAAAACAACGAGAGCAAGTGGTTTGGAGATGTTATGCTAAGCGCGGGCCGCGGGGCTGACTCATGGGGGCTGCGAGGCTGCTTAGGGGCGCTACAGCTCTAAACGGGCGGTCTTAGGGGCTCATTCGGGGCTCATTAGCCAATGGCTAGGTCAAGAGGTCAAGGCAATCACATATGACCACCTTATTACTTATTCTATTGATCCGAGGCTCCTCTGCATCGAATTATTAAGATAACATCTATCCTCCTATAAAAACATGGAGAAAAATATCCATCTCACGCAACACATTGCTATTCCAGATTTTGTTCCCAACCCCGCAGCCTCTACGCCACTTTCACTGTCGCCGTCGTCGTCGCCTTTGTGGTCGTCGTCATTCCCACATTTATCAGCGGTTGGCAAGTTCCTGAAAGTGGGCCCGTAATCATGCAATCATATCCCACACAACAAGAAAGGATAGCTGCTTTGCACGATGCTAGAGAGGACACCATTAGAAACCAACTGGAGCACAGCGGACGATAATGATGTAGAGAAATTATGTAGAGCGGAGAAACTACCTCCAGCAGCGGTGCAAGCTTGAAGAGGAGCCACGAGCCTGACGCTGATTAGCACACGAACAGTAGCAACGATGGTGGAGAAGCAGAGCTCTTACTTTTTCGCTCCCTCAGGAAGAGCCGCAGGGATAGCTTCAGGAATAGCCACTGGTATTGGCTCAGGTAGCGCAACAGATAGAGAGAAGCACATCATAGCAACAGCTACGATAGCTTTGAAGGGCATCATATTACTTTGGTTGAAGAGGACGAGATTTGCGGAAGGTACAGCTTGTGAACTTTGAAACGGTAGTCGAAGTTCTCAGAATTATGACATTCATAGGCTTGGAATGCGGTGGCAACACTAATGCGGAATGAGCGAGATAGTCAACAAAGCCTTACGTGTCTCCGGTAGCATGCGTAATTGACAGACACTGAACAATGAGTTTGTCGTGCTGAGTGTATCACGTTTTGGAATTCAGGAATGCATGAAGAGTCTAGAATTGATGTATGCTTTCCCTCTGCTCATTGGCCAACAACGTCTCTCGGCTTCGGCATCAAGTGTTGCAATCCGTCACGTTGCTGCTACAAGAAATGCTCAGCAAGAACGCGTGGCCAATCCGGAGTGATGTATTTGTATTTAGAGATAGCAGATTCTCTTTCTCAGCCTGGACGCTTGAAGACCAGCTGTCGACTAGCGGAAGGTAGAGTGACGACAAACAAAGCTAAGGCTGTCGTGTACACATGTATCGCAAGAGATGCGTGGTGGATGCGGGCCGGTGAATGAGTGGGGGAGAAAACTTCAGGTTCTGACACAAGAACATAGGTAAAGCATACTCAGGTACGAGGAGAAGGGCTAGTACCTATCAATAGGAGTGGGAGGAGTAAAATAGGCGGAATGCGCAGTGTGATAAGTTAATGAATGATTGGATGGCGGGAGGTGTGTTGTTGAGTAGGCTTTAACCCGATCTCAAACACATGGAGGTGGTACGAGATTTGGCAGGTACGAGTCACGACCTAGGCACCCTGTTTGCTTTTTCAGCCGCATCTCCTGCTGAAATCATCATCATCAAGCGTTCAAGTATGTGAGAGAGTTATGAGGTCGCTTCTCTAGCCCCAGGGCATTTACAAGTGGCCATGAGTTTCTCAGGCGCATCGGACGAGGCAACCAGAGCCACGAACTCCGCACGCGCGACTGGGTCCTCAACGCCGACTTCACCCAGTTCAAAGGTTCAGACTGCTTGGCAATCTGTAAAGAGCAATTTCAAGGCAAAGACGTCAATGCCTGACTTGAAACGCTGGTTGTCATCCTCACGAGCCTCAGAGTCGAACGGCCAGGGGGGGGAACGCCACCCCGAAGACGAAGAGCAAAGCCTTTTCTGCGAGTCTCTCCTCGGTTTGATGCAACGAACTGGCAGATTTGAATACCTCGATTACGGCAAAGACAGTTCCGAGCCAGAAGAGGAGGAAATTGAAACCACACACTCACAGAAAGAGAAAGGGAAAAAGAAAGATCTGCGGCGTCCACTAAAGCGGTTTAGCTGGTCTCGCTAGCGCCCTTCCGACATCAACCACTCTCGAACCTACGAGCACATGAATTTATTCAATTATTTTGCCCCACGCCTCACTAGCTTTCATCTTCTCTTTGGCAGCACGTCTGCCATTGTCCACCTTCATCATGCTTTCTAATACGAGATTAGCAGCCTCTATGGCCCTACGAGGTATTCTCTCCCCAAACCTTTGTGGTTGCCACCTACGACTGACCCATGCTTCTTGACAGCGAAACCAGCATCAGCCCTCCTTCCCTTCCGATCAGGTCCATCAGCGTTTATTTCGTCAACAGCATCAAAGTCTGCTACAACAGACGTTACACCATCGCGCGATGCACAAGGCCCGCCGCTCAGCGTAACTGGCAAGCCTCGAAGAGAAGTTCCCTTGCCGAGTCAAGAAAAGAAAGAGGGTGCCATGCAATACGCCTTGTATGTCTCGTTCACCCAATTTCTGTCTCCAATTTGAAGACGTGGCTAACGATCTTCCCCCTTCCAGAACAACCATGGATCAAATTGCTAATTGGGCCCGTCAAGGCTCTTTGTGGCCCATGACATTCGGCCTAGCTTGCTGCGCGATAGAGATGATGCATCTTTCGACACCACGTTACGACCAAGATCGCCTGGGTATAATTTTCCGTGCCTCGCCTCGACAGTCAGATGTTATGATTGTTGCTGGCACCCTCACCAACAAGATGGCTCCTGCATTACGTCAAGTGTATGATCAGATGCCGGATCCGAGATGGGTGATCAGCATGGGTTCTTGCGCGAACGGAGGGGGTTATTATCACTACAGCTACAGTGTTACTAGAGGATGCGACCGAATTGTGCCCGTGGATATATACGTGCCTGGATGCCCGCCTACAAGCGAAGCATTGATGTACGGCATTTTCCAACTCCAGAAGAAGATGAGACATACACGTAAGCATTTCCGGCTCTAGGATTTCTCTTCATCTCAAGTTCCGTTCTTAAGGCACTTGATAGGAGCATTGCTCCTCCAACATGCTTTCAATATTCGAGAACCCGTCTTTTGAATAGCCAATGCTAACTCATGCGTTTCATCAGGGATTACGCGCATGTGGTATCGAAAGTGAAGGATTACGAGCTGGTGGATCGAGAATTTTTCCCCTTCAACTGTATAGCTTCTGCAAGTATGCATCCGTTTCAGCAGGAGTTTGTTGGCGTTATCTGGTAATTTTAGCGATGTGCACAAGCAAACGCCAAATATCATGGCATTGGATCATAGAACAAGCTTTCTACAACCGCGTCTCATGCAATTTCACACCTGTCAGGCTTAGGAACCGGCCGTAGAACAAACGCCAAGACTTTGGGAACGCCGCAATTCAATTTCCCGCTTTCACGACAAACCACCCTTCAAAATCGAATATGGCACCAATTTGACATCTACACCAAAATGGTGGCTGACGTGCATGGAGAATATTTGCCATTACGGCTTGGTGTACCACTTTCACGAAATGAAGCAGTTGACCCATACTTTCCGCCTGAATAGGCTGGGCAGCTGTTGTCCCCAACGCTTACACAATGCCTTTTGCACTCGACATAGAATACTAGTCTCTTTGTGCAATACAAATTTCACAAGATGGAATTCCACAAAGTCGACATCTCGACCCAAGACTGCCCTCTTCTTCCCTGGTATTGAAAACCCATATTCTCTACCAACCCCTCATCACTAACCACTCCCTGCTCAGGCCAGGGTGTACAGCGCATTGGCATGGCCACTCCATGGGTCTCTGCCTTCCCTCGCATCTGCACTCCATTTCTGGAAGAAATGGACCACATCCTCTCCACGCCGCTCTCCAAAATCATAGCGGAAGGGCCCAACTCGACCCTCACGGCCACCCCAAACGCTCAACCCGCCATCATGGCTACCTCAATAATGATACTACGTGTCCTTGAGCAGGAGTTCGATTTCGATACCGGAAAAAGAGTGGATGTTTGTTTGGGGCATAGTCTTGGGGAGTTTGCAGCGCTGGTCAGCAGTCGGCATCTACAATACGAGGATGCTCTAAGAATGGTGACCAGAAGGGCGGATACCATGGCCAGGTGCAGTAAGGATGCTACGAATGTCGAGGGCGGGGAGTACGGCATGGTCGCACTGGTATGCGAACCTGACCGGCTTTTGAGTCTCATCGAAGCAATACACGACTTTCTAGGCCATGGAGTCGGTGAGGGTGGCAGGGCCGATTCAGCGAGCCACACGCCGCCCATCGAACAGGTGGTCATTGCGAACATCAATAGTAAAAACCAAATCGTACTAAGTGGGAGCATTGAGAAGATTCAGGCTCTTTTGGTGAACTTGAGGCAATTCGGGGGTCACGATCCAAGGGCTGTGAGGCTCGCAACGGATTCGCCTTTTCACTCCCAAATAATGGCGCCAGCGGCGAAGATGATGCGGGATCTGTTGGATGAGACAGAGATCGGCTTCGAGCAGGCTTTGTTCCCATGTGTCAGCAACGTGAGCGCTAGACCCTTTAGTAGCGTGAATCAGTTGAAGGAATTGCTGTCAAGGCAGTGCGTGGAGACTGTTCGCTGGTGGGATAGCATACGGTGGCTTGATCAAGAGGAGGGAGTGAGGCGCTGGGTGGGCGTTGGACCGGGAAAGGTCGGGCGGAATCTAGTAGGTAAGGAGGTAGGAATGAGGGGCCAGGATACGATCAGAGGAGGCGGGGTCTGGGGAATCACAGAGCCGAAAGAGGTTGATGTATTTTTGAGAGGTCTAGAAGCGACAGAGGGCGTGGAGTGAAAGGAGTTTGATTGCTTGAGAGGTGGCTTTACATCACGCGAGTGACACTAAATTATCTCCGAGCCGTACCTGCGGCCTTTGTATGTTAGCTTGACTACAAAGGTCTGCTGGGATTCGATGTTGATTTTCGACACAGCCCCGAGGTTTCAAAACCTCTGATTCGTTCGAAAAACTTGTATTGTCAGTCTTTATCATTTTGATCCATCTCAATGACTTAAGCAAACTACCAAATCATGCTTTGCCTCCAGAAGATATCATGCGACGTGGGGTAGAGTATGATATATCAGAAAGCTGACTGCGCAATCCTATATTTCATGCATCTAATAAGGTTGTAGTCGCGGTTGGGAGCTCTACGAATAATTGTTGCGAGGCATAGAATGGATAAGAATACCTACGGTTAAAGCTTGAAACGAAATGTGGTCGCCCGTCGACTTTCCGAACAGCCCCGAAAATTTCCCCTTCACAACACGGGTCCAAAGTGTTGTCACCACGTGTTTTCGTATTCTCCATCGTTCCCTACTCTCTCCAAGACCCTAAGATGCGATACTGGCTATCTCTCAAGAGAGGTTGATGAAGGTAAAGTAAGGTATTATAAGGAGCGCTTAGAGGCGCCGTCATGGCCTGGATCTTTTTAGCGTGCCAAGTGGTTTTAAGGTTCACTTTAGGCGTTAAATGGCAAGCGCCGCTCCTGCAATCCCAAGCTTGAAGTGGTTGGTCTGATTTCTGCATGATGACAGCAACAAGGGGCTAGATGTGCGTCCAGTTTCATGCCTGCAATTGGGCGGTCCGTTCTCCTCTCCTCTCCGGATTTCCAATTCCCTACCAGCCGTGATCGCAGTATTTTGATTGGTCGATAGACTGGAGACCACATTTCTCCTCATCTTTTTCCTCATATGGTCCGCTGGTCCCGTCCTATCATGACCACTGATGATTAGAATGAATAGTCATCTCTCCTTACGCCTAACCTGTTACCGTTCATTAGTTGTCTCTGTCGCCAGCAACGATTTGGCTTGAACTGTACGATTCTTCAATCGATTTTGGAGCCGGGCTGTCGGTAAGTGAGGTTTGGAGATGACCGAGGCAAACACGGCAAACACGCGCGACGTCGAGCTTGCAAGATTGCGGGGCTATCTCAAGTGTCTCAAACTCTCAAGTCTCAAGTGTGCTTCTTTGTGCATGGTGGCGTAGCTAGATCGTTATGATGCTAAACTGTGCCACGGCTCCCGCCGATGCACACCAAATTGGACGCAGATGGTGAGACTCGATCCATGAGGGTGTCAGCTTTGTTGGCCAACACTTTGCCAACGCTGATTGGGTCTTGGCGCTTCCAAAAAGGTCTCTGGAACTGCGGTATAAGCCAGAATGAAGTTGGCCAGTCAAGCTCTCAGTTGCAGTGGTGTTGCAAGATGATGGTGTGTGTTACCTCCTCGGAATCCGAGGTTGCCTCAGCGGCTTTCCATTTGACCAATGCAATCGCGCCGTCAGACCCTCGTCAATTTTAACTTTACGAGCTTCAGGAAGCGCTAAATTTTTAGCCCTGTGCCGAGTGGTCAAAGCAAACTGGGGCTGGCCATCTTGCCGCCGAGCTGACTCCTGCTGCCTGCATAATGGCCACGCTAATAATATTTATTGAATAGCGTGACCTTCTTGGCCCAGGAATATTTGTGTAGGATTCTGCTGAAGAGGTGTAAGCGCCCATGAAAGCATTGAGGGGGGGTGGTGATGAATCCAATCAGGAGCGGGTGGTGTGTCTTTGCCTTATTCTTGGCTGCAGCCTCGAAATTTGAAACCGAATCATAGTGATCGGCATTCTCCCTAGCAATCGAACTAGTAATTCCCCCGCTCCATAATCGCTCACTGCGTTAAAGCACAGCCGCCCTCCCAACTCAGCGTCCCATCCCAACTCCGGCTGTGATCCTGCTGAACCAAGCCGCTGGGTCTCTTTGCCTCATACAGTGAGGTCTGTGAAGATTCACACTTGTTTTCCAAATGGGTATGAGTGAAGAAAGCGTGCGAAATTAAAAATTTATAGAAGCTAAGCACCGCGCGACAATTCACGCCAGTCTCATTAGCGCACCGAGGGCGGATCGGTCTTTCTAACCCTCCCTCCCCTCTCTTTCACACCTTCTCTCCAACACGATCGCACCTTGGTGACGGCTTCACGTATCCCCAAGCTGCCCGCCCAGTTCGTCCCTCGGATACTATGGATCGGTGCTCTCAATCCGCGTCGACTTAGTCTTCAGTAGACGCATTATCAAGCGCGCGCACGCGGCCTTCAGACACCTCGAGCAAAGGCGTACTTCAAGTGAGTGTTTAATGTGCCTTGCGCTATGTAGATCGTATATTGTCTAAAGGCGCGATATTTGCTCACCGCGCTGGCAGGTCAGAATAAAGAAATTTCGCGCCTACCACACGCAGTAAGCGACAAACTCGCGGGTGTGAGGTGAATCATGGCAGCAATCACTTCCAACCAGCCCAGCGCCGGCGAGGGGCAGGGACTTCACGATAATGATCATTTGGCTGAGCCTAGACCATCGTTCACTGCTGTCAATGGCAACACCTCTCCGGGCCCTCCAGCAAAGCCCAGGCCAGATCATGAGCCTCAGAAGGAGGGTACTGAAATCCCCCCAACTCACCGTCCGATCCTTCCAAACAATCAGCATGAAGCTCCACAATCTCCGGTTCAACCTCGCCAGGATCGACCAGCAAATGGACCGGAGCCAGCGCGACAAGAGAGACGGCTGTCGCCAGCTCCAGCTGCACCTCCACCTCCACCTCTGAACCAATCTCAAGCTTCAACACACCCCCAGGCTCCCACACATTCTCAAGGCCCAACACCAGGTCCAAATTACGCTCACCCATTCGAACGCCCACCCTCAACGGCTTCACAACGGCCTGAGACCTCCAACGAACCAAGAGCACAATACCCAAACCATTCCAGGACTCCGAGTAATCAACAACAAAATGGGGTCATGAGTCCCCAGGTGCAAAAGCGAAAGCGGTCCTTTGATGGGGAGAACCAACGCCGTCCCGATTATGATCACCAAGCCGTGTACCCCATGCATGGTCCTCCTCCCAGCCCCGGCGGTCAGCGTATGCATAGCATGGACAACGGCCCTTCAAGGGAGCGACCAGCCTACAGCCCTCGCCAAACGTATCCTCCACCCCCAGAAACGTATCCGCCGCCACCTCCAGATGCGTATCATGGGCCGCCGCAGATGCGAGAAAGCCCTCCTGATATTTACCCACGACCGGATCGACACCAGCATGTGAGGAATGACTACGATAACCCTGTCGACCCTTCTATTGCCCCAGGTCAACCCAGACCATACTATTCAGACCAACAGATGGCTGATTCGCTGCGACAACACAATCGAAGCTATGATTCAATGCCTCCTCGTGACAGTTATGGGACTCCAGAGGACGATGATGAGCATGGACCATACGGGGATTATGGTGCGAACCGTAGCTCTGCAGACCTAGATCGTAAGCGGAGAAAGAGAGTTTTCAGCAATCGTACCAAAACAGGATGCATGACCTGTAGACGGAGAAAGAAGAAGTGTGATGAACAACATCCGGAATGTAAGCTCAATTCTCGAGTACCTTTTCACGCTGAGATCTGTTTACTAACAACCATTAGGTAACAACTGCTTGCGAGGGGGTTTTGTCTGCGAAGGGTACACCATGAGAAATACGTGGCAGAAACCAACCAACGCCAAACAGCCCATCCCTCTTCAATCAAAAAATGGCTACCCGCCCCAGGGTACTCCTTCTCGTGCTACATATCCACCTGCCCCTCGCTATCAGGAGACCAGCCCAGAGTACCCAGGCCCGTCGCCTCACCAGATGCAGAGGTCGTACGAAGGGGATCGAGTCAAGCCAATCGATGTTGACAATGATCGTGACCAAGTCTATGGGAGGCAGAGTCCTCCGGACCAACAGAAGGCTGCATGGGCCAAAGCTCCACGACCGTACCCAAGCCATCCTCCGTCTATGTCCAAGTATGACCAAAACGGCCACCGTGGTTCCGTGTACGAGATGCCTGATTCCCAAGAGCAAAATTCAATGCATCCGCCAGCTTCTGTGCATCGGACCAACTCCTCTGCGTCGCAATACTCTCAACAAGCACCTCATCCACCAAATCACAATAACACTCCACCAAATCAAAACAACGTACAGGCCATTGCCCAAGCAGCTACAACCCACTCAGCCGCTATACGTCCATCTCCATCACGTCACAATGAGCAATACACCGAGCGAGAAAAGATGCTGAAGGGGCTGTACTATTTCCCGTTGACCCCTGCCCTCACCGAGGACCGCGAGCGCTGCATTGCCGCCATCTGGCGTTTCAATAACGCAACGAACCCATCTCATGGTGCCAGCCCTGAAGAGCGCTGTCGCTTCTTCCGTAAAATCATCAGCCTGCGCCCAACTCCGGAGCCACCTGGTCCCAACGGCGAAATCCCGGCTCCGCAGATGGAATTGCCCTTCGGTAGTGTGGGTGAGCGAGTTGTTGTAGAGGCGCCTTTCAATTGCGACTACGGTTACAATATTACCGTGGGCGATGACGTGCTTATTGGTGCTGATTGTCGCATCTCTGATACTTGTTCAGTCACGATTGGAGCGAGATGCATTTTCAGCCCTAATGTGAAGCTTGTCTGTGCTACCTATCCCATTGATCCGAGGAGGCGCAAGGGGAGCAATGGGGCGGCCTTGGGTAGGAACATTGTGATTGAAGAGGATTGCTGGATTGGAAGCAACGTGACCATTCTGGCTGGTGTGAGGGTTGGCAAGAGCAGCACTGTTGGCGCCGGAAGTTTGCTACATCAAGTAAGACGGACCCTATTCCTGACACAAAGCTTAAAAGTAGAGACTAACGAAGGAACAGGATGTCCCAAGATTTACAGTAGTAGCAGGCAACCCTGCCAAAGTGAGCCGAGGCATTTACGACGGGAACGCTGACGGCCAGTGAACCTCGATCTGGCAGACTGTACTGCGGTATTTCAAACCTACTGTGCACTATTCTTCGAGACTTATTAAATGGAAGGCTCGCCTTCACCATCTTGAGATCCTTTATGATACCGAAAGACGGCCGAGATGTTGACGGATAGTGATTCACGAGCGGGCGAAGACTCCATCACCCTTGGTGCTTTATAATGTTCATGTCCTTTTTTACCTTCGAAGCTTGGATCGAAGGCTTGCTTTCACGCTCTTCGGGTTCATCAATACCAAAAAATGGCTCCGGACCTGCATTCTTATTTTTTGGCGCATCCTCTGGTGCGAGGCGCAGAGTAGCGGCCTTTTTTTTTGTCAAAAGTGTGTGTGCTTCAGACGGTATTATTCCCAGAGAGAAAATTCGCCTGCGTCGAACAGAGGCGTTGGCGCCAGTGCGGCATGTGTGTTTTTTTATTATTTTTAGCTACACCATTCAGTTCGTGAATAGCTTCAGGGGATGGAAGTGTAAATAGCTCTCTCGATTTAGCTCAAGCTCAAGCTTTCATCAAGACTCTCCAACCGAGACGGGGCACCAGTGAGATCCGGAGGGACGCGTCTGATTCTGTAGGCATGTAAAATCCCATGCACGTCATCAGAGCACAGAAGTCGACAATATCAGCAGCACAGGGAACGATTCAGAAATGCATTTCAACAAGTTTTTTTTGGCATGTACCGTATCTATCTGTATCGCTCATCAACCATGCCTCATGATGCTGCTCTGCTTTCCATCTCCAGCCACAGATCGCTTAGCCATTGACCACAACGCCGCCGTTAGGATGCAGACTCTGGCCAGAGATCATGCTGCTGTCCTGACTAGCCAAGAACACAAAGCAGGTCGCAATTTCCGACGGCTGCGCCGGACGACCCATGGGTGTAGCGCTGAGTTGATCCTGTGCCTCTTTGGTCATGGTTGAGGGGATCAGTGGGGTCCAGACGGGACCAGGGCAGACGGCGTTGACGCGGATACCGTGACTGATCTGCTGGTTGTGCAGTCCGCGTGTGAAGGCCACGATGGCGCCTTTGCTGGAGGTGTAGTCGAGCAAGTCAGGACGACCTATGTATGCGTTGACGGAAGCGCAGTTGCAGACCGTGTCGCCGCTCTTCATGTGCTTGAGGGCGTATTTGGAGAGGTAGAAGTAGGGGTGGATGTTGGTGTCGAAGGTCTTCAGCCATTGCTCTCTGTTGGTTCGAGTTAGCATTGATGTCGTTAGGTAGAAGATTGGGGGGGGGGGCTTGCTCTGAAAGCTCACTGATCGTGGGAATCATATTCTGATATGCGGCGTTGTTCACGAGAATGTTGATGGCGCCCATTTCTGAGACGGCCTTCTCGACGAGTTCTGCGCAGTTTTCCTTCTTGGTAAGGTCTGTGGGGAATAGATAGCATTTCGCTCCGTGCTTCTCGACCGCTTCCTTGGTCTCTTCGGCATCCTTTTGTTCGTCGGGTAGATAGGCGATTATGCTGTCCGCACCTTCCATAGCGTAGAGGATAGCAATGGCACGTCCGATGCCAGAGTCACCACCCGTAATGATGGCTTTCTTGCCCTTCAGCTTGCCGGCTGCACGGTAGGTCTGGTAGCCGCCATCTTCGGTGGGTATTTCCTTGTCTGCTGGATCGGGTCCTTTCATGTCACTCTGCTGGCTTGGCTGGCTCATGCTCTGGATGGGGACTTGGTGACCTGGTTTTGAGTGTCAATACAGGCTGCAAAGCTTTGTGTGGTGACAGAAGTCTACCAGAGGTGAACTGGGAGTCTTGGCCTGTGGCCGCTTTGGCAGCGTTCTTTACTGCGTCCATGATGGGTTTTAGAGCTTTGTTTGTTCGTTTGAATGTATGTAAAAAATCGTGGTAGCAATTGATGAGAGAAAAGTATTTGTTGTGGTGTAGAAATTAATTACGTCAATAACAGCATGACGTGCACAACCCACGTGCAAGATCATGGACCCTGACACTGAGAACATCCTGACTCGAATACAACTAGTATTTCGAGCAGTTACCAATACTTTCATGTCCTTTAGGCAGGACGGGCCTCGTGCGTCGCAGCATCAGAATCGTCAAGCCAAGGCACGAGGGAAACGAGGGAAACGAGAATTTAGACTGGATGACTACGACTACCCTAGCGTTTCTAAATGTACCTGCAATGATATGACCACTCGACCTTCTGCAAATCTCACTCTTCTCCATCAAGCATCAAGATGGAAAATGACAGTAAGATTGAAAGGTGGCGTACTAGTGTGAATCAAAGGCACCAGATACCCCGGAAGGGGGGGGGGGGTAAAGGCTTGCAGAGCCTTGACTCCAACTCCTGTCAATGCACTTGTTCGATTCCTGCCTTGAAATGCAAGTACTACATACTCATCCAGCTTGGCAGCGGGTCAGCTTTTATGGACAAAGAGGTACTCTTAGGGTTTCACTCCCTGTGAACTGATATTTTCTTACCAGACCGTTCAAGCATTCTCAAACTCCTTCTCGGAGATTTGAAAATGTGCCAATGGGTCTGTCCCCATACTTGCCCACCGCAGATTACGCCTCTCTTCTTGGGGTGCCCCACACCTTGCCAGTAGAGAGGGAACATTGGCTTTTTGATCTCGGTCTCACTTCCCACTCGTATTCCCAAGATGAGTGAGCAGGCAGTGGTAGTGACCGACCGGGAATGAATGACAAAGAGAGTGGCAAATTCTCCTTCCCCTATTCTCGGACACCGCTGATTTCCGCCTTCAACATACCGAGCTTTTCTTGGAACATTATTTCTCACGCCGAAGCAGCGTCTGCAGGTGGCCCCAATGTTGGAGTATATCGCAAATGAGAGATGAACATGCTGGCGCATGAGTGCTAAGCACTGGTCATTCAATTCTTCAATGGGCGGAGATTTCTCATGTGAAGTCAGGCCAGAGGCACATGAGTGCGAGAGATGCAAATTCCAAATAAGTCAGGCCAAAGCAACAGCTGGCACATCAATCAAAACATTTGAGATACTAGAATGACAATGCTTCTCGCTGCATAGCTCATCATACATACAATGTAAGGTCGTAACCGCAAGTGTCTAAATCAATACCAGTTTTGTGTGGAAAGGCCCGCAAATTCCTACTTCCTTGAATCACCATCAACTTGACAACCAATCTAAGAATTGTGGCGTGAAATAAGACACCACGATGGTTGCCCCTGCCCTCAATATGCCCTCCGTACTTTCAAATGCCATTGTCTTGATGTCAAACACCCCTGCGGCTGCCGCTGCGTGAATCATAGCAAATTCCCCACTAACCTGGTACGCCGCGACCGGCATATCCTTTCCTATCTCCTTCGCGTCGCTAATGATATCGAGATACGAACTCGCAGGCTTCACCATGATGATATCAGCACCTTCTTGGATATCGCGATGTATAGCCCGCCGAGCCAGACCTCGACCGCCTGGGGGTAATTGGTAGCATTTGCGATCGCCGAAAGACGGACAAGAACCTGCAGCATCACGGAAGGGGCCGTAGAGACAGCCGGAAAATTTGGCAGAATAGGACATGAGGACAACTTTATGCGCTATGCCGGCTTCGATGAGCTTCAGTTTTATAGCGCGGATCCGTCCGTCATTCATGTCGGAAGGCGCCACGCAATGGGCGCCTGCCTCCGCGTATGCCATGGCTACATCGCTTATGCGGTCGATAGAGAGGCTGTTATTGAGGCTACCGTCGTCGCGCAGAATACCGCAGTGGCCGTGTGAGGTGTACTCGCAGAGGCACACGTCGGCGACGATGAAGAGAGAAGGAAAGCGGGCGCGAAGGAGACGGATAGATTGAATCACTGGGCCTTGAGGATCATCGGCTGCGGTACCGAGGGCGTCTTTAACATTTGGGGCGATAGGGACACCGAAGAGGATTACGGAACGTAGGCCTTTCCGTACAAGAGGTTCGAGGTGAGGGATGAGTTTGTTGATGCCACGGCGGTGTTGGTTGGGAAGGGAAGGAATGAGGGTCTCTTCTTCAGCTTGGTCGGATATGAAAAGGGGGTAGATGAGCATCGACTGTGTATATTAACATAGTGTGGTATGAAAGATTAAAGGCTGTAGTACCTTTGTTAGTTGTCTCTCGGCCTGCCAGGACCGTGTGAGCGGATGGCTATAACCTCCATGAAGTTGACTCGAGATATCGCCGGATATGCTGACGCTCGTCGCTGCCGTACTCACGTACGATCTGGCATACGAACCTGTAGTTGACCTGGCAGAAGGTCTCGAGGCGCGGGACGCTTGGTCGTTAGGATTGTTGTCCCGAAATGCCAGGTCTGAGACCAGCGAAGAGAACGACATTATGTTGGTGGTTTTCTGAGGGAAGGGTTGATTAATTGTTTAAAGTCCTCTCTTCAGGCCACCTTTTAATGCTGACAGAGGCTCTTCCGCAGGGCGTACAGGACGGAGATACTCGTAATGGTGACTTGTATTACTCTACTTGAGAATACACACTTGAACAACGGCAGCAATAAATGAAGATTTGATAGATGACCTTGGAGATCAGTTATGTATGTGCAAGCTTTTGTGTCTTGCGAGTCTTTTGGAGATGCAGTGTTAACACAATTGATCTTTTGTACTCGCGGACGAGGCTTCAATCGGCATCGATCATCTCCAAACATCCTTCCCGAGGTTTGATTAGAATAAGCTAGATTTGATTGGCTTCTCGGGCCGGAGAAAGCTCCTTCCATAGGTACGCGAGGTACGGTACGTTAATAACCATCGGCTTATAGAGATTTTGTGAGAGAAAGCATCATGCACCAGATTTCACCTTTCCGACACCAGATGTACTATCTGTAACCGCGCTTTAAATAAGCGGTTTCCTGGAGGATAAATGAGAGATGGCGAATTCTTCAATGATACCATTATATGGGAACCTCCCTGCCTCCGTCGTCTGGCCTGTTCGGATGACGCTCAGTGCGAAATAATCAAAGGTTGCCTTCTTGACAGCATGGTTCGAAGGTCATCCTTTTGGGAGCTCTGTCTCGAGACCTAGGCCGTAGTATGGAGGGGTGGGCTAGTTGTTGGGGCATCGAGGCGATTTTAATAATGTGGGTAAATGGAAGTTCCATCATGAAGCTCTGGGTCTTTTGGAGTCATTCTATTTCGTAGTTTGCATCTCTTTGTGACGTTGCGCCTACAATACTGTTAGACAAACTCCAAAATGCCGGCGGAGATATATCAATTTAAAAGCAAGCAAACAGTCAAGGTCAGGTTGGCACGGATTTTGCACCTTCCTTATATTCAATTTAAATTTAAATTTCGGATAGAGAAGCAGCATTCCCTCATCCATATACAACGCGCACCAGAGCATTCGCGAGAGAAGGTACTCTGGTCATTGCTATCTGGCAAATTTCACAAGACATCTCCACTCCTCCTTTTCAATATATGACCTCAACTCCTGCAACTCCAAGCATTGGCGATAATTCACTTTTACCGACTTGCGTCACCAGTTTATTGGAGTGACTGCCAACCCCAAGCTTCAAATACTTCAATGGCCACGTACGGTAAGAGAAAAAAAGGCCTACTGTCCTCCTTCACAGTCTTCCAAGATGACAAGCCAGAGAAAGACACCAAGCAACAACGGTCGAGTAAGTACATCTCAAGACCTACAAACATGCAAATCTAATACATCCCCGCTCGTCAGCCTACACACGCCTCGAAAGGGTCAAGTCGAAGATGCAGAGGTCACGGAGCCGGGCGCAAGACGACGAAAGCAGCATTGATGAGCTTGCTGGGGATGCACTTCTCAACACCGCACTTCTCAACACCGTACCCCACGAGCCGGTCCGTCTCCCCTCAATACATAGTCTTGCCGCAATGAGCACAACGGAAATCCTTCGTCCAAAATCCAGCAGATCTACAAAGACAGTCCCAGATGATTTGGACAAGCCACTTCCGCCGATACCAAAAGACCCCTTTGCAGAGCAGAGACTACATTGGCAGAATAGACCAGCTCTCGCCAAAAAGTCGGCCAACATGAAGGCCTCCGACCCAGGCAAGACAGCCACCAAACCGAAGATCTCCTCTCCAATACTGCAAGAGCCGGAGTCGAGCCCCACAGGTCCATCTCCCAGCAGGCCTGCCACTAGTCATACTACCCAGAGCACGTTCGGTACTCAGACAAGTACAGCAGATGCTGCGAAACTCAGCAGAAAGATCTCCAAACTCATGCAACAAGCCGCCGCTCAGGAGTCACAGACTAAGCAAAAGGCCGCCATTTACGCCGCCGAATCAGTCAAGCTATCGCCTCTAGAAAAGGGCAAGAAAGCATTCGTCAAAGTCACTCGTGCAATCAAGGAACGACTGAGTAGTAGCAGCAGTAGCAATGACAAGCCCTTCAACACGAGGAGACAGGGATCTATTGGGAGGAGCTCTAGCGGTGGCTGGGAGCCTCCTCCACAGTATGAATCGCAAGAAGAGTTGACCCGAGGAAGGTTAGATCGACGCATTGCTGAAGGTGAAAATCTAAGCAATCCTAAGATACGAAAACTGACGGGCGATGGTAATATTCCACGCAAGCCACTACCAGTCTATGAGAGCATGAGATCCAGAAGCCAACACTCTGGATCGGACAACCCTTTCTTGGACGCAGATGACGAAGACGGCCAGCTATCTCCTAATGACTACTCTGGCTTTGACTTCGATTTCAGCAAACGCAAGCACAAAGGCAAGGCTGTACAAAAATCAATGCCAGCCATGGAACAGGTGGACCGTCCTTCTAACCAGTCTGATCAGCACTTGACTGTCCCTAAATCTACGTCGAGATTTTCCAACATGATCTCGGGGCTAGTCCAGCATTCTGATACAGAGTATTTTTCGAGTAGTCCTGTTGGCTACTCAACACCGCGGATTCGCCTCGAGCCTGACCCACCAATAAATGAAAACAAGGCAGTTGCCGGTGCGTTGCAACGGAGTCCATCCATCTTAGAATTTAGCTTCGAGGGCCAAAGCGAGGATGCTTCTTCAGAGGCTCAATCTCCAAAGACCAGAGCCTCGGAAGGAAGCACAAGCGTGAAAAGGAAGGGAGCGACAGAAGATCTCCGCTCACAGGTGGCACCAGCAACTAAAAAATTGAAGACAGACTCACTTTCTTCAAAGGACGAGGGAGGCCTAGCAGCTGGGATCAGTCAATTAGCCACAGAGGATAATCAAGGTCTCCTGCCGCTGGAGAGCACGAACACGGTGATTGCGAAGCCTAGCCGGAACGCGAGCAAGAGGAAAGGTATGAGGATATTTGACCTCAGCAAGGAGAGATTTCCCGAAGGAACAGGAGAGGATGAGGCAAAGAGATCTTGGACTCGCGCAATTGTCAGTAAAAGGTCTTCCGGCGCACGACCAAGCAGTGTGTTCTTCAGCCGCGGCCGGGAGTCACGAGCGGGTATGCATCGACTGGAGCCGATTGACGGAAATGACATGGATATCGACGAATTGCAGACGGATGATGTTGCGTTTCGTGTGGGGGTACAGAAGAAGTGAATGTTGCTGAGTATATTTGGCTTGGTATAGAATTCGTTGCATCAGCTGCTTGGAGGCGTATGAGATGTTGTCGTACTTGCTTTACACGATATACCCTATCTGCTTAAGCATGATGCTATTAACTCCGTCAGAGCATTTGGTCATAATATTTGTACGCATAGAAGACATGGCTTTAGCAGCAGCGGTAGTTGCTTCAATGGTCATGGAGAATATTGTACGAATTCAAATGTTCTTCTTCTCGTTGCACTGTGAGATCTGGTTTGTGTAGAAGCAATATAAGAAACGGGTTCTGATACAGTACCACGGACCAATTGGCTGTTGCAAAGTAATAATCCTCCAGCCAAACGCATATTGTCCGCCACCGGAAGCGCTCCAAAAATCTACCTAGCAATTTCACGTGAGTTTCTGCTTAATGAAAAACGCGCGAAGATGCGATAGCTGCCAAGCACATGTAACGCCCAACACGATCAGCTGTAGCAGGGTCCATCTCACCACCCTCGCATTCGTAGATTCGGACTGATCTCTGAACTCCGCCTCTCGTTCCTACATTAACCCTATCAGCACATCACGTCACCACTTCTAGCACCCTCGAAACTGCCACTCACCCTCTGAAAGACCTGCTCCCGCCTGATATCCTGCAGCCTCCCATTCAAATCCCTAATCTTCTGCGCGATCTCACTCAGCTTCCCCTTATCCGTACTCTCAATCGCGCTCGTCTCTCCAATCGCCAGATCCAGTGTCAATTTCACCTGCCCGTGTCCCTGGCTCTGGCTCAACCACCCACCCTGCGCGGCACCGGTGGGCGTGAAGCAGATGCGGTGCTCACCGGCGTCGGCGGCGCTGAAAGTAAACTTGCCGGAGTGGGAGCCTTTGGTGTTCACGACGCGGTGGTCATTGTCGAAGACTTCATCGACGGTTACGGAGATGGAGAGGTCGGGGTTCGTGGCAAAGACGCTGTTTTGGGATTCGAGGGCGCTGTAGTGGCCTAGGATTCAATGGTTCAGTGTGGATAATGGATTGGTGCTGGAGGACTGGTGCTTACCGACGACCAGGGTGTCCTTGGGGAGCTCTTCGTAGAAGCATTTTGGGGTTGCTGAGGCGCCGTCCAGGTAGAAGTAGAGGGCTTGTGTTGGTAGTATGACATTCAAGAGGAGAACTAGAAATAGAGAGCGTATAGAACTCAACGGACCTCGCTCTGATGTCTCCATGGTTGGTTTGGAAGTGAAGCGGATTGAACACGAGACTCCTTTACGGGAAAAGTTGAAGCCGCCAAGTTTTTGGGCAGGGGTCCTCCGCCGCAGGGTTCCCAGGCGGAGATTCACCGTCGCATCGACACTACCACTGTCGCTCGAACATTTAGCTTTGAGGCCTTGACGATGCATATAAATTAACTGAAATATATTGAGATCGCTTCGTTCTGATCAGGTCCGCTCCAAGAACCTACACACGCCAAAATGATGGGCTCAGATGCGCGCGATGTGCTGGGCCTGCCCAGCGCAGGCCCTCCCAAGCCGGCAACACCAAAAGTGCAGAAGCCGAAGGTCAGAGGCCCAAGTAAGTGTGGTCACTTTCCGAAATATTGAACGGAGTGCTGATTTTCGTAGCTGGAATGAGCAGGGAAGTCCTCGATCTCAAGTATGAAGGAGCACCACCAATATCAATCGTCGCGCCCAAATTCAAGGATAAGCCAAAGCTGCCATTCAAGCCTCGTCCCTGGGAAGAAACAGCTTTTGGGAACTCAGCCCGGAAAGATGGTCTCATACTTCGACATTGGAGGCGGAAGGGCGACATTCCTAACGCAGCTGCATTGCCTGTTACCCCAGCAGATTCGAATGCCGCATCGGAGATGGAGCAGGACGAGAAAGCAGCACCTACCCTACCAGATTCGCATTGGGCGAAGTTCAATGTCAAGGTCGACAGACCTCAGTACACGGATGAACAGTACGAGACCCATTTGAAGAATGATGACTGGAGCAAGGAAGAGACGGACTACTTGGTCGACTTGGCTACAGATTTTGATCTTCGATGGGTAGTGATTGCGGACAGATACGAGTACCAGCCCAAGGAACAGCCCAAAGAGAACGAGGACTCCATGGCGGTTACGCCACAGGCTAAGCCAAGAAGTCAGGAAGATATGAAAGCCCGATACTACGATGTCGCAGCGAAAACGATGGTCCTACACAACCCTCTATCGAGCATGTCATCATCCGAATTCGACGTTCACGAGAAGATGACCAAATACGACCCCGATCAGGAGAAGAAACGGAAAATGTACGCCGAACAGCTCATGAATCGAACAGACGAGGAGAAGTACGAGGAAGAGATGCTGCTCAAAGAGCTCTCTAGAATCGTCCTCAATCAAGAGAAATTATTCAACGAACGCAAAGCTCTCTACGATCGCCTCGGAACCCCGCCAGGCCCACCACAAACCCATAGCACTGCCATGTATCAATCAAGCCAAGGTCTAACGCAGCTGATGCAGAACCTCCTTGCACAAAACAAAAACAAAGAGCTCGAGAAGAAAGAGAAACGCCGCTCAGCCATGGGAGTAGAAGGCGACTTCCCAGGCGGACCATCCGGTATGGATAGAAGCCAACGCCATTCAATAGGCGGCGGTCCAGACAAGCGCTTTTCATTCGGACAAGGAGGACCACGCCAGCTCAGCGCTCGTGAAGAGCAGAAGTACGGCGTCAGCCACCCCAACGAGCGCCTCACAGGCGGCGTGCAGTTCCGGCACGAACGCATCACTAAAGCCGGTCAAGCCAAGTCTGGCGTTCAAACCAGCAGGATAGGCGCCGCGTTGACAGAGTTGAAGATACCGCAACGGCTGACTATGCCAACGGCAAAGGTGGTCACCGAGTATGAGAAACTGATCGAGAGTATCAAGACTTTGCTCGAAGTGAGGAAACTGCGAGAGAAGTTGGAGGCCGAAATCAAGGTGTGGCAGGCGCAGAAGGAGCAGCAGGAAGCCAAGGATCGGGGCGAGGAGGTCAAGGAAGAAGAGCCTAGTCAAGTGGTGGAGAATGAGGAGGAGGAGGACACTAAAGAGGTTGACGAGCAGGCGGAGCGCAGGAGGAAAGCTGAAGCCGAGGATGACGACGAAGACGAGGAGAATGCTGAGGAGAAGGACGAGGAGAAGGAGGACAGCGATGACGGCGTTAGTCCCAAGGAAAGCAACAAGGATGAGGAGGAAGACGCTGAAGTCGATGAGAACTTTGCTGGGGACCAGGATGAGGAGGAGGAAGAGGAAGAGGACGATGAAGACGAGGAGATGCGGGACGAAGCAGAAGCGGAGGTGGACGATGACAATAACGAAGATGACGATGCAAACGCGAATGAGGAGAACGAGGGCGATGGAGCTTCTTCGCCACCAAGCCCGGCTCCTACCACCAGGAGCGAAGGGCTACGGAAGCGTAGTGCAAGCGTCATAAGTCACGTCAGCAATAAGAGCTCAAAGAGGCAGAGGAGATAGTCTGTCTTAGCAGTTGGCTTCAAAGTACACCCTTTAATGCAGCTTGCGAGCCGTCCTAATTGAAACAATCTGCAAAACCCTGCGTACGCTCCTAAACACAAGGTCCTCTCCATGAACTGACTCAAAATTTCGCTCACCACGAGCCAAAACCAAAGCCGCATCACAGACCATGAAACGCAGGAACCATAAGGCCCAAAATCCAATCGTCGACTCCTAGCTCCCAGCCTCACAGCATCAAAGCTGCCAAGGACCTCATCAGCCCATCTCCTCACCACTCTCCAACGTCCATCTCCTCTGCCTTTGCCCCTCCAAATCCACCTGATAACCTGTGGCACGAGCAGTCGACGGCCCAGCAGCATCCACATCTGGCTCCACACGATCCATGTCCACAACGTCCCTTAGCACAAATTCTCCCTGGCCATCCGGCACAATAGCACCAGTGCGATTCGGCATCAATGGCGTGGGCTCCGGAAAGATATTCTGCCTCAACCTGCCTCTACTGATATTCCTTAGGCGCCTCGGCCGATCTGCCACTCCGTCAAGCCCAAGTCCCGTGATTTGTTCTCGTTCGCCATCAAAGCTATGCTCCATGGGCTTCCTGGGCCATGTCACTGCTGCTAGGTTGTCGCCATGCTCGGTCTCTGGTGCTGGGGTCGTGGGGTGGAGACTTTGGTGGTTACCGGACCAGGGAAGTGGAAGGTGATTCGTGCGATAGTTGAAGACTGAGGCGTAATGACTACGGTAAGCGAGGAAAGCAACCAGGACGCCCCAAGGAATCGATAGGAGGATATCGTGGACGTGATGATTCCTGTCAACGACCAAAGTTCCAGCAATGAGACACGATCCGAAGAGGGGAAACATCACAGCAAGCCATTTCCAGAAGCTAGTATGGTAATCCGAGAAAGCCTTCAGCTTCGCGTTCAGGTAAAGAGCCAGAAACGTCCCCACAAAGAACGACTCCGAAGTGTGACCACTGGGAAATGACTGCATTGCCAACAGCTGGACTTGTTTTGATACGGGATTGCAGATATCCGGTGTTACGAATCTCCGGAATGGGAACGGGTCGGTCAAGTTTGGGGGTGGTAAGACTGGGTTGCAGACTGTGATGAAGTAAGGGCGGAATGTACCTGCTTTGAATCAGCTTGCAGACCACGAGAGAGAAAATCAGCAATAGCTCTTACCAAACCACTGTTTGAGGAAGATTTGGATGAATGTCCTGACCAACTAGTCAGTATCCAGGACAGCTCTTTCTAGCCAAGCGCCTGAAACCCGGCGAGAGAGACGCAGGAACACGATAGGGGGGAGAAAAATTCATATCATCTACCCAACCAAGGACTCGAGACTCACATCATAACCAACCCCTTAAACAGCCCAAACAGCCCCGCATTCGCATCCCAAAAACTCCTCACCCACAGCTGCATGCCCACAATCACCGCCACCCCGACCGCCGGTATCACCACCCCGGTAAACAGTATACTGAGTATGAACGGCGAATACGGATAGCTGAGCTCAGGCGGTCCATACCACTGTCCAGAGACCGGATCCCACATCATGAGGAAATAGCGCTGGCGCCAGCGGAAAACAACGTGCGAGAACCTCATGATGATGTGTGTGACAGCGAGGGCGAGGAGCATGAAGAGGATGTCGAGGTAGACGAGGTGGAGCCAGTGGAGGAAGGCCTTCCCGATGCGGTGAGTGGGGTGTCGATAAAATGCCACACGAGGTGGTTGTTGAGGTGTGGGGCGATAGGCCGGGGGTGAGATTGGTGGGAGGGGGTAATCGTTGTCGATTGGTGTTGCATTTTGTGGAGGTTGCTGGTATGGGTCATATGCCTGAGAGACGCGAGGTGTTGGACGGCTATCGCCTGGACCATCGAGTGAATTGGCTGCGGGTTCGCGCTCTGGGCTTGGGTTCGTCATGTGGCCGCACGTGACTCTGTCTAGAAGGTCGAGAGGAGGCATTGCTCTGTGGGTGATGGATGCTGTGATGTAGTTCTCTGATAATATACAAATACTAACAATTTTCCGTGCCTGGGATAACTTTGATGGGATGTTTGGTTGACAATGAGAATACGGAGAGGAGTTGGGAAGCTTGACAGATGAGGTCTCCGAGCTGGAGAAGGAAAGTAAGCACAAGGGCCCTTTCCTCATCCCATCTGACTGGCAAGCGAGAATCCTGATTTTCATGGTCGATCACTACTTCCTTGTCGGTGAAGACATGCTTTCGTCAACCCACTGTAAATTGTTTTCACAATGGAGCAACATGGAAGGACGCTCGATTATCCAATGATATGCATAATTAAGATCGCTATGGATGCATGCACAAGAAAGTAAACATTAATGTTGGCAAGAAATCCGAGAAATCATTTCCGCTCAAAACAGAAGCTATTTGGGAAGAGCCAATAGACCAAAAACACCACCGACTACTGGACGAGCCGTGAATGTGAGACTAGGAATGACTCCGTAACTATCAGACACGATGTCAGCATTTTGATTATCAAGCCAACAGAAGACAACTCACTCTCCGCCGGTCGCATTGTACAGGTCAGTAAGAGCCCTGTTAGTCGGTGTCTCGTTGATCCAAGTTGCGATATTGCTGAACAACATCTGAGATGTATTTGTTGAGGCGATGGCGGCCACAAGCATCTCCCAGTCAACTACCAGTCGCAATTAGCGGAGTAAATTTACTTTGGAAGTTTTGACCAACCTTTCGTGTAGTCGTGTCTTGTATCCAGCGGCACACCGTACTCTTCCTCAACGGTGGGGTAGAAAGCGCTCTGCATATCGTAGACGGACTGAGGAACGAGATTCAGACCAAGTTCCCTGTCGCCAAAGAGGTTGTACAACAACCCTTTAGGCAGTTTTAGCTTATGCATTGATTGAGTTAATTCTTGGGACTCTGCATACCATGTGTATCGTTCATGCCATAAGCAAGGGTTGTGTGCGGAGGATTTGCATCCTGGGCGATGCCTAGAACCTGCCATTGCGTGATATAATCATGGGCTATTGATGTGTAATTTGCTCCCGCGGTGGTATTGCCAGTTAAGTTCGCGATCACAGCCATAGCTTCTATACCTATAATGCCTTTGAGCGCCAGATTTGTTTGGTTTCTTTGGAAATATCATGTCAGTGTAAGTGGTATACTGCATGTAAGATGGACAAACGTACGCGAGTGCACCAGCAAAGTCGTCCGTAGAGATCTGATCGGCCGGAATTAAGGCTTCCTCGATGAGATACTGAGTCCACTGGTCAAGTATACGATAATGCTGGCTAAGATAGGCGGTATCGTTGGCCCTCTGAGCGTACGCCAAAGTCATGATGAGCATGTTTCCGCACTCCTCCAAGGGTTGCTTCTCGTCGTTCCCGGCAACATGGCCAGTTGCGTTAGGATAGCTGGAACCAAGGTCGTGCATTGAATACATGTTAGGATATTGACCTGCCTCCTGATTGATGAAAAGCGGATCCAAGAGATACTTGAGTAGTGTCGGATTGGTGTAGATCAAAATTGGATGAAAAGGGAAGCAGACATCTACTGTCTGGACGTTCCCGTCTGAACTGATCTCCTTGAGGAAAAGATAAGGTGCAGCTTCCGTTCCACACAATTGAGTCCCGCCAAAGGCTTGCCGAGCTGTGAGTGAAGCAATCGTCACAAAGTCAGCACCGCCGGCAGCCATCCCATCATCTGAGACCTGGTTATCAAAGGTAGTTGCCAGGCCAGAGGCGGTGGCATAATCGGTGTGGAAAAAGGCCAACTAAAATAAAATTCAGTACCACTTCATCATGAATGGACAGCCTGACTTACCGCATCGAGCTCAGTTGAAAAGTAACTCGTCCACAACGACGGCACGCTCACGTCTCCGCTCGCTCCATCGAACTGAATCGCCTGCTCCTGGGTCAAGCCAAGAGAGAAAAGAGTGCTAACAGTGGTTGCATCAACGGAGCCCAGATCCACTGCGAACGCGAAGGTGGGAAAATCATCATTGATTGCGCGGAAATTGGTATCATTTGTGTTTGCAAGGGCGCCTGAAGTGGTGAAGGCCGAGCGAACGTCAGGAGCCGCGCCCGACTGAAAAGTCAAGCCTGCGACATTGTCTGTTGCCCAGTACCAGTTGCCGTAATCCGTCTGGTCGTCGGTTTCGGACCAAAGCAGTTGCGTTTGTCTGTAAAATTGATGGTAGGCGATGCCCCCGGTCGCCGTAGCCTTCGTCGAAGTGGTCGCGTTGGTGTACTGACTGCGGTCTACCAATGGCGCAAAAGAATCGATGAAATTGCGTTTTGTTGTTGTAGAGCTTTCACTTGACGTAACGCCATACTCCCACTGAGCAATAGCCGCTCTATCGCCAGAGACCCATTCTATTGACCGGCATGGTCAGCAAAGCGAGCACCAAAAACAGTGAGCCGAAAGGCTTACCGGCCGTGATGTCCGTGTATAGCTGTACATCATGGGCAGCTCCGTCAGTGGAAGTCACTGAGACATCAACGTAGGAGAATATTAAAGACTGCCGCATTAGATCTGTGGGAGTGATGGGTGAGAGGAATGTAATGTTCATCTCTACCACTCCGGCAACATCCATCACGAAACTACTCCTTGTCGATGTGTACTCAAAAGAAATCTGATTCACAACGGTGGGTAATGGGGCTGGGGCACCCATCCACGTATAAGATGTGTTGTCGACACGTATCAATCCCGTCCATCCCAGTATTTGGCCTCTGCACAGAATTTTACTAGCAGGCTCAGTCCTAAGACAAGGCTTACTTACGCCCAAAACGTTGGCCACTGCCTGCAAATTTCGGAATCAGCATGAGTTCTGTGAGGTAGAAACTTGGATTATAAGAGGATTCAAAACGGTCAAATAAGCGTTTCAACAGGAAAACAAGCCTTGTAAACTCTATTTACGGTATCAGGAGGGAAGAGATTGCTCCGAAAATTGACCTTACCCTGCAAGATACCCACCATTACCAGGGCCCCCCATTTCGACATCACTGCCCGCTTGTTGCCAGCAGTTGACATAGGGAGACTTCACTGCTAAAGGAATGGCTGGAGGACGAGCGGGTGAGAAGGTTGATGCAGCATACGAGACACAGACAAGAGCCGCAAAGGGTAGGGTATAATAATGAGAGAACATGATTTCTAGAGGGAGAAATCTCTGAGGGCTGAAGGCTGAAATTGCAGGCGGAAATCACGCATCTTATAGAACTCTGGCTGGAAAGACCTGGTGATGCCGGCACGCGGCATTTCCAAGCTTTTACTAATGATTATGAAGCCCCGGTATTAGCGGAGTTCAATCTCAGCTATCAGACTTGTGGTAACCAGCGAAATCAGGGCAGAATGCGGTTTTCCAAGGGGGCAAGACTTCTTTGCCTGTGAGTTTCCAGACAAATTTCGAGAGTAAACGCTTCCCCATATTTACCCCAGATGTTAAGGCTTAGATTGGTTAAAGTGGCCATGCTGCACGACATATCAGGGGGCATGCTGCAAGTAGTCCTTATGACATGTTCCTCAATCTGGGATCTAGTCAAGACTGGTGCATGCCTAGGGCAGTTTGGCTACTTGATACCTGCTCCATTGGCTCCGTATAGAGTTCTAGTGGCGAGAAGAAAACTCTTCGGCGCCTAGTATCTTTGGTGATATACTGGTGAGACTGGCTAGGAATAGGATTCAAAGGAGTCATCCTTCCAAGGTAACATGCACCAAATCTGACCCATGTGAGGTAGAGCATGAGATTGTCCATCACTGAACCTTTTCCTCTTCCTTTAGTTTTGCCAACATAGACAGGTCCAAATCTAAAATCTGGGGGCTCCGAGACATCTGCTATTTCTTGCGGTGAAGCTGGAGCGGCTAAGCGCTCTCGCGGTTAGTACTGTGCCTTTCACCTTCCTATTTGGGCCTAGTAGGCTGGAGCAGCAGACCTTCTCGGCCAACAGCTGCGAGATGTTGCGCATGATCTGGGGTCCCCGCATTTCACTCCTCAGTATATCTTGTCGACTCCTCTCCTCATGCATTCTGCCAAATGCACATGCAAGGGCCACATAGCTGCAGACGGAATCGCGGCTTATGTCGGGAAGAGCCTCCCCACATCCCACCTTCTTGTCTCTCGCTCGAGATATCTCGATGCTATAGAGACCTAGACATTGTTAATCTGCTTTCAATCCCAGTCGTTGGAATTTGCGGGTTGGACCCCCAATTAATGGTGTAAGACTCTCCTGCCTACTCAGGCCCGGAGCCGCTCCGGCAAGCAAATATAGAGAAATTAGACCAGTCGATGATCTGCCGAAGAAGTGGATTGGTCATAGTAGTAGAATCATGCCGTTATTCCCCACCTTTTGCCGGTTCCCCTTTCTGCTCTCTGGCGTGCCTCCATGCAAGCCGAGAAGGTTCATCAAACTGCAGTCCAGATTGGGAGTACAGGTCAAAGCGTAAAATGGTTCCCAGCTGAGACTGCAAGACACAGACACAGACGCAGACACAGACATAAGCACAATGAACCTGGTAAAGTGTGACAAGGTTGTCCTTCGTATGGTGACTAGCCTTTTATAGGCCTGCCCCCCACTGCACTTTCAACTTATCATATTTTCTTCTGTCGCCAACACTGGGCCTGATCTTCTGTCGTGCAGTCATGAAGTCTTCTAGTTTGATAATGTCATTACGCTTGATGGCCGCATAACCGGCCTTGCGAAGTAGACTTTCCAAGTCTGCACCACTGAAGCCTTCACATGCTCGAGCAACATCCGCGATTGCATCAGTGAATGGTATCGAGAGGTTGCGGCTCAAGGTCTGTAGGATCTCGACTCTTTCTGCCTCTTCAGGTAGGTCAACGAAGAGCAACGTCTCGAGTCTGCCAGGCCGAAGCATTGCAGGATCTATAATGTCTGGGCGGTTGGTTGCAGCAATTACATAGATCCCCAGTCGATTGCTTAAGCCGTCGAGCTCGGTGAGCAGAGTATTGACTACTCTTGCGGACGACTCTGACAGGCTGTCATCACGTTTGGGCACCAGCGCGTCTAATTCGTCGAAGAAAATAACGCAAGGTATGCTAGACCTGGCTCGTACGAACACTTGCCGTACCGCTCTCTCTGATTCACCCACATACTTGTTGAGAAGTTCGGGCCCTTTGACGCTGATGAAGTTGGCTCTTGACTCGTTCGCCACAGCCTTGGCAAGTAATGTCTTCCCACACCCTGGCGGACCCCATAAAAGGACCCCTGTAGGCGCTGTAATGCCCACCCGCTCGTACTTCTCGGGACTCCTGATTGGCTCGACAATTGCAGTTAGAAGTTCCTCACGAACGGGCCGCAAGGCTCCAATGTCTGCCCAAGTAGTATCAGGGATTGTAGCAAATCCTTCGCGTTTGGACGAAGGTTGTATCTTGGGCAATGCAGTCAAGAAGTCACCAGTTGTGATCAAGATAGCGGCCGTCTCTGCGACGGGAGGTTCCTTTGCCCGTTTTATCAGTCGCCGTAGTTCTAAGACCGTCTCCGAGACGGGTGCATCACCAGTGTCAACATCCATGTCATTACTCTCTATCTTGAGCGTGTCTAAGAATCTTTTTATAGCTGCTGAGCCCGCCGTAGAGACCAGGTCGCTGAGATCAGCTCCCACAAACCCAGGCGTAAGTTTGGCTAGATGGCGGAAATTGAAGTCATCGGACAGAGCCATCTGCCTTGTCAATGCTCGAAGAATTTGCTCACGAACTGCTTCACTTGGTACTCCGAGGTTGATCTCTTTATCGAATCGACCGCCTCGTCTTAAAGCAGGATCAAGCGAATCAGGTCTATTAGTAGCGGCAAGAATAATCACTGCTTTCCCGCCTGTCTGCTCTAGGGCCAACTGATCCATACATGTGAGCAGTTGGGCAACAATGCGTTTCTCCATCTCGCGCTGCGCATTTTCTCTTTTGGGTGTAATTGAGTCTATTTCGTCCAAGAAGACGAGACAAGGTGCTATCTTCTTTGCCTCTTCAAAGTGGTCTCGTAATGCTTTCTCCGACTCCCCAGACATGCCAGACACCAATGAAGGAGCAGACAGTGAGATGAAAGGTACGCCAAGCTCAGCAGCGAGAGCATTTGCAATCATGGTTTTCCCGCATCCAGGAGGTCCATGGAGGAGGATGCCGCGAGGTGGTTGTATCTTTGAACTCATGTAGATATCAGGCCTGAATAAAGGTAGGACGATTAAGTCCTTCAGATCTTGGATGACATTGTCGACTCCTCCGAGGTCTGCCAGGCTGACATGCGTTGGTGGAGAGCGGTCGATCTCTGAAGCTGCTTTTCGCCGCTTCGTCAAAGGTTCGCCATTCATTTGACGCTTCTTCGACGCTGGTGCTATTGGCTGGGCTGCCTGCTCCCCGGTGGAAGGTATTTGGCCTCCATTCATCTCCGAAGCGTCTTTCGACCACGAACCCACGATTCTCTTGTTCATACCATTTGCAATCAATTCACCCGCTTTCTGTATGTCAGGAAAGTCGCCCTCCATGGACCCTATCTCATCTTCGCTCTCCGCTTCTTGTTTCAATACGTCTAGCACCCTGCCTATGCTATCTTCCAACAGCTTTTTGCTTTTTCTATTTAGACTTGAGTTCGACCTCTTGATCTTGTCGTAGACATTAGAGACAGAGATTTTCGTTTGCTGATCATACTCTGCGTCTTCGTCCACGAGCTTCCGAACAACTTGGTAGACCTGGCCAGTGAGCAGATCTCCTGTGAGCCTACTCGGTAAGGCATACCTCTTTGTCTAGACCTTGACCCAGAGTTACTCTTCCATGAAAGGTGCGTGAAGGCATCGCGCCTTAAAGTGTGGAGAATGATTTCTCGTGTGTGCAAGAAGACCGACCCAAAGAGAAGATGTTTGGCCCTTATCGATAAGGATAGCGCTAGTACCGGTCTGTAATCCACAATTTTGAAGGCATCTGACCTTACAATGGTATATTACGTCGTGTGTGTAGCTATCAACGAGACCATGTCGCTATGGGGAACACTCCAAGCTCGCACAAGATCTCGACACAGGACAGGTCCTCTCAACGAGCCTCTTACTACCCAATATCTACTGACAAATGACGTAGGGCAATCCTTGACATGAAGAACCAGCGCGACAAGCTACACCAATACCAGCAGCGCATAACCTTGATTACAGACCGCGAGATAGCGGTCGCGCGAGAATGCCTGGCCCGTGGAGATAAAAGTAAAGCGCTCCTGGCATTGCGGCGCAAGAAATTTCAAGAAACTCTTCTCGCCAAAACCGACGCCCAGCTTGAGACATTGGAACAGTTGACCAGCAACGTCGAGTTTGCCCTGGTTCAAAAAGATGTAGTCTACGGCCTACAACAGGGTACAAGCGTCCTCAAACAGATACATGCCGAGATGGGCGGCATCGAGAATGTGGAGAAGCTGATGGGCGAGAGTGAGGATGCAAGGGCGTATCAAAAGGAAATTAGTGAGATGCTAGGGGGCCAGATGTCGAATCAGGATGAGGATGAAGTAGAGGATGAGTTGGAGGCTATGGAGGAAGATATCAATGGGGTTAAAGAGCCGGATGCCGTCCAGTATCCAACGGCACCTAAGAACGAGCCTGTGTTCGCTGGGGAACTGAAAGAAGTGGGACAGGAAAAGGCGAGAGCAAGGGCGAGAGCACAGGAGAGGGCGGCGGCACATGCTGCGGAAAATTCCATGATTTTGCGAATGGCATAGCGAGTGGCGTTAGGTGTGATCAACCGGTATAGATTTGGCTTCTGGGTATTCTCGTCCACTTTCTTGGTACAGTCTTGACGGCACATGGAGTAGATGCTGTCATCATTATCAAATTCATCCTGATCTTTTACCAGCGCCGGGATGCTGACGGTCCTGGAATCAATTGGGTGAAGCAGCAACTGCAGACAACCTCCACTCCAGCAGGCGTCCATCACCACCTACATGCCATGCCTTCCCCCGCTCATAGTACCCCTCTCCCCAATCCCCGCCACCATTTCATGATCTTTCGGGTTCGCTGCCTTCTCATATAGCACCTCAAACGGCTCCCTATTCAGCTCTGTAAACTCTCCCTTGAATCCGATCCAATACAACCTCGTAGCATCATCCCCATAGTTATCCTCCAGAAACAATGTCAAATTGTACGTATTTCCAAACTTCGCCCGTTTAACCTGCAGCTCTTGGATATCATTGGTCTGTGAGACGGTAAGGGTCTGCGTGGGCTCGAGGTCGGAGGCGGTGGAGAAGTCGAGGTCATCTCTATTGTGGTAGACTTTGAGGGTTTGGGGACAGCAGTCGGAGGTGGAGGCACGAATGAGGATGGCGTGCAGCTTCAGGACACCGGCGAAGCTGTGCACGAGTCATTCAAATGTCATAGATCTGGTGAAGCAAAGCGGCCACATACGGCACAAACATGAGCAATTGCTCGTCTGCATCGCTCTCGAGCTCCGGATCAGCCTCCAACCGCTGCTGCCATGTCTTTCTGACAACCTTAGCGCCTGCATCGGGCTCACTCTCGTTTAGAGTCCTTATGTTGTCGAAGTCGATCTGCTTCCATATCAGGGTCTGGAGAGCTGGTTCTGTCTCGTCACTATGGTCATGACCGTGGTCTCCATGGTCGTGACCCGAATGGTCGTGCCCTTGATGGTGAGACATGTTTGATCATGTCGGAGGAATTGGCTACGTTTTTGACGGAGCAAAGTTTGAAGCAAATAAATTCACTCGTCAGGTGCGGCTTTGATTGGTCAACAGTTTCAATCCGATCACCCTTTTCTATGTAATGTTTAAGATACAAAAATCGTATGTCGTCAAAGAGATCTTCCGGTGCTTCACCTCAAAGCCTCTCGCCAGATCAGATCATCCTCAATTTCCCCTGATCTGATAATATGTGGACAAAGAGCCATCAAGCAACCAGCTCTTCTCGATCTTTGTAACATCTCGAATAAAGGTCTTGTTCCCAGTCTCGAGGATCTCGTGGAAGACGACCCAATCCGCCTTCCTGTTCTACTTGTTGTTAGCAAGACTTAAGAATCTGCTGGCTAGAGTTGACTAACAAACATGAGAGAACTTGGATGGGCGTGCAAAATCATGCTCCCATTGATTGTCTTGAAGGTTCCATCAGGCTGCATTCTGGCGGCGTGAGCAAAATACCCAGCTGTCAGACACTTTCTGATCTGTTCCCCTTTATTAGGCACCGCATCTGCCCTCTTGTTTGTAGCAAGCGTTTCATCAACATCTATTCCAAACCGTTCCAGATATCTCTTTAGCTGAGCTCGAACACTGATGGCGCGTGCCATAGACTTGTAGTTGAGAAAGTTGTCCCGACACCATTTCGAATCCTTCCGACCTTTAGTCACAAAAGCTTGATATACGTTGAGTAGCGTAAGGTGATCTCCCTCCTCAACGGCAAATTTTCGCCGAGCGGATTCTGTTGCCCTTTTCTCTCCATCATGGTGAAACCATACAGCCCCTTGCAGACTAGTCATTGCTGCAATTGACAAAATCTCGCTCAGACAACCCATTGTAGGTGCTGACAAGAGAACCTTAGCCATCATTGGTTCAACCGAAAGTTCGGCCATGCGTACGCCCAAGGGCCGAGTGAGCTTTGCGTAGTCATCCACCGCTCCCAACGAGTACAACAGCTCCAGCGCACGGATGATCAATTCCGCTGGTGGAGGTGTGAGAAAATCAAAACGGAGAACATTGTCAATGCCAAGTGCTTTCAATTGGAGAATGATTGGTGCAAGATTTGACCTCTGGACCTCCGGCACGGTGGCTTCCGGTAGACTCTCGTAAACGGGCTGCGTATACAGTCTGTAGCATTTCCCCGGTTTCGTCCGCCCTGCTCGGCCAGCACGTTGTGTGGCGGACGCCTTGGAAACCGGCGTGGTCGTCAAAGTTTCAATCCCAGTCTTAGAATTAAAGGCACGCAGCTTGACAAAGCCACAATCAATAACATAGACAATTCCATCGATGGTCACTGAAGCCTCCGCAATGTTTGTTGAGACGATGACTTTGCGGGTATTCTCCGGAGCAGGCTCGAACACGTAGAGCTGTTGCTCACTCGTTAGCCCAGCATATAGAGGGAGCGAGAGGATTGATTGAGTCCGAGGGTGTAGAGACGCTGCTCGGTCTGCAATTAGCTGAAGAACCGTGTCAATCTCTTCTCGACCAGTCAAGAAAATGAGTATGTCGCCATCCGGTTCGCTGGCGTGTATATCGAATACAGTCTTCACTGCCCTTTCGACGTAGTTCTCGGCCGGCTCCTCAAGATACATCGTTTCCACAGGGTACATGCGTCCTTCTAGGCTGATGATGCGGCCTACAGATTGCTCGGCTCCCTCACCGTTCTGTTCGGGTTGGTAACCAGAGAAGAAACAAAGAAAGTCTTCGGCTTGCAATGTTGCGCTGCTGATAATTATACGGAGATCTGGCCTCCTTCTGCTGACCTTCTTCAGTACACCGAGGAGAATGTCAGTGCTTAGCGAGCGCTCATGAGCTTCATCAACCATGATAACTGAGTATCTCGATAACAAAGGATCTGCAAGTGCTTCTCGAAGGAGAAGGCCATCGGTCAAGAACTTGATGCGAGTTTTGGCACTGGTCAGGTCCTCGAATCTAATCGAGTAGCCGACTTCTTCCCCTAACTTGCATCCAACCTCCTCTGCGACCCGAGTAGCCACGGTAGTGGCAGCGACTCTCCGAGGCTTATATGTCATCAGTAACCAAGAAAGTGACAATTAATAGGGGCATTTTCAAACTCACCTACCTGCGTGACCGCAACAATTTTGCCTTCTTCGCACCATCCTCCCTGGTGGAGAAACTGTGGGATCTGTGTTGTTTTTCCGCTGCCTTAAGCACAATTCCGGATCAGCATTGCTTCTTTAAGCCCAGAATACGAGTTATAAATTCTCATCAAGTTCCAGTCCTAAACAAGAAAAAAACTATGGAATGTGCAAACCTGTCTGACCGACCACGATCGTTACTGGGAAAGTTTCAACGAGATATAGTAAGCTCTGACGATGACGTGCAATAGGAAGGAGAGAGGAGGGCTTGTGGAGAGAAGGGATAAAAGAAGTTGATAGGTCAAAGTCAGCCATCTGCCCGCATTTTAGGTTATAATTTACCCCGACTACTTCATGGAGCTACACAAAAAAAGGATCATGAACACTGAACCAATTGTTGAGTTGTCAGAAACTCACGTCTTGGCAATACTTCAATCCTTGGCGCGTTAGCCGAGCCGCGATAGGCACCCTCGGCACCCTCGCATGATCGCATCCCAGTCAGTTTGTTCAGTATGCTCTGACTTGCTTTCCCGATCCAAAGAGAGTCTTAAACATCGGAAAGCTTTTGCCTATATTACAGCAGTAGCGTTGATGTCAGTGCTCATGTCAGATTCAGAGAAATCTGTATGTTGCATTGGCAAGAAGTGATCAAAAATGGGTGCCTACTAACAAACAACAGAAGCCAGAGGCTCCACCGGAATCACCAACGACTGCGAAAGCATTAGACTTCGATGATGAGACTGCAGAGACCGCATCATCTCCCCCCAAACTCCAATCCTCGATAGAAAATCCGAAGCCTCGCGCAGGGGAAGATGCTCCCCCTCCCAAGCCACCACGCCCACTGGCTCCAGAGCAACAGGCGGAGAACACATTAAAAGAAGCTTTTCCCTCCATTGATGCTGCAGTTGTCAAAGCTGTTTTGCGAGCTAGTGGTGGGCGAGTAGAACCGGCTTTCAATGCTCTTTTAGGTATCTACGCTTAGGACTTTAACTCGTTTCAAGGGATGCTGATGGTATTCAGGGATGTCAGATCCAGATGCTGCAGAGCCTCCCCCGCCGCCGCAACCTCCAAGACCTCAACGGGCGCCAACTGGCCCAACATCTACAGAGGAAAGCCAGCTTGCAGCAGATGAGCGATATGCCCGGCAGCTTGCCGAACACTATAACGGAGCTCCTGCTTATGGCGAAGGCCCGAGATCTGGATCAGGCAACAGAAGGCCACAGCAACGTGGGCCCCCAAGACAAACAAGTGGATACGATCAAGACGACGGACCGAGTTGGTTTGATGGTACGTTCACCTAGGGCGGAGGAAATCTCAGTGAAGTCTAACGAGTTGACTAGAGGAGTTACCCATTCTTAAGGACAACATCAAAAAGGGCTTTCTTGAAACACAATCAACAGTCAATAAATGGGTCAACAGCTTGAAAAAAAAGATCGATGGTGAAGATGAAGGGGATCTGCAAGGGCGACCGCCACAGCAAGGCTATCCGGCTCAGCAACAATTCAGTGGTAGGAGGAGCAGTGAATTTGGAAGGCGAAGTGCAGAACGTGAACGATATGATGCCGATCCACAGGTGCTTGGAGATGATTTCGCTGGCCTTCAAATGAGAGATAATGAGTGTGTGTTTTAGCAATGCCCAACATTGACTTATTGAATGCTAATGAAAGTAGCAGCCCAACGGCGCTCAAGTCGTCCTTTGGCAAACCCGGATCTTTTTAAACCGACACCGCCCCGCCCTCAATCAACCCAATCAGGCCGCCGAGTCTCATTTCAAGATGGCCCACCAGAAGAGATTGACATTCACTATCCCAAGTCGCCCGATCCAATCAACCGCCCATTATCCGGCACCGGAGGCAAATCCAGTAAGTGGCAGCCACTTGCCCCCGTAGACCCCAGTCCCGTGGCAGACCATGATCCCTTCAGCCTAGGCGACAGCGATGATGAAGAAGCGAAGAAGAAGGATGTCAAGGCAGACGATAGTGAACGACTGAAGCAGGCAGCGGCGGAGGCCATGTCGGACGATATTGGGGCCCCAGGCGCAAAAAAACTTGAGCCTCAGGAGAGATCTGGGAGTCTGGGAACGAAGGATAGCGAAACCGAAAATCTGGTGGGTATGTCTTGATGTGATACCAATGTTCGGGCCCGGATTTTGTAGATAGGGATGACGCATCTTGCTCCTAGCGTAGAGCACAATTATATCATGCCTTTGAACTCTTATCTTGAACGAAACGCCTCTCTATGCAATCAATCATGACTTCGTCCCACATCCCATGTCGACCGCTATCCAGATCCCACGCTGCCTTGCTGCTGGGCTTTCGCGCCCTCTTTCCTCAATTCACGGATCACGGTCTATGCATACTCTAATGAGCGACAGCATATTTGATTTCCCAAGAGCTCACCACTCACCGCCAGTGCTTCGGGATTGACGCCATTTTCGATTAAGGATACACAAAGAGACAGTGTGCTGCGGTCCAGATGTGTGTTCTGTTGACCATGGTGTCAGCTCACGCGACTGAGGACAAGGGGAGGAAAGCATACAAGCAGTAGGGAAATTTCGGAAAGAATATCAATTACTTCTCGCGCAGCTTGGCGCTTGGATGCTAATTCGACGCTCGGCATTATTCTGCTTGTAGAGGCTGGAGTTGTGTTTGTGATGTGAGTGTTGATCTGTTTTTCAGGGTTAGTACTCCGTACGCCGAGTACGCATATCACCTCGCTAAGAAGTACACTAGGTTACGGGATTTGAGACGGCCGCGACAGGCACTAGCTGCGCATCTTCCAAACTCTGCGATTTGATGAGACGATGCCCAACTACTACTCCGTCGTACCATATGATGTAATGTTTGCATATCACTACTTTTCAATTTGTTGCAAAGCCTCTAACCCTCCTTGTTGATCTCAACTGCGATGACTATTTCGCCTGCTTATTCGTGCCCTCATGTTCTTCAAGAAGATAGTTGGGTAGGGAGAAGGCATAATGAACGGACTTTGACAAAGGTTCTGATAGTTTGCAAGTGAGAGCGAGTACGCAGAGCTTCTGTATATATACTCGAAGTTTCCCCACCATCAGTAGCGTCTGGAGCTGCGGACTTGCTCGCCCAAGCAACGCTTCGCAGTTGATCCAGGCGCCACTCGCCATTGTAGGTCACAGTACTCCATCTGCGCATGATCTAGGAAACGGCCCACGGAGAAAGGGAGGATTCTGTGCATTGGCGCCGCACTCTGTAGGTAGCAAGATAACGTACAATCTCTTGACCATGCTAGCCCTCGTATGTTGGCACCGCATCGCTACAGCTGCTTCAGCGAGATAGTGAAAGACGCCCCGAAGAAGCGGTTCGAGCATATACTGCTCAGTTCCGCTGAAACACTCAGATTGGATGATTTCATTAAAACAGGCTCTCTAGGGGTCGTTCTATATCCAGTAGTCAACCGGATGTCCGATGACAAAAGCTCGCTGGGGTAGCTGAGGTCCAGGATCTTGCCACGCCCTTGCATCCAAATATCCCACTACGACGACGACATCGACACAACGTCTTGACATCACATCTGTTCCAGAAACAGTTGTCTCGATACCACAAAGTCTTATCGAGTAATGATTTTCTCCGATTATTCGGCCCATTGGTGATTCGAAGAACCGGCAACTGCCGCACGCAACACGAGGCGGTGTGTTTGAGTGGAACAGGAATACCCCATGACCGTCAGCTTGATGGACCATTGGGCCTTTCTGTCCCAAAATCAATCAAGTACGCTATTGTTTGACATCCTCTTTTTTTCCGAATGCAAAGTATCAGAGTGTAGTGAAGTCTGTTGCTATATGTTCTATATTATGGATATAGTTGGGCCCGGTAGGTATCTAGAGGTCATGGCTAGTTCGCTCGATTTTCCGGTATCTCTCGAGCACCAAGCGCTTGGTGCACCCGAACAAAGGCCTGGTCACGCCTAGCAATTTCCTTCCCGCCTCCCTTCGATCGATTTGGTTATGATCGGCTGGCGAGTCGTGGCATGCTAACGCACGGCACGTTTTGACAGGGTAGTCTACACCACCCTACGTGACGGTCCCTTCTGAGACATTAGTGGCTTGGGCTACTGGTACTGTGGACAGTCACCGCCCAGCTCCCAACATGTCATTCTGCAGGCGACGCGGGACAAAATTTGAAGCTGGCACCTGCCGGCTTTTTAGGTTAGGTACTTGGACAACCAGGCCTGAGTAGCCGTCGTCCATATTGGCTGATGAGACTCAAGTACTTGGCAGTGTACAAGGAGCTGCTGGATGTCTCTCTCTACATTGTAGCTGAAATTAGACAGACCCAGCTATTCTAGCTACAGTGCTGAATAACTCTCCCCAGAGAGTAAATGGATACTCAACACCATGATTGACTTGAATATGTCACATACTGCAAAAACAAGCCCCTTCACTGCTTCTGAAGTTACTGGAGGTCTTGATATCAGTACACTCCCTACTCTTGAACATGCTCGACCCTTGAAGATCCTTTCGCTCGGTTGGCATCCTGGGACTTCGTGCTGATATTGAGGCTAATGTTCCCTACAGATGGCGGAGGCGTTCGAGGCCTGTCATCACTCATCATCCTCAGACGGATCATGTATAAGATCAAGCCCACTGACGAGCTCCACGATATCACGAAGCCTTGTGAGTACTTTGATATGATATGTGGTACCAGCACAGGAGGGTTCGCGCCCTGCGATTTTGACTTTTCCCGATGCTAGTATTCACTGACATAAACAGGTTGATTGCTATCATGCTTGGGAGGCTGCGAATGGGTGTTCAAGAAACAATAGATGCTTATGTATCCTTGGCGGAGGATGTGTTTCATGAAAAGGCTCGTTTCTCGATATACCCTAAATGGGTGGGATTTGCGATTGGAAAACCTCGTTTCAGTGGCACAAAATTGGCGGAAGCAATTAAGTCAATCGTCCAGAAACAAACCGGATCCGAGGAAACGCCCATGCTTGACACCCGAGTTAATGCGTGCAAAGTGTAGGCGCTTTTGCTCTCCTTAGCTTCTGTGACTGACGGCTGAGCTTTTGACAGGTTTGTATGCGCAACGAGGACTGCGAATACTGAACCCGCTCTCCTGCGTACCTACCGAAGCAATGAAGAGGACAGCAGTCAGGGAGCTATTTGGCAAGCGGCCAGAGCCACTTCCGCCGCACCAACCTTTTTTCCATCTATCCTGTTTGGTAACCCTCCAGCGGATTACGTAGACGGTGCGATGCGTTATAAAAACCCCATACACCTACTAATGCGCGAAGCAACCACAGTCTGGGGCCCTGACGCGGACTTTTCCTGCGTCCTTAGCATTGGAACGGGTGCTCTAACTGCAGACAAGCTCGGCTCCTTAGGACACCAAGTTCTCTTTGCGTGTGCAAAGCTGGCAACATCCGCAGAGAACCTTGCCAAGGACTTTGGGAAAGACCAAGGCAGAATGTTGCAGCAAGAGGGCAAGTATTTTCGATTCAATGTCGTCCAGGGGCTTGGAAAAGTCAAATTAGAAGAATGGCAATCTTTCGATTTGTTGGATGCCGCTACAAAATCTTACCTGGAGGACGTTGATTTGGATATCCAAAGGTGCTCTGGAAGACTCCAGAATCCTACAGCCAGAGCATTACCGGGTGAGTTATCAACACGTAAGTCATTCGGACCACAGCCCTGCAATACGAAGACTAAATGCCTCTGAAGATCGCATCTCTCACACCCCGAACGATACCAGGGGAGAATACATTGATGTCACCCTCGCTCCAAGTCCTCACTTTACAGGCCGAAATGATATCCTCGAGTCAATGTTCAGATTTTTCAGTGTCCTCCAACGGTCTTCATCTCAAGTAGCCATACTTATAGGCCTAGGAGGCATTGGAAAAACACAAATCGCCCTCAAATACTTTGAACAAACAAGGTCATTCTATGCCATTGTGCTATTCGTTGAGTGCAACACCCGGCAAGAGTCAATCGCAGCGTTCGTGCGGTTTGCTTATCGGATTATCGACGAGGAATTGCGTCTATGTCCTAAAACTGGGTATGATGAGGCAGTCAAAAAATCGGGGTTTTCCGGCCTCCTCGGTGAACAAGCTACGCTATCCGTGACAGAGAACCACCTCCGTCTTGTGAAAGCGGTGAAAGCATGGCTTGGAAGACAAGAGGAAAAATTCTTGATTATCTTTGATAATGCCGATGATCCAGCAAAGATGAATTTGGCAGAGTTTATTCCTCATCAAACCAGAGGAGATGTCATCATTACTACTCGAGATGCTGACGCAAAAGCTTTCGGTCGACCATTTTTCATCAACGAAATGCAGAAGCAGGAAGCAGCCGCTCTACTTGCTAAGGCGTCAAACCTGAGTCTCGACAGCCCGGAATTGCGGAAGACAGCTGAACAAATTACAGAGGTTCTTGGTTATCTTCCACTTGCCATAGACCTGGCCGGTGGTTATCTTTCCAACTCTGATTCAGACATCACTACATTCTTATCAAGCTATCAACACCACGCCAGAAGCTTACTGTCCAGAACGCCGAATGACGGGATGTTAGGGTACAGACATTCGGCATTTACAACCTGGGAAATGAGCTTCGAAAGGCTGATTCAAATCTCACCCTCATCCGTACCGCTCTTGCAGCTCCTTGGCTTCGTCAACAACCAAGACATTTCGGACCTGCTTTATAACCCCCAAGATCCCAACGAAAGAATAGAATGGAGCCTTCAAACCGAACATCACGATTTCAGTGGAACGTTCGCATGTCTCTCCAGACTGTGTCTAATCAGACGGAACGGTAAAATGCGCACATACAATATTCACCCGATTGTTCATGTCTGGATCAGAGAACGGCTGGACTCTTCGCAGCAAGCCATCTTTTCAAGAGATGCGATGAAATTTGTTGCTCGGGCGCTGCCTGGTTTTCTTCCGGAGAATTCTGACTCCGTTGATGCCTGGAAAGTCCACCGGCGGCTGTGTCCACATGTTCAAGCAGCTTGGGGTAATGTCAAGGCATATGCTGCACCCGTTGACGACGGCAATAGCATTCCGTTCCTAGCCGCACTTGATGTAGTAGCCACATCGTTTCGAATTCAGGGACAATATGAGCTCGCTGAGGAGGTATTGCTACGGCGGTTGAAAGGGAACGAGCTTGCACATGGACCACGTAATCAATATACATTGGATACGCTGGCTAACTTGGCCTCTAACTACGATCTTCGCGGCAACATATCGAAATCTGAAGAACTCTATAGGCAGGCATTAGAAGGTCTCGTAGCAGTCTTAGGTCCTGAACACCGCAAAACGCTTTCAGTCCTTCACAACATGGCCAATGTACTCAAGTATAGGAATAAGTCTGGAGAGGCCGAAGAACTCTACAAGCAGGCACTCGAGGGACGCCGAAAACTGGGAGAGGAAGATCTTGACACGTTGGAAACCATGGATGCTTTGGCAAGTCTTTATTATAGTACAAGAAGAACAGCGGACGCTGAGCCCCTTCGACGTTTCGTCCTGGATGTAAGAGAACGCCGCCTTGGACCGTTACACCATGAAACGCTTATCACGGTATTGAACATGGGAATCTTGTACTCGGGGTTGGGAAAAAGCGGGCAGGCACTTACATTATAAGGAAAATTGGTCCTTGTACTCGCATATGCGAACTAATGTCCCTGACCAGTTTCAACCGAGCCTATGAGGGTCTGAATCATTTACTTGAAACGCAGAATCCCGCTACCCTCAATGCCCTGTCATTGATCGCGGTGTTCTATGCGAATATTGGGCATTCAAAGAAGGCCGAATCAATGTTTCGAGAAATTCTGGCCGGACAGAAACTCAGCCTCGGAAGCTTGCATCCTGACACTCTCTGGACTCAGAATTGTTTCGGTGGGGTTCTTTTCATGAAAGAAAAGTCTGAGAGTCTGTTCAGTTAGTGGAGAATGCTCTAGAAGATCTTCGGTCCGTACTAGGGCCTGAGCATCTGGATACGCTGTGGGTTGCTTCTAATCTTGCAATGATCTACGTGAACATCGGGAAGTTCAAGGAAGCTGAGGCTCTGCAAGAGACAGTAGTGAAAGGTTACATGGAAGGATTGGGCGAGGATCACATAAACACTCTTTACATGATCAACGACCTGGGAGACTGCTACATGCGGGAAGAGAAGTTCGAGAAGGCGCACGAGATGATTAACAAAGCATTTGAAGGAAAGAAAAGGAATTTTGGGCTTAGGAGCCCCCACACCTTATACACTGCCACTTTTCTGGCTAACACAATGAAGGAGTTGGGAAAGGAAAAAGATGCGGAAGATCTTTACAAATCAACCCCCGAGACTACCATTGAGATCCTAGGCCCCGAGCATGCAGACGTTTGTCTATGTTCGATGTACCTAGCTGATCTCTATATCGGACAGCGACGGCTCCCAGAAGCTCGAGAATTGTATCAAAAAGTTTACGCGATTCGGCTGCGTTTACAAGGGCCAAATCACAAGAATACACGGCATGTGGAACAACTCCTGCTTCAGATCAAGCAAAGGATTGACTTTCCTGACCATGTCGCAAGTCAGGTGCCTATGAAGTCTCGACAAGGCCTTGATACGCCATCTCAAATCGGATTCAGGGGAAGAGGTGATACCATCCAAGTCCTCTTCTGAAGACTGCAGTTTCTACAGATAGCATGTACAGTATAGCCATTTCTTTGCTTTATCTCCACAAAGTGGGGTCATCGTGCGCTCTCGAAGCTTGCCGCCATGTAATTACTATTGTTGTTGTTAGCTTCGGTATTCAGGAAGCTGAGATACCTGGTGGATCAATCTGCCATAATCGATCTTTTTCGATCTTTGCCGTATCTAGCTGGCACTTCTACCTTTGACTTTCTAAGAATAGCTTCCAATTCCATTTAGCCCAGTGTGGCAATTGATTCCTCATCTCACACTGATGATAGGAGTTAGCGAACAAATTACGGAGCCGACCTAATTTGCAGTTGCAGTGGGGTGTCATTGACAGTGTTCCTCGGGTAAATGGAGGGACAAGACGGCTTCTCGAACGTCAGATGGGGTAGGAAAAGCTGAACGGAAAGACATCGTATATGTGAGTTGCCTCCAATAAACCTTACAGAGTTTGAGCGGCTGCCAGGTCTGGTAACGCAAGCGAGGCTTCACAGGAGCAGAGGTATACCACAGCAATAATATTATCCTGCTCATAATGACACAGAGACAGCCGACAGTCCATGTTCTAGATTTCGATTCTCGTCTTCCAACCACCCCGAAGACGATATGAGATCGCATACCTTCTGGGCCTCGGGGCTAGGAAGCAGTGAAGAAGATCAGTTGTAGATCCCAACTCGGGATTTCTCCAATCTTGCATTTCCCCCTTCCAGGCTTGTGGTCATTCTCAGACTAGAGTCCTGCGTTGTCCCCGAAAACAAGGCAACGTAACTCTATGCTACTTCGCGGAATACTTGAAGCTGGCTTCCTAGGGTCTCTAAAACTCGAGTGAGGTGCATCTGCGTCCTTGCAAGTCAGTTTCTGCGATCAAAATGACTGATGAAGCGGGCTCACAGCAGGCAAATCTATTATCCGAGTCAAAAATCTTCAGTAGCGTGACGTCCTCGGGAGTTGCACCCGACCGGAAGATCCAACGCTGGGCCGGATTGGGGAGGATCTCCAACGCCTCTTCCGCGTAGTGCGGAAGGATTATGTCGACGGGAACGAGGTCGCCTTTCGAGATGTAAGGAAAGGGACAGATTGCAAGGGGATACGAGTTGACCACTTGCACGAGCGGTCGCCAGATGCTAGATCAGAGCCATTGTAAGCTTATCTCTCCAGAGCCTCGTATGCGAAGAATCAGGCGCTATTGCAGAAGCTCCACCCACTTGATAAAGCGACAACGCCCAGACAACAGCTTTGGGGCACGGCCGCCCATGTGAAGCCGAATGCGTCCAATTGCTGATCTCGGGGACTGATCTGTCACAAGATTAGCCTTGTACTAGACTACAAAAAGCGCAAAACATACCGCAATGCACGCGGCGAGCTACATCAACAAAGCCATTCGCCTTGTCCTTCTGCTCAGTCCTGAGTGTATAGTCGAAAATGAAAACTTCTTGACATTTCAGATGGTCACAAAGCCATGTCTTCATCTCTGTCATGTACGACTCCAAGTCCATTGGTGCGCTCAAGTTGATGGTTCTGGATTTCTGGGGTACGAATTCTAGACCATGTTTGTCGAGAGTGAAGAGGGGTTCATAACCCCGAGCATCTGTGACCATGACCTTCTCATAGCGACCCTTGAAGTTGATTTGAGGGCGTTCTGAGCCCTCTGGAGAAGGTATCTTGCAGACGTATGGCTTCTGGTCATCGTGCTCTAGGTCTGGTGAGAAATACTGCAATATTGTGTTGGTGCGGTACAGATGGTCGCTGGGAAGTTCAGGAAGTCCCTGCCTCCGAGCTTCGACCTCAATAAATTCGGGTTCATGAACAGCAGTCGGTGCAGTCTGTGCGTTGTCTAAAAGCAATTAGTATTCATAATTGTAATTGAAGGATAGAAGAAATGTGACTGTATCCTGACGGCCATTTCATAGGCCATTTCAACCAGGGTTTCTCGTAAGGACTTTTGGGGTCAAAATGCCATGTAAGCCATGGTAGAGTCTCTGGGCTCGCATTTGATAGAGAGTTGCTTGTGGACCCGCTTGCCCGGCTTCGAGGCCACCATTCTCGCCATGGCTGGGTGCGACTGTCGTCTGGCGAACGTGTATCGTACTCAGCAGCTGCTTCCCGATAAATCTGAGCCATCTAATCCTGGTTCAAGTCAGAACGTATGAAACACGCACACAAGAAAATACTCAAAATAAGTAGCTGGTAACTCAAGAGTCAAAGACATACGATACTAAAGACCAAGCAAGATTGAGGTGTGGCAGCAACTTTTGTCAACTCAGCAGGTGCAGCAGTGTGATAACAAAAGCATGATGGTCTATGGAGGAGGTCCATGGGTATATAACCCATGGCCTGACAAAGAGATCTATCTAACAAAGGACAAACATGAGATGCATGGAATGATCTAGGCACGTCCAACAACTTTCAGCGTGACCTTTGGTCTCTTGCATGTAATGACGTGGCAGTGGCTTCGGTCCTAGTCGGTCTGCGATACTGTTCCCAGGAACGCAACACCATCTAGTGTTTAAGCGACGATAGGTCGGATACAAGTAGGGTGGTGGGTCGCCGGACACAACACGCGAAGGATCATGCATGTACATTCAAGGATCCTATGGAGGGGTTTTCTCCACGTAATATGGTCCCACTAGTTGTTTCACTCCTATCAATCTCCAACTAGCTCACACGATTAGCCAAATGACCCAACATCATTAGGAGGAGGCACTAAGCTATCGAAGAAATGCACCCACGCCTCAATGACGATAAAAAATCTTCCGTTAGGCCGGAAGAAAGCCCTTCGGAAACCCGTTTTCTTCTCTTTTCTTCCGCGTGTTTATCGGCACGCATTCTTTTCTCCGAACCGCGCCTAAAAATGTGAAAACCGTACGGTGATCTTTACTACTACAACAATACTAAAAGATACTCAGCTTGTAGATCCACTTTCTTAGGTATTGCCGCTTACCCGTCGGCAGATTTACCTTCCACCCATCCTGTCACTGCTGGCACCTGCTTGAATTATAATTAGCTCAAAAAGCGTATACCTATTATTCTCTTCTCCTTACGTGACCCTCAGAGAAAGTATTGATCCAATTGTTTGCGATAAGCCTAGGTGAGTTTGATGTGTTCGTGGTTTTAGGATGGTTGAGGTAGAATCGGGCGTCATTCGGCTGCTCGCCTCACCTGGCTGGAGACCACGATCATCCCATGTAAAATGTTGGCCTTATCTTGGTGCCTACCTACCTCGAGCAAAGAAGACGGGTTGAACAGAGATCGAGTTTCGCTATTTACTAGCAATTGAAACTCCAGTAGGCAAACTTTCTGAAACTCTGATCTAGGAGCCAAAACGCAAGATACCTAGGAGAGAAAAGCAGCGTATTTCTAACGCGAGCCATGAGCCAACGAACGGCGCTGATAACCGGTACGGATTTTGCGCTCATGGTCGCTTTAGCTTAGCTGAGGTTCCATTCGCAGGCATTACCGGACAAGATGGCTATTATCTTTCTAGATTTCTGCTCAGCAAGGGATACAAAGTGCATGGCCTTATTCGTCCGACTTCCCAAGGCTGTCTTGCTCACCAAGGCACTGATCCCAGAGTGGTCCAACACTATGGCGACATGTTGGATGCGGCAAGCCTCTTGCGAGTTTTGAGCTCGGTCCAGTTCGACGAAGTGTATCATCTGGCTGCTCAAAGCCACGTTCATGCATCATTTGAGTTAGCATCATATTCAACTGATGTGATTGCTCTGGGAACTTTGCGTCTTTTGGAAGCAATGGTGAATCTTGGTATTGAGAAGAAGGTAAAATTTTTCAATGTGAGTGCCAAAGTACAACGATTTTTGGTGATAAGCCCAATCATGACTTTAAGACAGGCCTGCAGCTCGGAAGTCTTTGGAAGAGTGGCAGAAGTTCCTCAGACTGAAACAACACCCTTTCGGCCTCTCTCACCATATGCACTTGCAAAGGCCTATGGTTTTTGGATCACCGCAAACATGAGAGAGATCCACGGCATGTTCGCAGTGAATGGGATATCTTTCAACCACGAATCGCCTCGGCGAGGTATTTGAGAACGCCCTTCCGGCAATACTAAAACTGACGTCTCCAGGACCCAGTTTCGTCACTCGAAAAATCACGCTTGGGGTAGCAGAAGTTGCGCTCGGCGTCGCAAAATTGATTGAACTTGGTAATCTAGATGCTCGGAGAGATTGGAGTCATTCTAGAGATATTGTTCGAGGAATGCATCTGATGCTGCAAGCTGAGATTCCGGATGATTTTGTTCTTTCAAGCGGAGAGTCACACACCGTAAGGGATTTTGTTGAAGAAGCATTCCGTATAATTGGGGTAAACATTGGGTATGGCATGTGTGAAGAACTCGGACAGTTCGCGAACTGACATGATTAGCTGGCGTGGCTCTGGCGTTCAAGAAATCGGGATCGACCTGGACAGTAGCACGGTTCGGATACGCGTCAATCCAAAATTGCACCGTCCTTTGGAAGTTCCACATCTCCGGGGATCTTCTGCCAAAGCGACCGAAATTCTTCGTTGGCAAAGAGATATCAGCTTCCGTGAAGTGATCCAGGAGATGGTTTTGGCAGACCTGGAGGTTGTAAAGCATATCTCAGCCAACTAGTGCTCGCTTGGTGGATGACATGCAAAGGACGCGAATAGATGACGACTTCGATATTACCTTAGGGGCGTGCCTGCAAATACGCAGACTGTTGGGATACAGTAAACCCCGTTACTATATACTCTGCAAAGTCGGCACTGTTGAGGTTCCTCTCTGTTCGATCTCGTACAATGAGCCGAAGTCATATTTCCCTCTAATTATTAGCAGATTAACGTTTTCCTTGCACTTCAGAAGTAGCGGAGGTGTCAGGGACTGAATGTTTTGGGAAGTAATTGTGTATTGCAGTTTGAATAGAATACTGTCTATGTAGAATAATTACATGAGCATACGCAGAAGAAGAAGTGTGCGCACGCCAAGACACTAGGCCTGATGAGGACTAGTGGGTGTTATCATGTATGCAGGGGCCAATGGGACCATGCAGAGGCCAGTGACCAGGGCCAGTGACCAGCTGAGCCATACAGTGGTCAATGGAACCATCAGTAGTAGGAATATTACTAGCTAAACACCACATAAATACATCATAAACGTTTTTTTTCTCTTTCTTTCTTTTTGGGATTTGGATTGGGACCGCTGTCAAGGGAACTGTGACTGTGAGTTATATATTCATGTGTGGTGGAAAAGATGATATTCTTCTATGTGCCTGCAGGGCAGATACGAGTAAGGTATGTGCGGAGCCAAGCCGCGCTAAGCCCAATTGGGCTGAGTCCTCTGAGGAGGCCTTGGCGTACCGTGACAACCGCTTGACCCTTTAGCATCATTACCACTCATAATAGATGTATTCAGTCATCAGTAGACACCCTCGGTAAAATCCAAGGTCAGGAAGTCATTGTTCTCCGGGTCGATAGCCTCAACAAAAGCTTTGTGAGCCGGGTCACGGTCAAGGAAATAGTCCCTGTCGGCCTCGCTGTGGAACTCAATCAGGAAGCCGTGAGTCATTTTTTTCTACAGGCGGTGGAATCAGCGAAATTTGAGCAAGAACAGACTTCGATGCTTGATTGGCTGACTTACGTTGCTTCCTTCAGGATTGTTATTGATACCACCTTTACTGGCCACAATGTAAGGCTCCTTGGTTTCAGGGTTGAGACAGGTGTCTTTCAAGCCAACAATCATCTTGGATATCTGGAGAGCGCCGATATACATTAGGATGTTGGTGTGCAATGGGAGCAAGGAACAGGATGCACGGTCATACACGCTGGACGGTCTCAGGCTTGATAGTAGGCTTGAAGGAGACGAGGAGGATATGAGTGATGGGCATCTTGTCGTGATGTTGATCTGGTGACGGCTGTCTTAGATAGATGGCGGTGGAAAGGAGAAAAAGGATGATGGCGGCAGAGACAGCACAGCCAAAGCTGAGGATGTTCTTTCGATGTCCGTCAGGCATGCAAACGAGCGAGCGGGTACAGCAGAATAATTACTCGAGGAAGTGGGAAGCTGAGACCTTGATTGTACATCATTTGCTTAAGGCTGGGCGGGCGATGTCTACAGACATCTTGGCATTCCCTACCTGGGTCGGCTGCTGGTTAAGTACCCAACAGGCTCATTCCGGAATAGAGGTGAGGGATTATGAAGCAGTTCCTCTGGCGCTTGCTAAGCTAATCACGACTGCTATCGGTAGGTTACACCAGGTTCCTCGTATTGCTTGTGCAGGGACCATTTCGATATGCCCCCTCTTATCTCTCAGTATCCCTACGGAGTAATATAGCAGAGCCTTATCTTTGCAACCTCCGCCACCTTGGCCACCCCAGAGCCGACACACTGGTGTGCTAATTAATGAAGCCCAAATCCTCACAACCATTATTATGCCATCCTTGAAAACTCCGAGGTCTGTCTCTTGAGGTGGACTTTGTCGAAAGAATCAAGAGCCTGAGATTTAAACAAGGGGCCCTCAGTAGAGTAGAGTATAGCATAGCTTCTTGGCAGAGGGCTTCTGCAGAAGGCTTTCTCTATAGATTCTACATCACCCTTGCTACCCATATAGATCTGGTCTCATTTCAACTGGAGGTCTTGCCCAGATTCCAAGTGGCCTTGCAAGCTGATCACTCGTTTAAAGCCTTTCACAGTCTCTTTTGTAGCTTGTTCACTTAATTATTCGCTATTCTTCGATCGGAGAGTCTCACTATTATTCTTTATCTGTTTCGATACGTTTAAAAAGCTTTACTATAATTACATCGTGTATACACAGTAGTAGTCTACGCCCGCTGCTTGCTAAAAGGGAGATTTCCAGGTACCTTAGACTAACATTTTAGGGCAGAACCGCGAGCCTATTGGGGCTGCTTACATAACTTCGCAGGGCTGGAGTGATGGCTCCAATCGTTTTCTACCTACGGAGTACAATGCTCTCATCATGCCGGTTCTCTTGCTCGGAGCCACCGGAAACCTCGGATCACGCCTCCTCCCTGCGCTCCTCGCTCACCGACAAAAAGTCGTTGTCTATGTTCGGAATGAGCAAAAACTCAGAGAACTGATACCTTCAGCAATCCTGTCCCTGGTCACTGTTATCAACGGTGACGCGACAGATTCAAATAGCATTAAAAATGCTCTGATTGAATATGAGTGTGATAGCCTCATCAGCAGTGCTGGCAAAAGCTCGGTCCTGCCATGGTCAGAGCCTCAAATGCAGGAGATCATAAAGGCGGTAGCTACTGGGGCTGTCGACGCCAGCAAGGAACTCAGTCGCCCGATCAGAGCTTGGATCTTGGGTGGCATGTCGATCTTGGACTTTCCTGGTATGGAAGGCATTCAATTGATGACATAGTAAGTCCATCCTCTCGATCCTGCAGTACTTCCGCTGATCTCAGTCCAGTTTCCCGCTCTTCACGGAACACAATCTCACATACGTCTACCTGTCCAGCTTGCCCAAGGAGAATCTCCAATGGTCGATGTTGTGTCCTAGCTACATGGCACCCGCTAGCAAGACTGTCACCGTCCTTGATGCACCTCGTGGCAATTCGCTGGATGCCTCGGTTGATGTGCCAACTGGTTGGCAGAACTCATACTTCCACAACATTCCATACTTGGGCCCGTTCATCAGTATTATTGGCAATGCACACAGATATGGGACAACCTTAGAGGACTGTGCAGACTTCATTGCAGCAGATTTGGAGAAGGAGGATACAAGATTCATGGGACACAGAGTTGGTATCATTGACCCCGGCACCGCAGGTAAGGGCAAGACCGAGTAACGGTGAAACCTATATTTTCCTTCTGTGTCTTGAATAAGAAGCCTACATTCGGCCTAAGCATTGCCTGACTAACTTGGATCTATAAAATTTGTGGTCAATTCATGTATGAGAAGTTGATTTTTTAAGTAGCACTACGAATTGCAGGCTTCTAGCGACCTGCGATTACAGGGTCTTGTCGCCAAGCCAATTTGGTCTTCCTCGAGGATGCATGCTTTTTTATATATATACCTTACCAATCCTTGTACTTTATCTGTCCAAATTCTCAAAAGGATGACTATCATTACCTTTAATCTGTTACCCCACTACAGCCCCACTATGCTTCCCTTACTCTCAGCTTTCCCGCCCTGTTCCTTGCTTCGTGACTGCACAATGATGTCTTGTATCCAGAACGGGACGTAACCCCTCGTCCAATCAGCCCGAAACGTGCTGATACAGCTCGGCCCGATCCCTGTTGTCTCAATGGCTATATATTATGGTCTTCCAGCACTACTTTACTTTTACTTTCCTCGTCTCACACTTATCACTGCACAGCACCGCACGGAACAATCTCCACAATGGCAGAGATATACTATGAGCCTACGGGCTGCAACTGTGATGGTGTGTACTCATTCTATCCGTTCCTGTCATAATAGTATATGGATTGCCGACAGCTCACACCGTTTAGGCACTTCTTACTCTCAAGACGATATTAACGCCGCTGCCTCCCGTACGTAGATTTTGGAGATGATCTTTCCCATTCAGTATTGAGCCGTAAAGACATATTTGGGAGCAAAAGGACCATCCCACTGCCCGGACGTCCGGTCCTGCAAACTCCAATTTTTTGCCTCGAATGCGCAACGCTAACTCCACAATCTGCGTAGAGGCTCTCTCGCTCGCGTCCCAAGGCCAGACCCTCGGTCCGTCCTCCCCTCGGCATCGCCCCACGACAACTGCGGCTAACTCATAGTCATCAGGCAGGGACAAATACCCCCACGCCTACAATGACTACGAGCAATTCAGCTTCCCGCATGCCTCGAAGCCCTATTTGGAGTTCCCCATAATGGCCGGAAGTGTGTACGATGGTTCTTCGCCCGGAGCTGATCGTGTCGTCATCGGGAGCATTGCCTCGGATTATTCGAGTGCCGTGTACTGCGCAGTCATCACGCACGATGGGCAGAGCAAGAATGGCTTCGCCGAGTGCTCTGATGATACCATGAACCCGAGAGGGAAGGGGAATTATGAGGGGCAGGAGCGGAAGGGACATCATCATCGCAAATTGCTGGACAAGATTGAGCTGTAGGACGAGAGACGCGTTGGATGGATACCACGCTACTGTTAGGAGCTTTTGGACTGCGATGGAACTTTACTGTGAAAAGGAAGTTGAGAACATAGAGATAGACTTGGCATGGTAGATCAGATATATACAATGGACTGTCAAGGCAAATCCTCTACCCTCCCCATCAGCCTACCATCTGGCATCTCGTGAACATTTCGTATTTGTACTAACGAAGCATCATCAGCAGAAACGGCCGTGCATCTAGGTAGTGGTGCGCTAATCTAAGTAGAGTCTCGGTGCCAAGAGCGGAACCCAGGCGCTCACAAATCCACAGCTTTGTGTCTGTAAATAGCCTGCTAGCTAGTAACACAATTCATGATCAGATGCTGAGCAATCCCGGTCCTCAGGATGTTGGCCTTCATTCATGGCCTTACGGGCTTTCGGGTCCTGGGGAGGACGAACAAGGGTTTACCATGCCACTTGTGAGGCTTGAACCGCACACTCGTTCGCCGAAATAGAATGATTGCGTGATGGATCTCGAGAGGACTTCAGACGGTTCGCGACATGGCCCCGCAACCCATTCTTGCGTCCTCATCAACCAGCCTGAAAGTGCGTCCAGACCACAAGCCATGCGTTGGAACCTCCGACCACCAGAAGAGGAATTATCCCTTTAGGAATCGGAGATATCTCTCTCGTAATGGTGGCTCCCTCGATCAGAATGGATGAGCGCAAGGCGGCAATACTTAGCATCAGAGTCAGACCCTTTCGAAAAAATTCTCCGAGTGGCTAATAAAGCGGTATCTCTCGTTTGTGCAAGCTCAGATGGTTAGCATCAAACTCTGATCCTCGGATGTTTTTACATGTAAGCGGTGCTCTTCATAGCAATCATTTGCTCTTCCCCAATATTCACCGAAGATGAGTCGTAGTCAAACAATGGTAGCCCTGCAGATCCTCGCTCAGAGCTTGGATGTCGAGAATGCTGGCCAGATAGCTCGTTCATAGCCGGGTACCCTTTGACTGTTGGAACTTACCTCTTGACCGCAGGGCGCTGGGGAGACATATTATTCAACAAATGGATATTATTTTTCCGTGCCATAATCTCTACTGTCCGGAATGAGTGTCTCTACACAGTCTCATGTCTGCTTCGAAGAATGTCGACTTTTGAAGGGGATCGGTCCAGCCACGGCGCTTCCGAACGCTCTTGCTGTCCTCGGAAGTAAGTATCCTCCTGGAGGGCGGAAGGAGACGATGTTCCCATTCTTTGCTGCTGCCTGCTCCGAACGGCTTTGTCATTGGGGCTGTGTTCGCTGCTCTCTCTACTCAAGACCGGTGAGGCGATCGACACACGTATCCTGGATATTTACTGGCTAGCCCATGGAAGACCTTAAGACTGAACATAGATAGATAGTATCGACTCATGGCACCGACTTGGCATACTGGTACCTTCGTGGCCGGCCACAACAAGAAGTCTTGGTGGATACTCTTATCGATACATACCGCTTCCTGGCTTCCGTACTTACGAAAATTTTCAAGAAGATTATCCACGCAAGTGTATGCCTGTCGATCACTAGATGTGGACTTCGGACGGTTCCTCGACAATGCAGCGCAGTGCTTTGGGATTTCGCCCACTTGCCTGCTGGTTGCCATCGAACAGATTCGAATGCAAGAAGGTGGCCGGAAAGCTGGTATGTTGGAAGTTCAAGGGCAGGGAGAAGCCAAAGGACGTGATGAGACTGCAATGCTTGGCTGAGAAGATTGAGGATTTGAAGCCGGTGAACGCTGGTGGGGTGCCACATGCCTACGGTGGAATCTGTCATGACAGATTTGAGATTCTTCGTGCCTAGAAGAGCAGTATTAGCGCCGAAGCATAAGCACAGTGTCTGAGGATTTGCAAGGATTGCTTGGGTGAATGCCATAGCCGCTCACGTTAGGAACTGGACGTAAATGCTGGATCTCGGAAGGCACATGGACCATCAAGTGCCGGCTGTGCTTTTGCTTTGTTCGTTATCAGCGCAATTGATTTAGATCGAATGCAAATTCCCCGAGGCAGACGTCAGCACAATGAACTTGTTATCGCAGTGGACTAGTATGGAAACCGAAGTCCAAACCAATTTTTAAAGCTTGTTATAATAGATTTAGCCCGAATTCGTCCATCGAGTATTGGCCGGGTGGTACAATGGAACGAGCGAAGCCTCGAGGGTTGTTGGCGGACACAAGTCTCAATCCTTCTTCTTCCTGCTGTATACATTCTCTGCCACTTGGGTAGCTCGAGGGTTTGCATCCACATAGATGAGTACCAGTCTTCAAGGTCTTCGGATCCTGAATGTCGCTGGGGCCATATCCTATTGGATGATTTTCCTTTTGCTCCTCGGTTCGACGCAGGCTGTGGCCACGCCCTTGTTTTTTTTTTCTTGTTTTTTTCTTCTTTCTTCAATATCTTCACTCCTTCCACATTACCCCCCCCCCCCACTTATGTTATTGATGAGGCCGCTTTCTTTCCTCTCGCTTACTGAACGTTTTTTGGTTCCTCTTTTTGACCCTGACTGGTGGCCTCGAGCCGTTTTTCTTTTGAAGTCGTGTGAAGTCTGGTGAGGAAAACAGTAAGTTAGAAACAATCATAACAATTCATCAGATATTCCCTGCCCTTGTGCCATCTCACAACATAAATTTACACGATCTACTCTATTCACAACCTCCCCGTACTCTACTGTAAACTCTACTCTGCCAAACATTTAACAAATTTTCCGAAATCTGTCCATCAGCGTTACCTGATGATGCATCAAAGAGGATAAAAGCAGCAGCGTCACCTTCCCCATGTATGACCTGCGAACCATCTCCGGCCTCCGCCGTGTTGTGGCAAGTGCGTGGATCAAAATATGATGGAAAGGAATCAAATTTCAAGTCCTACAGTGAAATCGCTAGACAGATTGCCGGGTATCTTGAGCCGGTGTTTGCGCTTCACTCCTAGAGAAGATGTTGTTCCCAAGCGGAAATTACTATGTTCAGTGCTGCACAGCGCAAAAGCCTCCTCATTGGTGTGGATTCGTCGATGTTCCAGGGGTTGATACCGCTTCAGCTGCCACCCTCGCCTGGACTCGGATTTTGAGCTTCCCTCTGTCCATGGCTTTTGACCCATTCTCTGACTTTTCTGGCCATCCAGAATAGAATCTCGGCCGTCCATGTCGGAGACAAAATACGATAGCGTCAAAGTATTGCGGTTCTGTCGAATGCTCAACTAATAGAAGCAGCATCCAGGATGCTCTCAGCAACATCGTTGGCGCGGCGTTATTGGCATTACTGGGTGCTGCAGCCACCGAAATTCTTCGAGCTGTGGAAATTTAGAGTAATCCCCCAGTCATCTGAGAACTGTCAGGTCATAATCAAGTTGGTCAAAGTTTGCTTAGATGAAATGAAATCTGTTAAGCTGTTCTTGCCATCTTTCGAAGCCCATGAGGCCCATTATGATAGTGCTCCAGATTGGAAAGCTCCAGGTCTAGTTGTTGCACTTCATGAATCTAGCGTACGCGGATTCCTTTTGATTGACAGCGTCTGTTGTTTTCACAGCTTTCGCGTCAAATGCAAGTACTGAGTCATCCTCTAGCACTGCGTCTCTCAAAGTGCCTTGTTGGTCAGGTTTTGGTTCTGGGGACGGTCGATACACGAAGCTCGCTAGGTCTGAAGCTCTTGCTGGCTCATTTCTGGCGCCTTTGATCTGTTCTGCATCTTCGGCACCTAGAGAGGACTTTTGGATTGCCTGGTCAATTTACATGATAAGCGATAAAAAGTGAAAGACTGCTACCCGCAACAGGAACTTGGTCTGCTGTTTGAACTTTCAAACGACCGTAATTTGTTGCTCTCATCGCCAGCGGGGAAACCGGTAATTATGACTCGAGTGAGGCTATGTACGTGTTGTCGTAATCATGCTGTGGCTTGCCTGCAACCTCAGGCAGCAACATAGCCGCGGTAAGCCTCTGGTTTTCCAACCTTGCACTCTCGACCTTATGTCTTCAAATTCCGCATGAGTTTTGCACTTTCACTCGAGAGACTGGAAAAGAAGCAATTTCTTAATTCTGGCGGACCCAGTCACTGTCCTTGCAATTGTGATTGGTTCTGCTGGTCTAGTCCTCAAGAGTCTTCACGACATCGCAGGAAAGCACAAGAAAGCTGGTATTGCGGTCACGTCAATGGCAATAGAGGTTGACACAATCGAATTGGCGTGGAGCAAGATCAAAGAATGGGCGGAAGACTATTCCAAAGATGCCGCGGTAGACGCCACTCTTCTACAGAGACTGCACCGCTCACTCGAGTGTGGCACTCTAGTTATGTCCGCTCTACAGAAAAACCTTTCTGAGTACATAGAAAACAATTTTAACGTCTCAAAGGTCCGATGGTTCCCCAATCCCAGTGTCAAGAACTGCCTGCCTTTGGCCCAAAATCTGGCAAAAATGCAGGGAATCTCAATGATGCCACAAGAGATAGCTCCTTTAGAACTCAAGAGATCTGCCATCCACTTCCGCAGACCATGGAGTTCAAGATGCCGAGCCAGTCCTGCCAACAGCGATCACCCAACCGGAAGTGCGACAAAGCCAGGCAATAATCGTTGTAATCCTGCAACTGACGGCCATCACTTTCCTTAACAAGCATGAGCATTGGATTAATGACGGTCTCCATCCCACGCATCGCGGCTGATCTAGCCATCCAGCCTCAACTATATTACTGGTAAGCATGCCTACCTTATTTTTGATAGATGTGCTCCTGAACATGACAATCCTCATTGCGAATTCCATTGACAGGCCCTTGTCCGTCTACGGGTTGGCTATTTCCGTCTCTCACTCTCATCAAACACCACCAGCCCGTCCAAAAGCTCTAACAAACGACCACCCAGCTTGACAAGCTGGCTCATGTCTCCTAACCGCGCGAGGGGCCGTCGCCGATGTTGTCGGTAGCCGCCCCGTTTTTCCTCACGGAATGTTGCCTTCTCGCCTGCTCCATACTCGGATGTGGCCTTGCCCGCACTGGCATCGAGTTTATCATGGTTCCGCGCGATGCAAGAGATAGCAGTAGCGCTTCTGCCTGCCCACCTCGGTAGGCACACTCACCAATGCCGTTTGCCGGCGGCAAAAGACAGCAATGTAGGGTTCGCCTGTATGGGGGCTCGGGCAGCCGCTTGGGGTTTTCGTTTGGGACTCGTGCTGGGTGGTATCCTTGTCGATACTATTGGCTAGAGGGGGCCGGATGGTACATGTGCGCCGGAGCGATCATGTTGTGTTTTTCTTGTTGGGATATGGACCATACCTGCAGACTCGTTGACGCAGCCTCCGAGCTTGAAGAGCGGTTCAAAAGCAGATGTTGATTGGATAGAAGCGATTGTAGCAACGGCGTGCTCGGCTCTGCTTGCCTATGTGCTGGTGTGTAAGCTCTCAGAGCCCTCTTCCCCAAGCCTTTCGGGTCACTAATGTTAGTCTGACAGTATTATTTCAACCAGCGCTTCATATATTGGACATCCTACCGTCATTGCACTATTGACCGTTAGCCTGTTGTTGGTTCCGGTCTTCGTCCTGCGGGTCGGACAGGCAGGAACGACTGCAGAAGCCAGCTTTGATCCCCAACTCATTATGGAGAAATTTGCCCTCCACCAGTATGTGCCTTATCGTAATTCTCTCATATGCAGTGATGCAGACCACGGAGCTCTTCTGCGGTCTCTTGTAAGTTGGCCAGTCCAGTCTTTCTGAGAGGCTACAGGGCTCGCTGACGGCCAACGCAGCTGGCAAGAAAGTCCAATTACTTTCCCCGCTCCAAGCATCAATTCGCTTCGTGCCCAGCATGATCCTGGCTGCCATACTAAACCTCGCCACCGGCCTCATCGTGGACAAATTCCCGGTGATTTATCTAGTCCCAATCTCGTCGGCGCTTGGTGTAACGGCTCCCTTCCTAATGGCAATCAATTCTCCACGCTGGCCATACTGGTATGCGGCCTTTCCTGCTCAGCTCTTCGAACCACTCAGTCCTGATGGTGAGTTCAGCCGTAGTTCAACGCCCGAAAAGCGCGTGTGTGTTTCGCTGATGGCCTTCCCCTAGTGATATTCACTGTGGGCATCCTTCTCGTCTCTGAAGTGTTTCCAGACCGGACGCAAGCGCTTGCAGGTGCCGTTTTCAATACCGTTGGACAGTTTGGCCAAGCTATTGGACTTGCTCTTATTGGCGTCGTGTCGATCCGGTCACACTCAATTCCAAGTATGCCAACAAAAGCTCACCAGACGCGCTTTGGACTGGGTACCGGGCCGGTTTCTGGACATGCACCGGATTTCATGATCCTCACTTGCTTCATTGGCGCACTCGGTCTTCGGAAAAGTGGCAGAGTTGGCCTGAAGAGGGATTGAGCGGTATCCGTGGTGAGCAGAGGACCAGATTGCAAGCTGGAGTGTAGGTGAAAGCAGCAACTGAAGCCAAAAAAAGAGAAAAAGGATGAAACCTATGACTTGGAAGCTGCAACATGCAATACGGGAGGAGGGATCACGATCAGCTGGTGAATCGATGTCTCACAGAGCATTCTTCCACCTTGTGCCGTGCAGATACAACTTCAAGATGGAACTAACCACCATCAAGCTAACCACCATCAAGGAAGACCTGAGATCTATTCACAAGCCTCTTCGGTCAGAGCCAGACCCATCTCAAAAACAAGCTAACCAACTTTCACACGTGGTGCCTACAATATCGGTCGATTCACGATTGTCGTTGGTTGGCAAGTGAGTCTGTCGTCCAATACATTAGGCTCTGAATTCCACATCGTGCCTCCCTCCGCTGGACACGGTATTACGGGAATCTGATTCGTTTTTTTTTTCCTTTTGATGCGGAGACTGTGTCCTTGAATATGGCTTTTTTTGCACCTCATAACGGACCCGAAGTGTTGAGATGAACTTGGGGAGGGCGTTTGATGGGGTAGAAGTCTTCACACCAACAATGTTCTTCCACCTATCAACCTTATTTTATACAGGCGTAAAGCCACCCCCCCCCCCCCCCCCCCCCCTTCAATAATCGGTTTCGTTTCGCAAGCCTACCTACCTTGCCTCGTTGCGCACGGTGAACAATAGCTTCGCATTCGAGGTGTCTGCCAAATATACTATTTCCGCTTTACCATCATAGCTGTCAGAGTTTTCAGAGTCAATGAAGCTAGCAAAGGAACTATGATAGAGTATTTTGATGGACGTTCATTTTCAATGCAGATACGGCTACCTCATCCGAGTTCAATTTTCAACGAGCTACATATTACCATGAGGAGTAGTGACCGTATGACGACCTCTTGCCTCGGGCATCTCAAAGATATTTTTGGAAGAAATCAAGCAGCGTCTGGTACCCACGCTGATACTCAGCCCTCACCTTCTCATCCGTCAAATCGCCACGGGCGGCCATGAAGCCGTGAACCTGGTCGTCGAAGGTGTGGACCTGGCTCGGCACCTTCAATGCTTTCTCGAATGCCTTGACAGCCTCCGCATCCTCGTCCTTGGAAGCAAGGAGGCACATGGGCACGGCGATGTTGGGAGCGTCGTTGGGGTCGACCATCGCCGGGTGAGCTTCGGCTGCGGCGGAGAACTTGCTGTCGGGGCCGCAGGAGTAGGAGACGACCTGGAAGGAAGGAGCAGCGCCGTTAGCAACGTCCCGTGCACGTTTATCGTGCATATGCTGTGCGTACCTTGCCGCCCCAGCACATTCCGACGATACCCCATTTCTCGATCTTGCCTCCAGCCTTGGCCTCAATGGCTTTGATCAGGCTTGGTATGGCCGCAACGGTCTTCGGGGGAGCACCGGCGCCTCCGAAGAATGCGCCGAGCTTGGCGCCTTTCTCGGGGGTGTCCGGAGGAAAGTCGGCAGCGGAGTAGGGTTCGCCGTGGAAGAAGTCGGGGATGTAGACTTGGTAACCGGGAGCGGCGAGGAAGTCGGCACCCTGTATGACAATGTCGGTGGTCAGGGCAGGAGCATCGATAGGCCTTGGGTTGGTATTCTCACCTGGAACACTTGAGGGCTGAAGCCGAAGATGTCGAAGATGTATAGGATGGCGGTGGTGGCATCTTCAGAACCGGTTTTGTCTGCGGAGATGCGAAATGAGCATATGTGATCAGGGTTGCAGATTTCAAACATGGCACTGACAAGTCTTCATGCCCTCGACTTCAATGAAGCTTCCCTTCTCCGAGTACTCTGCTTTCGCCGGTGGGACAGTGCAGCATGCCTATAGTCATCGTGTCAGCGACGATGAACAGAGGAGCTCCGCATAATGGCTCACTTTGCTATGACCGTTTTGAGCCATGATGCCGTTGGTTTGAGATGCGGACTTGGATCGATTGAAGAATCGTGTGAAGAGCTTGGGTAGATTGAGCATTCGTGAGATTGAGTGAATGTTTATGATGAGGAGGAAGTGAATGAAGGAGCGGTCAGAGGTTCTTGTAGCTCTGGATACAGCCTTACCGCAAGGGTCACTGCGTGAGGCTAGTTTCAGTTCTGGCAAGATGGCAATCTCTAGATCTGCATTCCGATAAGTCCAGCTAATGTCCGCTTCTATGCGGACTTAATGTCACTCTATCATCTTTTCACCGACGGCACAGTTGGCCGTGTCCAGCCGTGCTCGAGCTCAAGTGCAGAGAAATTTCTTATTTGGGGGCAGATGCAACCTCAAGTAGACATGGGGGAAGGATTCGAGAGATGACCGGTGCCAGGCTGAGAGAATCATGTAACTCTGGCTATGCATGTCAGCATGCCTCGCATCCTACGTCGCGAGGTAGGTGTGGCATTGAAATGTGTTGTTTTGGAGATGGAGCTGTTGAATCGGCCTTATCATGGCATTAAGCTCGCTCTATTGAGACCGCGTGCGTGTGCCTGTGCTTATGGTAGGGTAGCATTGACTAAATTGTTGATTACCAATATTTCAACCCGAGGTCATGCGATTAGTGAGTGCATTATCGTGGGATTTATTAGAATTTCATGCATACTCTACCTTAGCCACTAAAGGGAGCGAGGGAGCAGCCCTGAACGGCCCTTCAGAGCTTACGCGCCTCCCGCAGGGTAGCCTTAAGGCTCACCTATCTTTTGGCTTTTCGTCCAGTGGTCTCTTAGACTCTTAGGTCAGCTTCTGCTTGTCGGCAATCTGACGCCAAGAAGCACTTGAAGGAAAAGGATTTGACAAATTGACCATGACTTTGCATGCTGCATGTCGTATCAGCTCCTCTTGCCTTCCCTTATCTTTCCTTCCCTTTCCCGCTAAAGGAATCTTATGGCTTAGGCCAGGGTTTTTGATTACATGGTAAATCGTAAGTAAAGAAATTGTAAGTTAACATGATTCATCTACCTACTTAATAAGTCAGTACCTTAGATACCACCACCAAGGATAGCCAAGGCTTACTAAAACATGCGAATGGCCATGGTACTCAAGGCAATGCTGCCACCAAATCTTAGGATATATAGCAGGATTACTCGCGAACAGATTTGCGAATGATGATGCACTGATACTTTCAAAATCATAAGTATCCCGATCACCTGACAAGTAAATTGGTCGCGAAATCCTCTTTACTTATTGAATACAAGTGGCTAAGGTAAGGTAAGGTAAGGTAAGGTAAATAAGTAAGTATTAAAAACTGTATTAAAAACTGTAAATAGATCTGAGACTGAAACACGAGGGGCCGATGGCTTACCTAAGACCTTACACTTTCTTGGCTGGCGGCGGCCGGCCCGCAAAAGGCCGAGATTAACCGATTAAATCCCTTCCTTTTCGCTCCTTCCCTGCATTTTCCCTGCATTTTCCTCACCGACAATCCTTACTTACAGATTCTCAGCCTCATTCATGTCTCACTTGTCTTGCGCCTCCCGCAAGCCGAAGATAACCACCACATCTAAGAATTAAGCTAACTTGACTGATATCCTATCTGGCCTTGATTCGTTGCTTGATTCCTTGGCAAAGTATTCATTTGGTCCACCATACTTCAATGGGTAGCTTGGCTCTTACGGCCGCTGTCAGGATGACAATCCTACCGACTAATGATGGAACATTGACATCTGTTGCAATGGCTATCCTCGGCATTTACCCACCTCAGCACTTATCTCTCTCTAGAGGCGAGCACAGCGACAATGCAATGCAAGTGGTCAGGACGCCATCTTACCACATCTAAGCTAACTCAACTGATATCGTATCTGGCCTTGATTCGCTGGCAAAGTATTCATTCGAGCCATCATACTTCAACGGATAGCTTGGTTCCTACGCCCGCTGAAAGTATGACAATCCTTTCAACTGACAGTGGAACATCTGCATCTGCATCTTGCTACATGACTCAGGCAATGTTGCAATGGATATTCTCGGCATTCACGCACCTCAGCACTTATCTCTCTGTATAGGCGAGCACAGCGACAATGCAAGTGGTCAGGACGCGGTGTTACCGGATAGTCCTAAATCTCGTAAATGCAGGAATTCAGCAGCTGATTGATAGTCATAAAGGGGTCATTTGCCTTCCCCACACTGTATTTCTTTCATTGCACATTGTTTCGAGCCTCACAACCAATTCTTCGAGGAGATGCAATTGACAATGGGTCCCACTAATCTCCTTGAGCTCCTAGAGAGGGCGGCAGCAAGTCCCAAAGGAACAGGTGTTGCTGCATATTCGCCTGGAAACGTCAAGGGACCAGCCACACGTCTCAGCTACAACGATCTCCTTCAGCTTGCCTTAGCCAATGCTCCTATGCTCCATCACATACCTGGTGTCACAGAGAATACCATCTTCCTTCTGCACTTTGACAATCATCTAGATGGCTTCGAATGGCTGTGGTCGGTCATAGCAGCGGTAAGTGCATTTTCGGAGCAAACCCCCCACCCAATCTATACCATATCTAAGCCCGAAGCCATATCTTGAGAGCCAGATATTCATCATGCTCCCCAAACTTGTTTTATAATTCCATTTTTTTGCCTCAAAGAAGCCATACTAACTCCGAGATGTGCAGGGCCATCTGCCCGCGATCTCAACGCCCCTGACGAATGACCTCGGACAACGCAAGAGGCATCTCCTCCACCTTGAAACCCTCCTACACCACCCAGTGATCATCACGAGAGACCATCTCGTTCCAGACTTTGCTGATCTTGGAGAGAAGCTTCACATAAGGACGATCGAAGATCTCCGGTCTCGCAATGGCTTTCACAACATGGAGACGCCGCGTTCGAAAGGACAGCATGAGCTTGCAGCATTGATGCTCACTTCTGGCAGCACTGGTAACGCGAAAGCTGTCGAGCTTCGACATGGTCAGATACTCCAAGCTGTCCGCGGCAAGTCGATTCATCACGGCACAAAGCATGAAGACAATTTTCTGAATTGGATCGGACTTGATCACGTTGCCAACCTTACCGAAGTCCACCTGCACGCCATGTCATTAGCAGCTGATCAGGTTCATGTAAGCGCTATCGATCTGCTCGCGGACCCAACGGCATTCTTACGACTAATCAGCAAACACCAAATCGCATACACCTTTGCCCCGAATTTCTTTCTGGCCAGTCTCAGGAAAATTCTCGAGAGAGGTCCGAGCGAGACGGATCTTGATCTCAGCTGCTTGCGTGCGCTGATTTCTGGAGGTGAAGCCAATGTCACAGAAACTTGCGATGCCCTTACAAAGCTATTGGCAAAACACAAAGCGCTCAAAAATTTCATAAGACCCGGCTTTGGCATGACAGAGACTTGCGCCGGCTCCATTTACGGACTTGATTGTCCTACATACGATGTCGAGCGCAAATTAGAGTTCACATCACTCGGTAGCTCTGTGCCAGGCTTGTTCATGCGTGTCGTGAAGGACGACGGATCGGTCGCGTACCCAAACGAAGTTGGCGATCTGCAAGTCTCCGGACCTGTGGTCTTTCAAGGCTATTACAACAACCAGAGTGCGACCGAAGAGGCCTTTACAAAAGACAACTGGTTTATCACAGGCGATAGGGCGTATATTGATGCTGCTGGAAATCTCAACCTGTCTGGTAGAGCTAAAGAGAGCATCATCATCAACGGAGTCAAGTACTTTCCCCACGAGATTGAAGCAGCCATCGAAGACGCCAACATCGACGGTGTGGTACCCTCCTACACGGTGACTTTCGCGCATAGACCGAAAGACTCACAAACAGAGGCTCTCTGCGTGCTCTATCTACCATCCTACGAGTCCAACGATGTGAAGTCTAGAGTCGAGATTCGCAGTGCTATCTCCGAAGTCGCAGTCAGGCAATGTAGCGCTCGACCTTACCGGATCCTTCCCCTTGGCAAAGAAGTCTTCTCCAAGACGTCTCTGGGCAAGCTGTCGCGGGCGAAGATGCGGACCGCTTTCGAAAGTGGTGCCTATGCTATCTATGATATTCTAGATAAAGATTGCATACAAAGTTGGCACGTGTCGCAAAATCAGAGTCCGACAACAGAGACAGAGAGTACGCTTCTCAAGATCTTTGCTGAAGTACTTGAGGCTTCGGAATCCAGCATTGGTATCGAGACTAGCCTCTTCGACCTTGGAGTAAGCTCAGTCGAGCTTCTGCGGATAACTTCTGCCGTCAATAAAGCGCTGAAGCCGCCTAAGCCGGCCGCTATCGCATCAGTCATGCTCAATCCGACCATTCGTAAATTGGCAGCAAGCCTTCAGCCATCAGCTGCTGGGATGTACAAGCCCGCCGTTACTTTACAAGCTCGAGGCAGCGGTACGCCCCTATGGCTGGTACATCCGGGCGTTGGCGAGATCCTCATTTTCTTTGGTCTCGCCAAGTACATCACCGATCGACCCGTTTACGCTCTTCGGTCCAGAGGATTTGACGGAGAGCCCTTCTTCGAAACTATGTCAGAATGTGTATCGAGATACTACGATGAGATCAAGCGAGTACAGCCAGAAGGTCCATATGCCATTGCTGGATACTCGTATGGCGCAACCATCGCGTTTGAAATGGGTAAGGTTATGAGAAAGCAAGGCGACAAGATCAAATTCCTTGGAGTGATCGACCAACCACCGAACATCCAGGCGCGCATGCATTACAGTAACTGGACCAACGTTGTCATCACTCTGGCTAAATTTGTCGAAATCGTCGACGAGAGCCAGACAAGCGCACTCTATGAGCAGCTACAGGACCTGTCTCACGACAAAGTGCTTTCCCATCTACTCTCGCTGACCACTTCAGAGCATCTGAACACAATGGCTATGGACAAGTCGAAGCTAGCCCGATGGGCAGATCTCGCGTTGAACAACCATGCAATAGCGCGGAAGTACGAGCCATCGGGCCACACACCCGTCATGGATGTTTTCTACGCTAGTACACCTGATGCCTTCTATGCGAAGACTGGCGATGAGATGATGAGGAAGCATCTGCAAAAGTGGCAAGAGTACACAGAAAGTGATGTCGTTTTCCATCAGGTTCACGGTACACACAATGATATGCTCCGCGGAGGCAATGTATCTTCTTTCTATAGAACGCTCAAGGCTGCCATGCAACGTCGTGGTGTCTGACAGCTGAAGGGATATCGTCGGCTTCTGACTCAGCTACGTGCAACAGCCTTACACGTGGGATTACTTTCTTCATTTCTCGTTGGCTTGCGCTTCGATACTATTTCCTTCCAATCAAATCATTTAATCAATATAAATGCGTCCATACTGTCTTTGCATGTATTCGGATCTAGACGATTACTACACCATATGCATGCTAAGTCAGAGCTGCAAGATCAATCCCTCGCTTATCTTGTCAGCACATCCAATAACATGTCTCAAGTACCCAGATGAGGCTCAGCCTTGAAGAATCTGACCATTCAAGAGCGAGAAACTTTGCAAAGTGAAACCCGAAATAGTGCTGACAATTCATTTGGGGCGATAATGCTAAGCTTTTTGAAAATATACCTGCGTCAGACTCAGCTGGGAATGATGATCCAGATTGCCTTCACTTTATTTGTCGTTCCACGCCAAGCTACCGCAAGGTTACATCCTTCCAAACAGCAGTGCCTCAATCGTATCATTCCTTCTCTCTCGTGAACGAACGAGATGAGTCTATCTCAGCTGATACAGTTTCATATAGCGAACGCCTTGAACGGCAGGGCTGCTACCACTCCTCGCTTCCCAACAATCAACGAAGGAAGATACCGTGACTCCCTTCTGCCAACGTGCCAATCTTCCTGGACTGGCCAATGCCTCTCGTATCGCTCGTCAATGGACTCCGCCTGCTTTAGGTTGCAACATCGGGTCGAGATCTCGACTAAGCCACGTGGATACCTCATGGCATTCCTTCGATGAAACGTCCAGTCAGACCTGAGAAATGTCATGTATATAAGGTTGACTACATAGTCTTTCTGTCTTTTGTTGTTTCTCTCCTCTACATATTTCTGTTTCTAGTCTTCTGTACTACTATTACCCTCTTTTACCAGGCTGGTCCCGTTTCTACTTTTCCGTACTAGTGTCACCCTCTTTGACCAGGCTATTTTCGTTTCCTTCTGTACTATTATTACCCTCTTTCACCAGGCTACAAGGTCATCTATACCAGCATCATGACGCTCTTCGTTTTCACACGTGCGGTGCTTTGCTCTTTTGCTGTGCTTCCCTTTGTCAACTCAGCAACGCTTCTTGCCAACCTAACGCAGAGCCAGACCAATGGTATCTCATCACACTTGGCTCACATAAGTGGCTAGAGCTGATCGCAATTAGGCAACTCCCAGCTTGGTACACTCAATGCACCTGCCCTAGCGCAATTCCTGACCGTGGATAACACTGTATGTTCCAGAAAGCACTTTCAAGGACTTTAGTTAATCATCTATCCCTCCTAGCCACTTCCTCAGGGTTTCCCATGGGGTTCGAAGACCGCATACAATACCAACCCTTACGAGCAACCCCCGATAACAGGAATGACCCGTAGATATAACTTTGTCATTGAACGAGGCTTCAAGGCTCCGGACGGCGTCAATAGAAGCGTTATCATGATCAATGGCCAGATACCCGGTCCAACAATCGAAGCGAACTGGGGCGATGACATCCAAGTCACTGTCACAAACAAGATCACTGGGCCTGAAGAGGGAACCTCTCTCCACTGGCATGGCCTGCTGCAGAATAAGACACCGTGGTTTGATGGCGTGCCATCCGTTCAGCAGTGTCCCATTGCGCCTGGAAGCACATTTACGTACACGTTCAATGCGGGCTTGTATGGGACCAGCTGGTATCATTCGCATTACAGCGCTCAGTATGCGGATGGACTATCGGGACCAATGATAATTCACGGGTGCGTCAAGTTTTCCCAGGCTTACGGCTCCTTTCTGACATTCTACAGCCCTAGCAATGCTCCATACGACATCGACTTAGGTCCAGTGTTTTTGGTAAATAGAGTCCGATGTGGACGTTGTGGCAGCGCTGACGCTTTCAGACTGACTGGTACCACGAAACCTATTTCTCTATCGTTGAGTCCCAAGAAGCCAATAACCCACCTCCAGCCTCGCAACCATACTCAGACAACAACCTCATCAACGGCAAAGGCGATTTCAACTGCTCCGAAGTTCCAGTAGGCACCCAATGCACCCCCAACGCGGGTCTTTCCAAGTTCAAGTTCCAATCCGGTAAGACACACCGCCTCCGACTCATCAACGCGGGCGCCGAGGCATTGCAGCGTTTCACTATTGACGGCTACGAGATGACTGTGATTGCGAACGATTTCGTCCCTCTCAAGCCATACACTACCACGATGGTCACCTTAGGCGTGGGTCAGCGCACTGATATCCTAGTAAAAGCTACCGGCAAGCCTACAGATGCTGTGTGGATGCGTTCGGATGTCAGTGGGATATGCTCTGTGTCGAGCCAGCCTCATGCTTTGGCCGCAATCTACTATGAAAAAGCGAATCTGACCGTGGCGCCTACGACTACCGCTACAGTTTATGACGACTCGCATTGTGGGAATGTGAGTATAGTGAGAACATTTGGAGCCGAAGAGTTACACAGCTAATGTTCGATTGGTAGGATGCGTTGAACAAGACTGTTCCATTCTTCCCGTACTCGCCTATAGGTCCACCAGCGACTACAAAGCAGATTGACATCACATTTCACAAGAACGAAACTGGAACCCTGCAATGGTACATGAACAATCAGACTTTCCAGGCAAATTACGAGTATGTGTTTCCGTTTCCCTTCACTAGTATGAACAGCGCCTAATTAACCAACACCGCTACAGCAACCCACTCCTCTTGCTCGCAAATCAAGGCAACACATCCTACCCCAACGACCCCCAATGGAACGTGTACAATTTCGGCTCCAACAGCTCCATCCGCATCGTACTCCGGAACCTGCTGTACGTCACCCGAGCCTCGCACCCCATGCATCTCCACGGCCACAATTTCTGGGTCTTGGCAGAAGGCGTCGGCGACTGGGACGGCACAGTGAACCTGCAGAACCCGCAGCGGCGAGACACGCAACTGATCCAGCCCGGGGTGGGGACCGAGCCCGGGTACCTGGTGCTGCAGTTCGATGCCGATAACCCCGGGGTATGGCCGTTCCATTGCCACATCGCGTGGCATGTGAGTTCCGGGCTCTATGTGAACATCATGGAGAGGCCGGGGGATATCAAACAGACGCAGATTCCTAGTGTGAGTTTTCCTGCCCCATTGTCGTACCTTTACGGGATTTGCGGAGGCGTACTGATGGTGGGTGTGATGCAGGTCATGGCCCAGACGTGTCGAGATTGGGCCACCTACAGTGGGCATAATGTTGTTGACCAGATTGACTCGGGGCTTTGAGTAGGCGGTGAGGATTTCGGTGGTTACATTCTTGTGCGATTACATTTTTCCGAGGTTGCATTTTTGGTTGGTTGCCATTTTCGGCAGACGCAGATAAGAAAGAAAAGGGTTTGGTGGTTTATATTTTTGGGTAGGCGGGGGTAAGCAATCGAAGAGGGGTCGTTTGGGTTTCTTTTTTTACACACCTATCCTACATTCGCTCATTACAAGAAGAAACAGTCATAGAAATCATTGAAGTAGTCTGACTCAACTCCACCCCCCCTTCCCTTGTGGTTGTGTTGTGTTGTACGGGAAAAGTAGATAATGTACATAAGTTAGCTAGAACTATCAGATCGGTTATCGAAGGCTACCTTTAGTGGCACGGTCAAGGGCAAGGCGCCGCCAAGATAACTAGCCTTTGTATAAATAAAGTAGAAAGTAAGCCACCAGATCAACGCGTCCTACCCATCAACCCCCAAAACCTTGTTCTTCTCTCAACAACTTCAGTGTCCCATCCTCGGGCAGGTTCCCAAATCCGGGTTCAGCCCCCCACCCCCAGCCAAGACACTTAGGCACCTCAGACGCCAGAGGAAGCCCCCCCCCCAGCCAAGACATTTAGGCACCTCAGACGCCAGAGGATTGGATAGCACATAGGGGTGACAATTTCAGAATGGACGTCAAAACACGCCGCAACAGCAAATGATCAATCGGCGTTGACTTCCTTCGGCCTTCCTTCGGCCTTGGTATAGTATGCTCTGACAGGCAAAGCCCGCGGAACAGCATCATCAAAGGGTGAAAACGGACCGAAAAGAGCAGGAAGTGAAGTAGTGCCCTAGAGTGAGATTCTTTTTCATTTTTTGTGGGTCTCTACAACGACCAGAATGCCATGAGGGAGCCGTGTTTCGTGCGTCCGTTCGGCTGACGCGCGTGGGGCTGCAGGGAAACGCTTATCTCTCGAATCTTTTAGAGTACTTACTTGTAGGGCTGCGGCAAGAATCGGATCGGACGACCCACCTCGCTTTGTTTACTCGTTTGGGCGAGGGAAAAGTTCGCGCCTGCAGGTGAGACCGAGATGACTCGGATTTTCAATCCTTCTGCATATCGCCTGTGAGATTGTCGTTCTGGCTCGCTTCACGGCTTGGCTTCGGAGATACTCGAGGCATCTCAGATCTGTTGATATTTCATGACTCGCAAAAGGTTTTTGGGAATGTCTATCCGGTTGAATTGCTTCACGCTGTTACATCGTTTCAACTCACCGCTTCTGGGAGCACAACGTGCCTGTGGGATCGGCGGTTCCAGGCCACGTTGGCACCATGATCATCCTATAGAATAGACTCGTGAAGGATTTCAAGATGCCTACTAAGTGGAACTGCTTGGCGCTGGCCGCAGTGATACATCTCATCTCACCGCCCATGGTAGCATATGGTGCATAGTAAGGTCGAGCACTACATGATCCTGACGCTAGGAAGAAATTCTCCACGTTCCCTGCGTCTGAGAAAATGTCCGACACAGTCAGTCTATCAGCCTTCTATGCATTAGTTCTGAGCAGCAAATGTGAAGCTGAACATGTTTTACATCTTTGGCATATAAGGAAGACATCGTCCATGAGCAAGGCTTTTATCAATACGCCCGATTTTGCTGCTCTGACCTCGAATCCCTTGCAAGACTCATATCAAGTTCCATTGCCAAGTGCTTCCAACGTTAGTAGGGCATAATCTCACACCGTGCCCATCATGATAGACTATGTTGCTCCTCGAGGCAAGTATCGCGCTGGTGTAGCTCTGAACAGGGCTTACAGTTTCAGCAGTAGTCTCGCACTACCCTCTTCTCTCCCAGCAAGATATGAAGCAAGGTTTCGTGACGAATGTGGTGCAATGCATGACCCCCATCACACCACCTGAAGAGCTTGAGACTATCAAGGCCAATGAGAACGCTCGAGGTAAGTGTGGATCTATGTTCGAGTCGAGATCTCATGACTGATGTCCCATTGTAGTGGTTAATCAGCATCCGCTGGTACCTCCCCAGCTACTGAAAGCAAACATACATGCTGTAGGTATCCCCCTTTCCTCCGTGGGTACCCATGCTGAAAACCGTTAGTCCTTCGAAGCATTTCAAGCAGTGAACAAAGGCCGCCGTGACGCCACCCGAGTCATCAGCCAGGCATCCGACAAGCTCCTCGTTGTCTGCGGCCCATGTAGCTTGCACGATCCTGTCGCGGCTCTTGAATATGCCGACCGCTTGAAGGAGCTGTCCGATGAACTCGACAACGACCTTGTGGTCATCATGAGAGCGTATCTCGAGAAGCCACGGACCACCGTTGGATGGAAGGGTCTGATCAACGACCCTGACCTGGACGAATCATTCCAAATCAACAAGGGTCTCGCTGTCTCTCGAAAACTCTTCTGTGATATCACTGGCAAAGGGCTGCCTATCGCCAGCGAAATGCTTGACACCATCAGCCCTCAATATCTCTCGGACCTGATCTCCTTGGGCGCCATCGGCGCTCGAACGACTGAGTCGCAAGTACATCGAGAGCTGGCGTCGGGTCTATCCTTCCCTATTGGCTTCAAGAACGGAACCGATGGAAGTGTCACCGTTGCCGTCGATGCGCTACGTTCAGCGGCATCGAAGCACCATTTCCTCGGTGTGACTGAGCAAGGTTTGGCTTCCATCGTAGAGACCACTGGGAATGCGCACTCGTTCATCATCCTCCGCGGGAGCACCAAGGGAACCAATTATGATTCGTCCAGCGTCAACGCCGCGAAAGAGGTACTACGGAAGCAGGGTCAAAGAGAGGTTGTCATGATCGATTGCTCGCATGGTAAGCAAACAGCACATTTTTTTTCTTTCCCAGAGAGACCAAGGCATACATATATACTCTGCCTGATGTGGAACCTATCCGTTGACTTTTCCCTCCCTAGGCAACTCACGCAAAGACCACAACAACCAACCACTGGTCGCCAATGACATAGTCGACCAGCTATGCGCCGGTGAGGCAGGAATAGTCGGAGTCATGATCGAGTCGAACCTCTGCGCCGGGAACCAGAAGGTCACGAAAGGTGGCCTCGCGGGCCTGAAGAAGGGCGTCAGCATCACGGACGCTTGCATCGATTGGGACACCACGGTGGGCGTGCTCCAGAACTTGGCCCGTGGAGTGCGCGAGCGGAGGAAACGGAACGCCGTTGTTGCGTAAAAGGGGGTATGATATACACGGAGTAGTAACGGTAGATTTGGGACTTGGAGAAAAAATCTTTCGGACCTGGGATGTACTTAATCAACCTTGTTTTTCATTTTCCGTCCTGGGGTTCCGCGCGGAGTCAGGATGCTTTGATTGATTCGACGTACGCTAAAAGCTTTCTCATGGCACCTTACCTTTAGATGGGAATGAGAGTCTGATGGTAGACTTTCGCCGAGCCGGTTTATTACACATTTCCTTTTTGCGAGGCTGAACTGGGTGGGTGCCATTATTTGTTCCTGCCGTGCCATCTCTCCTTTTTTTTTTTTCTTCTGTTCTTTCTCGTAGCTATTTATTTCCATGCCGCAGACGTTGTTTTGTGATTAGTGTGTCTTCGAGTTTTTGCAAGACGTGCTCGAAAGGATGATACGATCGAGGCCTCTCCGGTGTCCTTTGCTACGGATAGCCCTGCGCAGAGTACGGCAATAATGCAACTTGCCAACTCTCTCTTGGGTTTGATATATGTACGCGAGGGCAAAACAGATCGACGTTTTCTATCAGACGACGATCCGTTCAAGTTCTGTAAGGGCGTTTTTGACACGATGTCAAGCAGGGGGTATACAACATGGGGTTGTTCAGACGTGGAGATCAATACACAGCACATCAATGTGATCTGCAAGGCAAAAGGAGATTCTTCGGAACCCGAGAGAACCATATGAGGCAAAAGCGCGCTCTCAGCACGAAACCAGGACACGATGCCTGCGTCTGATGGGTATCCCGTCGAAACGAGCAATCAAGTAAGAGTACCGCGCGGAGAGCTCATAGTGCGGAAGCCGGGAATCCCAACCATGCCGGCCCTCGACGCACACGGCCGATCCTCTCACGTTGAAATCCCGCCGTATGCCTCATCCATTAACCTCCCTCCTCCATCCCTTTACCCCTCCCTCAACTCACATCCCCGTCTTCTCCTTGAGCTCCCCGATCCGCTTCGACGCCTCCGTCTTCCCCATCCCCCCCGTCTCCACCTCCTCCCCGGCCTCCCGCGCCATCGCCGCAATATACCCCGTCTGCTTCCCCGTCGCCCGATCCCCCCCCGTGCTCCAGCTGTCCGGGTCCTGGATCGGCTCTCCGGCCGTCGCGCCCGGGTTCTTGGTCTCGGCGTTCTTGAGCTCGTTGATCTTTTGCGACGCTTGGGACTTGGTCATGCCGGCGGGGTCGACGGGGGCGTCTTTGTCGGCGGCGAGGGTGGAGAGGAAGGCCTTTTGTTTGGAGGTGGGGGCGTCGGACCCGGTGGCCCATTCGGAGGGTTTGTCGAGCTGGGAGGTCATGTTTTTTGGGGTGGGGGTGGGGGGGGGGGGGTGAGGTTGGTCCGAGGTTGGAGGTTGGAGGCGTCGGGTTGAGGGTCTGGGGGTTCATTGTCAGCGTGGTTAGAGGCGTTTGAAGCAAGGAAAGGTACCGTTGGAGTGGCGGGCGAGCTTCACGAGAGACGGGTGATGGTAGACTTGTAGAAGGCTGGTCTGTATCTATACAAATTGTGGTTTCCTGCAGAAAGCAGGAATCACTGTTTACGAAGAACGCGTCTTCATGACATCAACACTTGAACTAGTCAGGTACTACCGTAGCCGTACGACGGAGACGACAAAGTATCACATAATTTTATGGGGATGTTTTCGGCGGGTACGAATTGGGCCTAGAGTCAGGGCTTTCTTTTATGTACGAGTAGTCCTGCGGCTGTCAGCTTGTTGCGTCATTTCCACCATGAAGTATCCCCATTGATGAACCCATTGATGAACCTATTACGCGGTGCTCTTGTATCCTATCCTCAAGCAGCGCAATGAACCGTTTGCGCCGAGTGTTCAATCGCAAAATCAACATGGGCCACGAACCGTCGCCAGCCCCTCCAATGAGTTCCACCGCCGAGTCATGGACGACTCACGATTCCAACCTCGCTCTCCTCGAATGCCTCTCGACCGCGACACCAACTAGACCCGCCCTCCCTGCCGAGCTCATCCTTCAGATCCTTGACCACCCTACCCGCTGGGTCCGTCTTCACGGCACCACCCACCCTCCATCGGCAGATCCCAATAAACCCATCATCGTCATCCGCGACAAACCCACCGGGGTACCGGTATTATACACACGCCCTTTGCTCGCCCGAGAGGTGGAACGTTTGAGGAAAGTCGTCTTTACGTTCCGCAGCAGAGATCAGGGCTACAGTTCTCGTCCCAACGATGGTAGCTGGAGCTGGTTCGAAGCTAGCCTGGCGCACTTACCCACCGATCAAGGCGTACAAGGCCAAGACAATGATGCGGCGACATGGAGCGGCTCTTATGAGTGGATCGGGGAGTGGATGGAGCGACACGACAAGAGGCTGGAAGACCAGCCGAGGTACCAAATACAGACGAACAGGCACGCTTCAACAGACATCGAGGACTACTCGATCGGACTTGCAGAGGAGCATGACTTGGTGCAGCGGGTGAAAGAAGGGGATAGAGTCGTTCTTTGGGGATGTGCTTGTGTAAGGCCCTTTTCTGGATTATCTCTCCCGTTCGAGACTGCTTTTCGAGTCGCGAGACGTGTTGCAGGAGCAAACTGCCCAATCGAGCACCCTTTTCGCTCCCCAGACGTGTCTTGTTGCTCAAATTTTGATCTACAAATGGAAACGCTGATTTTGAAATGTATTAGTTTCCAGGCTGGGAGAATCGAGTGTATGAGGCTGAGATTTCTGTACTGGGTATGGATGACCTTACGATGGAAAGAGAGAAAGGTGACCAGTAATGAATCACGATGGGCAACGACGACCATTCATTCAGCTTTACTTTTTGCATTTTAGTCCTTGCCAAAGCAGAAGATGATACGCATGAAGGTGAGGAATGCCTACAAGCAAGATTTGCAACCTAAGTCGTAACCCTTGACCAAATCATGTCTTCCAACAGGCACGCGAGAATCCCTTTCGGAAGACATCTCATGCCCACCATGAAGAGCCGTAATTACTCTATCACAGGATGGTGTTGACAGGTTCAACTGTCGACTAGGCTTCTTGACCAGCTCGCATACCTCATGCATGCGACATTTGGCATCCAAACAGATCGAACTCCTACTCGTATCTCTATGACAGTTGCATCTAAGATAAGTTCCTTTTCACACATAATTGGCCCCGACTCATCGCCGTTGAACCACATGATGACAGAATGACGCCAAAACTTCAAGTCATGAATTTCAAATCTGAGCTTGGATTTTCTTCAGCCAAAAGGGGGCAGACCACTTCTGCCACTGCACGATCAGTTCTGTACGTGAGAGGGAAACGGTCGAAAGTTCAACACATTCACCCCGGGAGCCCAGTTGCTTGCCCAGTGATGGCGGATTGCTGGGGACTCTTTTGATCAGATAGAATGGCCGGAAGTCTCCTTTTTAGGCTTTTTAGGACGTCTCATGGGGCACACGCTTGGCAGTGAACACCTCCCCAAAGTTGATCAAGATCCATGACTCTCCTCCCAAAATTTGGGTCTTCTTGTGGTTCGTTACACATCCATGTTAGTCGATGAGCCATCAGGAGCAGAAGTCTTTTGAGAAGTCACGGACCGCTGTAGAGGAAACGGTCGCTCCCCAGGCCAAGATAATACTGTCCACGGGGGCAGAGCTGACCTAGCTGCTGCCACACAAGCCACTTGGGTAGGTGAGGAGATGAATAATCGTGGATGAATGAAGCTCCCATGACTGGAATTCGGGTCATGCCTGACAGTGAAGGGCCCTGATCGGTGGGGTCAGGCGATATCAGTAGACCGCAGGCATTCATTTGTTCTTCCGGAGCAGCTGAAGAGAACGTCTAGCCAAGCTGGTTGGTTTGCCCCCTCATTTTTAGCAGTGGATGCCAGATACAATTCAAGGCAAATGCCTGTACCTGACTAGCTTCTGCAGGAGTTAGGAGGCAGCGCGGCTTAAGCGGTGTATTCGACTTGATTCGATAATTTTAAAACCCAGCTGCCACAGCTTCGGAGGATGATCCAGAAGAGGGCGCAAGAAGTCTACCCAAAACGATTGTTTATTTCAGTTGGTAGTGAGTGGATGATAAAACTTCCGACTATCAGGACACTAGGCCGAAAAGGGGAGCTCGAATGCAGGTACGAGTGTGTTGTACGAGGGTCAAGATTCCGGCTCAGCGCCAAATTCAAACGCAGAAATAAGGGGCAAAGGTCACATATTTTTGGTAAAATGAGAAACAAGGGTTTGACTGTCGATACTTAGCACGGTTGCCGTGAAAGCAAGAGAAATCAATACTCCCCGGAAACGCCTGATAGAAATGGCGCATGAAGAGGATGAGGCTATCTAACATAGACATGCGTAGTGGCGAGAGATCATCAGCTGTGGTCGATTTGCCATGTTGAAGATGCAAAAGGATGATTTGGGAGGAAGAATGACGAGATTGGGAGTGAGAGAGTGGGAGAGTGGGAGACTTGCAAGATACAAGTCGAGCAAGTCAAGATAAGAATTTAGAGCGGAGCGGTCCGTTGGGTCTAAAGTCACCACCCCCCCCGAGCCCCCGAGCCCCCTTGTCGCCCCCCGCGCAACCTTATCAGCTACATGATACATCCACTCAATAACTCTCCTTAGTCCTTTCTCAATTCTCGTTCTCTCCTCCTCTTCAATTCTAAATTTCCATTCTCCACCAATGACAGACATCGTCAGTGGCTTTTCCTGTAAGCTTTCCACACCTTGTCTGCGCGCCAGCCAACCATGGTCCATGTGCTCCATTTTCTCAGCCAATACTAGTACAATCCCTCGCTCATACTCTTCCTCCTCTTCCACACTAATAAGCTTGCCTGCCCATCAGCCGAGTGTTCCCCTAGCCGAGTGTTCCCACAGCTTCCAAACTCGGCAAGTTCTCGTCCATGCCTTCAGTCATATGTTCGCAATCCTGAAGCTCGCAATAATCTGCATCCTATCATCGACACGCTCAGCTGCTGATGACCTGCCACTTTCCCTAACCGAGCTGGTACTCACCTTCTCATCGCGGTTCAATACCGCGCCGATATCAGGGAAAACTCAACGGTGATCGACCGCGGATCCGACAGACGCTACAAAACATGCTTCACTTGGCTACTCCATCTACAGGATCATTCGGCATCATTTCATCATGGTTGCATTTGAGTGGCAACGTGGACGCCCTGGCGGTAATTTGCTTTGTAGGGGTTGATCAGACTTTGTCTATAAAGAGGGCTTCAACCCCTCCCATAATACCTCACTCGAAAGTCTTCAACTCATCACCTTCGATCGCACCAATAAACACATCTTTCCCATTCAAAGACAACGTTCATAATTATCATGGGCTTCATCAAAACCATTGGCGCGGCCTCGGCCCTCATCTCTCTCGCTTCTGCTGTCCCGGTTGAACTGGAGAAGCGCGGCGCGGCTTTCAGGCTCGACCAGACGGTACAAAAGCCATTCATGCTGTCTGGTCCGTCTGCTATGGCCAAAACCTACGCCAAATATAATAAGGCAGTACCCGCTGTCATCGCCGCCGCTGCTGCGAACAATGATGGTACGGTGACCGCTAATCCGGAGGAATACGACGCTGAATACCTGTGCCCTGTGACCGTTGGTTCAACGAGTTTGAATCTGGACTTTGACACTGGGTCGTCTGACTTGTAAGCGGCAATTACAGGCACCCATAGCCCGCAAAGTTGCAAACACTGACTTCGAAAAGATGGGTGTTCTCAACCGAGCTTCCTGCAAACGAGCAGAGTGGCCACACTCTCTACAATCCGAGTTCCGGAAAAATAGACAGTGGAGAGACGTGGAGCATTTCCTATGGCGATGGCAGCAGTGCATCAGGCAACGTCTACTTTGATGAAGTCGTAGTTGGCGGTACCACCGTGACCAGCCAGGCTGTCGAGGCAGCGGAAACAGTCAGTGCAGAATTCGAGTCTGACGCCGCGAGTGATGGGCTGCTTGGCCTTGCATTCGATAGCATCAACACAGCGAGCCCAAACCAGGTGGCGACATTCTTCGAAAATGCTATACCCACTCTTGCTTCCCCTCTCTTCACTGCAAACTTGAAGAAAGGTAAGCCAGGCAACTACAACTTTGGCTACATCGATTCCAGCGAATACACTGGCAGTATCACTTACACTCCTGTAAACACCGCCAATGGCTTCTGGGAATTCACTGGAAGCGGGTATGCCGTTGGCTCTGGAAAGTTCGTCTCTTCCTCGATTGACGGCATCGCCGACACTGGTACTACGCTTCTGTATCTCCCGGCCGCAGCTGTCACAGCCTACTATTCCAAGGTCCCCGGTGCGACTAACAGTGCATCCCAAGGAGGTTACATCTTCCCTTGCTCGGCTACTCTACCAAGCATTACGCTCGGCATTGGAAGCTACAGGGCCGTTGTTCCAGGCACCTACATTAACTATGCCCCAGCAACTGGCAGCCGTAAGTTCTCACCCTTTCTCTGTTATTGGACATGTCCTAACAATCTTCCAGAATGCTTCGGTGGTATTCAATCCAATGCCGGCATTGGCTTCTCCATTTATGGCGATATTTTCCTTAAGTCACAGTTCGTTGTATTCAACGGTGCCAGCACACCCGAGCTCGGATTTGCCGCCAAGCCAACTTAAGCAGGTCGGCGGATGAACAAAGCGAGAGCGTTTACGATCTTTAATCCTGTATTTCCCCTTATCTTCTCACAACATCTGATAGGTCTACCGCGTGCATTGGATTCTTGAAATCATGTTGCATAATCTCACTGGAAATATCGGGTCATGTGGTGTACGAGCATATGAGGTTCCTTGCATTTGATTCGCGCGTACTCGTATATAAGGAGCATAGAAAAATGAAGGCATCTATCCAACCAGCGTAGACTCTGCTCGTTGAAGCGCTCGCTCAAGCTCAGCACCTACCGCATTGAGCTTTGCAGTGCCGAAGGTTTCCTGCGAGTCATCCGGGTACCATCGGGGCGATCCCTGAAATGCTTATCGCCTGCCACAATCCACACGAAATCCGGCAATGTCTCGTCCGAGAAGAAATAAATTGCTCGTGTGCTTTTTTGCTCAAAAGACGGACAATGATCCACAGGACGTGCGCATGTCCCCCCAAATGCCGATCTCGAGACTTGCAGCCATCAAAGCATGATGACAGTGCACATACATGGGACTCATGAATGTCAAAGAAGTTCTGGCCCCGTGGGGTTACTTTGCTTAATCTTTTCGCATCTCGCAATACTGGGGTAAGCCAACTCAAAGTCACCGAAAGCCGCTTTCCCCAGAATCGCTAACCCGCAGGAGAAAATCAGCAGAAAGGATCTCCGTCCGGCCCATCGGATGAATCGAACGACCAAAAGAAAAGGCGCACTCCTTTCAAACTCACTTGCCAAAGCTTGCCACCATGCACCCACCTCTTTTGAGCACCTGCCAAAGTCTTGCCAATGTTTTCATTACGTACATCCATCTCTTCTCGCTGACCGCCTTCAGGGCTTCATCTCCGCCACCTTGACCTTCGGCGCCGTCTCATAAGCATTCCTACCCTTTCTCTTCCCCCTGCCTTTCCCCTTGCCCCCTCCTCCTTCACTACTATGATCATGCCCACAGCCTTCGCCCAGCTCAGCGTGCTCGTGCCCCCGATTCCTTCCCTCCCCTTTCCCCTTCCCACCCATCCGTGCCCGACCATCATCGCCTCCACCGTCATCGCCGGCGGAATCGCTATCCGAAGATGCGTCGGAGTCGGAGTCGGATTCGGAGGAAGACTCGCCGACGGGGTGGGGGGCGTGGTAGATACAACAGACTGTGTTCCCGCATGGAATCAGTCTTCCGTCCGTCTAGATTCGGTTTCCCTCTCGTAATATGTATGGCAGCGGTGTAGACACGGGTGGAATGGACGCACCTTTGGATCGTTTCCGCCCCAAACCCTCATTATCAACCACGTCTTCTGCCCACTGTATCCGCCTTCTGTTCTGTGGTGAGGGCGCCGTAGCGCGCAGGCGGAGAACAGGTGTTGAGGTGAGGGTTTGGGTTGCTGTGGTGGTGGTCGTGGTGGTCGTAGGATGGTTGCGGGATGAGGGGTTTGGTTTACGTATTGGAGGGGGCATTGTGCGGGGAAGGACGGTTTCAATGTGGGGACTCGGGTTGAGATGAGCGAGGAAGAAGCTTGATATTGCAAGTAGGGATCAAGAGATTGCTGAATAGATTTTTATCGAGGAAAATGTGGAGAGGCGATGAGTTCTTTGTCGACAGGAAGGTTAGCCCTGAAAGCTTGATAGTGTGAGGATTGCTCATACGTCGAGGACCCGAGGACCCGAGGACTCCTCCCCACCTCCCCTCCATCAACTCGTACAACATAAGGTAGATAGTCACCACGTCTCAAACGGTCTGTTTCCATGGTTTACTCCTGGTGAGGAGTCTAGACACAAGCATTACGGAAGTCTCAATCACAAGTCTATCTGCTCTGCACGCCCTCACAAGGAATCAGTATACGGGGTGAAAGCCCAATCTCTTATCCAATCTCAATACCTGATCGTGCCTTCAGTCAGTGTTTAAAACTCTGAGTGAGGCTCTATCCATACGCGCTATCCTGGATCCACGTCCCAGCTAGAGCTTGCACTACCTCATCTTCTACCCTCAAGGATATTCTTGTTGCCGAAAGTCCTACGATTCTTCTCAACATTTCGCTCCCCGTTTCAGCTGTTCCTCACCTCCTCATTCTTGTTCTTTAAAAGACACTCAAGATCTGGAGTCGGACGCTGCGGCTCGCTTTCTTGCTCCAAGCCTTATTGCTCTACGTATTAAGGTGTCCATTCAGCAATCCTAGGGCTACCGAACACCATGCCTCGTCAGCAAAGACCAGCTTTCGAGCTAGCTGTGACTGCCAGCCCTCTCTTCAAACTCGCTTCGGAGGTCCGCATTATGATCTACGAACTGTTGCTCATTCAGGAGGGGGGCATGTCCATCACCAGCGACATCTTCGCGCGCAGAGACTATGGAAGAACAGGTTCCAGACCGTACAAATGTATGTTTTGCGGGCACGCCCTCCTGAGTGAAGACGGCTGTGTGCAGCATGTCGCAAAGCATCACGGCCGCGCAAACCCGGGCTATCAGCGACCGTTCCGACCTCTTCTTCCCGTGGTTTCAACGTCGCTCCTCCGGACTTGTCGTCTCATCCGGCTTGAAGCCAGCCCCATTCTCTATTCGAGGAACAATTTCCATTTCTCTGATCCCACTACTGTATGTACTTTCGGAGTTCATTTTTTCTCTTTTGGGCCAAATCTTGAGTCTTGAGAGTGTATACTCTCTAGACATGTTCCAAGACTCAATATTCCCCGTCTAATAGGCAAATCTAACTCCAAATAATAATTCAGGCGAGCAACTTCCGCTGGGGCACTGATTGCGCACACGCTGGGGCAACCCAGGAGATCGGCATCGTTTTTGGCTCCCATTTTTACAGAAGGGTCACACCATGGGTGACATATTTCACAAAACGGACGCTCAGTCTCTTCCAAGAATTCCCTCATCTCAAGCGTATGACAATCAATCTCGATATGTGGATCGGAGTAGAGAGTGCTACTCTTCTACGCTCGATGTCAGAAAGGTTCAGAGAGAGGTCTCAGGGGCTGGACTGGGTTCTCGTTTTGATGCTGAATGATGAAGAGGTGCTGGACTGCTTTCAGCCATTAGTGGACAGAGAAGATGACTCCAAAGATGGCGGAAAGGAGGTGCGAAGGCATGTCTGGACAACTGCGACAGGCGGTCCGTGGAAAGATGCCTTACTTTGGTGGGGATCTTCGGGTGAATCATTGCCTCACAAGTACAGAGTGCTTAGGGATCAATCGCAGCAACAAGTACTAAGCGATTGGACCGACGACGGGGGCTCTCAGCAGCTGACAATCCCTGCTTCGTGACTTCCACGAGAGCAGACAGTTTACAGGTAGGCGTTATGTCGTTCAAAGGATAGCAAATCGATACTGCATAGGAAGAATGGATTTGTATGCTTCTGACTAGCCTTGCGAGACAAAATTGCCCAACATCTTTGCATCGTTGAAGCCAGCTAATTTATAGCAAAGAGGGTTCCGCTGAGAAAATCTCTCTCCCCTATACAGTCTCAGTAGTCAAATCAACAAATGTAATCTATACGTAGAACATTTATATACATGAATAAGTCTTCTTGGGATTGCGATTTCAGTGCAGCGAGAATATAGTCCCGATCTATAAACTTTCTCTACTATATCTAGTACTCTGTACTTGTTGGTTTGACCACAGAGACTGTACGGAGTAGGGGGGGGGGGGGTTTTCTCAGTGCCAAGGAATCTAGACACACGCTAATATCATGTCAAAACTCCCACTTATTGGTTCTGACCTTTGCCATCATCCCACCTCGTGAACACTGCCATCTTATAGAATACTCTCTTCTCAACCAGATTTCCTTCCTGGGGTCCGCACCGTTCAACCATAGTCCATGCCTGCCGTCATCTGGTACCTACACGAGTCTTACATTTGGAACTGCAGCGCCTTAACAGAAAAGTACAAGCTTCACTGTATTTCAGGCCTGTAGTTAGCTTGTATTCCCGCGTCGCTGTCTGTTTCGCTAGAAATATCTCCATAAACAATCCAAAGCTTCGTTTTGGGAAGAGTATTTTCTTCCGGAAGCCATGGCACGCAGCAAAAGGAAGGACCTGCACTTGAGATGGCCGTTGGCCTCTCAAATGCACTCTTCTTTGAGTCTTCACTCCCGAGAGAGATCCGTTATCATGATATATATATACAATACACAGCTGTTTGCACAGCGCCGCCGAGGAGATCCTAGTATGTACCCAAGCAACCATATTCAAGTTGCCAAAAGAAGCAAGCAAACAATGGAGTTTTGGGATTTCACTTACTTAACGAGCCCTGCGCAAATCCGTGGGCGCTCTTTTTTAAGGACGGGCTCGGAAAACATCAAATTCTCATGGTGTGGGATGGCCCAAACATCCTGAACAAGTTCGAAACATCAAATTCTCATGGTGGGATGGGCCCAAAAAACATCCTGAACGAGGTCCCGAGCCTTTTTTTGGGCCTGCAATCCTTTCAGGGACGTGTGTCGGGTTGCTTTCATATCATGATGAAGCCACTCCACCACTTTTATCGATCCAAATAGTTTTCTTCGCTTCGAAAGAGGCAGCTTGCGCCCGAATTCCTTTTCCAACGTTGGTCTGCAAAAGATCAGGCTCAAGCTAGCTCCTTTACTGTAATCGAGAGGGGGGGTCCACAGACTTAACTCGTATGCCCGTTCGCGAGGCACGAGACTACCCAGGATTCAATAAAGGAAAAGCTTTTTATGGCAGGAAGCCCCTTGGTGGCAATACATACTTCACGGGAAAAACAAATTCCAATCTGGCCAACTGACTTCCCCACAATCTCGGGGCAATAATCACCATCACTTTTGGGCCCGAGGACTGGGGTGTGTGGCTTGTACAACACATGACGTGAGGTCAAACTTCGAACAGTTTCGCCAAAACGCATCTGCAGGCTTGATTGGCTCCCAAGTGATCGGAACTGAACGTGATCCGGCAACACTTAAGTATCTCTATTCAGGTGTAGAAAGGGCAGATGAGGGTTCATGGCCGCAAAGGCGTGCAGACGCAGATCACGGAGTACAAAGAGTACATTGGGGCTTGCTAGGGAAAGAAGCCCCATGTAACCCAACGCCATGTACTGGAGACGCATGGTAGACGGACAACTTCTAGGCAAGGGGTTTTCCGCTCCTTGAGTCCTTGCTGCAGACAGCGACCCCCTTGCATCGGCCTCGCCGTGCCGCAAAGACTGTATGTACCCATCATTAAATAGTTGCTCCTATCCACTCTTCTCAATAATCCACAAAAACAAGCCAAATTTCTTTTCATCACGGTTCAAGCCACGGCTTTCCCTCCCTTCCCCTGCCCCAAACCGCCTCCAATCTCCAACGACATGTCAGACCAGCCCGAACCCACCCCCGAAGTGAAACCCGAGCAGCCCGAACCCACCACCGAGCAGCCCGAACCATCCCCGCAATTTAAAGCCGCAAGGGCGATTTTTCTGCATCAACTCTGGCTGTGCTTCATGGTCCTCATCCCCGGCTACGTCCTCTGGCTCCAGGACGACGGCTCCAGGACGACGGCTTCTGGACGTGGGTCTGCTTGTCCGTCCTGTTCGTTTTTGGCGCGGTGCCGATACTCTTTTCCGTGGCGTTTTGTTTGGGGCTGGTGGAGATGCCGGGCCGGTTGAGGGTTTTGGGGAGAGGCTACGGTGGTGACGGGGAGTGCGGGCATCAGGTTTAGTGGCAGGTGAGGGGGGTGGAATGGGCTGGAGTGGCAAGGAGGGCTGTGGAATTTGGTGAGGGGTTCGGGGGAGAAGATGGTTGGGTGAGATGGTTTGACCCGGTCATGTTTGTGTGGGGAGAGGGGTGTTTCCTTGAAGAGAAGACTCGCCAGACCTCTTTGCTCTCTTTAGCCAATGGCACGCATGCACGGACTTTGATGTGTTTTGCGTGTGTAGATAGCGACGACTTGATCAAGTTAGAACGACGATGAAGGACAAGAAATATCCCCTGCACCAGCCCGTTTCGAGGAGATAGCACGCACTGATGCAAGTCGAGGGATCCATCTTTCTTGCCATCGCGCGATCGTCGTTCCGTTCGAGTTCGGGCGTGGAATGGGTAGCGGTGTGTAAACTCGTCCAGCTCTTTCGTTGCGGGAGAGTGAATTGAGGCTTCCGCGAGAAGCCTGTGCGGAGATCTAGCACGACGTCCTGATTGCGAGCTCGGAGAAACGGGGAGCTTCCTCCGGCCTCGACATTACTTACCGATCGACCAATGGGGCAGGACGGAAACGCTACCCCAAAGGTTGACTTTGGGCCAACGAAGCGGTGATTTGGAAGGCTTCAGTGAATACAGCAAGAGCATAGGATTGAGGAGGGATCTTCGATGTCTCCATGCAGCAGAGGCCAGCCTGATGGTGTGGAAATGAACAAGTCGATAGCCGTGAGCTTCACAGTCCCTGTGATTTCTTCCTATATTTATATAATGTTGTGTACTTCACGAGTGTACGGAGGTAGACACATTCTATCGATAAGAGACTAGTCAGGGTATCGGTTCAAAACACATTGGTTGAATGAGGAAGGAGATTCTAAAATGAACGACGGTCTCATACCACCTTCTCGTGTTGTTCCTTTGGCTGGCACAGAGATGGCCAGCGAAAGGGCTGCTGTCGATACAAATGGAGATTCCTTGCGGTGAAAAGAGGCAGAAAATGTTTGCTGCAGAGTAGAGTAATGAAGTTAGTCGAAGGGTAATCCGCCAAGCTTCTTCCTTGGCATTGCGAGGGCCAGGGGCACTAAAAGCGAACCATCTTTCATCATTGTCAATCTGGAGGCAATGGAGTTAGAGAATGAAGACACAATATCAAGCACGTGGGCATGTCGTACACCACCAGTACGGAGTAGTGAATTTGACTCAAGTACTCGGTACTGTATGTAGGTACGAATCTCCTTGCTTCAAAAATAGAAAGTGGTGTGGAGGTGACCGTGCGCTCAGTGGTTCGGTTGGCGGCATTATGCAGTCAGGCAACAATTTGTCATGCAAAGTGCTGCAAAGTTGCTGCAAAGTGCTGCAAGTCATGCAGGTTTCACGTCAAGGTTACCGCTTTAGGGAAAAGAGGAAAAGAGGAAAAGAGGAATAGACAAGAGGTTTGATCCATGAAGGAAGAAAGGCACAGCCTGATTCCTTCCTCGCAACATTGTATAAATTGGGCTCCGTGCCTTTGAGGAGAATAATCTCACTGTAGAGTGTAGAGTAGAAGGAAGCGGGGGGGCAGTCGCGAAAACTTGTATGAAAGCCGTTGCGCGCGCGCCGTACCTGGGAAAGGCTGGGATCAAGCTTTGGGGCGGTACCTTACCGGTCCCTGAATTAGCGCCGGAAATGTTCGCTTGGCTCAGCGGCATTTTTCTTTCTTTTCTTTTTTTTTTTTCTTTTTGTAATCGCATCAACTCCTTTCACATGTCAAGGGTATAGTGGATACACACCAAAGTATAGTACCTCTATGGACCAGTCTATCGGGTTCTATCCGTAAGTAATGTCTACGGTGTAGAGTAATGGCGACTTGGGTGAGAGTAAGGTTAAAACCAAAAGATACCCCTGTCACTTGTAAGATTGCGACCAACTTTAGCCCGCATCAGCCCGCATTTAGTTCATCGATCCTCCACCCCTGAGCCAAGCCGCCCGTCTCTCTTGCTCTTGTACTCTTCAACCTCCACAAGCCAAGCACAGAACCACACAATCATCGTCAAGCAACTGCTAGCCACCCTCATTTTGCTGCCCATTCATTCTTTTGCAGAGAAAAAAAAAACCCATATCATATACACACCTTCCTTTATTATCCTTCTCACTCTCATTCCTTCTTTCCCATTCGACCTAGTCATTCATTAATTGAGAAACACAAACAAAGCACAAAGCGCGTACTTTAAATAATACCTCATCCGGCAAACACTCTCGACAACAGAAATGCAGTGAACAGCCTACCAGTCCGAAGCTACTCTTGGGCTCATCCCCCACGAAAGAAAACCATATCCATCATGCCTCGACAATCGCAGCGCAGCCATCTCGGCCTCCACCTCCGCAAAAGACTTCCCACCGCCATTGCTTTGCCAGAACCTGTCTCCGTCAAGAACCTCGTCGACAAGCCTCTCTCTGCACTCTCAGCATTCTTCAAACGTGATAATTGCAGCGGCTCCAACAGCTCAACTCCTGGCTGCCAGAAACCTACGGACGCGAGCAATGTCACTCTACCCGTTGCCCTCGCCGTCGTAATCCCAATTGCAATCGCTATTGCCATCTTCATCTACCTTCACCGCAAACATGTCAAAAAGCTTCGCCGCGAAGATGCCAATGACCCACACAAGTCTTTGGACTTCGGCTGGGACCCAACTAGCAAAGCGCGTGCCAATACCAAGAAGGGCAGGAAGAATAAACCCGAAATGGTCACCACTGATCTTGCTGAGGAGAAAGCCTCGCGCCGTGAGCGTGGCATGTCAATGGATATGGACATCAGTAGCCCTTACTTGTTGCCCCCTGGCCTCGGCGGCTCTCGCGAGTCATTGCATTCTATGTCACGGACCATGCACCACCAAGACGACCGATACAGGCCTGCTACCACGTATATCCCCGGCGACACTACCTCGGTTCACTCCTACAGGACTGGACGGAGAGGCGCCGACGACTCATCAAGCTATGCCGGCTCCGCTTCAACCAGGCGTAGCCCTGGCGATGACATGAAAAACGACCTGCTTGGAAATGCGCAAAGGATGTCGAGGTCCATGCCACCCGTCAATCCATCTCCGGCTTCCCAAATCCAAGTACCAGAAGCAGCACAGCAACCCCCTCGCAAAGCATCACCTTCGGACCCTCAGAGCGCAGGCCCTGCCCCTAACTTTCCTTTGCTTGATACCCCTCGAGATTCGTACATGGACAAGAATGGTGCCGATCTTCGGAAGAGCAACAACTACCTTGGTGCTTTCATCCATAGCAGAGACCCCTCCACTGATGTCCTTAGCCGAGACTTTGCATCTCCAAAAAGTGAATATGCGACTCCCAATGAGTTTCCTTCAACTCCCTCGTCCACGGTCCAGCAGACCGCTCCTTCATCATCGCTCCAGCAGCCTGGCCCGTCTTCGACGCTCCAGCGAACCTCTAGTCGAAAGAGCCCTCCGCCAAACGTCAGTACACAAGCTCCCACATCGCGATCGCCACCACCAAACATCACAGAGGTTCCCTCTGCAAGAAGCTCCTTGTCGAGACCACCAAGGAAGCAATCCCTACGTTCTTCTACAGAGCAAGCTCATTACGAGAACTTTCTGGACGATGCAAGCGATTATGGTGATGGTTTTCAAGTGGTGCCCCCATCGCTGCGAAGCTCGCAGGCCTCGCAGCACGAATTAAATCGTCAATCAAGTCAAGCTTATATGCCCCCAATCCACGAACACGGTCTTGGCGTTGAAGAAGGACACCATCCAAGCGTCGATCCCCACAGATCATCCATGGGGTTTCGACCTCTCCCACCAGATGATCCCACAGACAATCCAGAACAGCGGGCGAACCGAATCAGGTCTTTCTACAAAGAGTACTTCGATGATTCCCGACCAGGGCCAATGCGCGCCGCGGGAGACTACTATGAGGACTACGACCAACAGTACCTTGGTGATGGAGCCACCTTCGATCCAGTGTCTGGCCGATTTGTTACCTCGCAACCTCAATACGCCGAACCATATGATCAACCTCGCGGTCGACCGTATGCCGAGCCATATGGTCGACGAGCCATGACACCGCCACCGCGTGCACCGCCAGGTTACGGACGCCGACATGCTGCTACAATGTCTGGCAGTAGTAGAGTGATGCCTCCAAGGTCCCGAGCTCAATCGTCTCACTCTGGTCGCTTCGGCCCTTCTGGCCGTGGCACTCCACAGAAACAGGTCCCTCCACCACAACCATTGAACGTTCTCCCGTCTCCTCATCTTTTGAAAGGAGACACCTTCCTACCAATGGACTTTGCACCTCCCACGACAGCTAGAGAGCGTCAAGCTGGTCGTTCAGAAAGCCCGCGTGGAGGATTGAGGCCATACTCGCCAATTGTTCCAGCTCACCTGCCCCTCGTCTCCTCATTCGACGACCTGGCCCCAATGCCTAGCCCGTAAGTTCCCCATGCTTCTTTCATGAGAGATCATACTCACTCCTCAAATTTCAGTCATCTACTCCGGGGTTCTGGAACCTTCACTGCGCTAGACTTCGCCCCACCTCCTCGTTTTAGGAACAACGATGCCGCCTCCGACTCTGGCTCAATCCGCAGCAACCACAGCGGTGTATCAGCACGGACAAACCAGAGCATACGCGCTGGTGCATATCGTGTCAGTCGCATACCGAAGGAGTTTGTTGGTACGAAAGAAGATCTCAACGAAGCTCTGAAGCCGCAATGGAACATGCATGCATTATAGATACTTTTGCTTTTGGTCCAGCATGATCGCATAGCATCTCGTCAGGGTTGCCGCGCAACCTTGTCGAGCGGTGGAACTATAATGAAGAGACGTACAGACGTACATGGCTTGTACAGCATATTGTTATCTACAGTATTCAACAAAAGATATAGAGCTAGGGGATAATTTTGAGGGTGTTCATATGGAATCTGTGGAGCTCATCATTGAGGATATGTATGGATGGAGAGGTCTACTTCGCTTCTAATGTAATCATATTCTAGAGCTACTGGGCTAGCAGATCAATACAAAGACTGCTACCCTCATTTCCACGCATTGTGCTACCTGCAACGGTGTAGTCTGCCTAGAAGCAATGGTCGGTCTTCAAGCTCTTCCTCTCGCTCCGGACTCGACGCATCCGTTTGGTATTCAACGCAACAGCCCCGTTCCTGTTTCAGCACCATGTCCCTACCTCTATCTCCCTACCTCTATCTCCCTCCCTCTCCATCTCCCTCTCCATCTCCCTCTCCAACCCCCAATCACATGAAATCATCCTCGTCGAACCCCTCCTCGTTACTCCTCCCCCCCTCCGCCATCAGGTCCTCATACCCCTTGTCCCGCCGCTCCTTCTCCTCCCTCCGCTCCCGCGCCACCCGCTCCTCCTCCTTCTGCCTCCTGTCGTTCTCGGCCCGCTTCCGGGCCCGCTGCCGCGCCAGGTGGGCCTCCTTGTCGGCGGGGAGGTCGTCGGCGGGGCGGACCCGGCGCGTCTTGTCCAGGCGGTTGATGGTGGGGTTGTGGCGGGTGGGGACGAGGTGTTTTTTGGTCTGGTGGGGGGGGGGTTAGTGAGGTGTGATGGGGGTATATATGGAGGGGGGGGGGGGGATATGTGGATTGGAGGTTGGAAGATTGGAAGGTAGAGGGAGGAGGAGGAGAGGGAGGAGGAGGAGGAGGAGGAGGAGAGGGAGAGGGGGATGAAGGATGTAGAACACACACACACACACACACACACACACACGCACCTTCTTCTGATCCCCAAACCCCACCTGCCCCGTCGCCATGCCGGCATTCTTGCGCAGGTTCGTCCACGGCGTGTAGATGACGGTGACGTTGTCCTTCTTGTTGCCTGCTCCCCCCCCCCCGGGCAACATCAGCTTCTCCGCTGCCACCTCTCTTCTAGTTCTTCATCCCAACGTGTTTTTTACAAGGAAGGAGGGGGTAAATAGGTAGGGGCGCGGGGAGGAGGTAGGGGGGGGGGAGGGGGGGTTTTTGTTGGGCGAACCTTCGATCGAATTCGCCTTGGTCAATTGCGCGCACTCTTCCACCAGCTCCTTGGGCAGGGCGTCCCATGTCTGCTCGGGCGTGAGGCGCAGGTAGATGTGCGCGGAGGAGAGGTTGTCGACGTGGAACTGTCGGAGGAGCTTTCGTTAAACCTTTGTTGCTTCTCTTGCCCTTTTTTTTTTGTTTTTTTGCGGTTCTTTCTCTCGCTGTTGGTGGGGCGAGAGACGGACGTACGTACCCTGTAGGTAGAGGGTGTGTTAGATCGAGGTGCGTAGGGAGAGAGGGTCTGTGTCACCAGATATCGCAGTCCCAGCCGAATTTAATCAATTCTTCGTCTGCGGGTGGTGGGGTCAGCCCTTGGGTTGCTCGAATTGTCGAGACTGAGTGAAGAGGGGGGGAACGGACTTTCGAATTTGTCTTTGCCTACGTAGATGGTCGCTGGGGGGTCAATTACGTTGGAGGTGAAGTAGTAGACCATTGTCGTCTTTGGGGGTGGTTTGTAAACAGAAATGGGCGGACGTTGGAAGGAAGACGGGCGAGGTTTACACAATGTTTAAGGAAGGTAGTGGTGGATGGTTGCAGATTGGCTGGGAATGGAAGGGAGAATTAGGGTTTGGTCATACTTATATTGTGATCAATTATCAATGCCAGTAGAGAGTGCTCAATTCAGACTTTGATTTCACTTCCCATCGTATCAGTGCAGATGTCGTCTTTTCATAATGTTCGAGAAGACCACTTTGAGTCTGTGTGCATATCAATTAATTAATGTCTCCTTTTTGCGATGGTGGTATCATTCCCTTTAAAACGCCTCGAGAATGTTGGGACCAATCCCAGTCTCCGCCAAAATGGAAGGACACGCGCTGACCATATGTGAAATGCGCAGAAGATCTAGAGTATATACATGACTGACGTGATAGTGGACCTAGTCCACTGAATCGAGGAGCATTGGGTCTGGTAGCTGGTTTATTTTCTTCTTGATAAATTCGAAAGAGGAGAAAAAGACGATGTTCGTAAGGCAGGAGCGTCCCATTGCGAGGCCAAAGCCTATTAGGAAAGAATCCATGCATTAGCACATATCATGCGAATCCCGATAGCGGCAGGCAGCTTACCTCGGTAGGATTTGCGATTGAACCACTCTATTTTCGGGTATTTCACCACAGTGTTTCTCTCGAGGCACTTGCGCTGGTATTCGGTTTTTACAGAGTCAAAGGGATAAGTCTGGCGAAAGGTCAGCCATTCAGCGACTCCCTTTACCACCACCCTCAGGAACTCACGCAGGTCACGGAAGCCAAACCACAAAACCCGCCAGCCATCGCTACAGACAAAGGAGAGGTCGGAGAATTACTGCCTTGCAGCTTGACGAGCATCTGCTTAGTGCTTTCGTATGTTGAGAAGTAGATCGCTGATCCGATTGTATCTCTGACTAAAGAAATCCTGTGAGCCGACGAAGCGTGATTTACTGTGCTTTGATGCGCTTACCGATATGGATTCGAAATCCAGCATACAGTCCAAAAAAGCCGCGCAGCTTGAGGATGTTGATCGCGGTCTTGATCGTTCCCTTCTGTTGATAGCTTGATTTGATCGGGTCTTTGAGCGCATCGGACATGCTGGACTTATTCCCTTTCGCCATCATTTCGGACGTTTGCGCAGCGATCTTGGTGATCTCGAAAGGGGCTAAGAATGTTTTAGGTTTTGAGCCGCTATGACGTGCAAAATCAAGACTTACCAGAGTAGAACGAGATGATCGATCCAGCGGTAGCACCAGCAGCAGTAAAACATGATATTGTAGCTAAAGTAGGGATGCTCCCAGGTCGGTTAACGACGACCAATGGCTCGTCGCTCCCAGTAGCTTGCCCAATTAGGGAGGAGTACTTGTATTTTGCCTTTTGGTACACGGAGAATGACAGGGTCCTTCCAAATGTAAAGCTGAAGAATGGACCCAAACCACCTATAAGACACACGCAACATTAGCTTGGGTACGGGAGGGGGAATCGTTTGATCGCGCGACCCAAGCTGAAAAGAAGTAATAAAAGACTAGTGCCTTCAATATCAAGACTCCGCTAACAACGCTCTAAGAAGCCAATCGCAAGTACAGCGAGAATCGGTTATTTCAAAGGTTCGATATCTCCATCAGAACACTATGAGACGGGTTGGACTAACCACGATAGAAGCCCTTGATCCCCTCCGTCTTGTATCCATCTTTCATGCACTCTAAAACAGTATGATGGCGGCCAAATCTTCTGCCATGTTAGATTTGGAATTTGTACAATGGTAACCATGGATGCACGTACGCTTGCATGCGAGTCTTGACGCTGTCCAAGGGATACTATACGGCGGTTAGATTGATCGCAATCAAGCTCGACACTAGGAGCTTACGGAGACTGTTTGAGATAGCATGATGCTAATCCCGGAGGCGATACTTGTACGGTAGTACTTGGCCCAGTGTTTGGTGATTTCATGATTCGTATTCAAAGCTGATGCGGTTTTAGTCTTCGAAGCTTGGTCCGTAGCCTCCTTGGAGCTTGCTCCATTGCCATTGCGGCGGTCTTGACGATCGGCCATATTCATTTGGTATATAGGCCACAACCTCTTGCGCTCTGTGTAGTGTCGAGGCCCGCTAGCAGTCGCAGATGGATGAAGAACCAAGGGTAATCCATCAGAGGCTGCTCAGATCATAACAGAGGTAAACTTCTGCTATCTGCTCGACGTTCAGCCTTCTTTTTCTGGCTGCAGTAAGAATTGCAGTGGACCGAAGGATACCGGCGAGTTCAGGTGTCGATAGAAGCTCGTCGCTTAGAGAAAGAGACGTGTGACTTAAGGTGGGGTGTGCAGGTACAGGGCCAAGAGGAGTGAAAAATGTATTATGAGAGGTGGGAGTATAAAAGATGTTATATAGATAGCCAATCAACCAAAAATAAGAGAGGGCGGTAGTATAGTTACAGAGAGAAATGAGGGTGAGAGAGGCCTTTGTTGAAGAGCGAGAGTGACCTTGTTGTAGAATATAGAAGTGGAAGTAGGTAGGAAAGAGGTACTTGTCTCGCGCCCGCAGTTGGAAATTTTGCCAAGCTTTGCCAAGCGAAAAACCCACATCACGCTTGGGGAAGCTAGTAGGTGAGGCTTGCATTGATAATGCACAAAATCTACGGAGTAAGTATGGTAATGTAACCGTGTGTGCGTAATGAAATTCTTGACACAGATATGTTGAATAGAGATAGAGATAGAGACAGAGGGTTAAGAGTCTTCAACGTTGAGAAGGCTAAAGTAAAGTAAGTAATGCTTTGGTGGTAATTGTCTAGTCTGCTTGAAACCCGAATTTGTCTGACCATCTGAATGTGCTTTGAAACCTCTCAGCGCTAGCTCATCACGCAACCGCTCTCCATGCATGCATGCAAAAATCAGCACGACAGCCCTATGTGCGGGCCACCTCCAACCTGCTTCACACCTATCATATAAGCCTAGAAAAGCCCTCAGATGACCGCCGCTGTATAATAGACCAATAATACCGAGACTCGAGCAGAAGAGGATGAACTCCTCAATCTCTGAGTCTGTTTCAACAGTCGTGAATAGTAATACAATGCTTGAACTTTCGCTTCGTAGAGTATCAGCAACAGTAATTGCGGCCAGGAGCTACTTGAACCTTTGGTCTGTCAACTTACTCTGTCAATCAAGCACAATAATATTCTCTGGTCCCTTCCCTTGCCTCGGTCTAGAACCGTTGTACTCACACCGGACCGGTCCGACATTTTCTGGGCGCGCAGCGATCAAACCACTGTAGGGCCGTCTGCCTTCAGCTGATCCATTCAACGCTCTGTTTCTTGACTGTATGTTGGTGTCCCTAGATATCAGTTAGCTAAGTCACAAATTATGCTCGAATGCTGTATCAGACCAAGGTTCCATAGCTGCCCTTGAAGCAGGTAGCGGTGCACGTCTTTCGAAAGGGTTGTCTTGATCTGGATCGGTATACTGTGGGTTAGGTTGACAATAGGACAATGCATTCTGTTTGACAGGCCAGACTGGTTGCTGTTGCACCCCAGGAAGTTGTTGCATGCGACTTGGCGGGTGATCGAAGTTGATTGCAGCTGGTTGGCGCTCACTGCTGTTGTGCGGATATGCATTTTTCGAAGGCATCATATCTTCATGGAAACTGTCTTTGGCTGTGTCAAGTGCGTAAGTTAACGGAGGTATTGCGTGACCAACATGTCCGTGGACATTAGCCGTAGCTGTAGTATAAAAAATAGGTTTACGCACCTGTTGGCGGCTTCGTATGTCTGTAGAAATCAGCCGTAGCAGTAAAGGGAACGTAGGTAATGCGGTCCGGCCTGCGATCATCGTCGCGCTGCCTATAGTTGTTGGACATGTCACTCAATCCGGACGGCATCGATCTTTCAGCTGCCTCGAAGGGCTGGAAACGCCGCATTGTTCCATTGGAGTCGGCATAGACTCGATCACTGTCCGCAATGACACCAACATCGTGACGTGATGAGAAACCCAAGTCACTACTTTCATGATGTTCAAGAGCAAATTGAGAAGAGTCGAAGAAAGAAGGAGAGTCGTTGTAATACTCCGGCGGTGTAAAAGCAGCACGTGAAGGAAATTGCATATTCTCTACGTTCTCTGAACGACAGAGTGGAACCTGATAATGATCGCGGGGCTGCGGATACCGTTCCCCACGATCAGCTACTTGATCCGGACGCCTCTTCATTTGTGTACGAGGAGAAAACAGCTGAAGCTCCTGACTGCTGATAGGAGGCCTTGCCCATTCTTCCTTGGCAGGAAGTGGTACAATCCTCTCGTCCGAGACAAAATGCCCCTTGTCATCACGATATACAGCCTCATGAGGCCTTTCATACCGGAGTGGGCGGTCATCTATCTGTTCGATGGGAACTAAGATAGTTCTGCCTTGGCTGTAAGAATCAAGGGTCTGCTGATCATCGATCCTGCGCCTCTTGCTACTTGGTAGCTCCTCATAGTCATCATGGTTTATAATCGAAGGCAGGGGCAATTGCTGTGTTCCACGATTGAGGGGTTGGTATGAGCCAAAGGGGTTTACTTGCCGCGTTTTTCCATGGAGCGTTGTCTGGTCGCCTTGCTTATCAGGAAGGTCCCTTTCAATAGAAGGAAGTACCATCTCGGAGCGCCGGCGTGATTGCGGGTCGAAATCGTGTGCATAAAGATTGTTACCATTCTCTTGCCTAGGGCCATTCTGGCTTACAAACCTTACGCCTTGTTTAACGACTCTGTTGGAAACCTGTCGCAGTTCCATTGATCGTGTCCCGTTGTTGTAAGGCTGGTCTCCCTCGCCGTAGTAAATCCTCTTAGGCTGCTCTAGGCTTCTTTCCTGAGCACGCGGATCTTGTTGAGGCGAATATGCGACCTGACACGATTTAGTACCTTTCATGTTCTAGATTGCTTACCTGTAGATCCATTGTCCGCCATTACAGCTCAGTTCGGTTGTGGACCGGACTTACCTGTTCTTCCAGTACATATCTGGGATCCCTTGTGTTGCTGTAAGGGTCAGCTCTATAACCGTCTGGCCTTGCTACTGGCGTTATGCGCGTCTGAGCCGGCGCTCGCCCTAGTGTTTGCTCTCCACGTTCGACCAAATGAGCGGGACGGTTTCGATCTTGCGGTTGCTGTGCAAGCGGATGGGCATCATTGTGTCCAGAGCTTGCCAATACCGGTAGAGAGGAATAGTCGTTGTGGACATTTAGATTTTCCGGATGCTTCCTGCGACGATTTAGCGCCTCTTCGTAGATCCTTTGTCGATGTGTTCCCATGCGGTCTAGCGTGTGTTGATCATACTGAACTTGCCGGCCGTGGCGTAACTGATTGCGACCCAAGTATTGGATTTCCTTGTCTGACTCCGGGCTATAGGAGTCACCGCGTTCAACTGTACGATTGATGTTAGAATAGTCGACAGGCTGAATCTGCATATCTGCCTCTGATATGTATTCAATGCTGCTATCACGTTCAGTTTCTTGGGGCCGCGTTCGTAGGCTCTCTTGCGTTTCATCTCCTTCATCATCTCCTTCGTCATCGTCTGGGATCACAATGACTTCTCGGAGTACATCGTCCATATCTCCAGCGTCATCGTCGTCCCCTCTCCACCGGATCAGACGATCGAGACACGGTTTCTCGACCCTTCGACGAGCCTCATTATACTGGACTTGCCTTAAGAGAGAGTCGTAATCGGTATACGTGTGACGAATGTGAGCAATTACTGCAAGCTGCGCACGTCTCACGAGGCTTAGATCTGCAACGGTACCAACGAGACCCTTGCCCTTGTAATTGTCAGCACTTGGAAACGAATCGAAACCACAATGTTACCTTCTGGAAAGATCTGCCAACAATGAGGTGTAAGTCTTGATCAGGTATGTTAGGAAATAGATCTCTGATCGTTTCGCGAGCTGAAGTATCAATGACTGCTTGTGGAAGAGATATATCAAGCGCTGGCTGGGCGTTCCGAGTCCGGGCCTTCTGTTTCTTTTGCTTTGCTGGCCGTCTGCCATCATGGTCCTGCCCGTCTTCTAGGTGTGCGAAATTAGACTGCAGAACGCGGCCGGAGTTCAAGAGTGTAACACCGAGGCTATCGCATGCCTTCTCTACAGTGACGCTTGGGAAATGGAACCCAACCCGATGAATTTCTCTGGACAAACTTTGGCGTGGATGCCTACTAGTCTTGAAAGTGTCAAAATAATGTTCACAAATGACCTTTGAAACCTACCGAAACGATGAAGACTGTGAAGCCGTCTTCTCTTGCTAACTTCTTACATCGATTCGTCAATTGTGGATCTCCCGCAGGAATGAACGTATAGCCTCTAGGAGCTTTCTGTTCGGGATATAGCTGTTGAAATCATCAGGATATAAGGCAGAAGTCCGCACCCAAGCTGATCTACGTACAACAGTCTTGAGCTTTTTTTGTTTATCAGCAACCTCCTCAAGGATGACTTTATAAGATGTCTTCCTTTTTTGATCGGCTCTCCTGTGTCGATCAGCAGCTGATGGACCTGCAGAGATATGGCGCTGATGGACACGAGTCATGTTGTTCCAATGTAGCCACAATAGCTACACCAGCTGCGAAGACTTTGATGGTGTCGGGCCCACTTGAGTTTGAGCAGACCTGGCTTTTTGAGACCTTCATAATCCTGTGTTTTTTGGTTAATACTCTTCTTGCTGTCACGACCACATAGAAATTAATCTGTTATAGCAAGAATTCTGCTGCAAGAACCTCCATAGTATACGTGCTGTCTGTGCTGAATTTTTAATATGTTTTTGGCAGGAACCAGACTCGCCCCCCTGGCCTTTCACCAACAGGGAACATTACGCGCCTTGTCCCGCCGCTAAGCCCTTGGAGCTTGGCGCAAATCCGCGCCTGGGCTCTTTTTGATGGTGAAGCAAGACTACGCTCTCTCCGAATTGTCATGATCATGAATCCCACCAGTCAGGAAATTGTGAGATCTTACCGACGTCTATATCGCCATGCAATGTACGCGGTACAGTATGCATCACCCGCAAAATACACTCTGAGAATCCTTCTTGAAAACGCGTACCGAACAGGCAATGCAGTAGATTTTGACGCCCAAAAAATCAATAATACCATTACCTTTCTGGAGGGCGCAGCGAAAGAAAAAGGCCTAGAGCATAGGATATTGAAGAATCTACTGCACACTTGGTTCTGGCCCATATATAATGCAAAGCATGTAAAAAGGTGCGGTTTGAGGCATTGTCATGCAGGCCCATTATGCTGACAGAACACAAGTCTTCCGTTGAAGAAGGTGAATAAGAAGATAGAAAAGAGCCGGGCTGCCATACAGCACTTCGAAATCACACTGAAAATGCTCAACGAGAGTATGGACATGTGTCTTCCTACGACTCTTACTATCAAACCCGGGTCACCAACCATAGACTCATCTATTGGACAAAGCATACGAGAACTCGAAAGCAGCGAAGACTTCGTATGGAGCGACTCTACTGGTCTGTCTTAAGGCTCTATTCACCTGGATCATACTCATATCAGATGGGGGTAAACCAGAAACACCGGCCATCGCCACGGCCTCTCTCGTTGTCGGACTCTAGGCGCCCTTATATTCATACTTGAGGTCTTCTAATTCATCTACATCCACAGAAAGCATCAGCTCTCTTGCGAGTATAATGACTGTGAACGATACTGCGCAACTGTTAGGTCGCACAGCCAATTTATGAGAGAGGCCACCCACCGACAGGTAACAGACAAAGCAACCAGAACCCATCATGTACGCCTCGCTTGTCTCTGAAGGTGATGGAGTTCAAAGCGCAGAGCAAGCTTAGGGCACCATTGAGGTAGCTGATATATTGATGGACTGGTCCTGACTCAGGCTCTAATCCCCTCTTCGACTTTACGCGGTTGGGCGGCTTGGGCCTAACATTGGGAACAAAGGCAAGCATATAGGCGGTGGCGATGAGGGAGGTCATACAGAGAAGGCTAACGAGCCTGGCTTGGACGAGACGCGACGTGATCAGAGCGGGGATGTATGCCATGGCGGATACACCGGGGAGGGCGAGGAAGATGCGCTGGCGTGGTTCAGAGTGGGGCTGCCATACTACAATAATGGAAGACCTACTTTGTACTCCTCATTGCGCTCGTCATCCTCGGCTCTGAGCTTCGCGATGAGCTTCTCTTGCTCTAAGTGCCAGCATCAGTACAAATCCACACTTTATATTCCCAACTGCAATTACCTTCTTCGTCAAGGTGTTCCGGTAAAGTATCATCGTCGCTGTTATGAAACGTTCTCCGTAATCTCGTAGCCATGTGGCATGCTGTAAAGTAGAGATTTCGTCGCTGGGGCTGCCGCTTTTAAGCGAGCGGGCGGTGACCGGAGGTGATGCGGCCGAATGATCATCCCAGTCCGAGTGCGCACATTCATCCTTCCAGTTACCCTCCACCAATACGTTCGAATATCCAAAAAAGCGTGCGCGCGCTCTCTCACATAGCCCCGTTTGGTTGGCCTCGGAGAAAAAATCGGAGACTCGCAGGAAAGGAACAATGGCCAAGAGTAGCTTTGCCAACTGTATCACGATGCTCGTTGGTTTCTAAACCGTTTTTGTATCTATTCTTACTATCTATACTAGTATGTATTTCCTCTAATGCAATCGCAGCTTCATGCGAAGAATCATACGTCCCAGTCAACCACATGCAACGCAGCTTCCTTCAGATCTTATCCGCAAGCCCAGGATTTGAATCAACTAGCCGTTGACCCTCTACTTGAATTCAGACCAATGACGTATACTGCCGGAGCTCGTGACCCTTCCACATGAACAAAATAATACAAGAAAATAGACCGATGGAAGAGAATGCGGCGATGCCAAAGACCCAACTTACACCTACGACCGCAACCCATAAATCAATGAAGAGTAAGACAGTGAACCCGAGGCTGAGACGATAGAAGCCCGTAGTGCATGCTACCTCCGTTGATTATTACTAATACCATCGCCATAGTACCGACGGTGACTCCGAACGCTAGTACCACGTAGTGCAAATGATATTCAAGAGTTGTTAGGACGATACCGAGACCGACGGATAGCAAGAACAGACCAGGGGTTCACAGAGAATGCAGACGATACTCGGGCTTCCAGGTTCCACTGCGACGTTTACATATCCGAAGTGACAGACAGTCATCAAACGCATAGAGTGCGAGCTCCGTAACGATCAGGCCTATCCATAGACAGAACCTGACTGGAAGCTGTTAGCTAAAGGATTCGTCAGTGAGGCATTAAGATGCTGTGTTGGAGTTGACGCTTGTGGCGATTTGCTAATGAGTAGCCGACTTTCCTTAGGCCTTGTGCTTTGTATCTTACATCCATCCTCCACTGTCCATTCTAAAAGTAGTCCGGGATCTTCCCAATTGCTCCTACATCTCCAACGGCCCTAGATTATCCTTCGCCTCGCCGATGGACGTCCAGAGATTCCCCACAAACATCGCCGAAGAAATTGAGACGCAAGCATGAGTCTTGCTGCCTGTGTTCGTGGCGAGATGCGGGCAGCAAGATCTCGAGGTCGACCACATTCGAGCCTACGACTAAATGTTTGTAATCCTTGCAAGCGAAGTTGCAGATTATTGTTCGCCAACAATCTCTATAGGCAGTGTTGGTGCAGCGACTTATATCGGTGGTTACCTAATGGTCATTGGACACCGTTCCGTGGCGTCGGAAAGTTATGAGGTCGGTAGTGCCAGTATTGGGTCCTACGTCCCGGATCGTGACAAGGGAGTTGCCGAATCCGAGCGGTGGCCATGTGTAAGTATAATCGTCGCCATAGCCTTGCACTATGAATTGTTGATCCATATTCGTGGCTCTCAGTCAAATACCCGGGTGTCCCCCATTGCTGTAGCATTTACTCTGGTTCACCTCCACGTGACATTGGGGCACAGTTTTTCGCTGTGCTGAGCATCACCCATGGGCGGTAGGTGGCATTGCTTGCCTTTAAAGATTGTGCATTGTGGATCATGGTATTGGTGAGGGCTGTGTCATTGAGAAGAGGCGAGGTTTGTGCTATGGCAGTGGCGATGCCTAGAAGGGCGAATAGGAGGTCAGAGGTATACTGCCGAAAGGGTGAGAGAGGCTTAGGTAGTTGATGAAAGACTTTGAGAGTACAATTGTGTTTGCAGAGGAGTAGAATGAGGAATCGCTATTTGGATTTGTTGCGTCAAAGACCAATATCGCACAGAAACCATTGTAAACAGTAGACACGGCATACTCGTATTACTGTAGATTGATAGGGACAGAGCTGTCTCCCACGGAAATGAAATCCCAATATACTTAACAGTATACTAACAGAAGCATAATCAAATGAGTGCGATAATACCAACACGAGCTCGATCAAAGCACTCGTAGTAGCGATAGCCCGGCAGCAGAGCAGATATACTCGGACTGCCATGGGGTAACCCTGAATTCTTCCATAGCTCTAGAGACCATAAGATAATAGGTCTGCGTCATTGATTTCCCAATCAGCCTTCAATGACGCGTAACATTTCTTCAACGGCTCAACAACTAGGAACTAAGCCTCCGAGCCGTGACATTATTGTAAGCAACCTCTTCTGCACTTCTCTTCCGATCCCAGCGATTGCAATCTTGACCCATGTCCTGCCCCTTCACCACTCTGGCGCGGCGAGGGCTTTGTAGTCGATCCTTTGAGCGTTACTTTTAATAAAGAGAAGCCGACGCGTGGACACAATGATTCATTTATGGAATGGAAAGTCGATGGCCTTCGACGTTGGCTATTGGTATAGTAGAAAGACATAAAAGAATGCCTTGCCAAGGCCGGCTTGTCCGGGAAAAATTCGGGAGACGAGGCATGCCAAGACCTACTCGTCGAGCCATCGTGCCATCGTCTGCACCTTGTAGCTCCGAGTGCTCAGTACTCCATTCTCACAACAAAATGCCTCCACAGAAAGCCAGCTCCCTTTTATATAATTGGCAAAGCTTCACCATTCACCAACCGCTCTGCCTGCGCCGACAGTCCTTGCTCCTCAACCATGCCCGCCTCCCCGCCCACCGCACCCTCATCGCCGCTCCGAAGCCCAATTCCGGGCCCCTCATGAGCCGCCGTTCCGATCGCGCGCTTCCTCCCATCCCCAGTTCCTGGCGAGTCTGGGGACGAAGCCTCCCTATCTTCGTAATCATCGTCACCGTCTCCGCACTCGGCATCTTCAACTACCAGAAATCGTCCTCTTCGATTGTAGCGGCTACTTTATACGCATTACGCACGAGTGAAGTAGGCAGGAGGGAATTAGGTGATGAGATATACTTCCGTGATATGTGGCCATGGATTTGGGGAGAAATGAATCAGTTGCATGGGAGGGTGGATATCCATTTTGGGGTTAAGGGGACCAAGGGGAGGGGAGTGATGAGGTTTAAGAGCGAGAGGATGGGGAGAATGGGAAAGGTGATTTGAATGGTTTTGTATGAGAAGGCAGTTTTGGTGGGCTGACTTGACGACTATAGTTCGAGACGAAAGAGTGGAGCCTGGAGACGGAAGATGGGAGGAAAATACAATTGTTAGATGAAGGGAGGGCAGATCCGTTCAAGAACACACCTGTGGAAGCGGAAGCAACAGGCTAGGCTCCAGTACTGCATGGAGCTAAGAATATCTTGTTCGATCATGTTGAAGTTTAGCATCAAAATGAGTCAACACTCGACATTTCGTGGGGACGGATCGAAAGGGCCTCTTTCCAGTCCATGGCATTGGGGCTGTAGAGTATGCGTAGAGTCAGCCGTCCGTTTACTCCTTTAAATGCCCGATCCAGCCCCTATTCCATGGAATGGCAGCGTGAAATTTAGGGGCTCAGCATTAAGGCCAAAAGATTCTACGCCCCAGGCGCCAATGTATGCCCTGACTCATTCGTGTTTCAGCCTGCAGCTGCCTTCCAGCGCCTTGGTCTACAAAGGACTCTCGAGATATCAAGGCAAAGTGCCAGCTTCAGTTACATCACTTCTCCGTCACCAATCGATCAAGCTGAATATCAACACACTCTTTTCCCAAGAACCTGATTCGTCTTTCATCACAGACCAGGCAATTCCCCGCCATGGAAACATCAACAGCTCTCACACAGTCAATGCACCGTATTACGAAGATAAAGCTTAATGCACTCGCAAGGCAGCAGCAGAGCTATGAAACAAGCAAGCAACTTATCCTCGATGCAGCTGCCAGCTAGTCCACTCAAGCCGGCAAATTAAAGGTACTGTTAGATGCCTTCGAGGTTCATGACATCGACACATCAGCAAACTTTTCAAAGGCCAATGTTCGCCAATCCCCAGAGCAGTCTCGTCACGATCCTTCCGCCCCCTCGGCCCTGCTGAAAGAATGGCAGACAGCATTCGAATAGGCTTTAGATGTCCCGTCTCGCAAGTACGAGCATGCCTCTTTGTTTGGGCGCTTGGTCATGGAGTGGCTTGGCAGCGTGGGAGAATCAACACTATCAAGCAATTCCCAAGACCACTTCGAGAATGTTGGGCGCAAGGAAATGTACCATCAACGCAGAGAATGGGAGTCGATTGTGTTCGCTGAAGGTTCAACATTCGATCCTGCTGCAATCAAGACGTACCTAACCGGCATCTTCGGCTCCACTTAGAAAAAACTAAAAAGACGGTAAAGGAGCCTTTGGAGGCTTTGAGAGAAGGCATGAGGTCTTTCAAGCTTGGAATTTTCGACACCTCAGCCCTTCCAACCTATATGACAGGAATGCTAAACACTGATCTGCTCTCCGAGGAGAAGCGAAAAGCCTTCGTCGATTTCAGGAATAATCCTACCATACTGCAAAAATAGCCGATGTCTTGAACATGCAGATAGACGCTTTGGAATCGTGGTCATGGAGTGAAGAAGGAATACTTGTGAACGTCCGAAGAGCTCTGAATGGTAAATACCGAGTAAACATGGACGAGAAAATCCTCCGAGCATTGCTGCTTCATTTTATTGGTATGAAATGGGCAACACATTTCAGAACGGTCTTTGGAGCATTCTTCCATCCAGGTACATGGAAACAGTCTTCTGACAACTCACTGGATGGACTAGCTCGACGGAAACGACAGCGATTCTTGGGTCGGGAATAGGGACGCGAACAAAGCGTAAGGCATGAAAGACGTGAGAGGTCCGAGAGTGATTACTTCATGTCGCAGTTACCGAAGACGTTCAAAGACATGAAAGATACCTACTACGAAGGCAGTCCAAATGATGAGGTCAAGTCACCAATGGCCATCAAGCAGTCATTGTTACACCTTGTCAGCACAGAGGTACTGTTGAATGCTCGGCTGAATCGGTCTGTCACCGTCTTCTAGTCCGACTTTAAGTGATTTGGGCCCTCTTTACCTCACGCGACGATCATCTCAGTTCTACAATCCTTCAACGTCCCTGATATTTGGCTGAGGTTCTTCAAGAAATTCTTGAAAGCGCCTGTAAAGTTTGTACAAGACGGTCCAGAAGCTCAAACACAGATCTGGCAGTGCGGTGGTCAAATACAATATCGACTCAGCGATGCTACGGGAGAAGCTGTCCTGTTCTGCTTAGACTTTGCTGTCAACAAGTCGACAGAATCAAATCTCTACAGATTGCATGATGACATCTGGTTCTGGGTTCTTCGTAAGCTTCTGTTTTGGCGTGGAAGACCATTCAGGAATTTGCAAGTGTCATGGGACTGACTCTGAACGAGGGAAAGACTGGAGCAGCGAACATCTCTGGCAATCCAGATATCCTTCAAGAGACGTCGCTCTCGAACATGCTCCCACAGGGCGAGGTTCGTTGGGGTTTTTTGAAACTAGGATCATCCGGAAAGTGGACAATCGATGACCACCAAGTCGAGACACACATCCGCGAGCTCTAACAGCAATTAAAGGCGTGCAAAATTATCCTCGCTTGAGTCCAAGAGTGAATGAGCGATGAATAGTCAGTATTAGAACAAAGAGGATTGACGATACCTACGATCGGTTAGCTTACAGCGTGCTGTCCCAGCTCCAGAAGCGGACTTTGATGGCGACAATTTCTGGGAGGCCCCTGGCGTTGAGTGGTGAACACGGATACTTAGCTCTGGGCAAAACGCTTTGTACTCTCAAACAATATCATATCATACTAAATACCATTAACATTGCGTTGTCCGGCCATTCTTCGCTTTTCATCAGGAATGATAGCGTAGTAGAATGTCCCCTGAAGCACAAGCACGTCTACCCATCGCGACTTTTCCTTCAACTCGAATCCGTTAGTAGTCGGTAAACAAATTCCAAGCAAGAAAGCAATCCTCATTGTAGCACAAAAAATGGGTTTCGTGACTTCGTCCAATCCAGGAATACACTTCGGATCTGATCGTAGAAACAAAGTCTGAATGAAGCACAAACTGCATGATCTGCCACACAATTCTTTGGCATCAGAAGCGCTGCGTAAGACTAAAGCTTTGTTTAAAGCGACAGAGATTGTAAACCTTTGCTGCGAGCTGGGAAAAGACACGGATTTCTGTTAGCTTGGTCCTCGCGGTCCTCGCTGTCCTCGCCGTATCAAATTCTTTCACGCAACCCTCAGCCTTTCGACGCTCTCGAGGGCTTGATTAATTGTAACCTTTGCATTTGGCGGTCCACAACCACTATTTCCCCAATTACCTGGTAAGAATGTCTACAGCGGTCTGCCACAGCTGCTGGCAGCTACCTCCGGCCTTTCTACTCCCGCGGGTGACCTTCAACCACACATCGAAACGCACCATAAAGTCCATTTCGACTCCTCAATACAACCGTTTCAACAAGGGTCAAGGCTTAGCAATACTTGGAGCCTCTGCTGAAGCTGCACTCGAGCGGAAGGCTTATACTACACCGTTACGGACCGGAGCTTTAGGGACCAAGAAGGGAATGTCAGCCGTTTACGATACCGAGACCGGACGGCGACAGGCTGTTACTATAGTGCAGATGGATCGAGTCCAGGTGGTCGCGCACAAGACTAGAGACAAGGATGGATACTACGCAGTCCAAGTGGGATCGGGCTGGAAACATCCAAGCAATGTCACGCGTCCCTTACTAGGCCACTACGCAGAGAATGGCGTGAGCCCCAAACGACATCTGGTAGAATTCAAGGTCAGGGATGAGAAGGGTCTATTGAATATTGGCGAGATGGTTGGTGCAGGATGGTTTCAGGAGGGGCAATTCGTTGATGCAAGAGCGAATTCAATAGGGAAGGGTTTTGCTGGTGGCATGAAAAGATGGGGATTCAAGGGTCAAGGAGCTTCGCATGGTGTATCGAAAACCCATCGATCAATGGGTTCGGCCGGACAGTCTCAAGGTGGAGGGTCAAGAGTTCTGCCTGGGAAGAAGATGGCAGGGCGAATGGGAGGACATCAAGTTACCACGCAAAATGTAAAGGTCGTGAAAATTGATGACGAGAAGGGTATTGTGGTGCTGAACGGTATTTACTTACTATTCCTTGGCCGTGGTTCAAGTTACTGATGGTTCCTTCAGGCTGTATACCTGGACCTGACGGATGCTTGGTCAAGCTGTCGGACGCGATCAAGAAACCATGGCCCGAGATACCCGCGATGACATCAGGAGTGCAGGCCGCGGCCAACCCCCCGAGAGCGACTACATGATCAAGTAAATCTACTTCATGATACATAACAAAGAATACTGTGCAGATTCGACCCAACGCTTGCGAGTATTTGCGAGGGTTTGCGCCCCAGCATCGCCCACCAGACTGTGGAGAAGGAACCCATTCCGGTTAGAGCTTCATCTCCCTTATCATACAAGAGCATGTCCAGGGTGGAGAAATTTAGCCCCTTGCTCGATCGACCAGGGCGAATGCTCCTTGCTAGATAGCGTATCGAGAAAGGAATATAGGAATGGCAGAGACATCCTCATTATCAGCTTTTGATGATACCTTCAGTGAACATCACTGCCATAGACCACTCTGGCATCATACGAAGAAACATCAGCTGTCCGTTAGTCTTCACGATTTGCCATAAATAAATGTGTTCCCAAAGTAGGTATACGAGCACTCTGCCAAGGCGGGTAAAGCGTGGGAAATAAGATTTTAGTGAAAAGAGTCAATTTCACAGCCTCGACATCTTCACTCCCGAGACTCCTCTCCCACCTGCATCCTTAACAATGTCATCACTTCCCTCAGTATCATTTGTCATCTCAGCTCATTTTTGAGGCCCGCTCTTTTCGTGGTGGGTGATAAGAACAAAGCGCATTCGCCGTTGCCACGTCGAGTGCTTACACGAGGTACTTCCACACAGAGAGAACTTTGTTAGGGGTGGTAGGGGCCCATTGGGGAAGAAAGCGCAGACGTTGTCCTGAGACAGCAATCGCTAAGCTTCATTGTCAACAATCTTTTCTCAACCATCCTCCATACTCAGAAGCATTGAGTCGCTGCCTTTTACCAACATTCGTTTCGACTTGGTGCTATCTCCGCTTAACAACCGTCTAAGAATAGACCACTGAATCAACAGAAACAACCTCCACAATGGCAAACAATACAGGTAAGCAATATGACTGCAAAGCTTCTGTCGCAGCTATGTACTGAATGCATTAAGTTACTACACCAGTAGTATTGAGTCCGACCTCTCAGGTCGTTCTATCCACTCCCCCAGGAGCAGTACCAGTACCATCAGCCTCCAGCACCGCCGTTATTGTAGATACAACTGCAACTTCGATATCAACAACCTCACAAGCTCCTTCAGATGTTCTTGCATCAACTACTTCTTCAAGCGACGCTGCAGCCGCCGCTCCAACATCAACATCGTCGGCCTCGGATTTTCAAGTCACTAGAATTGTGGTTACGTCCTCGACCAGTGATGGAACACCACAGCCAAAAACTATCACCCTGACTTCTACATCGTCTAACCCAGCTACGGCTTCTTCGACAATAACAAGCGTGACTGCAACCAAATCGTCAGCCAGCAAATCAAGCGGAGCTGCTCAGGCAACCGCTGGCGCCACTTCCACTACTTCTTCCGGGGGTCTCTCTGCGGGTGGCAAGATTGCTGTAGCTGTTGTCGTTCCCGTTGTCGCCGTTGCCTTGATCGTCCTCGCCGCTCTCTTTCTCTGGCGGAGACGGAAACAACGCAAAGACGGTGAGGAACTGCGGAGGAAAGAAGTGGAAGAATATGGGTTCAATCCTAATAACGATCCCACGTTACCCGTTGTTGGAGGTGCCAGCAGTTCGGGAGACGAACCATCAGAGATGACAGAGAAGGATGGGGCGGGATATCGAGGCTGGGGCACAACATCGACCAACCGAAACCCCTCTACTACCCTCGCAAGTTCTCAAGGACCCATTGGCATGGCCAGATCTACCAGTGGCAGCGACAACGGACGTTACGTTAACGGGTCCCCAACAGCCGGAACAAACAAGAGCTCGGACGTACAGTCTAACGACCCTCTTGTCGGGAGCCCGACTAATGATCGACCACTGAGCGAAGATTCGGAAACCATTGGAGCCCTTGGCACCGTGCCCACCAACGGCAACCGTCAAGACATCCATAGAGGAACCTCGAATGCATCTTCGGCTTACTCAGGAGCACACCGATCGGACACTTCCGGCGAAGGCACGGTCCCTGGGAGTGCACCCGCCCAGCAATACTACAACGAAGGCATGTTCTACGATGAAGGTATGCCACAGCATGGACCATATGGGGACGGAAGCTATGGTGGTGGACAGCCAGTCATCCGAGACGTGTCAGCAAGGAGGAATACTCGGATCGAGAACCCTTCAGTCATTCCTCAGCAAGGCAACGCAGGCATTGCACAAAATTTTTGATCGAATATGGATTGTGCTCAATCTGGCGTTCTGGTTGATTCCCCAGGTTCTTCGACCGGTTTGGGTAAATGGGTACCTGAGCAGCTGTCACATCTGCAATCATTACAGTGTCTATTTACATATTGTCAGCATCCACCCAGTCCAATTACGGCGGATACATAGGGGTGGCTAATACCGATTCATCAAACTTAACGTGCTACGGTTCAGCGGATTTCCATATGCAGGTTGCAAAATTCGACTTTCATTACCGTACTGCTTCTATCCTCCGAATTATCACAGCTGTATTTAGCGGGTGCAGAACAAGGCGATTGGGTTTTGGAAGGTCAGCCCTAGGAATGGTGTATGTATGGGAGTATTTGACAGTCAATCACAACGGGCCATGACTACAGTACAAAAAGGGCCAAGAGACTTGGCGATTAATACTACCTCAAGAATGAAAAGATGCCTTAGACCCTTCCCCGAAGCGTACAGTAATGAGAATACTATTTTATACTACAGATGCATAGTTCAGACTGTTTGTAAATTGTACCCAAATATTCTAGAAGCTCGCTAGAAGTTCGCTAGAAGCTACCTTAAAGAAAAGAAGTAAGCCTTTCCCGCCGGGAAACGTGCAGGAATTTGCTAGCATGATTGGCTTTGATCTTACCTACGGTACTCTTATTATAGTAGCCTAGCAGCCTAGTAGGTACGGTATGTATCCATCCAACCTGACTCAAGGAAGGAGAGCCTCTTTCCCAACGCTCCAATTCCGAACCATGACTGAACCGCCAACAATCACCCCACGCTGAGAAAAGTGAAAAGTGAAAAGTGAAAAAGGAGGGGTAATTATAAACCGGTAAAGATAGATTTGAGTTCATTGGAGCTCAATATTGATCCGCGTAAAGAGCTCTTGTCACTTGTCACTTGTCACTGGCGAAGCTTTCCATGCTTCTTTGCTTTGGCGGTATTCCTCGTACCTGGAGTCTTGAGATTGGAGTGCACAAGCGCAAATAATATCCTCTTGCAGTTCTGATCCTCCGGCTAGATACTGTATCTAAAGTAGCACTCTCGACTCCTGTGATTGGCACTCTATCCCTGCTACTTTCCACCTGTTCGCCTGCTTTCCCTTCTATATGGCACCAATGCAGATGCTTGGCTAGACCCTTCTTTCCTCACCACATACCTATTGTACTACTTCACAATTCAACCTCCTTCTACACTGCTCTTCTTCTGCAACTTCTCGCGCAGGCCTTTTGAACCTCCTCAACAACAATGTACGTCCATCGTTTTCAACATCTCATATCTGAACATCTTTAGTCTTGAGCACTGCCTACAAATCTCCGAACCGTTGATGAAGCCTGACTCCGATCTCGGCTTCCAGGAAGTTCGGCAAGCATTTGCAAAAACGGCAACTCGACATACCGGAATACGCTGCAAGCTTTGTCAATTACAAAGCTCTCAAGAAGGTCGAGGAGAACTTCTCACCCGTAATGGCCTTGTCGCTAACGCTGGAATAGCTCATCAAGCAGTTGAGCGCTACGCCGACCCTCCTACCCCAAAATCCTACCAACACAATCTCCGAGAACCTTGACCCTCAGGCTTTGTTGCAGGCAAACAAAGCAACCTTCTTCTTCAGACTTGTACGTTATCCGTACCAGCAGAATTTCTCCACAGCAAGCTTACAGCGCTCGCCAGGAACGAGAGCTCGAGAAAGTTAATGCTTTCTATCTTCAAAAGGAGGCGGAGGTTTGCTCAACGAAAATGATTTCTGGAGAGACGGTGGCTAATGAACTCAATAGCTCAAGCTCCGCCTCAAGACTCTCTTGGACAAGAAGAAAGTCATGCAAGCGAGAAGTGCGACCGCCTCCAAGATATCTGCAAGCTTCATCACCCTCGAAGAAGGCTTCCAACAGTTTGGAAATGATCTGAACAAACTACAGGTGGGCACATCATCGCATGGGCGCTCTTCTCGCATGACTGACTGTTACAAGCAATTCATTGAGCTTAACGCTACTGCATTCTCTAAGATCCTCAAGAAAGTAAGTGACGAGCCTTCGATTTGCAGTGATTACCGCCTACTGACATTTCGAAGTGGGACAAAACCTCCAAGGTCCGCTTTCTCGGCTTTGCGTCGCTCAGCTCCGGCTGACCCCTTTCATAGTCACGGACAAAAGAGCTATACCTATCACGTGCTGTTGAAGTCCAGCCCTGCTTCAACCGAGACGCGATCAGCGACCTTTCGGACCAAGCTACGACCAGTCTGCTCGAACTCGGAGCTTGGGCCGAGGGCGAGAAGGTCCAATATGATTCTAGCAGACCGGCCGAGCATACAGTGACTGGCCAGTCGATCGGTACCGACAACAGTGACACAGATTCTCAGATACTACAAGCTGCAAACACTGGCAATCGGACCGGCCTCCAGGACTGGATCTCGCGGCTAAAAGAGTCACCGGATGCTAGAGAAAGGTTTACGCGGACGTTTCTGGCTGCCACCCCCGAAGCTCCCGAGGAGTCACTGAATATACTCCTCGGGAGTGGTTTGGTGGATGTTCACGCCGAAGATGAAATCAACGAGAGAAATTGCCTGCACGAAGCCGCTATATCTGGTAGAGATTCTGTCCTGAACATTGCTCTGCGCAGTAACGTAGATGTCGCACGTGTCGATGTATATGGGAGAACACCTCTCCACTATGCTTGCATGTACGGTCATGTCGCTATGGCTGGAGCTTTGATGGAGAGCCGGCCGAATACCATCAACTATTTAGACCACGACAATTTCACACCGTTGATTCACGCCATCGTTCACCACCAATTTGCTTGTGCTGAACAGCTCCTCGCTTACGGTGCCCGCATCGATCCAGAAAGTGAGTCGGATCACGTTCCTCTGAATCTGGCTTGTCAGTATGGATCAGTGGCGATCGCGAACCTACTGCTTGAGGAGCAGGCAAAGTTACTCCCAGACGCTGAAGGTCTCTTTCCGCAGCATCTTGTTGCGCGATCAGGTCAAAGTCCAGATACGCTATTGATGTTGGAGCGTTATGGCGCAGATTTAGACCAGCGTGACAAGCTGTACCAGTGGACACCGTTATTCCATGCGGCCTCCGAAGGTCGCGTGGATTGCATCCGAACGCTGTTGCAACGAGGTGTTGATGTTCAGATTCTGGATGAGAAGGGATTTTCTGCTATGTACTACGCAACTTGGGAAGGTCACCTCGAGTGCATGAAGCTTTTGAGTTCAACAAATGCTGGGGTTCTCGACGTACCCCGACTAACCACAAAACATTCGCTTATCTCCCCAGTACCAGAGAGCTCGACACCTGTGTCACTGGACGCAGATGGTATCCCAGATCTATCTCTTCCGCCACCCATTATTCCACTCCGTCGATACGGTCACAATTTTTTGGACGATAAGACTTTCATCCAACTTAGCTTCGAAGCAGTAGGCTCTGATGCTATAGTGTTCTACCACGATAGCAAATACCCAGCAGCTCGTCTTACAATTTCTTCCAAATCCTCCGATGTGATACCCCGGAACATAATGCTTCCGATACAAGAAGATTTCAAGATCATTTCGTTTCAGATCGACAATCTAGATTCTTTCGCAATTGATTTCGACATCTTTCCTACATTCGGGTCCAAAGTCATAGCCAAAAGTGTGGCTTTGCCCAGCCTTTTCAGCGCCATCGCTAGCAGCTCCGGTCTCTGCTGTCTACCGTTATTTGATCCCCGACTGCGGGCTATCGGCCAGATTAGCTTCAATTTCCAGGTCATCAAACCATTCCACGGCATACCGCTCGATATCACCCATTTTGCAACTTACTGGAGAGCAACAAGTCAGCTTGATACCCACCCCAATGCATTCATCACGGGTTCCAGTTTGTCCGGAGACTATGTCCAGCTTTTTGTGCAGCTGACCAGCGATGGCGTACCTGTGCTTTATCCTAGATGGTCGATCAACCACTACGGAATAGAGTTTCCTATTGCGAGAATGAGCCATGAGCAATACCTGTCCCTCGGATCCCAACATGGTAGTGGCCACGAGATATTAGCGACGCTGCCACAGAAGACAGTTGATGATATTGCCGCCATTCATATGACACTCGCTGCATCCTTTGTCACTTTACGGGATGTCCTCGCCTTCCTTCCTACCAGCATGCATGTCGATATTCAAGTACTCTTTCCAACCATTGCGCAGGAGCGAGTTCTAGGCCTTGGCCCTAGCTCAAATATCAACAACTATGCAGATGCTATCTTGAAAGATGTCTTCGACCATGCTCGCTCGACAAAGGAGCAGAATCCTGATTTCATGAGATCCATCGTCTTTACATCCTACAATGCAGGTATCTGTACTGCTCTCAATTGGAAGCAACCTAATTGTTTGTATTCCATCTTCTAATAGGAACTCCCCCTGCTAACAATTTTCCAGATCCAGTCTTGCTTTGCAATGATCTGGGGGCGAAGCGAGAAGCTGCAAGGCCAGATGCCATTGGTCCAGGCGCTGTAGTTCCAAGCAGCGGGCATCACTCAATGTCTGTCAAAGAAGCGGTGCGAATTGCACAAAGCAACAACTTCATGGGACTAGTCTGCAGCTCGCGCTTGTTGGTAAGCATGCAGTCTCCCATCACGCCGGGCGCGGTCTTGATGGCTGCTTAGGGGTTCACGCGCTAACGACCTTTCGTAGAACATGGTGCCTTCCCTGATCGAATCAGTAAAAGTGGCTGGGCTTGTGCTCGTTACAGATACATCGGAAGAGAATCCCTCAAGTGGCACCGCAGTACGTTCGTATCGGATGCCCGAGGGCGTGGATGGCATGCTCAAGGGTAATGGGATTCTGAGGTTCAACGAAATGATCGACATGTAAGCATTCTTTTGCCTGCTAGCGAAGGTCGTCGACTGTACTCGATGTCATGATGTCCGCTGTCAATGCTCGGTGCTTCTGCTGGCAAAGTGTCAGATAAACTACGATGACAGTCATGCATTTAATTAGTGAAGGTAGATTAGGACTCTTAGGACTGTGATCAGTTGAAGAAGTCAAAAAGGCTCGAGGCAAGACGTGAGCAGGCGCTTGTCACGGATCTCGGGCGAACTTTTTGCGCCAATAGCGTTTCAATTTTCTTCCTTTTTGCCGTTTCTGTTTCATACCCTCCCGAGTCCCAATTACAATTCAACAAATGAATGCACGTTGGAACATAATTGGCACTCTTCCATTACGCAACATGGCAACAAAACGACGCTGATTATTTAATATTTTGACTTCGAAACACTAGATGGTCTCAGATCTCTGACCGCCTGAGGCTATCAATTAAACCTATCGGAACCTCGTTGACATGCATGCGCTCAGGTACCCCACAAGCTGATGTTTAGGTTTCGCCAGGCGCAGGAATGGCAGGTCCGGGGCTCTTACTTGTTGCATCCCACACGGGACGTCTCACACGGTGTAGAACCCTCAAAGGATGAGCTGGCGGCTCAAGAACTACTCACCTGGAAGGAAGGGACCTTTAAAGCCTCCGTGATCCCTTTTCTCATGGTATCATTGATTTGCGTGTTCAATTCTTGTCCGCTGCAGGTCTGCGTTCAGCTTCGCTCGTTTGACGCGGCCTCTGGTAGGACCGACACTCTTTTGTGCTATCCATCGCGGTGGGAATTCTCTACCTCAGATCAAGAACAGCTTCCTTTTTGCTTTCACTAAGCACGTTTGCTCGCCATGCTTGCCCCATTATTCCTCACCTTGGCAGGTCTTGCTGCTGCTCATCCGGCTTCTGTACTCAACAGACGGCAGAATTACGTCGGGATAGCTACGTTCAATGATTACTCTGCTCAGGGTAACACCAACTGTGGACCAAAATCTGGTATGTGCTTCATCGCAAGTCTTCTGGGCCCTCTTGTGCAACCTGCCCCCTTGGGATTATTCTGACCTGCTCAGGTGCAAGTGGTACCTACGGCGCTGCTGCCTCCGACATCTCCCCTAATATCTCAGGAGGATCATGTTCCGGTAGCATCGATCTCTCCGTTTGTAATGGCCAAAGCCCTGTCGCAAGCTGGACGCACCCAAGCTGCCCGACAAGCCAATGTGGCAAGTGCTACACCGTGACGCACACTGGTAGTCTTGGGATCTCCATTGGCGGCGTAGGAAACACAATTACGGTTCAAATCATTGATGCGTGTGCGTCGACGAGTCCCTCAAATTACTGCAAGACGGATACACCGTCGACTCAGAGGTGTGGGGATTCGGGTACGAACCAGCTTGATATTGATACGAGTGCTTATATGGCGTTGACGGGGGAGGCGTTTGGGAATGTAAGTGCTAAAGTCATTTGATTTGGTGAAGGATCGGGAAACAGAAGGCTGATGGTACATTGCTAGGGACCCACACTGAATATAGCCATTTCGCCATCGTGCTGCCCAGGGGACACTGGCTGCTCAGCTTCGACATCCTCGAATGCAGCTTCCACATCTCAGGCTCCCGCAATTCCTGCATCGGACTCTTCGTCTGGTTCGGGTGGGAATGTCGCCACCAATGAGAAAGTTGCTGCACCTGCGGATGATGAGTCTGATCCTTGCCCCGAACTCTGAGCTCTGATGGAACCACGAGATTCATTTGTGGGTCGAATCTGACAGAGGATGGCTGCATGTCTGGGAGTAGAGATATGAGAGACGTGATGTGCATGGATGCTGTAGCGTCACGTAGATAGTAGCAAGCTCCGATTGGGAATCAGCGAGATTGTGCCTTGTGTGCGAAAGTTATGTAATTCCTAGACATAGAATAGCAGAAGCTCAGACACACTTCCAAAACTTCCTAAATCATGGCAGATAGTCCTTGTTTATGTGTCATAAAACATCAGAGCGTCGCACAACAAAACTGTTGCCAAGACTTCGGTTCACGCTAGACGTCACTCAGTCGTAAGATAATCCGGAGCCTCAGAGCACTCAGTTCAACGCAATTCACAAACCTTTAACGCCTCGCAACACCACTCTTACAATATTGTTTGACAGCTTAAGTTCAGTCCTTACCTATAGGATCTGACTCCTTTGCACTTGGATCTCTCTGTCCCACCTGTTAATCTCTTTGGATCTAAGCCTCCCCCCATCCATAACACCTCTTCCTGTGCCCCACCCCGAGGCCACCTCAACCCATAGCACAAACTGCTGTCTTATTGCATACTAGCATCATAGAGTAGGTGCTACAAATCAACGGCATCTAGAACCGTCCGTAAGCTGCGAAAGCTCCAGAGATAACAGCTCATATTGAGCAGCTGCGTCACTATGTCTCTCTCTGTGGAGGAGCTCGACCAGACGGTCAAACAATTCTACGAAGGTCGCGGCGAAGTGGTATGATCGGGCATCGCTCTTGAGCCCGCACTCTCGCGGTCCTGAAGCTGACTGGTGATACAGCAAAAGCAAGCGCAGAACACCCTCAACCAGGTAATACTCAACCCACTCTCAGTGTCCGGCACGATCGTTGCTGATATCATCTTCCAGTTTAAAGAGAACCCAGATGCTTGGTTGTTGGTGGACAAGATACTACAGGAGGCGTCATACCCACAAACCAAGTGTCAGCCAGCTACAGATACAACCTGGTGGGGGCATGCTGACCCGCTTCAGATATCGGCTTGCAAGTCCTCGACAATGTCATCATGACAAAATGGAAGGTCTTACCTAGGGAACAATGTCTAGGTTAGATGCCCTTACAGGTTCTAGAGGCTCTACCATCACTGACTCGACGTTTTAGGCATTCGGAACTTTGTGGTCAACTTCATCATCCAGAGCTCAAGCAATGAAGAGAGCCTAAAGACCCAGCGAACCTTCATCAATAAGCTCAATCTAGTACTCGTCTCCATTCTCAAGCAAGAATGGCCACACAACTGGCCCACCTTCATCAACGAGATCATCTCCTCCTGCCACACCGACCTATCGATTTGCGAGAACAACATGGCTATCCTGCGCTTGCTTTCAGAAGAGGTGTTTGACTATTCGGCCGACCAGATGACGTCGGCGAAGACGAAGAATCTCAAGAGCACCATGTGCGCAGAGTTCTCGAATATATTTCAGCTATGCTCGGAGGTCCTGAGTACTGCAAACCAAACGAGCCTAATAAACGCGACGCTAGAAACTTTGCTACGGTTTCTGAACTGGATCCCGCTGGGATTCATCTTCGAAACGCCAATCATCGACACATTACGGAGCAGATTCTTGGAGGTGCCGGAGTTTCGCAACATATCTCTCAAGTGCTTGACTGAGATCGGAGGCCTCCAGATAGGGTCATCATATTCATACGACGAGAAGCTTGTACAGATGTTCACAGAGGTCATGACAACTGTATCGAAGATCATCCCATTGTCCGTCAGCCTAAAGGAATCATACGAGAAGAGTGCCTCGAGAGATCAAGAATTTGTGCAAAATCTAGCGTTATTCTTGTGCAACTTCTTCTCCGTTCACCTCAACGTGAGTGGCCCCCGGTGTCCCTAGTTTTACCATGCTAAAATCCTCCTAGCTCATCGAGAATCTACCTACAAGAGATTTTCTTAATCACGCACACTTCTACCTTATACGAATATCCCAGATAGATGACCGAGAAATTTTCAAGATATGCCTGGAATACTGGACGAAGCTCGTGCAGGAGCTTTACGAAGAGATGCAACAATTACCTATCACAGACATCAATCCCCTCATTAGCATGAACTCAAGCGGCCTGGCGAATGGCGGCGCACCTCACCCCAATGTACTAGCCAACTACCCCTTACGCAAGCACAAGTACTCGGAGGTGCTTTCGCATCTACGACAAGTCATGATCGAGAAGATGGTTCGGCCTGAAGAAGTCTTGATTGTCGAGAACGATGAGGGTGAGATCGTCCGCGAGTTCGTGAAGGAGAGTGATACTATCCAGCTATACAAGACAAGCCGAGAGTGCCTTGTCTACCTTACTCATCTGGATGTTGTCGATACGGAGAACATCATGTCCGATAAGCTAGCCAGACAAGTGGACGGTAGCGAATGGTCATGGGCCAACTGTAATACTCTCTGCTGGGCTATTGGATCAATATCTGGCGCCATGAACGAGGAGACGGAGAAGCGATTCCTTGTGACCGTCATCAAAGATCTCCTAGGCCTGACAGAGATGAAGCGAGGCAAGGACAACAAAGCAGTGGTTGCCAGCAATATCATGTATATCGTGGGACAATATCCACGTTTCTTGAAAGCCCACTGGAAATTTTTGAAGACTGTGGTCAACAAGCTTTTCGAATTCATGCACGAGACTCACGAAGGTGTCCAGGATATGGCCTGCGACACGTTCATAAAAATCGCCAGCAAATGTAAGCGTCACTTCGTCGCTCTACAAGCTGGGGAGAGCGAGCCTTTCATCGACGAAATTGTTCGGACACTGCGGAAGATTACACAGGACTTGAGCCCCCAGCAAGTACATACATTCTATGAAGCTTGCGGGCACATGATCAGCGCCCAAGGCCAGAAGAGTGTGCAGGAGAGGCTGATTGCGGAGCTCATGCAATTACCAAATCAAGCTTGGGACACAATCATTTCCCAGGCAAATCAGGACCCGACATGCCTGCAGGATGGTGAAACTATCAAAGTGGTCGGCAACATCATGAAGACCAACGTAGCAGCTTGTACATCTATTGGCAGCTACTTCTACCCACAGATCGGACGCATATACAACGATATGCTGTCGATGTACCGAGCTACAAGCCAGATGATCTCAGACAGTGTAGTCCGAGATGGTAAGCCACGGTCTTCGAAAAAGTTGTGCTGACGAACTTGCTAACGCTTTGAAGGTATTATTGCTACAAAGATGCCTAAAGTCCGCGGCCTTCGCACCATCAAGAAGGAGATATTGAAGCTTATCCAGATATATGTGGAGAAGGCTGACGATCTCGAGGCGGTCAATGCTAACATGGTTCCCCCGTTGCTCGATGCAGTCTTGGTCGATTACAATAGGAATGTCCCAGATGCTCGAGATGCCGAAGTCTTGGATGTGATGACTACAATCATTAGTAAATTAAACGTACGTTGGACCATTCATACATCGAAGTACTCGGTTAGAGCCGTTCTTCGTGACCCCTTACGCCCGGCGCTGACATGCAACAGGGCCTCATGTCCGATAAAGTACCGACTATCATGGAAAACGTCTTTGAGTGCACGCTGGAGATGATCAACAAAGACTTCTCCGAGTATCCACAGCACCGAGTAGAGTTTTTCAAGCTACTAAAAGCAATCAACCTATTCTGCTTCCCTGCCCTCTTGAAGCTCGATGGACGGCAATTCAAATTCGTCATCGATTCATGCATGTGGGCAAGCAAGCACGACAACCGTGAAGTGGAGAACACTGGCTTAAGCATGTGCATCGAACTGATGGACAATATGGCCGAGCACACCGACCCACAGACATCGAGCATGTTCTTCCAACAGTTTTACATCACTATCTTACAAGATGCCTTCTTCGTGTTGACCGACTCGGATCACAAAGCTGGTAAGTCGAGTCCTCGTGCTATCTCATTATGCTAACGCCTATTTCAGGCTTCAAGCTGCAGACGCTTTTGCTCTCGCGAATGTTCTATTTCGTGGAAACCGGCAAGATTACCGAACCGGTCTATACCCCAGAGCAGTCCCGAGCTGGCACATCTAATCGACAATTTCTCCTGGACTTCATCGGCAATTTGTTACAAAGCGCATTCCCAAACCTGCAGGTGTAAGTCAATCATCGATACATTCTTTCATGATTACCATCTAACGAATCCTAGGGTGCAAATACGCCAATTTATCGAAGGCCTCTTCACCATGAGCGGCGACATTTCCAGATTCAAGCTCCATATCCGGGACTTTCTGATTCAGCTGAAAGAATTCTCTGACGACAATGCCGAGCTCTACGCCGAAGACCGAGAACAGGCCCAGCAGGCCGCAAAGGACGCGGAGCGTGAACGTGCAAAGCAAGTTGGGGGTCTAATGAAGCCTTCGGAGATCGACCAGGACGATGAGCTATGACTAGCCAAGGAATTGAGAAACGAACATGCCAAAGGCGGGGTCGACCATGGCTGGCCATCTTCACCCACTCATTATTCCGTTAGTCACGGAGACGGTCTGGATGGCTGGGAACTTTACGAACTTTGACGCCTCCTGGGCCGTGAGCCATAGCAATCCGATAGGTCTTCAAAGTGCCCTTGAGACGCATTAATGTCGAAGACGATGGATCAGAGGATCCAAATTCCCGAAAAACAAAAAAGGAAGGAGAGAAATATTCGAGGCGAAATGGTGCATTGAAAGGGTGCATATCGGAAATACCATGATCCAAGCAAGGATAGTGTGCTTGATTTAAGGGGGCCTTCGTGTGATAATTAGTGCCTGCGTAGGAAAATCACACGTCCTTTTCAAAGTGTACTTTCCGATACTTTCAAATATCAAGTCCTTTTAGTCTTTGCTATGGTGAGCATCCTGTCACTGGTTGACAGTCTTGCCAAAGCAATGCAGATCTTCTCATGCAGTACCTTTACATTCTTCGCACCCCGAAACCCCGGCTCCAGTAGGCACAGTACCACAATCAGATCACGACCATCGGTGCCTACCCGTCCTTCCTCTTCCCTCCCTCCCTCTTCCCCCTCAACCGCAAACCTCATAGCGCTCTTGACCCACTTGTCACCGACGCCGCCCTGAACCCTCCCCGCCCCCCCCCCCCCCCATCCTCCCCCGTGGCTTCCCTTCGCCTCCGTGGGCGTGATGCCCGTGGTCAGAAAACGGACGCGGGGTGCCGCGTTCGGGCTGCTCCTACCCGTGTCGGGCGCAGGTGGCGTCACGCGCGAGGTCGGCGTGGCAGCGGCGGCGTTCGAACCGGGAGGTGTCTCGGGGGGAGACGGTCGGGACGTCAAAGCGGGACCCGGACGGGGGTGACGAGGCTCCGTTCGAGCGGGCATGCCGGCCGGATGGGTTTCCGCCGCCCGCCGCCGCCCTCGTGCCCGTGGCGGCGGCGATGAACAAGGCCTTCGCGCGCGCCCAGCCGAGTGCCCTCGCTCCCTTCACCTCCGTCAGGTCCCGCTTGTGGTCCGCGTACAGCGCCCGCTTCAGCCCCGTCGTCTCCGCGCCGTGCACGCGCTCGAGGTGTTGCCGCAGCGCCGCCAGATCCTGTGCATGCTTTTCTTCCAGCGCTTGAATGTGGCGCGCGTGGCGCTCCTCGGCGATTCGGAGCGCCGCCGTGATGGCGGCGGGGGTCTCTGTCGCTGCTGCGGGGGGGGTGTCGCGGGAACGCGTGTCGTTGTCGTTACCCGTACCTCCGTGCTCGGCGCCGTGGCTTGAGATGTCGCCGCTGTTGGTCGGGAGGGAAGGGTTAGGGGGAAGAAAGGAGGGGGTGTGTTTGGCGTTGGCGTCGGGGGCGGTGGTGGAGTGGAGGCTGGAGTGGGAAGACGAGGACATCTTTCGAGAAGTGGCAGGTCGATGTCGGCGTAGGTGGGTAAGGGCGTTTGGGCGAGAAAGTGTGTGGCTGGTTGGTGTTTGTAGGGGCCTATGGGAAGGGAGAAGTAATCCATGTTTATTTGAAGCAGAGAATAGCGGTAAGAAGTGAAATAATGGAAAAAAGTGTTAAAGAGAATGGTGTGTCTTGTTTGGAATTGGAGTTTATGTGTTTATGCATACCTTAACATGGACGAGTTTTAGCTTATGTTTTAAACAAAGGCTTTGGTCCGTGGTGGTGGTAGAAACTTGCTCAATTTGTAGCAGCCTGCCGGAGGCTGTGCCGTCATCCCACGGCCACAGTTTTCGATCACAGGATGGAAAAGATGGGATGAAAAGAAGTGCCCATAATAACGAGCAATGGTAGTATGCGCAAAAAGGCTTTCTGCCAAGATTGATAAAGTGATCGCAAAGCAGGTATCTGCTTTCATACACGCAAATGCCCCGAGCAAATGGGCGGACCTTGAATCACATGCAGCCACAACGTGCACAAGTGCATTTTAGACCAGCGCAGTGCTGCCTCAAATAATTCACTTGAAGCCTGCAGGTCTAGCTTCGGCCTTCAGTTTCTTGTTCTTCGCATGACGACCACCCAACTTCCCAGGCTCGGCCTGGCTCATGCTGACCACTCTCTCTGTCCGCTGGCTACTGCCCTGCATATCTTGAGTATCCTGGCCGTACTGAGGCTGACTGCCCCCAAGCCGTTTTGGCATTGGTTGGGATGATGGTCCAATAGTATTCTCTCTTTGCCTCTTACGTCGCCTTTCTGCTCGTTTACGCTGCCTTCTTTGCGAATCATCTTCGCTCTCGTCTTCGGTGACAGTGGCCTGCTGAGCGGTTTCCCAGTCGTACTTGGCTGGATCGACGCCGACTTGCCACTGGCCAAGAAGATTTGATATTTTCGCGGGCAAAGCTGGCTGGGGTGTCAGACTTGCGTACATCCGTAGACGCTGGCTCGCTGGGTCTTCTGGCCCTGCGTGTGAAGATACAGAGCTTCCAGACCGTAGTGATGGCGTCGGTTCAGGTGTTGGTAAAGCCGCGAATGCAGATAAAGGCATGGAACCAATGTCCTCAGACATCTGTGATGATGCTGGTGGTGGTGGAGACACTACATCCAAGCGTTCTTTGCCCTTGCCTAAGCTGGTTGCTGATGTCCGTCTCCTAACGGGAAGCACAAATCGTGTTCCAGCCTCCAAGCTTTCGGGTTCTTCACCACTTGTTCCTGAGTCGATACGCATTGCATAGCTGGCAAGCCAAATCTGGCCTGCCATGTCTCGCAACGATTTCTCCAATGCAATCCGTACACGGTCGGGTATTTGACGTGACAACGGTACTATCCATGCTTGAATGAGACTTTGGTAGATTGAAGACAGTTCAGCGGTGTCACGGATACCCAGACCTGCTTGCAACGTTTGTGTCAGTATATTCGAGACTATCAGTTGGTTTCCTTCGTCCGTATCGTTGCTATTCTCATGTTCAGAAGTCAATCGTTTGATGTCGTCCAAAAAGTCGACGAAGTCACCGGACGCCTTGTCTAAATCGAGTACTGAAACACTCGCATTTAGTATGCGAAGCCTATAGATATCAAATAAGTTCGAGAAGCTTTCTTTGAATCACGATGTTTTACATACAGTGTCTCCATAGTCGGTATTCCTGACGCAACCTTGTCTTCTATCTCATTTTGAAGGCGTTCCAGAGTTTTGTGAAAGGCCATGGTGGCAGATGTATCGATCAATGTACCATGAATTTCATTCTCCAGCCACTCAAAGCTTATGGTACACGGATCATCTTTAAGAACTACAAGACTTGCTCGACTCTCAGCATCTGATTCTTCCCCAGCAGTACGAATCTCCGACGAGTCTTCGTAATCTCGATCCAGATAACCATTGGGAACAATGAAGTCCGTGAGTATTTTGGCTGGAGTTTTTGCAATCCCCAAACGGCTGAACGTATTCGGCGGGCACATTTTTACATTGAATTCATTCTGCACCTCCGCGTACAGACACTCTGATAAGGTTAGATCATTAGTAAGTAAGCTGAGCTGGTAGAACGCGACATCGTTTTCGAGATAGGTTTGTCCCAGTCCAGATTGGATAGAGCCCCGGCGACTCTCGTATTGCATAGCTTTGAGGCCTATTGTTGAGATTCTGGAGCTTCTGTATGGGCCGTGAGGGTTTGCCATTGGGGTCAGAATATCCGGCCCACCATTAGGTAGCGGGAGGAGGTAGGGATCTGAAGTTGAGGGTGCTAAATTCGAGGATGACCTCGCATACCGAAAAGTAAAGGCGTTGGTCAGACCAGTCAAGCGAGAGTAGAGTAGAACGAGGGTTGCTGGAGCTTGATAAGCACTTGCAAGTGGACAAGCACATGCAGAAAGACCTACTTTCTCTTTCTTCGTCAAGATCCCCCCTCTCGGAGTCATCAGCAACCCGCAAGCTCAGAGAGATGTCTTCAGAGTCTCGAAAATGACGCCAAGAGAGCAAGCACTTCGCACCCGCTGCCAGGTCTTCATCTTCGTAATCCCCAGTAGAGCTCCCAATTTGCAGCCAAAATATGCTGATTGTAGTTATCACAAAGACGTGAGTCGAATCTTTTGAGCTCCGCTTCACATCAAGAATCCACTCTGAGGTCGTCGTTGATACAAGTTTTGGGGCAACGAGTCGCCTCGGATTGCCCGTAATATCAAAGATAGCAAACATCCTTCGACTGGCGACAAGAATCGTAGAAAGATCACCAGCCCATAGCACTGCTCCCCATCCGTCTGCGACGCTGGACGTAAGCGCTTCCCCTTCAGACAGGTCATGAAGCAGCCCGCCATCGCGCGTTTTCTTGACACCCCAAAATCTTCTTCCTCTGACTTGTTTTTCTAGTTTGTCAATATTCCAGACAGCCCAACCACCCTGTTGATCGACCGTTGCGATTTGTTGGTTGTACCATGGATTGAAAGCAACGTCAGAATATGGCAAGTCATTAGCCTGGTCGATCGGTAAAGTCACAACATGATTAGCATTCAGACGAGATGGAGGACTGCGCGTTGAGGCTGCATGGGCCAATGACAACATATCAGCATTTCGCCGAAGCTCAGGTCGAAGCACCGATATAGCCCCACGGTACCGAACAGCGAGCCAAGAGCTAGGTCGACCCTCAGCTTCCGCAAAGACCAATTGCTGTATAGGGCTATCATTGGCGGACCACCATCCTTCTTCTCCGCCCTCCGCGCTGAATGCACTCAATCGTATAGCTTTGCTGTCTTCCCAACCCAGCTTGTCGTTATTCAGCAGTACAAGCCTCACCGCTTCCCCTACATCACCTCCCGCGACAGCAGCGATAGGCACTGTTTTAGACCAATGGCCTCTGCTGTCTAGTTCGACTGCTTCTCCGAATGCCAGCAGCTCTGATACAGTTGGATCATGGCAAGACGTAACTTCATCGACAATTTCTGATACTTGCGCCAATGCAGGGAGAAGAGATGAGGCAGGTAGCAGTTCGGGATATTGGTGCGTGATATCTTTGATGTTTTGAGCGCGTTCGGTAGCGCTCTGGATGTGCGCGGTGTGGCCATGCAAGGGGGACTGGAGTACTCTCACTGACTGTCCAATCTGCTTCAGCTGTCGGGTTCTGCCTGGCTGCCGAGGAAAGTGCCATTCGTGATTTTCGGAGTCATAGCTAGGCTCGCCGAAATGACCATAGTTAAGGTCAAAAGGGCAGACCTCACTCATCCGGGTTTTCGTCGAGCCTTGATCCAGCTGTAAATCCTGGCAGTTAGATCGTTGATCATAACGAGCTTGAGTTTCGACACAAGGAAAATGTAAAGGGTGTGATCTTTTTCTTCAAAAGGTTGTGAATCGAAAGTGAATGGTCACAAGAGTTTGGCAAGACAGCGCGCATCAAAATCTCAGCTTGAAACGGTATAGCGCATGTTGCTATGCACTAGCGAAAGGTAAACAATCATTCAAGGTACTTATCATCTTCTCCTCATCTTTCAGTCAGCAGCATCGAAGCCTCCAAAACATTCTCTAAATACTACTTAGCATAAAAATGTCTACTCTCTTCGAACCACCCCTCTCCACCAGCGCCATGCGTGCCCCACTCTCTACTGCAGACGCGACCTCAATGGCCGACAGCCTGCCCCCCATCAACTTCGGCTTCGACGACCTGCGCGAGAGAATGGCACGCTTCACAGATCGATTCGACGACTTCATCGCCAGAGGCCGCAAACAAGTTCTAGAGGAACGAAACCAATTTCGCATCAATGTGGCCGAGCTACAAGGTAACTCTGACCATTTTCTCTAGCTACGAGCGGAATTGCTGATCTAGTACACAGAGGACCAGCGCATGAAGCATAAGGACCTCGAAATCCTGGCCCAGAAATCATCACACCATGCCGCCTCCCTCTCGGCCCAAGAGGCGGAAACAGCGGAGATGCAGTCGGCCATTGCAGCCATCACGCAGCAACGCGACTCGCACGCCCAACACCGGGACCGTTTGAAATCCGGAATAGCCTCGGTCAACAAACAAATCGCCGCCCGCCGCTCTGCCCAACACGCACATGCGAAAGAACTAGACGTCCAATCCCAACTTAATGTTCCTGAGTTGGATTTCTGGGAGACGTACCTGGGACTGAGGATTGAAGGAGCGGGGCAGGTGGATCGGCTTAAGTTTGTGTTCAGCAACCTGGATGAGAGAGATTGGGAGAAGGAAGCCTGGTTTGAGCTTGATACTGAGAGGAGGGAATATAGGGTAATAGGGTGCCGGCCGAAAGTTGAGGAAGGGGAGGTGGAGGCTTGTGTCGGAAGATTGAATGAGAGCAGAGACTTGGGAGCATTTTTACGGGGGATGAGAGAAGTGTTTGTGAGGGGGATAAAGTAGGGGTCTCTGCTATTCCTTTTGGTCATGACATGCGCCTCTCAGGCGTTTTGATATGAGATATCCTGAGTGGGTGAAGGTCAATCAATGCTCCAATTTTGTCTAGAAGCATACAGCACTTGAAAAGCAAAGCCCGCTCGACATCCGAATCATCAACCTTTCCCATAACGAAAAATGATATCTCATGCCAATGCAGCCCGCAATTATCCTTCCCAGGGGTATATTGAGAGGTATCCATAAAGGCTAATTCCGTGTTGTCGTCGTCATCATCCTCCTACCGATGTCCAAAAAGGTCCATTCGGTTGTATTCGTCAGCTTCATCCTCTTCTGCATCATCACTCATATCTTCATCCGCACTATCTTCGCCTTCTTCTTCTTCTTCACTGTCGTCATCGATAGCCATCTCATGATCTAGGTTTGAAGAAGTAGGTCTTGATCGGGGACTCTCACCGCCCCAAAACTCCATTTCACTCTCCCAGTCTTCATCTGTATCCATTGAGTCCTCGGCGTCACTGCTACTAGCTGTCGGGCTTGGCTGCGCGAAAGGTACAGTATCCGGAGCGACAGAGTGTGCGTTGCGGCTCCGTAAATTCGGCCATGCACTGCTCTCAAGGAGGCTTTGGATGCTACCTGACGGCGGAGCGGAAGTTGTTGGCCGGCGCGAGATGGTTGTGGCTTGCCTAGATCTTCCGCGAGAATTCGACCTTGAAACAGTGGAGGGATCTGCGATGCTTTGAGGAGTATCCCGCGCTTGTGCTGGCTCTCCACCTCTATCTGGGCCGGCGAGAATCTGCAGTTGCGCTGTATTGTAAGAGTCGCAACTTCGAGATGTCAGCTTGTCGAAAATGGCCTTGGAAAAGAATATTCACTTACACTGCGCATTTCAATCCCAGCCAGTGGTATTTAACCGATGTCTTTGCGCTGCAATCATTGCAGTACACCCAAGCTTTTGTGTCCTGGAATTCTGGTGGCATAGGCTGATTTTCAATCGCTCGCTCCAGATGTCTGAATTGCCACTCCATATTGACAATACTTCTACTGCAGATCGGACACTTGTAGGAACTTTTCATGTGTTCTCGATAGCATCGTTGATGTATACTGTGACCGCACTTCATGAACACCACAGTGTGAGGTGACGTAAACATGTACTCGCCGCATATAGGGCAGTCACAGTCAGTCGAACGTTCGATGCAGCGATGGGTGTCTCGAATCGATATTGCCATGCATACACAACAAGTCTGAACTTTTAGTCAGTAAAACAAAGGCTCTTGATTCAGTGCATTCACCTTGCAGTGGATAAAGTCTTTTCCTAGGCCTTTGCCCACCCGACATATGCCGCAATCATTGCAGTGGTATATACTCTTTTCAGGGTCGTCATCCCAAAGCTTGCAAACATCGCAGTAATACCAGGCCCCTCGCTCGCTACAAAGCGCGCACTCTTCCGAAGCCGGTTGTGCGCAACCGCAAAGCATGCATAGCATGTTCTTTGTCTCCCTCCGATTAAGCATATGATCTTCTACCGCGTCATGGCAGAAACGGCAAGTATACCATCGGTTGCAAGCTGAACATTGTAGTTTGATGTTTCGTTTGTAATGTTCACATCCCAGAGCGTTCGTCACATCCTCGATCTCCGTTGATGATCCTTCTAGTTCTTCATCTTTCGTGGGTGGGGGTGGTTTCTGATAATATGTAGGTTTCAGGTCATCAGATGACAGCTGGAAAGGATTTGGTCCATCACCATTTGATGACGATGACGTTGGCGGTGATAAAGTTTGCTTCGAGCTTTCGGTTGACTTGGGAGAAGGTGTCCACGGTCGATCCGAACTTTGACAGCTTCCAGGCGAATGTGCTCTAGGGAAGTGAGGTCCGTGTAGGCTTTGTTGAGATATATTGTGCTTTTCCGTCATCAGGCCATGTACCAATCTCGCCTTCTCCTCATTCGAGCTATCAGTTCTTTGTATTGCAATGATACGCTTTCGCATAGGCCCCATTCCATCGTCTTCTGGCAAAGATCCATCCCCGACTCCACTGCCGGCACTATCACCTCGGCCCCTGGTATCCGGTGTGTTTGTCCTCGGCGAGGGCCCATCTGCTGGTGACATGTTTGCATCGATGAGGGAGCGGGATGAACTGCTGAACGAGGACGTTATGGAGCTCAATCTATCAGGTACTGCATGCTGTAGAAGATTTGCGACATCATCTGCAGCGGTCAAAGTATATGCTATTGGGTTCACTGAAGGCTCAAGGTTGTCTGTATCTACCAATTGCAATGCAGTCGGATTTGGCTGTTCCCAACCATGCTGATATCTACCCTCGACAGATGTTGGTGAAGCAACTTCGGAATGACCGGTGATTGTGATAGACTGGTGTACATCGGTACTGATATTTACATGAGGCGGCTCTTCCTGCGCCGCCGTAGCTGCTGCTGCCGGAGACTCGATTTGAGGAAAGGGTGACTCTTCATTGCTAGTAAGAGATGGACGAAGATTTGTAGGATGCGGGGACTCAGTATTGGAACGGGAAAACCTGCGGGCTTGGCGTACGACGGGATCGATGAAATATGAGGATATGTATTGGGTCATTAGATTGAAAGGTGTAAGTGGATCAAGTTGAGAGGGTCGTCATTGTTTGATAGAATATGTGTATTTATTAGCCGTGACTTTTGAAGGATTCAGGTACGGGTGGTTCCAGAAAGACCTAAAAGCGTCATCAGTCTATCACGTGATTCGGTCTGTGGCTGAACAGTATAAAACGCCACCATTATCAAGTTGCTCGAACAGTTGATTTTTTCAACGTCTCCCGCCAGCTCTGAAACTGATTTTCTGGATATGATTGGTAATGTAATAAACAGCATTCATGTGCAATAACCACTTCAGCCAAACACCTGCTAAGCAATAACGAGCTTATCCCCTTACACCATGACTGAAAGATTTGTCCAATCAAGTGAAGAGGGGCCCACCCATCGTTAAGCAAGTTGAAAAACTTCCATAAACACCACCACGCTAAGCTCGAGAATGCTGCTCCCTTTCATCATTCATCTCCCGTCTGAATACCCAAGTCCTATCCTTTTAAGCTCCGACAGCTTTTCCCTCTTCATTCACCTTTCCCACTTCCAGCTTCCTCGCTTTCTGCTTCTCGGCCCATTCCCTACTCGCTAGCCTACCACGCTCGGCTGCATCAGCTCTCGCCTTTCTTGCTGCATCCTCTTTATCTTTTCTCGCTTTCTCACGTTCCATGATCTCCACTTTAGTTCTGCCGAAGACCTCTTTGCCCTTCAGCTTCTGGTGAGCACTTTCCTCCGCGGTGATCCCTGGGCGATCTGCACCCAATGCACTGGGAGCGCGAGTCGTGGTCGAGGTGTTAAGAGAAGGACCGCGGATCAGACGAGTTGAGCCATTGGCGGTCGGCTGAGTGAAGCCGTTGGCTGTGGGTTGGGTAGGACGTTTAGCGACTGCAAGTGTCGAAAGGCGTTTGGATGGACTGGCATTAGCCATGGCACCAGGACGAGTGCCAGACCTGGATTTGGCGACGCCATTGCTGGGTCCAGAGACACTGACTGGCTCTCCTTTTGCCATGCTGAGGCGAGCCTTGGCTGCTACTGTGAGTTTGACCTCAGGCGCATGGCTCACACGGACAGGGCGAGCCTTGAACACTCGGGGCTTAGACACCTCTTCCTCTTCGCGCTTCAAACGCTCCTCGCGTTGCTCTTTGAGTTTACGAGCAAACGCATCACCAGGAAGCTCAAAGTTTGCGCGAGTAGGCGGTTTCGTAGATTTGTGAGGCTGAAAGGGTGCTTTGTGGACGGAACTGATGCGTTTCTTCAGGGTAGCATGGGCTCGGGGCTGGCCCACCCTCCGAGTAGGGGCAGGACTCTGGATTGTGACTTCAGGCTTCTGTTGGATTAGACTTGTACTTGGTCGTGCTTCCGTGTTGGTGGTCCCAGCGGATGGATTCGACGTCGTTAGCCCACCAGCTGTGCTTGGTCTCCCGGTTGAAATGTTCTTGTGGACACCTGTGCCCTTTCTCATCCTTACCGAACCGCTGACTTTTTTGTCCATAGTATTCGACTGAGGCTTTGCTTGCTTCTTCGCTTTGACTGGCGACTTTAGGCCGTCGGCAGTTGCAGGGATCAATTCACCGACCATTTCGATCTCCTCCTCAAGAGCATCCAAGGCTTCAACGGAGTCTTCGATACGTGATATGCGTCTGCCAGGAGTCCGAGTCCTAATCTGCTCCACAAACGAATCGTCTTTTTTGTCATCCTCGTTTGGCAGCATATCGATGGTCGTCATCTTGAGAGGTGTGCGAGACTCAATTTTTGCTACGAAGGAGTCTTCTTTTTCTTCTTTGCTCTTCGGCGTACTCATTTCATCAGTTTTCTGCATTTCAGGATCGAAGTGTGGCTTTGTAGGGTTTGGTGATAGTTGTCGGCTAGCTGTGTTGGCGGCAGCAGATGGTGGGGTCTGTGATCGGTCATCATCGATAACGACTTCGTGTGTTACTTTACTCCGACGTGAATTAGTGACCGCACAATGAAACACTAGTGTCCCGTGCAACATACCTTGGGAGCCATCCTTCAAAAGATCCTGGGAAGTTTCTTCGGCTGCAGAGCTGTGTACGCTCTTATTCTCATCTTCCAAGACCTCAACACCCACTTCTTCGGCCTTCTCCCTCGTTTGCTTATCAGCTTTCTTCGCAGTGTTTCCCTTTCTTCCTTTCCCAGTTCCCTTCTTCGCCGGCACCGCTCGTTGTTCAGAAGTATTAGTCGCTTCATATTCGGCGCCTTTATTGCCTGCAACTTCGCCAAGCGGGACACGACCTTTACTCGGTGTGTCGGGTAAAGATGTTGAGGCTGCGATGTCTGATTCATCTAAATGTTCCATAGAGCGCAGCGCGGCGCGAGTAACACGAGGCATGGTTGTGAGCTAAGGCAGGATAGTGATGCTACGCTTGCAAGAATGCCTGAAGAATTTCCACCGTGACGCAAAGAAGCTCTTTTTCTAGTCAATGTACCGGTATTGGTGTTGATTCTGCAGCGCGACTTGAGGGTTTTGCGAATGTTTACATAGCAACCGGCTAGGCCCGAGTCTAGCGCGACCTCTTTACGCGCCTTCGCGGTCGCGCTAGCACAGTCGCGCCCAAAATTGCAAATTTTGGGTGTCTTGGAAGCATTTGCACCAGTACATGGCAGGCTTTATTCCGCTGCAAGAGGCAAAGTAAGGGTACGATTCGGAGTCAACGTGAGCTTCCATGGCGAGAAATCCTGGAATCGTGGCATAAATTCATGCTTCGCTGCTCTTGCCTGTGCCATTCTGAGAGCGCAATACATCCGACTGGGATTCAATTGGTATGCGGACCAGTGTCTGAGGCATGGGTATTTCAGGGTTATCGCCGGGCTTCTCTTCTTCTTCTTCTTCTGGACCGGGCTTCGGTACTTTCACTAGCCGTAGGTCAGTATGACAGTAGCTAACGTAGGTTAATGTGGTGCCTACTTGATGCCATGTTGATTGCTCGTAAAACATTGTGCCAATTGGACAGGACTGCTGCCACCGCTGTTGCGTAGCCATTGTTAGACTTTAGCAGGCATCATCCACTCGGTGAGTCCAACCTTCTGTCCCCTCTGACAATGTAGATAGCTTTTCCTCTAGCGCCTGCATCTGCGCTGCAAGTCCCCCACTCAGATCTCGCAATTGCTTGAGGTTCTCTAGCTCGGCATTCTTTTCGTTGATCCTTGCAACCAGCATTCGAGACTGTTCTGTTGATGCGGAGTCGTGAGCGCCCATAGACGGATGCCGTAAGCCGGGCTTTGGCTGTGGGGGACGTTGGTAGGACATGGCTCAGCGGATTCGAATTTAGAAGACAAGAAATTCAGGATGACCTGCAAGGTGTGCCGAGTTCAATTTCTCGCAAGGTGTAATGGCTTTGCTGTTGTGCTGCCCGAAGGTTCCACGCGACAGGGCTGAAAGAAGCCACTAGCGGCGGGAAGAAATCTTAGTCTCCGACATTGTTTACATTTTTTCAAACATTGAAATGTCGATATTATTGTCTGATGATTCGAGATCCTAAAGAGTAGTGTCGAGCTACGACGAATGCTAGAGTAGCAAAACTTTCGTTGTTACCCAATACATGGCTCGACTGAATGAGCCTCCGCAACCTTCGGTCGAGTCAATAGATGCGCGTAGGTTACACAATAGACAACCCCTTCGTTCGCTGATGGGAGACAGTGAAACGTCGCTTCGTCCGCCAAAATCGAGAGATTGCAAGGTTCGCTACCATCTTTGCTTGCCATTACTGGGTCTGATCAATGAAGGGCAAACTCGACACAATCCCTCCGTATACGAAATCTCGAAAGCGAAGTCACTCGACTACTGTCTGAAAATGTGTCCCTCCGAGAGCAGATAATCAAGCTACATTATGAAGCCGAGAAAACTGCAGGACGAGCAGTGCTAGAGGGTGTTGAAATTGTGAAGGGCAATCTGGAGGCGAAGTTGGCTGAGTTAGGAGGATTGGTTCAAGAGCTGGGAAACGTCCAGAAAAATGTCGATAGTCAACGCGCCCAAAGGAGGAGGTCACTCAGTCTGAGATCTCCAAAAAAGTCCCCGGATCAAAGGAATTGGAAGAACGCCCTCACGCTTTCGGAGGTTACAGGAGGTGCAGATGGTCGACTACCGCCAATCGTCGAGGATAAGTACTTTCCCAGACGGACAATGGAGTATGTATTCTTGCGTATCCTGTACCACAATGCTGACAGCTATCCAGTTCTGAAGAATTGCTTGATATATTTGAGGACCGTGCGAACGCTACCGACTCACCAGACCTTGGGCCGCCACCTGTTGCACATTTTGAGGAAGGAGATCCGATCAAGTTTGATCCCACACAAGACCAATCACCCCGCGAAGGACCAGCTGAAAGTACCGAAGAAGTGCGGCCAAAGCTTTCGGCCAATCTTGAGAATCGAAAGAAGAGACGAGAGAGCTCGCATCGAAGAGATGTGGCCGTGAAGAATGCCAATGTGGATTTGACTAAAGGCACAGCATCTACGGTTACAGCCATTACAACGAGTCAGCCTCTAAAATCCGGGGCAAAGCGAAAACTCAATGTCAGCGATGACGATGACCAACCTGCCACACTAGACGAGCCGGGGAAACAAGATTCTCAATACAACGGCAGGAGTTCAGACCTGCGAACGAACGACAACGATAACACAAAGCCAATTCTCGCCAGAGCGAATAAGGCAGCTAATGATAAAGCCCCTCAAGCTGCGATACCGGGCATTTCCGGTAATGAGTGCAAAGAAAAGGCATCCGGAGCAAGTGCTACGGTCACGGTATTTGGTCGGAAAGCGCTCGGGCCAAGTAAGTGCTGTGAAAAGTCCCGAATTGGGGAAACTCTAACGATGATGCAGAGAGTGTGAACACTGACCCAGTGAACTCGCCGGTTAAATTAAGTCGGTCCAGCAAGGACAAGGTCGCAGAAGCCAAGGACGATTTGGCGAAGATTGCTCGAGAACGAAATCGACCGAACGATAAAACCCGACCCAAGAACCCAGGTATCACTAAAGAAAAAGATATCGCAACCAAAGACACTGAAGTCAGGAAGCTTCTCGAGGCTCCTCCAGAGACGCCAGCACCTCCTCCATCGGACCTCTTCTCGCCTGGCCCCTCCGAACCTTCAGCCGCACGACCTGACTCGCGAGATACGCCTCCACCGCCCGACCTTGGACCAGACACAGGTACAGGATCGTTTGGTCGAGCTTCAAGGCGTCCTAAAGGTAGTGTCAATTACGCTCAGCCAAATCTCCGGGACAAGATGCGCCGACCGACGAAAGAACTCGTCGATGCTGTTGGTGCGGAGGAACGAGCACGGATCGCAAAAGCGGAAGATGATGCGTCAAACCCGGTTTTCATTAAGCAAGAAGAAGATGCAGATGTAATACCTGCATGGAAGACAAATGCTCCCAAATCGGACCAGAGAAGGAGACTAGAGCCCACCAGTCCTCTTGGCAACAAAGTTGGAGCAGCAGCCTTGCCAGCCAGTGTCATCACCGAACGACGAAGGCGTACAATTGTGCCCGCAATCAAAGACGACGCAATCGGCCCCTCGAAACCAGCATCTGGCGCTGCGTCCACAATTGCAGCACTTACAGCCGGAACTCAAAGATCGAAAAGGCGAGAAGAAGAGGAAGCCAGCGTTGATCTCGAAAGGAGAGAGCAAGCAAGGGAGGCAATAGAAAGAACGAGCATCTACGAATTCACAGACAGCTCTCCTGTTGATCCGAGCGGCAAGAAGGCTGGTGATCCAGGCCAAGAAGAGCTAGCCAAGATAACGAGGTCATCACGAAGACATTCCAGCGTACCGGCTTCCTCTGAGCTGGGCAAAGGCTCTATCACGATAACTAAACGAGGTGATCGACGAAGAGAGACACTGATTGCGAAACAGCCCAGAGAGAGCACAGGATTAGGAGAGGGGAGTGAAGAGGCTACGGTAGGCCAAGGAGATAGGGCTGCGAGTCGGCGAAGGAGTATGATGATCTGAGGATTGAAGTACTCCATTATTACCTCGGACGTTTTTGGTTCATGTTGGTGATGTCTCAAGCCACACGCGGAGGGTGGTCCGGCAAAACCCTTTTTCCTGGAATGTATCAGAATGCCCTTGCAGGATGTTTCCTCATTCGAGACAACAATCAACACCATGTGTCAGGCATCACGGACTCATCTCCGATGGAAAACGCTGGTACATTCTCCAACTCAGCTGCGACTCGTGCCGCGTCATGTAGTTACCTCACCACCTAGGAATCACACCACGGGACCTACTTTAGTCGATCTGGTCATATGCAGTCAGCAGCGATGTCCGAGAGATCCAAAGGGACCCCTCTTTCCTATTCGTAACCAGCCCCCAGCCACCAATTGGCCCGATTGAGAAGGTCCCTGTAGCCTGTAGGGTCGTCCGCTAGCCTGGTGCATTTCTCGAGCTCGCGAGTACTCGGAGGCGTGACCGCGTCATGCCTGTACCCTACACCTGGCGCGAACAAGTTCGTTTTGCTTGCGCAGGCACATCGGAAGGGTCGGATAGGAAGGAGTAGAGGCCGTTGAATCAGGTGCGTGTGAGGTGTGACTAGGAGATTAATCCTTTTTTTTTTGTCAACGGGGGGGAAAATGGTGCGACTTGCTTTGCAGCGATGGGCTGGCTGGTGGGTCTAGAGATCCATACTTTTCAACCTCGGTCGAGGAGAGGAGCTATTATTATTCATTGCAGCATTTTAAATAATAATTGACCATACATGAGGTAATCATATTAATAATCATGCCCCCCTATGAAAGGGGCCAATCAAAAAAAGACACCGAAACCGCAGCGCCCCGGCCCTGAACAGTACCTACCGTAGGACGAAACAAATCCACCTCAAGCTCGAAAAAAGCCACGGTAGCACACCGAGAAAAAAAAAAAAGGTGAGGAAAGAACAAAAATTTGGCCTCCGGGGGCCCCCCCCAAAGTTCAAAAGTTCAAAGTTCCCCCAACGGAAAAAGCCACCAACGAAATCTCCGCGATTACCGGTAAATACGATACCCACCTCTCTATCCGCACCCCCCCCCCCTGGCCCAGATCTCTTGGCTGAGTAGATCCCAGGGTAAAAGGGAAGAAAAGGAAGAAAAAAAATTAATGTGGGGATTTCCAACCTATCAGACCGGACGCTCCGTCACGCTACGCAACGCAATGCCGTGCATTAGAAGCAAAAACACCAGGTCGATCTCTCCCCTGCTTTTTTTCCTAGCTCCAAAAGGGGGGGGGGGGGGGGGGGGGGGGAAGAGAGTCATTTCGATTTTTTGCTTTGGCACGGCGTGATCGATTTATGCCAAAGGGTGGTGGGTGGGGTCGAGAGTTTGCTCCTCTCTGCTACACATACCTACTTACCTAGTGTGCTTTTTCGAGTCGGGCTGAATTGGGACAATGGGGAGAGCATTTTGAAAAAGAAACTGGGGGAGCATCTGTGGATAGAGAGAGAGGGAGGGTTCACTTTTTGCGGACGAATCGAGGGGCAGAGATTTGCGAGGGCACTCGAACCAGCGATCGGCGGGGGCGGACGGACCACGGGGGGGGGTTTTTTTGAGTTTTCGAGTAGGGGTGGCAGTCCTGTGGGTGCTGCCGTCTGTTCCCGTGGGTGCGTTGCCTATCAGACTTTCTTTAAAGGGATCACAAAAAAAATCAAAAGCTACCGAGCACTTTGTAGATTGAGTAGTACGAGTATCTGGTTTAAGTTTGGTGCATGTGCAATAATAATGGCTGCGTGGCGACGGTTGGGAAACGTGCATTGGTCGCCGAACGGTGCGGGTCTGGATTTTTCCCTTCCTTTGCCAGGGACTACTCTTTGCTTGGTTCGATGGCGGTGGAAATGCAGGCAGAGGAGGGATCTCCCCTGGGCTGACGAATGTGAAGGGCAGAGCGGACAAGTTTTACGTCGGGGAAACACGTAGCATGGAGCGATTGGTGAATGGAGATGTGTTTTGGTATGAGTGGTTGATTCTGCTGTGAATGTACATCTATGACGTTTGGGGTATTGGAATTTGAGAAATGTGATTCCGCCCTTTGCGTATGCTCCCTTGCAAATCGCCTCCTCGGACTTCGAATTGTGCCAATTGATTTGCAACTCCCACCTCATTGTAGAAACTCCACCGTAGAGCAGATGTGGCCGACTCCTATCCTCCCTCTCTAATGCGTACAACGACGAATGCGTGCTTGTTGCTTTTGATGTACAAAAGGCCGACCGCTTGCTATGCTAGACCAGGATTTGCGTAATGGAAGATGTGTGGAGCGCCCAGTGCCCACGGGGATAGAACGGTCCGTAGACATGCGAGCATGGTATAGAGGTCAAAAATCATGACCAAGTCATCCGCCTCCTCCAATTGCGTGTACTATCGAAAGAATTGGTGTAGCCGCGGAGCTCGGTCCGGGCTTGTTCTGAAAGTGGATTTTGATGTGATGAGGTGCTCGAAGTAGTGGTGGTAGTAGAGCTGAGCGAGGAGCGGGACGAGGAGGGTGACAATGTCCGTGACTGAGCATTCTGAGTTGTAGAGGTGTTGGAAAAATAGGATGTTTGTGGAGAGGCGGACTGGCCTGAGGCGGGCCAATCAGGTGTGGTTTGAGGGGTTTTGTAGGCAGCAAAGTTGAAAGCAGGAGATAGGTAGAAGCCTGATCCTCTATTGGAATCGGACGAGGTCCAGGTTGGTGTGGTTGGCGAGGTGGAACCTGACCAGTTTGAAGACTTCTCGAGATCTGCGAGGCGGCAGGACTGGGAGCAATAGGTCTCGCACTCGGTCTGCTTGTCACAAGCAAGACAGTAATCAGGAACCCAGTTGAGGTCCATGGCGGAAAATTTCGAAGAAAATAGTGACGGTGGTAAGGGGGGTTTGTAAGAGGACGGAGAAGGAATTGATTGAAATTTGGGGACTGGAAGTTTGCGGTGGAAGCTAGTTCGTCAAAAGACGGGCAAGGTCGGTCATTAAAGAAAAGAAGTGGATATGACTATGGTAAAAAGGATTCAATGTGAAGGAAGGCCAATAATGAGTCAGATCACGCAAGGTGCGGTGTGTGTTGGGTATGACATGGACGGTATGTGGAGGATTGAAACAATGGAGGAAGAATGGAAGTGGAGAGTCAGGCCCATGTCTTGATATTTGTCAAGGGCATGGGGGTAGGAAGAGGAAATGAATGAAAAGAGGCAACAACAGGCTTCTATTATAATGGCTCATTCATGCAACAGACAGCTTGGGGGAGAGTGGTCAATGCAAGAGGGTGCAAGAGGCATGACCCCCCCCCCCCTCAAAACGCCTGGCGAATGATCATGAGGGCAAAGATGGTGTGCGGCGCTAAGATTGGCAGATTTTTCTTTTTGGCTTGCAGCTAAAGCCCCGAAAATCAGCGGATGAACTTGGCAATTTTAGGTCTAGGTTGGGACGAGTCCTAGCCGACCCCAACAGGGGTCCATCCAAATTGCTGAACTCCAAAGTCTCCAAGCAACAAAAATGTCCCCAAGCGGCTAACAACTAATGCAACGACCAGACGAAGCTAGGAGAAAGGTGCATATGTCCTGCGTCGGCCGTCCGCCCCCTCAAAGGATTTCGTGGGGTGCTGGGATTTGTGGAAAATGCATAGTCGAATCTCTGAGCCTGAGTGGGTAGGAAGAGCCAGTCAGCCGACTGTGCCTGCAGGACGGGCTCAAAATAAGGTCCCAGTAGAGATTCCTTCGTTCACCAAGAGTAAGCAGCAACAAGCGGCAAGTTAAAAGTGATGATTTCGGAATGTTTTCGTGGCCTGCACTGCTCGGCAGGACTCTCTTACAATGAGGCGTTTCGAGAGATGCATGATCGGTTAAGAATAAGAAGTCGAGACCCAGTGAGAACATGACCAATCAGCGTGGGCGACATGGCTTCTATTCTCCAGCTTGGTTGGACCTCCAAATCACAGCATTTGTAAGTCGATATGTATCTAATCCAAGAGGGCTGACTACTTGCAGCCCATGAAATCAGCATGCAGCTTCTGACGATGATGCAATTAATGAAGCCAAGGGATTGATGTTGCTTCGCGCTGTAAAAACGTCGCTGCGTCGCATGAATGCATTGCGACATTAGTAGCTTCAGAGTGCATCATCTTGCCTGCAATGATGCAAAAAGTGGACTCAAGTAGAGTACGGTGGCATCTGTACAAGACCACGTATCCCTCTACCTATCTTGCCGTCAAGCGTTATCATGCTTGAGAGTACCTAGGTAGCAGATGGGAGTTTCCAAGGAGGAGCCGCAGGAGCATCATAATCATCAGCCGCCCATAGATGTCGAAGTATGATTATTATTATTATTGTCGATCCGAAACAACCAATTGTTGTTACCTTGTTCGCAGCCCGAACGACCTGTAGTTTTTTAATCTTACCTCTTACCTCTTACCTTCTTCTGAATATAATATAATTCAGGGTTCATGCAGTAACGGGTCCAAGTGGTGTCTCAGGTTTGAAATCGCAATCGAGAGGGTTGCCACCCATTGCTGTCAAAAGGCGGGGGAATTTAGTTCCAAGAAGTGATTGAATGGCGAATGGCGAATGGCGATCCTCGCCACCCTAAGGTAGAAAGGTAGAGTAAGCTAGAAGAACAAACGGATTCGCAATTTTAGCGACTTCGTTTTCCAAGCGATGGTGATCAATCAGACAATCATGATGGATTCATGCTGTTAGCTTGCCAATAATTCACCTGCTTCCGATAAGGACGCAGCACACCCCGAGCGACAGGCACTAGTATTATTATTATTGAGCGTCTTGAGGCAATGGAAGTTTTGAATGGCTAGGCTAATTGATGAGAGGGAGACTAGGTATGCTCGTCTAATATTGATCATTCATCTCTATCCTCCTCTCAAGTCTCAACCCTCTCGCTTGCCCTTTCTCACCCTGCCATTCGGCAATTCCCCCACGTTATGCACGCACCCACAAACCCTGCAGTCCTGCACCGACACTTCCACACCTGAGCACCTCCCATTTCCCAACAATGTTCCAATCATTTCATTCAGCCCTCGGCAACCATGAGGACCCGCACAGGAGCCGAATGTCGGATTGTTTTCTTACTGGCTTGAGGCGAGAATGACTTTGATCCCACAGGTACAGGGTATCGGGATGGATTATGGTTATGTTGGATGCTACTTTACTGAGATCTGCCAAGTGCCAACGGGATTACATGCTTAATAAGCTTGGAAGTTCAGGCGGGCACTAATAGTCATAGACCAGGTAACTTCAGTTCTTCAGTCTGACAGCGAGACAGCCAAGCTGAGAGCATGCTCAAAGTTACTCGGTTTACTGTACTGCTACTGCATATATTGACCGAATACACTGGTGACACCAACTTCACTTCACGCACATGTAAGAAGCAGGGTCTCATGATTAGAGGTAATTCATTCGAAGTATTATCAACGCGGGGCATCATCAATCGAGCCAGGTGCATTCATAGGCGCTTCAAACAGCACAAAACTACGGCATCACTTTGGCACGCCTGTGCAGGTCAGTGGTCCCGTCTTTTTTCTCAATTTCTCAAAATGCAGTGGTCGGAATTTTGCGCTTTGACCCTCTTTGCTTCCTTCGCTTGCTTCCTTCGCGGCATAAAATCATGTCACCATCTAATAGGTGGAATTTTTCCCTCCTTTTTATCCGTGTGGCTCAACTTTCATTCCGTGTCTTCGATATAGCGCTATCGAGCTGTCAAACTTGCAGCAGAAGCTGCACCCTGCCCTCCATAGGTATTTCCCTTCAGCCGCTTGGACTTCAACCTGGGGACTGGGGAAGGACACCTTCAGCACTGCAATCTCAAACATCAATCAATCCGCCTAAGCCGCCATGTTGTATGCCCTAGCCAGCATATTGTATGGTGCGAGAATGATCCCGAGCGCCTTTCTGGAATTGTTGCACTATGTAGCTGGGAGTCTGCTCTTCACTCTTCACATGTAACACTTTGGATTTTGCTTGGCTTCTGCCTAATTCACGTTACAATGCTCCGCCACATTGCTCGTATCATGGACTTCTACTACAGCATCTTTGCATTTCTCACCATCAGTCTAGGTCCTTGTCTTGGTGAACCTTTCCCGCTCAAACCTAGGATACAAATCCCTTATCTCGTCCCGTAATGTCCATCCGGATCAATATACCGAATATCAAATGCGGGGCTGGCGCGACTGTCTCAGGCACAGTCTCCCTGCATGGGGATGTAGACATTGACGTCGAGATCATCACGATCAGCTTGGTTGGCAGATGCAAAACCAAGGTGGTACGGAGCAATGGTGGAAACAGTAGTACGACTTATCGAGGTAGAGCCCCTCTACTGGAGTACAGGCAGGTTCTCTTCAAAGGACCTAATAAAATGAAAACCAATGGGCACAGTTGGCCATTCAGCTTCACATTCCCAACCCGCTGTGTGGCTCGGGGCGCCGATCCATTCAAGCAGCGCCATGGCCTTTTCGACATCAATCCCCAACAAAGTCTACCTCCCTCCTTCGCCAACGAAAACCACTCCTTCGGTTGGCGAGGCGAGTGCTTCGTCAAGTACGAACTGGAAGCGTCCCTCCTCGGCAATAGAACGAAGATCTTTTCCCTGGGAGACCTGAAAACCGAAAAAACTCTCGACTTCACCACGACTAGAGACATCGAAACCGTTAAACCGGATGTCATCGAAAAAGGTCACAAGATAGCCTGCTACAGTCTTCGCCTCCAGCCCGGTCACGAAGATGGACCTCTCACCTTCAAAGAAAAGCTGCAGTCCATGCGCACATCCAAGCTTCCCGTCGCGATGTTCAAATTGCAGATGCTTCTTCCCAAAGTCGGCATCCTGGCCCACCCACTCCCTCTGATCTTAAAAATCGAGCACGACATTGAAGCATCCACAACGCAGTCACCTCCAATCGTCACGCTACGGAAATGCACAGTAGAGCTACAAGCCAACACCTACATCCAATGCATCCGCGACGAAATTTTCCGGGAAGGCGACGAGCAAAGGGACTGGAGTGACGATTTCCACATCGCGTCCGTCGACTACTCTGCCAATATGGAGAAGGCACCGCCCGTGACCGAGTACATGGACCTGCAGAAACTGATGCGCATCAAGATCCCTTGGCACCACAAACCCACATTCAGCACGTTCAACATCAGAAGGACATACAGACTAGCCGTCAAGCTCTCCGTCGACTGCGCGCAGAAGACGTTCAAGGCCGAGTTCGCGTCCTACAAATTCGACCTCCTCGCCGCGGACTACGCATCCCCGATGGCTACGCAGGAGCAGGAGATGGCGGCTCCGGCATATGGTGATTTGAGCGGTCAGTTGCCGACGTATCAGGATGCTAAGTTGGCTTCTGGGGCCATCCCTTGAACGCGTCTTGCTACGTTGGAGCTGTACGGTTATCGCACTGATCGCTGGCTGTTTCGGTGCCAGAAGATGCGTGTCATTGCCCGCGTGGCGGAGGGGCTGTAGACTGGTAGACACCGCGTAGTGAGGGAAATTGGGCGTTGAAGCATTGGTCTCTTGCATTGTATTCGAAGCGTCCTTTTGCTGGCCTCCCGTTTCGTTCGTGCATTATTGGGATAGGCAGCTTTGATAAGATCGTTAGATGCCCCTTATATCGTCAGACTCGTCCTCCGCTGGGCGGTAAGAGTCTGTTGTACGACTACGCGGGATCGGCAGTAGTGTGATGCCGTGTTTGTATTCATGATACTCCATCCGTGTCGTACCCAAGCCGGCTTTCAGAACTTGGTCAGCTTGATCATCATGGTGCAAGAAAGACCGACTGAATTGTACGATAACTTTATATACACTCTATAGACTTTTTCCGATAACTGAACAGGTTCTCGCTGCAACGCTCCCAAGCTGTGAAAGATAATGCAACCGACCCCGCCGCGCACCCTGCTCTTACTATTACTATTTCGACGGCGGCGGCGGCGGAGGCGGCGACCCCGGCATATAGTGTCCCCCCAATTCATGGACACTGGTCTTGTGATCCCTCAGCTCCGGCAGGGCCCGATGCTCTGGCAATTCCTGCGCGTTGTGCGTCCAAGGGTATGAGCGCTTGTAGCCCTGGCTCTTCTCATATGTACCTCCTCCCAACGGCGGCGCCACCGCTCTTCCTTCCTTCAGTTTCCTCCGCTGCCAGAACAGCAGCGCCGCGCACGCCACCAGCAGTAACCCCAGCGGGATCCCAACACCCAGACCTACGGCGAGTCCATCCGAATGTTTCGACTTTGTGGCGGCCGGGGTGGAAGAAGAGGCCGCGTTGGACGGGGCGGTCCCGGCGGTGACGGTCACCGTGGCGCCCGCCGCCGCCGCCGCCGAAGTGTTGGAGGCGTTGGGATCGGCGAGTCCGATGCCTTCATGTTTGTTGCCCGGCAGTTGGCTGTCGCGGAGGAGGATGCCGAAATTGGGGAGGGTGAAGTTGGAGGAACAGTCGCCGCTGCGTTCGCACTCCCAGACGCCGGACAATGGGCAGGGGAATATGTTCATGGCTGTGTTGCGTTGAGCTTTGGGGGGGCTCTGTTAACCGCTGTTACTGGCTCATGGGGGGGGGATGAGGCGGATGAACCTTCAGTGCACTGCTGCGGGCAATTTGGGCTTGTCCATGACTTATCCGTGCATGCACCCCTGTACATCGCTCCGTTCCAGGTACAGAGATTGTTGTCTTGACAGTATGAATTTGAGATATCATGGCAGCATGAGGAAGCGTTAGTGGGTGTATTCGATGCCGAGGCGTTGCAGGGTGTGTGGTCCGTGGCTTCCGTACCATCTGGGTAATAGCAGACTTGTTGGGCGAGTAGGAGTGGGGAAAAGAGGATGACGAAGAGGGTCAGGACAGATACGATCGGGGCCCGAACATACGGATACATGGCGAGAAAAGGAGATATGGGCACGTAGGACAATTGACGCTGTCAAGCCGCAGAACGCTGCAGGCGATAAGAAAAGACGAGAAAAGATGAAGACGTATAAAGATACGTGACGCAGGCAAGAAGAGACTCAGGGACAAGCTCATGCCTGAGGGCTGTGAAAAGCATGAGCCATCAATGGCTGTTTCACACTCTGGTAGACGCCGAAAGCTGCCATGTTGGCTTACCGCTAAATTTCAGCTCATCACGGGTTTTCCTTCGTCCTCAATCCCTCATACATACTACTAATAAAGAGGCCCGGTTCAGAATCGAAGACGCCGAATGCTAATAAAAGCACGAGTGATGAGTGAACCTCCTTTCGGCGGGATTCTGGAGCGGGTGCCCAATGCATAATGGAGAGGGGTAAATTAACTTGCAAGTTCCAACGTTTGCTCGCCAAGGTCATTCTTCCGCGGGCGAAGGCGTCAAGGTTTTGAGCGATGTTGTGATGAGTCCGAAAGCATAGGTAGGTGCTATCATGCTATGTACAAGCCGACATTCCATTGTAACCAGATTCGTTATAGCCAAGGTTCACTGTACTGTGCTGGACCCGCCCTACGCCGCATGGCAGCAGTAGCGCGGATCCTTCAGATTCCTTCGCGTCAAGCAGGAAGACTGATACGGCCGTCTGTTGTTGGTGAGGAGGTGGCAGTGTGGCACGCAAAGATGTTCTTTCATGTACTTGGAACGAGGCGGACCAAAGACGCTCAAGGGGATGGGTTGAAGTCAATTTGGATAATGCACTGCCCAGAGTTGCGGGGGAGCTGTCAAACCAGTGAAACCACCAAACCGTAAATTCTCCCTAACAAGTGACAACCCCGGAAATCCACCTTAGCACCGGCCTACTCTATTCGTAAAGCTTGTAAGTGAGTTGTAACAATCGCTCAGAAGCTCTCGTGAAACATACATCCAAGTTGCTGTGCTCGTCTAATAAGCATACATCCGTAGAGAAGTAATAACGGAGCGTACACCTTCACCCGTCAATTACCTACAATCAAAAGGTCAGGCAACAGTTTTTGGCCCAGACTCCAAGACGTGTCACCGAAGCCGTGGATACTATTGAGCGCTCAAAGACAGACATCTTTTCCCCAGCTTCCTTCAAGTCTTCGTTGTTCCGTTTCGTGGCAAACGGCGACTTTTCTCTTTAACTTTCTGTCTGAAGGGGTCTTCTCGTTCACCAACGGAGCTGTGTGCTAGTCATATCCGTAGCAGTTACCTCGAAGCTGTCGAAAGTTGGGGGTTGTTTCCTATAATGGGATTAGCATTAGGGAAGTGATTAAGAAAAAGAAAGTGACTTTTTCGGAATCTCTTGGATCTTGCTGTCCCTGGAGATAAATCATTCGAAAATTGATATTGTCATCCTATTCACATTCAGCAGCTCTTTCCCAATCTAGCTCGCCTTCTCCTCCTAACACGTGGTTACAATCGTCACTCCTACGGTCCTACCTTCATCATCCAGGGAAAATGGCGTTGTCCGGGAGCCAGTTATTCGTCGTTCCAGAGGGAGCTCCCATTGACCATTGCTCGATATGTTCGGCGTCCATTCTTTCCTTTACATCTCCACGTCCCTCTTCCTTTTCCGTGCCCGTTCCCATCTTCATTTTCTCGGTGATTTCTCCAGCTATCCGTAGCAGCCATCGTCGCCTTTTCGGGGGCTTGTAGCAAAACAGGTCCGACTGCGGAGCGTGCATCATCCTGCAGACAGTTTTCCTAGGGAACGTAAGCACATCTAATGTATCTCAAAGTGCCAGAGGTACTTAGCACGTCTCAGCTGTTCAGCAGATTCAGTAGTCACAGTTCATGGGTAATATATTTGTCTGATTGTGAAGTGCAGAAGGCTGGATAGGGGGGACTGATGAGCCTAAGGGGGAAATAGCTGGGAGGTGAATGTTATAAAAGGGGGGGGGATGGTCAATTTGTGATAGTGGTCTTGGAAGATGCTTTTTAGGATTGCGTTGAATCTCTTCCTGTCACAATGGTCTGATCCTCTTGAAAATGCACACTTTTTGGGGCAGGAGCAGGAAAGTCAGGTCATCTCATTGACTGTGGACCCAGTCTATCGCCAGAGCCATGTTTTGCTCCCTGAAGTACTACAATATCTTATGTTTGCAGCTCTTGGGCAAACACACAGTCAGAGAATGTCTAAAATGATGCTCAAGGTATCGAACATTTTTCTGCTCGTGTCTCTTTCTACTATAATGCTGCCTTCAATGAATGCCTGTGAAAGACTCAGGGTTTTGGCCATTTATTTTGAACACATTTTGCTCACTGCAGATATCTCACGTCCATCCCCCTATGGAGGCGGTAATCTTAGTCAATGCGGGCAAAGCCTTACAGTTCTACAAAATTCATCTATCAGTAAAGGATCAGTGACCTTTAAAGTGTAGAGGAATGTAAATATATAAAATATATGGATGGTCAATGAGGGGGTATTAAACCAACCGAGGTAATCGATGCTTGGGGGTACTGGCAGATTTTTCTCTCCTTCCATTGCCAAGACCAGAGTTGCAATGGTCTTTCTTGGCCTCAGTCACAGGTGTGTGCATGCTTGAGCAAACATTTTGACTACCTGCTCTCCAACCTCCTTAAGCAGACTCAATGCTCCCCCACCCTCTATTGGAACTCCTCGCCAGGACACTCGAAACCCTCCACCAGCCTTGCCCCGATGACCCCATTCTCGACTGCCCACCCTCCACGCGCTCGATACTACCTTCTCGTCCCGCGGCCCTGATACAGCTCGCTCACACAAAAATTCACAGCTACCCTTTCAGCAAAGTGCCGGTCTCTTGGCGGAGGTTGTTTACAGATGCCAGTATTGGGCAGGCGATACGGGTTGTGAATGATGGAATCGAAGCGAATGAGAGATCGGAAAGTGTTGAAGATGCGGATGGGAATAATGTTGTGAATAGTGGAGATTGGGTACAAGAAGCTGTCAGGTTGCTCGACATGGCTGTCATAATGACTGGGGCGCCAGAGAGGGAAGAGATGATTGAGGAGCTGCTCTCTGCTTTACAGATCTACGTTGAACAGAGAGATGATGGGCGGCCACCAAGGAAGAAGCGGAGGATGGAGGGAAACATGTTTCCTACGGAGGGGAATAATGTACCTGAGATCCGGAGGCAAATACCTATCCGAGCTGCTTTGTCGATGGAAGCTTTCGAAAAGCACTTGAAGACGGGTCTCCCTTTGGTCATCCAAGGCGCTCTTAGCCATTGGCCCGCACTGCACGAACGACCTTGGAGCAGCCCGGCATACATTATTGATAAGACATTTGGAGGCAGGAGACTGATACCGGTGGAAATCGGCCGCAGCTACACGGATGCAGGATGGGGCCAGTCGATCATCACGTTCAAAGATTTCCTGTCCGAATATCTCCTTCAAGATCCTTCTGATACTGGAGAAATTGCCATAGGGTATCTAGCCCAACACGACCTCTTCACTCAGATACCGTCCCTTCGAAAGGACATTTCTATCCCGGACTACTGCTACACCAACCCTCCACCACCAGCTTCAGGCACGCCGCTGGGTGACAAAGAGCTACAGCCGAAGTTGGATGAGCCATTGCTGAATGCTTGGTTCGGACCAGCCGGAACCGTCTCGCCGTTGCATACAGATCCTTATCACAACATCTTGTGCCAGGTTGTGGGCAAGAAGTATGTAAGACTCTATAGCCCGAGCGAGAGTGAAGCACTCTATCCGAAGGGTATGGAGGGAGGCGGGGTCGACATGAGTAACACGAGTGAAGTCGATGTTGAGGCAGAAGAAGGATTTCTTGACGAGAGATTTCCGCTCTTTCGCGAGGCAGTGTATGTGGAGACGATTTTGAACGAGGGCGAATGCTTGTATATCCCCGTGGGTTGGTGGCACTATGTGCGGAGCCTGACCGTCAGCTTCAGTGTAAGCTCTTGGTGGAATTGAGACTGGACTACCTTTGATTACCCTTCCCAGAAACAAATCGCTTTCGGCCCTGAAGAAGTCCGTCTGTGACGATTGATAATGCACCCAAACAGGGCGACAGCTGGCTGAAGGTGTGACAATAGGAGTTATACGTTTGGATCCAATATCTGCTTTATGTCTTCGCCCACGGTGGCTCCCCGTCATCGTCGAACTCGGCCCATTGGAAGAAGGTGCAACCGTTTTTGCCGGGTGTAAGGCCCGCGTGGCACATCCACATGTACCTCCCCCTATTTGCCTTCGTTCTCTGAACGCATCGTAATACTGTCGCCACATTGCACTTGCATCGTGGTGTGTACTTAGGATGAAAATTCTCGCGGTAGTATCTGTAAGTGAGGTTGATTCGTTTGTTGCCCGCTATGGGATGAGGATCGATCACAGGAGCTGGATGAATACTGTGCTTCCATTCCTCTTGCATCTCCGCATGCATCACCAGAAGCGAGTTGTGCGGCAGGTGTATCGAGATCTGGCCCTCAGCGTCTGCCCTCTGGTATTTGGAGCCTGCTGGCTCTTCGTCATCCCTGGCTACGATTTTCCGCACTCGAAATTCTCGAGCAACACCAAGACTTAGACTGCCAATGATGGCTCGCGGCCCAAGGTAGGTCAGTTGATCACAATGATAGCCCACGCTTTCACTACCGCCTTGGTACGAATTAACGAACGCTGCGTTTGGGACCCATTCGTAGGGTGATTGATACTTGAGCTTCTTGCCGTCTGGGTAGTGATGTTTGATGCGTTTCGCGATCTCTTCGTTGACAGCTGGCCGGACTTTGGTGGAGACAGTTCGCATTTGGGGTGTAATCTGGCGGATATCCTAGATAGCCATTGTTAGCAGCCAGGATCTGAAAATCATGCTTTTGAGAATATCGAACGGTAGATATACTTCTAGATAGCTGCCATTGTACAAATACTCGGTCTTCTGCCTCTCTCGCTCCTCCAGACTATCAACGTAAAAGCATGCTGAGTGTGGAGATTGCACCACACTATCAAACAACTTGAAGGTCTGCCTCCCGAAAGTAGGCGCTTCCTCAAGGAGTTCTCTGAGTAGACTATCCGCTTCTTGAGCGGGTAGAAAATTGGGGATGATAGAGCAAGGCGTATGGGCCGCAATATCCTCTGGCGTATACAGATGCAACGTCTGACCCTTCTTGGTCAGAACTCTCCGCTTTACAGAGGGCGACCCGGGCTCGGTATTATTGGCAGGCTTCCGAAATGAAGACAAAGAAGTTTGGTACCCTACGCTTGTCGCGGGCCTTTTGCGAGGCGATTCGCCCTCGATTTTCCCAGCGACAGAAAGAGAATTGATCACCGCCTCGACGGAACCATCTGCAGATATGAGTAGGTCAAGCAGGGTTGCTTGGTCTACAGTGGGGAACAGAGAAGACAAAGTCGCAAGTTTGAGATCTGTGGATTCTTCATCTCCATCATCCAGGTAACCACCTCGAGGAAACAGATTGGCTTGATTCTCGGATGTACTCGAGGAAATGTTTGGTCTTTTGCGAGAGATGAAGGCTTCCATGTGCATCATATTGAGAAGTCCAGATCCATGTGACCTGAGCAGAGGACTCTGGTCTGGAAAGATGAAAGAAAAATGAGGGCTCTGCTAGACCACTATCGAATGGATATCGGTACCGTTTTCTTGCTTGAGCCTCGACCAAATGTGCATGATGTGTGCATCTTGCTGCCGAATTAGGTGGCGAATTTTGATTTCCGGTGAAGCGCGCGCCAAATCCGCGTTTGTCGGACTCCAAAATCTCCAGTCGCATAAGTAAAAGCAGGGTACCAGAAATTCGTGACCTTCGTTGGACTGTGAGCAGAGACAAAGATGAAAATAACCCGACCCAGGAACGCAAGCGAGGCATGCTCCGTTGTTGCTACCGAACAAGATATTTGCAGCTATTCTATATGACTTACCACGGAGATTTTTTTACAACGTCTCGAATGCTAGTAGGCCTCGACTTCGTATTTTCCCCTAGAATAGAAGCCTTTCCTCTTTACAGCACCGATCACCATCCTCGCTAGAGTGCAAACGTTGCTTTCAACGTCAGTAAGTCTTGAATGCTCACTGCGGCCCAAAATACTCCGAACTGGACTCACTGCCATGATACTACCTGTGCAGCTTTCGTTGCGCCCAACAACCTTAGCGGCGAGAAAGCCATACCTGCATGGGGGGCATTGACCTATACTGTGTGTAAAGCTGCAGCACATGAGACCGACTGTCCCCAAGATCCAGCCTATGCCTCCCTCATGGCCTTTACTGCAGCAGAAGGACATCAAACGAGTTAGCAAGGTGAAAGGGTGGTGGAGTTGAGCATTGGATGCAGCCACATGACGTGATTCTGGCAGGAAGACTTGCTGTATCTTGACTGACTCTGCAAATGCTTCGAGCTAGAGTGATAGTAATCGAGCACCTGCACCTCGGGTCAGCGCACCTGTCGTCCTTGCGAAGAGCTTATTTAGTAAGCAGCCGAGGAGCGCTAAGAGAACCATAACTGCACTCATGAGGCATATTGAGTTATCAGAGAACCACCCGAGGGGAACTTACGTGTGGGATTGCTTCCAGACCCCGCCCAAATTCATGCTAGAGTATCGACAATGCCACCAGATGCCGCAGGCGTGCTGGTTCCACATGCACACGCAATCGGCTCTGGTGTCAAGGGGGGCTTAGAAGTCGGTGAGTGTCATGGGATGTATGCATGTCTACCATTGCCACCAAGTCTAACGTCTAATCCACTATATCTGGGATTGAAGTTTGGCTCAAAGAGAACAACTATTTATTGAGAGACTGAAGATTGCTTAGATTACTTAGATTGCTGAGAATACTACCAGGCCTGGAGGGGAATAAGTTGTGGACGACGGTGATGCTATCATCCTTTGGAAGTGTACGTGCGCGGGGCCTTGCTTTTGGTTTCAAGGCTTCAAGGGACCAACAAAAGGTTATTGTGATATAGTTAAATGAAATGTCAGTCTTGCAGTGTTCATGACAAATACTTCATCTATAGAAAACCATAAGGTAGATATCTGCCGGTTAGTCACCACTAAAAAAGTATTTGGCTTCCTAGCAATCAAGGAGATGGTTCAACAAGCATAAATTTGTTCATGGTAAAAAAAAATCTCAGCAATTTAACAATGGCATTGCGGACTATTGAAACGACCTTGACTCGACTTTTACGGTTTGTATGCTGGTGGATTCTGTAGACGTGCATTAGCTTCTTGCGCGCTTAGGTAAGGGAAGACGTCTCTAGCAATTGTCCTCCGTGAATTCTGCAGCTTCAACCTCCTCTAAGCAATCATGTCCGTGGCAAAATCTCGCAGATTGTTGGCATTGACAGACTATGCGCATGCATCGGCTTCCATATCACAGTTACGCAATTCTGCCATGCTCTTCCAGAATCACTCAGCCTTGACAGTGCCCCCAACAGCAACTTGCGAACCTCAATACCACAGCTTATTAGTCGCTAGGCTTAAGCTGCCAACGTCGCGCCATGTCGATGACTTCTCTGCGATACTACGTAAGTACGATATGCGGAAAACTCTGAAAGCCGCTGCGACAGCATCGCGTCGTTCGTCTAGCCTTGCTTTAGGAACAATGTCTAGCGCGTCAATCGTTGAAGAAATCAACATCCATGCTGGGGTTCTGCCCCTTAGGGTCAATATACTAGGTCTTGGAGTTGGTGAGGGCGGAAATCCAGCATCGACTACCGTAGTGCAGGCAAAGCCAATCGATCCCACAAATCGACTGGCCCATTTCTTGCTTTCCCTTCGGGATCTTCTCGCCACTACTCGCTTTGTGGTAAATCCAGGAAACGAGGATACCGCGCGTCGTTACATGGGTGATGATATCATGATTGTGAATACGTTTTCGTTCACTGTTACCGACGGTCAGGATACCTCAATAAGCAACTTGGGGTGTGAATAAGATACCGTCCAGAGGTTCCCAAGATCGATGCGCGGGATATGATCGGCAAGTATCAGCGTTATGAGTGGGGAACCGATATTCCGATTGAAAAGATTTGCCTCGGAAAACTAGGTTCCACGGCGAAGCGTTTGGATGGCACGGCTGTTCAAAAGGGGAGAAATTTGGTTGTCACCTTTGCGCTCCCTTGATTATCTGCTCTTCTGGGAGTGTGTGCATTTGGACCATAGAGAACAGAGCCTAATCTATAATAGCCCCTACCCCATATCCTAGCAACCTCCAGGTAGAATTCACAGGCGAATTCGCAGTTACCCCTGAGCTTTAAACCCTCCCAGGATACGGGATAGCAACCACCTCTGAAAGGCATTGCGTTTACTTGCAGAAGCTGTCAACATCCCAGGCTGAGAAGGCTATAAAGCAGATCATCAATTCCAGAAATGCAGGAGGCCGCCAACCGGGCTTAAGAGGTAGCCGATCCTACCAGCACGCCAAAAAATGGATCGTACAACTCAACCTCCCCGTGTCCTAATGATCCACCACGTACCGTGATACAGTTGAGCAGGCAGTAGGAGACCGAAGAGGTGTTGAAGTGAGGAGACAAGACGATTTTGATGTGTCTATTTTTGGAAATAGGGAGTCAGAATTGGCGAACTTGCGACTATATAGACCCATCCTTGATCTCGAGGTTATTATCTTAACGTCATTGATCAGTCTGAAACCTCAAGGGCCAATATGGGCACTTGCAGTCTCTTGTGGGACTGAAATAGTTAAATCACTACGCACTGTTCAAATAAAGGATTTTTCTCAGACAAAGACGAAAGCCCCAGGGCTATGTAGACAGTAGATATGAAAGTTTGTCCGATGTAGGACCCCATGACGAAGAACAAGCTTGACATCAGCCTGGGTAAGTCAAAGGAAACTCTCTTTCTGGATCTTGACAGGCACCATAAGTGACCAAATTATACTGCTAAAGCCTAATAGCGTTGGCGCCAAAGCGGCAGAAGCGCTTAGGCGTCTATTGGAATTTATCCGTACAGACTTCATCGAGATCTGTGCAGACTTGTAGTATAGTAGTGATCCTAACATAAGGTGTCAAGCGATGCCAGAGCCCCTATATATTATAAAAATACTGGTGTGGGTAGGCCACTAGTCTGGGAATATGCTATGGAGCTGAATCCCTTCTTGATTTCCTATTTCTTTCTCAGTCTCTCTTCTAAGATTGCCCGCTGCATTTCTCACGATGGATATCACAAGAGGAAGAACAAAAATTGACCTTTGGCAAAGGTGCAAGAACCTCTTTCTGGATGCTCCGCTTCTCCTTGGACTGACAATTTCCAGTCTTGGAAAAACTCTACTCAAAGTCTTGTGAAATGTCTCATACCTTGACAACGGACGCCGGTGCTAGTCCTTCGGTTGACGATTTGCTCATGGTCTTCTGCATACAAATCAGATGAGTGGAGTCGATTGAGGAGGAATGCCAATGTTGGTAGCGTTACTGCATCCCCCAGCTCAGCCCTACCGTTGGTCCGATTTCCGGGTTTCCATAAACAATGGCCGTGTTGAACATCCTCCGCACCGCCAGCGTTAGAATTACACCTCATCATCTTAGCATCCCACTCTTTGTGTAGTTCTATCTACTTCAGGCATCATTCTCCAGGCTCTTCTACCATCTGACGTTCTCCTTCTCATCGTTCCATCTTACCTATACTCTCGAAAGGCCTGGATTTATCTTGCTCCTTCGGTGCGAATCTTCATCAACTCGCCAACATGGACGACGCGAGCATGGATCTGACCCTCACTTTTCCCGAAGACAACGTTCCACCGTCGGACGTTCCAATGGAGGACTGTGTAGTGTGTGGAGACGCAAAGAAATTATCCAACATGATGACAGCACCATGCGGTCATGCCTACTGCGACGGATGCGTCAACGAGCTCTTCGATCGTGCCGCGAAGCATGAATTTAATTTCCCGCCAAAATGCTGTGGTCGCATCATCAGACTTGAAGACGCTGGACTGTTCTTATCTTGGGAGATCTACAAAAAGTTCCAAGAGAAATTCGAGGAATTTTCAACGGCAGATCGAACCTACTGCTCCGATCTTGATTGTGCAACCTTCATCCCACCAAAGACAATCGAGAACGATAAAGCCAAATGCCCTGCTTGTCAAAAGCTGACGTGCAACACGTGCAAAAAAGAAGCTCATGAGGGCGACTGCCTTGAGGGTTCCGCCGTTCAACCCTTTTGGAAAACCGTGCCTGGCTTTCAGCAATGCTCGGAGTGCAAGAGGATGATTGAGAGGATAGAAGGTTGCTATCACATGACGTAAGTTGACTCTTTTCCGAAGAAATTTTAAAGCTACGACTTCTAAGAGGGTCCCCTAGATGCATTTGCACCACCGAGTTCTGCTACCTGTGTGGTCTCAAATGGCATACTTGTAATTGTGACCCAGTGGAGTGGGAGCGCATGTTGAATTATGCCGTTGCGAACGTTAAGCATTTGCATGGGGATGGTCGCGTCGAGTGGGAAGACCACGTCAACCTCGACGAGGATTAGGCAATCGGAGCGGCCACTGAATGGCCCCTTGCAGGTGTTTTCAAGCATTTGGATGCACATCTCCCTATCCTACGTGATCATCCGGAATGAGAGCATCAAGAGTGGCACATTGTTACAAAACATGGATGCATGCGACGGATTGAGACCTAGGCGCTGGCAATAGGGAGGGTATTGATGTCGCTGCTAGGCTCAGACAGAATACTTGCTGGATGAGGCATCGATAGAAAATCATTGTTCTACTGGCATTCTCCCCTTGATTAAGCGCACATCTTAACACGTCACCTCGTAGTACTTTGTCTCTCGAATCTACACAGCTTTGCTTGCCCATATCTACATATCATCTCCAATCTTTGTCGATATAGAGGGCGTAGTCGTCCTACTTCAGTGCTCTGAAACCCAGTTAGACCTCAAGGACAGGTTTCAGTGTATACATTGGAGATCCCGTCAGATGACCATTGTCGTAGCCTCCACTTTGTACCTTTTAAGATCGGTAGCACTACTGATCTTTGAATGGCGTTAATCAGTGTAAGGACTCGAGAGTCTCGTCGTACGTCGTACGTTCGTCGTCCGCGCTACTTCCTTGTCAGCTTCTGGAACGATAGACTGTTAGACTGTATCGATTTCCAAGCTCGCCCTGTTCCACGCTTATGAGAATTTTCAAAGACTTGATTGCCGGGACTTCTTCCTCGTACACTCTCTAGTCCAGCTCGGCGACCTTTGAGAGTCGCTGGACACGAGGGGCTTCAAACCCCTCGTTACTCGTGAAAAAAGACTGATCACCCTCGGAAATCCGGCGTAATACCGGCCCTACGCGAAAATCTACAAACAAATTCCATCTCACTTGAGCTCCAGAATTTCCATATCCTCCTCCAACAACATCAAGGTCAGCACTCGTATAATTACACAAAAAGCTCCTTATCAGACATGGAAGGGAGTAGGAGTGGTATAGAGACGCATCTCAGCCTTATTGAAGGCCGTTGTTGACACATTCTGAACAGACCAATACCATCCTAGAGGCGCAGCGTCACAAGCCGGAAACCAAGGTAACATGGGGTCTTCCGGTACACAACCATAGATTCATGCTAGTCGTATCACCTTCTGACAATACATAGGACCAGCAAGAGCGAGTAACACTGCTCAGTACATCAACCATGGGGGCCCGCTGGCCCAAAAGCCAACACAAGAGCTGCTTGCAATCCGGCATCAGTGGCATGAGCTACTCGAAGACCAGAGGAAAGCGCGCGAATTGACGCTTGCCAAGGTCAGCGAGATCACGAACGAGCTCGACGTGAGGGGAGCGGGCCCTGCCAACATGCCGGCAAAAGTCAGAAATTTAAGGCATGAATACACGAAGTTGGATCGCGAACTGAGCGACTTCATGGCTGGAGGGGTCAGGCCCTCGCATAACCATCCTTCAAACGTCGTCGGCCGTCATAGCTTCACAACTGGTTTGGGGCCAGTTCACCCGCAAAATGTCGGGTCGAACTACGGTCCCTCAAGGTTTCCGAGCAACGGCAACCGTTCATACCCATCTCCACCTCAACCACACCAATCGATTGCGGCGTACCCACGGCCAATGCCCCCGGCCCGGGCAAAGGCGTCATCCCCGCCTCCAAATCAGCCAGGCCAATTGGCTGCGGTGTACCCACCTCCACTGCAACCGGCCCAGGGAACCATGCCGGCTCCCACATGGGGTGGCAATACAGGAGGTGAGAAGACGATCAAACATACGCCCTACTGCGGCAAATACGTCGCAGTACCTACCACTGTATCATATCGAGCCCCTCGTGCAAACAATCAGGACAAAAGTAAATACAAGTTCCGTTGCGTGATCTGCAATGAGGCCTTCCGGGACCACATGAGAGTTCATACTCACTTCCCTGGCTGTGTCGAGAGAAACGGGAACGTAAACAGTGCTTGCTGGCACGACCATCCCAGCATCGACGATGCAAAGATTCCGGACGGTCTTCTTGAAGAGGTATGGAACTAAGAGACGCTGCAATAAATTTGTGTACTAAACGGTCTTAGTGAGCTTTCTTGCTCTGACCTTCCTAGCCGGCATATGTGCAACTCAGCGTGCGACCAACTCGAATGCAAGAGCTAGGGATGATCCCATAGATGGACAGCAGCATTGTTGTGGTGTTGCAAACAAAGGGTGATAGACTGGATGAAAAGGACATAAGAAAAGCCGTGCCGCATTGCTATGTTAAGCGAAGACGGAAAGTCGGTGTTTGTGCTTCTTCCGCCGAACTTTTCCCGATACTCTAGTGATTGAGGTCTTGCAATGCTTGCAGCCAGCCATTCATGGCCTCAATGTTTTTACAATTACCCAACAGTTCCAGATGAGACACCATCCTTCTTCTTCTTCTTCATTATGTACATATGCAAGCATTTCATCCTAATTAGCCATGCTCGAATACCGCACTCAAGGCTTCAATGGCTACGCTGTCAAATACTCTCCATTCTTCGATTCTCGAATCGCTGTAGCTTCCTCCCAGCACTTTGGTCTTGTAGGAAACGGACGCCTCTATATCCTGGGGTTGACGCCAAAAGGCATCATTGCTGAGAAATGGTATCTATCCACCTCTTCCCAATCCTCCACATAGGTAACCCTCCTTCATCCTCAAAGCTCACAAAGCGGTAAGGTTCGACACGCAAGACTCTCTCTTCGACCTCGCCTGGTCCGAAACGCACGAGAACCAAGTCTTAGTCGCCGCAGGCGATGGCTCTATCAAGCTCTTCGACATCGGTATTGATGAATTCCCGGTTCAGTCCTGGAAAGAGCACATGAGAGAAGTCTTTGCTGTGCATTGGAACCTAGTGTCGAAGGATACATTCTGCTCAAGTTCCTGGGATGGTACTATTAGAGTGGTACGATTTATACTTGCTACCTACGTCGCCTGGCTCCTACGGTTTTGACCTAGTCACAGTGGAACCCAACCCGCCCAACCTCCCTTTTCACCCTCCCCATCCACTCCTGCACCTACTCCGCCTCCTTTTCCCCGCACTCACCCTCCCTCCTCTCCTCAGTCTCCAGCGACTCCCACTTCCGCCTCTTCGACCTTCGCACCCCTGCCTCCGCTTCCAATCACCTCGTCCTCACAATCCCAATACATTCCGCTCAAGCGCGCACCCAGCTCTCCTCTACGCAATCACCCGGCCCAGCAGGAGCATTTTCGCCAAACGAAGCGCTCACGCATGACTGGAACAAATATCGCTCTTCAATCGTGGCGACGGCAGGCGTTGATACGTTAATACGAACGTTCGACGTCAGGGCGCCGGGACAGGGACCGCTGGTTATACTTCCTGGGCACGATTATGCGGTCAGGAGGGTGACGTGGAGTCCGCATCTCTCGGACACCTTACTCAGCGCGAGCTACGATATGACATGTCGGATCTGGACTGACGGGAGTGCCAAAGCAGAGCCACCCCATGCCGCGCCTGAGGGTTTTTGTCATGAGCAAGGCAGGGAGTTGGGAAGGATGGGCCGGCATACGGAGTTCGTGTGTGGGGTGGATTGGTGCTTATTTGGGAGTGAGGGGTGGGCCGCTAGCACGGGGTGGGATGAGAGACTTTGTGTTTGGGACGTCAGGGAGTTTATGGGGCTGTGATGAGGATAAATGCTAGGCTGGGAAGCCGGAGGCGTACATGAACCGTTGGGGAAATATTCGCGGCTGTGCGAAGCGAAGGCTGGGAATGGCATTCGGCTAGATAAATACTTGACGCAGCTAGGCAAACGCCTGGCCGAAAACATACTACCAGAAGACTAGCATCGAAGCAAGCAAAAGTAAAGACATACATTGTCAGAAGCCAGCAAAGCCCATTGAAACAATGCCACCCAACACCAGCCCTCCGCAAGCCTCACCACCCACGAATCCTGATCCCAGCAGACCTCACATCCAAGGAGCACCAAGTCCCTTTCACTTACTATCCCAAACCGAGAACATACTCCTTAGGGTATCGGATCCAATACTCCTCTCATTCTTGACAGCAAGATCCCTAATACCCTCTTTCCGGGCCTCGTCCAACGGCGAGCTGATCGATCTACCCCTCACAATAGGGTTAGGCGGTCTCTTCATCTTCCTCATATCATTCCATATCTTCCTCGCCTCATCTGTGCGAAGCTGCTCTCTTGACTCCTTGAGAGACAGGGCGGCTAGAGCTGGCTTCGTTTTGAAAAGCTCCTCAGTTGGGATGTCACTGGTGGCACAGTGCTGGTCCTTGTATTTTTTAACACCAAAAGGTCCTTGGCCGATGTTTTCCAATGGTCTGTTGGCATGGACGACGGCAGATTTCTTAGGCGACGCCTCGATCTCTAGACGCTGCACAACCCTTGCCTGGTATTTGAGCTCTTTGGCAAGAACATTGATGTATTCTGGACAGGCCGACAACTGAAATCTATCACCGAATTCAATATTTAGAGTCGTGAGAGCATTTCTGGGTGAACCATGAGTGGCCAGATGGTGTGCGAGGCGCTTCTGTACTAAGACGGTACAATCTTTGGCGTTGAGCTTCGAAGGGTTTGGCTTTTGATCTGGGTCTGGAAGGCGCCTCTCCACGTGGCATTCGGTCGTGACGGAGCACGTGGTGCCTGCTGGAAGCAACGAGTGTTTGTACGTGAGTCTTGCAGTAAGAATCTTTGCTTTTGTTGTCCCGAGCATCTTGTCCAGCTGACTCAGGACATCGTTTTTATTCAGTAAAGCCTCTGATGACCGCGTTGGAGTATCAGATAAAGAGTACCCTTGTAGCGTTGCAGCAAGGGCCCTCAGCTTGAATATTACCGAGAAGACTTCACCAGGGTGTAGTTCGTTGAATTCAACTTTGCCTATGACGCCCTCAATAACACAATCTGGGCCGGCCGAAACCTCTAAGACAAGCTCGGTCAGACTTCCCAAAACCTTCCCACTGCGAGCTTGAGGAATTAGAACGCGAAGTCGGTTCGACACGCTCGTTGGGTCAAGGTCCTTCTTTGTACTCACGGCTTGTGGTTCGTTCCCAGACAGCGAGCGCAATTTCCAACCATTACAGTGGATGGGGGATAGATTCCTCGGGGCACCTGCAGGACTGATGGTGTGGAACGTCAGCTTTTCGTGCTCCAGTGACTGGAAGGGCAGCCCATCAGCATCTGACGTGAGAAGGAAGATATGTCCGAAGGTGTCCTGAAGTGGCTCTTCATCTGGGTCTGGGACCGTGGACTTCAGTAGGATTTCTTTTGCACAGTCAATAGTATCAATCCAGGCGTTTGGCATGGGCTTCTTCATTGAGATCGAGATGGCATCCAGGGCAGTTTTGATCCTGTGCATCTTGACTTCGCTCAAATCCCTGACGACCGTGGAGTTGGCGCCACTCGTGTCAGTAGTTGATGTACAAATGATCGCCAACCGATCGGTTATCACATTCAATATTGACGCCAAGAATCTTGCAGTCTCACAACTTGCCATCAGAGCGGCTGGGGAGGTTTGGAGCCTGGGGCCAAGATTAGCGTTAGGTCTCAGTGGTTGGGGCCATGACAAGTGTTAGGCCTCAGGGATTGGAGCCATGATAAATGTTAGGTCTCAGGAAATGGAGATATGATAAGTGTTATGTCTCAGGGATAAATCTAGCGAGACTCACGAGTTGTCAATGACCACAACCACATCAAGTCCCGTATGTTGTGACCAAACATCTTGTACATTGGATCCTGAGTTCGGGGTGCCCTTGATGTCGAGTGACACCAACATACTCCGTCCCTTCTCGAAGCTCAACCGGTCGTACTCTGGGGTCAACGTGAGCTCGGCACCCATCAAGACAGCATCCGCGGGCGTGCAGTGATCTCTGAATCTTTTCGGGCTGATTGAGGGACGGGAATTGAGTGATCCAGCGGTCGGGGAAGACGTAGCATTAGACGTTGGTGAAGTGGGAAAAGCCACTAGGGCATGGTGAAGGTCCCCTCTGGTGCTCCCGCAGTACGTATCTGTTCCCGTACTTGAACTGCTTTGCCTTGAACTGCGCATTTCTTCGCGAACTTGACATGGAGTAGCCGAGGGAAAATCCGGAGGGATCTGCGAGGCATCATTCCTATCCCGCGGCGTTGCATTGCTGGCATGGTTCCTGCCCGTTAAACCGCTCATCACTCGAGACATTAGACCATTCTTTGAAGAACGTTGCTTCCGTATTTGACGATGTGGGAGGGATCCAATGGCGTCCAAATCTTTGTGAAACGCCTCTGGGTCGGTCACCGCTCTTCGTTGACCCTCTTGCAGTGCTGATGATGCCGAAAACGAAGATGAAATCTCATGGACCGGGCTCAACGGATTTGCCCTTTTATAAGTCCCGGTGGTGAACGCTCGTGTAGATGCCGGTCTGACTGCAGTACTGGTTCTGCTTGCATCGGAGCTGCTTCCCAATTGGCTCATTGCAGGGCATGAGTCGCGGGATCGTGCAGGAGGATTGAAAGGTGAGAACCCAATCGGCTCCTTGGATGTCGCGGTGAGAGCGGCCGTATTCGTGTTGATCGGCTCAGATTGACGCTGCTTATGCACGTGAAGGATGGTGTTTCGGCGGGCCCATTGAGAGGTTGGCGCAGCGAAATCTTGTAGGGACAGGTCCAGCTGCGTGCTATTGACCCGGTTTGAGGATTCCTCGCTTGGCGCAAGCGCCTGCAAATTGCGATGTGTTTGAGATTTACGTATGGAGAGCGAGGAATTGACGGTGCCCGCAGTCGATTTTCCAGCCTGTTCTCGCTTAGAGATTCGTAATGGTTTGGGTGTCAGATCGGGATCCCCAAAGCCGCCATTGGCTACGGGACTTCTCCACAGCTCAGTGACAATAGACATAGTGACTTGTGGCAAACAAAGAGAAGGACAATACCCCGCTCTGAGAATCACTTTCGTGGTCCCACCCTCTCGAAGGTCAACGCCGAATTTCCTCTCCAGTGGAATCGGATGCCTTCCTCTTGTGCCCTAGGATGAAGCTGGGCTTTGCCCAAGGTTGGAAAGCCCAAGTCTGAAGTTTTAAATGCAGCGCTGGGGCCCAGGTGGTGCACTTAATTGCGATATAAGTCAACAGAGCGAGTATCAAGATGGGGATAAAAGTCAGCACAACGATGGGAGCTGGAGCCCATGAGCTTTTGTTGACACCCTTCATAGATATTGTAGACAATAGCTTTACACTTAAGTGCACGTAGAGCTGCTATCTGAATGCTATAATGTTGAAAGGGTATTGATGTTATCGGGTTGAAAGGTTTGTTCTCACCGAGAAGAGGTCGTTCGAGGGCACCATGCTTCGAGGAAGGAGCAACGATGTCAAGAAAAAATGTTGCGGTAAATGCATCCCACCTGGAGAGTTTGCAGTGTGGCCTTCCTCTACCAAAGAAGGCTTTCAGATACATGGATCTCGGGACCAATCCCACAGCCCTCTACAAGTCGCCCACATGACTGACCACTTCTGCTCTGACTGCTTTGATCAAATCACAGCCTACATCGACGAATCGAATCTGAGAAACGAGATCAGAATGATATCTAATAACACCAAGTGCAGGAAGCTTACCAGATCGTCTCCGCTAGTTCCTCCGTAGAGTGTAGACTCGGCAATGCTTGCATCTATGCCCTTCCGAACCCTTTCTTCCCAGACACCGTCCCAGCTCCATTCATCTTGCCTATGGGTGCTCGGCACTGAGTCGACAAGCTTGCTACCTGCCGCATTGATCCTACGATACGCGCGCCAGGCTTTCCAAGCACCCGAGTTCCCGGCGGCCTCCAACGGCAGTGCGTCCAAGGCGGTCTCGTCGTCAAACATGCGCTTCATATATTCCAGAACCTCAGTGATTTTCAACTCACTAAGTTGAATCGAATGTCTTGGTTGTGTTCGGGTATTGTTCACGCGAAAGGACTCAGATCCTGGAGAAGACCCTCGAGAACTCAAGTCTTCCGGCTGAGGTGCTACACGCTGGTATACAGCGCCTGCGTGCGCATTGCTCACGTTTCTGGAACTCGTTGCTGAAGACGCAACGCTCTTCTGCGACCGACCAAACCAGTGTGGAAATCCATGCCTCAAGCTAAAGCCACCTGGGGGAAGTCGCTCTTCGTCAGTGGCGCTGACGGTCTCCGAGCTCGAAGATCCAGTCGTGTATGTGTAGGTAGTCAATGGCGCGACCAGTGGGTGAAAGATGTCGCTAATGAAGGTGATGACTGGGGGGAGGGTAGGATAGTCCGGGGGAAAGGAGACCTGGAAGCGTAGAATTGCTGGCGTATAAGGGCCTTGAACAGATCAGCTGGTTCTCCACTGGGAAGGCTATACGATGGATGTGATGTGCTTTGTACCTTTACGAACGAAGAGTACGCCAGACCACTGCGTTGAAGCTCCGGGTTTCAGACTCAAGTAGACCCCTTCGGGACATGCTTGCTTAAGACTCGCGCTGTAGACGATTAGATCTTGACTGAGGGCTTTTCATATCGATGTGTACACTTACTACTCGAGCAGCACATGTTGCTGAATATTGTGATGCCACGGAAGCTGACGCAGGGAGGTCATGTCATTACTTTATTGAGAGACTTGAAAAATCTCCGCTCCGGTGCCGCGATATTTTTTTGAGATTTCTTTGCGACTTCGAGAAAATATCTACTTTATGATACTTCCTTAGATTTTGCAGGAAACATGATTGATATTCGTTGACATTCGGAGAGAGACACATGTGAAATGCAAGCTGTGCTGGGGTGACATTGAAAGACCGCTTCTCCAATGGCTCGTCTCCAAGGCACCCTTCTTCCATTCCCCTGTCCATGTTTGGAATTAACACCTCTCCGCCTTGGCAGATCTTCGAGATTGCTTTCTCCAAGCCGTTACCCCAGATGTCACCAGTCTACAGAGTCAACACCTCTGGAGCCGCCGCAAACAGAGACACTCTCACAATCTTCACACCTCAACCCTCCACCCACAGACTACGGCCGCACGATATTCGCCGACAGGGCTACCGTGACGCTTTCGGCCGGCTCTGGTGGCCACGGCTGTATATCATTCCTCCGGGAAAAGTACATTGAGGCTGGACCTGCCAATGGCGGCGATGGTGGTAGTGGGGGAAGCATTTACATCCAAGCGGTACGGGGAGAAACAAGTCTACACAAACTCGCTCGACGCGGCCTGTTACGAGCAGGACGAGGGAAGAATGGCCAGGGGAAAAGCAAAGGGGGCACAAGAGGAGAAGATGTGCTGGTCCAGGTACCAGTGGGGACCGTCGTGAGGGAGGTGAGCAGGCATGATCCTCTCGCCGAGGAGGAGGAAAGTAGGAGGCTGGAAGAGGGAAGTGAAGAAACTGCCGAGGGAGAGACGAGAGGAACCTGGAGGAGGGATAAGTGGATCCTCTATCCAGCGTCCACCCCGTCTGAGTATGCGACTGCGGAATTTCCTCCCCTTCCGAGGCCCAGGAAGTCAAACTTGATGATAGCTCAACCTGAACCGCCTATAGCGCTAGACCTATCTGAACCGATGGAGAAACCGATGCTGCTCGCTGCAGGGGCCTTGGGAGGCTTGGGAAACCCGCACTTTGTGACGAGTGCGAATCGACGCCCTAAGTTTGCAACGAGAGGCGAGGTGGGGATTTCGGTGACTGTAGAGCTGGAGCTCAAGCTCCTTGCGGACGTGGGCTTCGTGGGGATGCCAAACGCTGGCAAAAGCACTCTGCTCCGAGCTCTGAGCCGAAGCAGGGCGAGAGTCGGAAATTGGGCTTTCACGACGCTGCAACCTAATATTGGAACCATGGTCTTGGACAATAACCGTGGGAGGCCTCACGTAAAAGTCAATAGAGCTAGTGGAGAGCCAAGGACTCAGGTTTCTATTGCGGATATTCCGGGACTGATACCGGATGCTCATTTGAATAAGGGGTTAGGCCTTGGTTTTCTTCGTCATGTTGAAAGAGCTCAAGTCCTCGCGTTCGTGGTTGACCTCAGCGTTAGTGATGCTGTCGAGACCTTGAAAAATCTCTGGAAGGAGCTTGGCGAGTTTGAGACTTTAAAAGGTATGGAGACCAATATGCAAACGGAATCCCGAATTGTGGAGTGGAAAGCTTTGGGCAACTCCACATCTTCTGCTTCTGCTCGTGATAGTGCGGTAGCAAGGAATGACGAGAACATAATCATCGAGCCCTCTGGGTCAAAATCGCTAACAGCTCTGCCGATGGCACCGATATCATCGAAGCCCTGGTTTGTGGTGGCAACCAAGGCAGATGTTGAAGGCACTCAAGCAAACTTTGCGAGATTGCAAGCTTACCTCACTGCTCTGGCAAGTGGTACAGTGGGTCACCCAAGCAAAAGGAAAAATACATGGAAGGGCAAGCTGGCTGCGATTCCTGTTAGTGCTATCCGGGGTGAAGGTGTCGAGCAAATACCCGAATGGACTGTGGGGCTTTTGGATGATTGATGGCACTGCCGGAAGAAGGCCAATCTACGGTCTATTTGCATGGTGTGATCAAATGAATGCACTGGAGAAGAGTATACAGTGTTTGCCAGTGATGGGAGGAACAGTCTGGCTTTGTTGACAACGAAGCGATCACCAAAGACTAAAGCTGGCGACAAGCTGTATGTTCACCAATATCAAAGACATGACAAGACAGGACAGTCAGAGCATGTAAGGACAGTGCCCAGTATACCCAGTCATCTGATAACCATATGAAACCTTTCATAAATATACATAATGGAAACCAAAACCTCCAGGCAAGACGGCCCATCGTTATATACAGAGCTTGCTCGACTCGACAACTATACAATCCTTGAACTAGCGCGCATACCAAGTATCACAAGGGAAACGATGGTTGAGGATTGGCTCGAGAGCGTATACGGCAAGACCACTGCACCACCAGCAAAAGCACAACCCGCGGGAATTTTAGCCACAATAGCACTCGAACAGGGTTCGGACCAGCTCTCGCGAGACTATTGCCCAGTGAGGGACGACTTCTGGCTTCTCGTCCGCCAACTACAACGGAGACGCGTGACGTGGACACTACGTTCATCGAGCGAATAACCTATCAATGGCGAAAATGGACCACGGAATCAGTATAGGCACTTCAACAGACTTTAGGCGGTCTTACGGAGATGTTACGTTACAGTACTTTATTACTACCTTAGCCAAGTGCCATAGCCCGCCCGCGCGCCCTCCCCCCATGGGAAAGTCAATTGAGGCTTAAAGGACCCCCAAATTCCCTCCAACGCTAGCCCTTATCACGGAGTTCCCGGGCATACCTAGCGCCCTCGTTAATTGAAAGATCGCCGTTGATTGCAGAGAAAGGCCGAAAGGGCCACGCCCAGCCCGCCACCGAGCACCTTATCAGGATGTTGGAACCGAGTCGGCATTATCTCGATCCCCAGAGGCATGCCCATGTCCGTCTCACTCGCTAGTCGCTACCTTACTCCCTCACCTCTTCTTTTCTCTGCTTACACTTCACCGACACACAATCTTTTACCTTCATCACCATCATCATCATCATCATCATCATCCTTATCATCCTCATCATCATCTCATCTTTGTCTTCGCACTTTGAAGTGTTCCTGCACTTGTCGCAACATCATATAGAGTATGTGTGCAACAATCGCATTGTGAAAGTTGGGGACCTCGGCACTTATCGGCACTTACTCTATCGGCACCATCGGAGATAGGTAACTTACCTGGTCCAAGCTTCGGTCAATCCCACGTCCACGCGACAGTCACAATCCACGTCGACGCGCTCTTCAATGGCTTCATAGCACTGACTCAAAATCCCACTCCTACGCTCACCCCTCTTCGGAGGTTGGTGGGCGTGAACAGTTGTCCGTGATGCTCCTACCACGCGACCTCTACTCGAGCCCACCCCCACCCCGGAACTCCAGGCAAGACAACCCGACACTTCTTGTCTCGTGGTGGTGTACAGGGTTCGCAGTGGCAATCATACTGGTACGCATAGCTGGCCGATACGTACGAACGGAAAGACTTTTTAGAGAGGATAAGATCATGGCTTTAAGCTTGATACCGCTGTTGGCTAGAATGGGACTCGTTCACTTGGTATTATTGTGGGGAACAAATAATACCACAACTGAGGGCATGACAGCGCGAGACATTCATTTTCGTGAGATTGGGAGTAGGCTGGTCCTGGTTTCGAGGATCATGTACGCAATGTTGTGAGTTTCCATCTCAGCACAGTGAAGGAAAGACAGTGCTGATGTTGGATTTACGAAGCTTGTGGATCGCCAAGTTTACCATATCCGAATTCCTCAAGCGCCTCACAAGCCATGTTTGGAAAGACTCTTATGAATTCTGTCTACAATGCATCCGTTGGTTCCTAGCCGTTACCTTCGTCGCTGTCGTCATCGCGACTATCTCCGAATGCCAACCTTTCAGCCACTACTGGCAAGTAGTCCCAGATCCAGGAGCGAAATGCAGGGAAGGCAATGTTCAACTCATTACCATGGGTACCAGCGATGTCATTACCGACCTCTTGATTGTTGGCTTCCCGATACCCATTGTCCTCAGATCTGCCATGAACACGAAGCGGTAAGCGCTCATGTATATCTGGTATGGTTCTGAGCTGTACTGATGGCCACACCAGGAAAATCTCGCTGGTCCTCCTCTTCGCGCTCTCTCTTATACTCGTCGCCATCACTCTTTATCGTGTCGTCAGTGTGATAGATCGTCACTATGATCAACGATTCCGCTCACTTCTGGCTTCTCTCGAAATCCTTGCCGCCGCTGCAGTCTCCAACGCACTTGTTCTAGGCTCATTTGTACGTGACCGTGGCACCAAAAAGCAACGCTTTCGATTTGGCAGCACTGGTGGACACAGTAGCTTGGATCGCTCAACTACTGCTCCTCGTCGAGCTATCACGGCAAGGAACTGGGGCAGTGATGCCGATCTCGTGGGCGATCTAGGCATGAGACTAGATCCTGAGCTAATGGAGAAATCGTCAAGTATTCCGAGGCCAGCACCTGTAGCTATGTCATTACATTCCACGGCAAACGTAAATACATCAGATCTCGTTGACAGGGGTTGGGGTTTTCCACGTCGAGAATCTGTTGGGACAGATGAAACCGACATGAAGTCTCCGGGGCATGTCCGTGAATTCCAGCCTAGCCCCACTGAGATACCGACCACACCCCGCCGTATGTCATTCTTTGACGTCGGCGGCCTGCTTGGCGAGAACGATTCACCGAGAGTTCGTCATCGACATTCAATGGCGGTATACCAGCAACAACCCATAACCTTACCGTCGTCTGGCTTGCATGGGAATGTAGCGGGGTCAAGGAGAGGTAGCCATGCTCTGCTCCAGGACATCGGCGGACTGATGGGACATTCGCCACCTTCGCCTCGGACCACCACATTTCGCCCGTCGCTAGGTTCTCAGAACTCTGACCTGATAGAGGCTCTACGGTCTACGCCGCCCACCTCCTCACATCGACCCTCCGTGCCTCCAGCTCAGAGACGACGCGAGTCACCTGGACTGCAAGATATCGGCGGCTTACTATCACCCTCGCCGCAAGCCACGAATGCACGCCCAGCTCCAAGTTCTCAGCACTCCGAGCTAATAGAAGCGTTGCAATCTACGCCGCCCAATGTATCACCGAAACCCTCTGCACCTCCTCACAGACGGCGCGCCTCACAGGGACTGCAGGATGTTGGAGGGTTATTATCTTGAACCTGGTTTTCTCCGTCACTCCACGATCAGGGTTTCTTAGATAAAGACCTCAAAGATGATTTCTACTGTTATGGTCTCGTGCTTGCGGCCCTCATTGATTCGGAGCAAGGTGTTTGGCGCTTAGGGAGCTAAAACAAGACTGAACCTCTCACGTGACGAGGACCAGGTCTTGGGGAATCGATGGTCCTCACGATTCTCTCGTATTTGAATGAACATGGAAGGAATAAATAGGATGGACGGGAGGAAAGATACCCATACAGGACTACAGCGACTCGTTTTATTTCATTTTTACTTCGTGCCTATAATTTACTCTTCGATGCATGCTAGTTTCACAGCATTATTCTACGGGCCTGGCCGGTCCAGATCATAAGCTCGTTGACATTTTATAGCCAATCCTCCAGCTTACATGGGAAGCGATCAACCTCGAACCTGGGGCATGTACTCAATCAATCACTGGCTTTCTGATTTCTCTGAGTCATATTAAGCTAAACGATCAGAGAATTCCATTTATCTTGTGATTCAGGTGCATCGTTCATCTCTGCACTCCTTTGCTCCACTGCATCACTCTCTACCAAGTGAGGTTTGCTTCACAAAGTTTTCGGACTTTCTTTGTTTTACAAGTAAATGTACATACACCCATTTCTTCCTATGCTTTCTGTTCTACTAACATTCGGCCATCGAAGTCATCATGGCCACGCAGTGCGTCCCAGGCTTGTCCTACTGCTGCTGGTACATTTGTCAATTTCCAGTGTCTTGCCACTACATCACTCTTTAGGATAGTTAGAACAGCGTGTGGACCTAGTTATCTCCAACATTTTTCACGTTGGCGTTTCTCAACGAGAGAGGAATGAAGGATGGCCAAGGGGGTTTCAATCGGCAGGACCGGGAGTCATGGAGCATCCCAACATGGGACCAGCCGCCAATGCACACATGAATGGCGAGACAGAGGACCTCATCTTCAAGTATAAATATCTGGATTTCCCTTCCAAATTTTTTTTCTTATAACCTCCTCTCCTCCATCAAATATTCACATTACGAATGCTTTCACAATCCAACATCATTACAATACCACAATCGAATCAATCACGCATCTGCTGCCATGGCTTCCCTCGCAGCACGCTCGCGCATTCTTGCTTATGTTAACAACTCTGTCGTTTCGGCTAGAGATCTGCCCACCAATCATAACCGGCGACGACATCGCTACGATTTTCGCCGCAATGTCCATCAGCAAGCCCACCACCGTCAAGACCACTTCCGCATAGTAGTCAACATCACATGCGTCGAAGTCCAAGTGATTCTATATTCCATTTGACTGTGCGAGTGTGTTTGTAGGTTATCTCTAGACCACTCCTGATCTCGCGCCCAATGATGGTTTCGAGAGAGCTTGACCAAACAATTTGGCAAGTTGAATCGGTCTTTTCTGGCATTTTTGTTACTTTCTGTGCTCTCTGATGAGACAACCCAAGATATGAACCTGTCTTGATCTTTGTGTGTCCTAGGCAAAATTGAAAGGGTCGACCTCCACAAGTAAATGCGAAGGGTATCTTTATTCTCTCAGTTTAACCTTTGGCGATCAGTGGGTATCAAGGCATTGATCGCAACGGACGACTGGTTTTGTGTCTGTCCATGCCAGCCAGGGTCCGAATGTCATAAAATGAGCGACTTGGGCCGATGGTCCCACACTGATCTTCGCTCCTTCGAACAACATCTCCACTTGGTATCAAGAGATTCTGAGCGCGGTCGATCTCAAAGCTCTAGGGATAGATCTGTCGGTGGTTTACGAGCACCCCTTTGCAGAAGAACAGATCCTGAGCTCAGACAAAGTCAAGCTGCTCGCAACTGTTCGCGATCCGAATAATGTCAGTGCGAAGCTGCCAAAGAGCAGACCTGCAGATCACACTGCGCAGTACGGCGCCCCAAGCGCAGAGAGCACTGCATTCTGGATATAACAACACAGGGCAGACTACAAGGGGTACCTGGCAATGGTTGCCGGGAATGTCAACCACCTACAAGGCAGGATAGAGGAGGACCTGAAGGAGGCAGACCAAAAAGACCCCTTGACGAAAACAAAAGTCGCACTAGCCTTAAGGTCCGGGTTCAGGAGCAAGGTAATGATAAGATCAGAGGAAATGGCGGAAATGCTGTAGGGGCAAACCCCCTTCTACTTTAAGACCATCAAGATCATCCGTCGAGAGTTGATATCTTACGAGGTAGGGGTGAGCAATCTCGCAGCTACTAAAAGGACCAAGCGTATCGAATTGGGGCTCGTGACAGATTACGTTAAAGACATGCTGCAAAAGAGTCTCAAGAAGGCCAAGATGAAGGATTCAGTCAAGAAGTTCGATCCAGTTAAGGAGTCCGATCCAGTCAAGGAGTCCGATCCAGTCAAGGTGCCTTGAACTTTAGAAGATCAGATCAAGAAGTCCGATCCAACCAAGAAGCCTTCACCAAGCACTATCACGAATAGAACGCTCCCAGAAGTGTTCCTCCAAGCTATTAACATGCACGAGTGCCACTACGCGGATTGCGACTCGAGATATCATAAGGCCTTACAGCTAAGCGTAAGGGAGTCAGCGGAGGAGGCTTACAATGCCTCTCAACTGAAGAAGGATTGAAAGGCTGCGGAGTGAACCAAGGTCAAGAAAGAAGTGAAGACCGAACTGAAGAAAGGAGAAGCGCCGATACAACATCCGCTGCTATCAGAAAAACGGGGACATGCTGATAACCCAAGCGCCGTTTATGCGCTTGGTGAGGGAGATCGTGACCGATTCCGACATTATCACCGAGGGACGGGCGAGGATTCAGCGATCTGCGTTAAAGGGTCTGCAGGAAGCTTCGGAGACGTTCATTTGTCACATGTTTGAAGGTAAGAACGTTCTACTCCGCAGGATCAGACAAGATCTAATACTTGAAAATACTTTCCGGCCAGTAGGTAGTCAATCCAGCGCTGGGGACGTGTGGAAGACATGGCTGATAGGGCTGAGATGTGTATAACTTCAAATTTGGCTATTTGCGATATTTGATGTAAATTATATCTGACAATCGTGAGAAGATGCTCATGCTACTCCGTACAGTACAAAAATATATGCGACGTTGCGTCGGACCTTCAATGCCAAGAGACGAAACGGATTTTGAATACGCTAAATCTTGTGGGGGTCTTGTGGGGGTCACTAGCCTAAGGTATGTAAGCGCAGCCGCAGCAGGAGGGACAAGCACATGCAACCATGTCTCAATATGATCCATTAAAAATCACATTGATTGGTGCTGGCACCATTGGCCTTTCTTTCGTAGCTCTACACTTCGAACATGCTGTTTCCTCAGGGGCGCGGAGGCTCGAGCTGACCATCTACGACTCCCGGCCTGACATTGAAGAATACGTCCTGAAGACTTTGCCTGCATATACCGATGCAGAGATTACGAAGAAAGTCTACATGGCAGGTGGCTATGATGTGATCCTCGCCGATGTTCGAGGACGGTCCAGAAGCAATACACTAATATTTGATAATAATTTGGAGAGCGCAGTGTCCAAAGCCAGCATCATCCAAGAGCAGGGGCCGGAGAATGCCGCCTTCAAGACTGCTCTCTGGCCCCAGATCGAGCTGCACTGCCCAGCCGACGCCTTGCTTTGGAGCTCTACAAGTGGCATTTCTGCCTCAATCCAGTCCACCGACATGAACGACCGCTCCCGCCTGATCGTCGCGCACCCATGGAACCCACCTCATGTCATGCCCCTAATCGAAGTGGTCCCTTCCCCTTATACAAGCCCGAAAGTGATATTGCGGACGATGGAATTCTGGAAGGGCATAGGCAAAGTCCCCGTCTGTCTTCAGAAAGAAACCACAGGCTTCGTGGGCAATAGACTCGCCTTTGCCCTTTTGAGGGAAGCCATACATCTGGTTAATGAAGGCGTGGCTTCGGTCGAAGATATCGATAGCGTCATGCAGAATAGCCTTGGTCCACGATGGGCGATTTCCGGCCCTTTCAAGAGCTATCAAGCTGGAGGGGGTGAGGGTGGGATAGAGGCTTTCTTCAAGAATATTGGTGGTACGGTACAGGCTTGTTGGGATGACATCGGCAAGGTGAACATAGGCCAAGGATGGGAAAAGAATATCTACAATCAGACAGAGGAAGCATATGGGGTCGTTGATACGAAGGGAAGGGACGCGAAGACAGTGAGAGTACTTAATGCTGCACGATACGAAGGGGAGTGAAGCGAAGACAGGGAGAGTACTTGCGGAGAAACAAGGAATGACTTCATTGGCACAATTGTGCTTCTACATTTCGAGGTTGACTACTCCACTACATCAGACTACATTGGGCAAACATTGCGAGGCAGGGAGAAATCTCGTTTTCGCTGCTTGTTGAAATGAGCAAGATTGGTGCGGATGGCTGACAAGCGACGCCGCACTTTTCTCTGCAGATCCCCTCCCTACAATCTCACGGCTCTAACCGTACACCTCAAATGGCCTACAATTCTATTCGTCCGCGCCCATAGAATGAATGTGGCAGTGCCCACGAAGGAAAACTCCTAGTCAAGTCTAAGCTTACGCAAAGCTCGATCAGATGTCGTGTATAAAGCCTTTGTTCTGCTCTCCATTCCAAGGCCGTCAAAAGCTCTCCTCGTTTGCGTTGAAACCCTGCTCTGTCTCCATCAGATTTGCATCATGAAGTTATCGATATTGGCTACAATTTGGCTAGTAGCCCCAGTACTTGGTGATGTGCTCTACGATGCTCTTTTCGTTGGGGATCCTCGTCTGGCGGGTAGAACAACCAGCAAGGGCGCCTACTGCGTGAGCATACTGCAGGTTCATCAAGTTCCCACTGAAAAACCACATCAGTGCTCGGAGTTGCAAGCCAAGCTCGGCAGTCAAGTTTCGTTTCCTGCATCTGCTACCTTCATCAGCGAGCAGAATGGCACTGCACTTGGATACTGGTCGCTTCAAGAGCAAGAAGTAATTCTTACTTGCAGGTTGACTCCAAACTCCACAAACGATGTCTCTGTTGCTGTTTCAGAACTCGCCAAGCTTCATTGTCAATTCGCTATACGCGGTGGTGGCCGCATGTTCTGGGCTGAATCTGCTAACATTGTAGGCGGTGTGACTGTCGATTTGAGCTCCTTGACGTCTGTCTCTGTTTCGGCAGATCGCAAGACTACAACTGCAGGCGGTGGGACGCGGTGGTCAGCAATCTATTCCAAACTCGACGCTATGGGCCTTACCATCGTGGGCGGACGTGTCTTCGACGTTGGAATCGGCGGACTTACCCTTGGAGGTATCGGCATCAGTCTTCAATTGTTTCCAAGCTCACTCGAAGATAGGCGGGAATCCATGGTTTGCTCCACGATTCGGATTTGTCTGCGATAACATTGCCAACTTCGAGGTGGGTCTCCCAAGTATCCTGGTTCGTCCACCTGAGGCTGAGCCACAATAGGTTGTACTTGGCTCTGGCCAAGTTGTGAACGCGAATGCTTCTTCGCATCCAGACCTCTACAAGGCTCTCAAAGGAGGCGGCAACAATTTTGGCGTGGTAACGAGGTTTGACTTCAAGACATTCGAACAAGGCACCTTTTGGGGAGGCTTTCTCGTGCTCCCCGTGAATAACTCAATGACGCAGCTAGACTTCGTGCAAATCTTCACCACTGCGTCTGGAGCTGGAGAGGACGATTTTGCAGCAATCGAGAGCGTCCACGCTTTCAATGCTACCGGACGGACTGCACTTGCTGCAATCATCACGTATACGAAGCCGAAAGCATTTCCTGCAATATTCAAGAACCTCACTGATTTACAGCCGCAGATCGCCAATGATTTACGGATTACCAATCTTTTGAATCTTACGACCGAGGCTGGCGCAGCTAGGCATACGTACTCCCTACGAGCAAAGAATCCTGAAATCTGATACAGTCTCTCTAGGCATCGGTAATGGAGGACGGTAAGTCAGAATTCGACCCGTTGAAAGAGCATTTAGTTATACAGCCGCGCTCACCACTGCGTGCAGATACGTCTGGGCAACGGGCACATTCGCCAATAACGCAACGATACTTGCAAAGGTCAATGAGCTTGCCCAAGCAACTTTCAGTAATCTAAAGACCAAGAATGGGAAGTTCACATTCTCGAATGTCTTCCAGCCTATACCCACATCTATCGTGAGTTGTGGTTCCCGAGCCATTTCTTCCTGGGCCTTATTACAATTTGAGTTGTGAGGATTGTCGCAGGAGTAAAATATTCCACGGACCTATTTCACGACCTCAGGTTTGATCCCAAAAGAGTTCTGCTGACTCCGAGATTATATAGACCAGCAAGTCTGCAGCTACTGGCGGTAATGTGCTCGGTTTAGATCCTAGAGAAGGTGACCTGATTTGTATAGCGTCCCTGAACTTTTGCAAAAAACCATAAGGCTCACGAGTGTGTAGGGACCAACTTCGTGGCGCAATACTGGGATGACACAGACGAAGCGATTATTGAAAGCGCAACCCAAAATTTCATCAAAAGCGTCAACTATTACACCAAGTCAATCGGGCAATTCAAGCCATTCCTCCATATGAACTATGCCTACCCAACGCAGGATGTCATCAACTCGTATGGAAGGGAGAACGTGGACTTTTTGCGTAGGGTCTCTAGGACGTATGATCCAGCGCAGGTGTTCCAGAGACTCGTACCTGGAGGTTATAAGTTATATTGACCGTAGCTGGAGCTAGTCTACGTAATGCGTCGGCGGGGTAGCTCTGCTGATTGCTCGTCTGCTATGTATGACTGCGAGAATCCAAGAATATTCCCTAAAGATGAACCTTGAGATGAGCAAGTATAAGGTCGCGTATATTTTTCCACCATATAGCACAAATACCTGCTGACTCCCTTCTTGTATGTCTCTTTGCACAGATTACCTGGAATGTGCTCATATTGAAGAAACTCTAAGTAAAGATTTCTATCGTTCCGACTTTTTAGTACACTGTTTTAGAAAGTTATCGATATGGCTTCGATCTTAAAAATCTTTGAAGTTCTGAAAACCACATTCTACGCTTTGTACTTGTTTTTTTCAAAATCTATTTTGACATCATGGAACGATGAACTATAGAAGTTCGAATTTTAGAGATTGCATAAAGTATTTGGGCGCCTATTCTTTGGATGCAAGAGCAACGAAAATTCAAACCTACTGTATCAACATTTCTCAGCCTCACCATACTATTCACCGCTCAAGTTGCAATGGAGGGTTTAAATGATTGTCATCAATCTAAGCTACTTTATACTCAAGAGAGCATATTGAGGTACCAAGATGGCGGATATCATCCGGTCTGTCTTGGGGATACCTTTCAGAACGACGGGTATACAATTCACCACAAGCTAGGCTGGGGTGATATTTCAATGGTCTGGCTTGTGGAAGACAGGGAGTACGTTGTTGTAAGATTATGCGTTCTAGATTTCTACTCATGGTTGAAGGCGGATGCGATGGGCCTTGACTAAGATCATGATTGCTGATATAACAATGCATTCCCATGAGCTTTGATCGCTCGCTAAACTATGCAACGGAAGTCCAAGCTCCAGGAATATCGTTCAACTACTTGATGAATTCCCCCGTCAGGAGCCTAATGGAACCCATCAATGTCTGGTATTCGAATTACTTGGGCCCACTCTCGATATGGTAATCAGCGAATACAGTGACTACAATGATCCCGAAGAGCGCCTCGAGCCAGACATAATCCTGAGGATATCTGAGCAGCTGCTGACTACTGTCGCGTTTATATAAAAAACTAATTATGTGCAGGGGGCTAAGTGGGGCCCCAAGATGTTTGCAGCTTCGGCGAACGATGACTTTTCTCTATTCTCTACAACTGACGTGCAGCAGATATCAGCAGTAGAAACGTTGCCTTTAAATGTAGTCACTCGTCGCAGGTGACCAAGGAAGACCTTTTCAACATCCTTGGACGACCAGAATTAGAAAATCTGACTCGACTTGATCGCGAGTCATTAGAAGATAGCCTACCTAAAGCAGCTAGTGAAGACAGCAGGCTGGGATAACTGGGTCGAAGAGGATGAGGAAGATCTTCGTATCATTGAGTTCGGAGAGGCTTTCCTTCAAGGGGCAGAGCCGAAAAGGCTCGCCCAGCCTGACACTTTTTGCGAGCACCGGAAACAATTTTCACAAGCAGTTCCAGTACAGACTCGATCTATGGCGTGTCGGTATCGTGGTGAGAAGGCCGCGCTTCGATTTCTTCGAGTAGGGAGACTGACATTCGTCGACAGATTTATACATGCGTCGTGGGAGGGCTTCCTTTCCACTATTGGGGAAGCATGAACGCTCTGGTTGCACGGATGATAGAGTTCATGGGGGAATTGCCAGCCGAGTGGCAGCCGAAATGGCATGAAATCCAGCTGGCTTCCAACTTTGTCCTTGTGATCGTTCTCCGGTAGGCTCAAGAAGCCCGTGGGCATACAGATAGACACAATCACGACGAGACACGAGAAGCATCCACAGACAGAGTACGCTTTTTACGACGATGGCTGCAATTTTTCGAGTTAATTGCCTACATCTTTGGGACTAATAGCTATCATGATACGTTTCCTATCCTTTTCGGATAGAGATTTTCGGTACGTGTCTCTGACACTTCTGAAGGCAACGATCGTAGCCGCATCTCATATAGACCGACTGATGAGAGATCATGCTCGATCCCTTGGGGGAAGGTGCTTGGCTTACAAGAGTGGCTGGCTCCATGACATTGAAAGGGATGTCATATCTCGAAGATATAGAGAGTAGTGATCGAGGGTGGTCATGAAATACGGAGATTGGCACGCAAAATCCTGAACGACGCTAGTAGCAGCCCTAATGCTACTTTCGGAAGGAGTCCCTCCCTGCAATGGGGAACTTAGAAGCATTGGGCCTGATAGGTGCGTTGAACCCCAAAGAAAGCTCAATCTAGGCGCAATTCGAAACAGATCTAAGCGCGTTATCCAGATAACCGTTCAGGCAGGGCATTAAGTCTTGGCGTTCACTTTGCGTGCCGACCTCCGTAGGCGTGACGGAATTACGGAAATACCTAGCGCCTTCTCCTCCTTCCCCGCGATACCATCCCCGCAGCAAAGACAACGAAGACGCTCAAAGGCCCGTACTCGTACTTTAGCACGCAAGTACCTGCATCTTGCGGTACTACCAGGACTCTTCGGTGAGAAACCTTCTAATCACACATGCTTACTCATCTACCTCCGTGAAAGGTATCAGTACTGACAGGTGAAATGCCTTTCAAGTCTACTCAGCCAGATATCCTGCGTATGCCGTTCAGCTCTAGATCTGTCAAGGCCAGGCTGACTTGCTCAATTGAATACAGTGCCGACAGATGTCACCATCTGGGACTGGCTTTTCGATTCTCCTTCCTCTTCCCTCAAAAAGAATCCGTCCTCAGCACTGCGTGGCTACAGTAATGGCATCACGGGCGAGCGGATCAACTATGCACAGGTTCAAGAGGCGACGACCTACCTCTCGACAGCGTTGGCCAAAAGATATGGACTGAAAGAGGGGGACGCAGTCGCTTTGTTCAGCCCCAACAATATCTGGTATCCAGTGGCTATGCTAGGAACCTTGAGAGCTGGTATGATTGATGGTCTCCTGGCTGGTTAAGCTACATGGTTGACGAGAAATGTGGACAACAGGTGGGGTTGTCTCCGGGGCCTCGCCTGCGTACAACATCGAAGAGATGACATATGCGCTCAACAAGGCCGGTGCCAAGTTCCTTATGACTGTACCCTCCTCAATGGACGTTGCAGCTGCAGCAGCAAAGAACGCTAGGATTCCAAAGGAGCGGGTCTTCCTTCTTGAGGGCGAGCTAGAGGGCTTCACGACCATGAAGATGCTTTTAGATATCGGAAAATCATTTGGGGAAACCGGCCAAACTACAAGCTTCAAGATACCCGAAGGCAAGAAGAATAAGGACATTCGTGCATTTTTAAGCTTCAGCTCAGGTACGACTGGGTTGCCAAAGGCTGTGATGATTGTATGGCACGATGCTGTTTTGCCGCTCGTACTTATACTAATACTCCTGATTTCAGGCTCATCAGAACGTAATCGCGCAGGTCTTGCAGGTACAATTGATTACACCTCCCGATTTGCAGAAGATTCTGGCTGTACTTCCAGTCTTTCACAGTAAGTGCTGCACTATTCTTTTTCTAGCAGCCCGTGGGGTCTTCAGGCCCTAGTATTATCGCTGGATAGCTCTGGAGAAATGTCTTTGTGCCACAAACCTAGCGATTCTGTCCAAAATAGACGGCCCATGGGTTGCTTATGGCTAATGATCAACGCCACCAGTTACCGGCCTGATCCACGCTCTTCACCTCCCCATCTCCATCAATGCTGAAGTGTACATGCTTCCTGCTTTCACAATGAAGAACCTTCTAGATACCGTGGTCAAACATCAGCTCAGAGAATTGCTCCTCGTACCGCCAATCCTCATCAGACTTGTTCGTGACCCACTCGTCGACGAGTACGACTTGTCTTGCTTACGTCGATTTTCTACTGGTGCTGCTCCCCTTTCCGAGGAGATACTCCACCTCTTAAAGAAGAAATTTCCCCAGACTGAATTCAAGCAAGGTATGGGTTCTAAATCTGCCCACCAACGTTGATTTTAACATGTTCTCTAGCGTATGGTATGACCGAGTCTTGCTCTTGCATTACGGCTCACCCACCCGAGAAATATGATTATAAGTACGGTCACACTGTGGGAACAATCTGCGCAAGCACAGAAATCAAAGTCATTGATCTAGATGGCAATGAACTTGGTGTCAATGCGCCCGGAGAGGTAAGGGCAGATTCGACCTCCAATAATAGGTTGGCTGACCTCAAACGCTTTTTGAAGATTTTGACAAGAGGTCCCCAAATCACGATGGGATATCTCAATAATCCCAAAGCCACCGCTGAGACTTTTGACAAAGACGGCTGGCTACATACCGGAGATCAGGGCATCATCGATGAGGAGGGTATGCTAACCATCACCGACCGCATAAAAGAAATGATCAAGGTTAAAGGCATTGGTGTGGCCCCTGCCGAACTTGAAGACTTGCTACTCGGCCATCCAAATGTGGAAGACGTTGCTGTGATGAGCGTGCTAGACGACTATACAGGCGAAAGACCGAAGGCTTACGTTGTCCCGAAGAGTGGGATCAAAGGTAGCCAAGAATTTGGACAGGAGCTGATAAACTATGTGCAAGAGAGGAAGTCGAGAACTAAATGGGTTACTGAGCTTGAATTCGTTGGGTGAGACATCCCTTCCTACTAGCTGTAGGATGGCTACCGCAGTACACGTCTCTTGAGTAGGATTTCTTGAGACGTTGTCCAACACAAGTTGTGCTCTGAAGAAGAAGTGCTGACGCTGGCATCACGTAGAACCATACCGAAATCTGCTAGTGGGAAAATCTTGAGGAGAGTGTTGAGAGATCAAGCCAAGACAGACAAGAGCACGAAGCTCAAGGAAGATGTTAAGGAGAAGGCGAAACTGTAGCTGAAGCACCTGGTACTGTTCAGTGTGTACTCCAGGTGCCAAAAACTGTTTGTTCCCGAATCGAACATACTCAGAAGCGAACGTAAGCGTCATTTATCAAGCAAGGAATGTAGATCGAGCAATATCGAGTCAAACAGTGGTGCAATGACGTCGGCAGCAAGTACAAAAAGATACCCATGCCCCATAAAGAACGTCCTGCATATCATGCAGCTTGGATCTTCAACAACCCCAGTAAGCAAAGCACTGGGTAGAGCGATAGTCTAAGAAAACCGGTAAGGGTACAAGAATCGAAGAGGATGTGTAGGAGAAGATGAAATTATAGATATGGTATGGCATTGCATTTTGGGTATTTCTGTAGATAACCATCTCCACCGGAACTCCTCGCTTTTCTGTCGTTTCAGGTCACCCAACAAATTCATACTGACTGTAAATTTTCCTACCGCAAGACGAATTGAGCATGCCGCAAAACATGCATAGAGTGCCTCTTCCATCTATCCTGATTTGTGATTCAAGCACGCGCGGCCGCAGTCGCCTCGATAAGGGACCGTAGGCAGCCGTAAGAGCGCCCCCTATCCATCATATTGCCCAACGATAACTGGCGTATCTCCCCGCCGTCTCACTCCTCCTAATGATCTTCACCACCTGCCCCTTCCTCAGCCCCAAATATTTCGCCACCGGATCCCCCACCTGGATCCTCGGCAATTGACTCTCCTTCAACCGATATCGTTTCAACAACTCAACCTTCTGCTCCGCACTCAGCAGTTCATGCGTAGGTACTAGCTCATGGTGTGTAATATTGACCAACAGATCCTGCTCTTGGAATGTCTCGATGATGGAAGGAAGAACGACGGGGATGATTTTGAGGGCGGCGGGCGTGATGGAGGCCTGTGTGACTAGAATACCGGTGTGGAATTTGTGCTGATTGACGTGGTGGGCGAAAGCGCGCATTTGTTTTATGCCGATGCTGGCGTCGGAGGAAAACTCGATCCAGATGGTGCCAATCTGGGGCTGGGGGTTGGGTTCGGCTTTTGTAGGTATGGCGGTGTATTTGGCAAGCATGGCGTCGGTGGGTCTGAAGGAGGTGTTCATTTTCTTGCGGCTGGGTGGTGTGTCAGTCCGGTGCCAGTCACTCACCGGGGGGGGGGGTTGGATGATATAGGGGGTTGGGGACAGACTCAGGCGCACCGCTAGAGTCAGCGTAATCTCTGCGGAAATCATCAAGTGAAATCTTGACTTCTTCTTCTCCTATCTCATAGCCCTGGTAGAGACCGTCAGCGGGGTATCATTGGAGTAACAGGCGTGGGAGTATTGGTACCCTGTCCTGGCACATTTGGTGTATCGTTCGCCATGCCCGCCATAGACGGGTGAGTTCTCTATCGGCATCTGCAGCTACCTTTGCTCTTTCCGCGTCTTGGTTGTCCATGATGTCGGGCTGGATGTTGCAGTGAGAAAAGGGTTGAAAATGTTTGGATGGCTTCAAGCAAGATGTTTTTGGCTAGCTTGAAAAGCGCTTCGCGGCTAAAATCTACTCCGCCGAGTCCCGACTTCATTTACAACAGTCAGGTTGATGTTACAGAGTACAGACCACCAATTGCTCGTACCAGCGTTGTCAGTCAGAAGTCATTGGCCTTTCAGAACTAGCGACTGTTTGGAGTAATAATAACGACAGCTTCTGCTCTTCTGCCTGGAGTTGCCACCAACCAAGGTAGATGCCTAAAAAGCTTAGGCTTACAGGTCGATATATAGGGACTTTGCAGCCAGGATGGCGAAAACACTCTGCACCTTCTTGCCATTTACATCTTTCTACACTGGAGTCGGAGTCATTTCGAAGAAGATATTGAGCCAGGCTTGTCAAAAGATACTACATCATGAGAAACGGAGAAGCCTCAGACACCCACAAGATGGAGGAGACCTTCGCTACCCATAAGGCTGTCATCAATGTTTTTGAAGACTACCAAAAACACAACGCCGGCCTTCAAGTTTCTAGCGAGACTGCCATCCTCTCTTCCCTTCGCGGCCGTTATCCAGATTGGACAGTGACGGTCACGCCTGGTCACCCAGACCTTTTTGCCTTTGCTATAGCTGGACAAGCCAAGGCAGAGCTGGACACCAAATCCGAGTCGCTGTCAGCATGGCGTCTGCATATTCCACCCACCCAGCGTATCTCCCAGGAGGAGGGCAAAATGACGGACCAAGTCCTTTTTGGAAAGTATGACTATGAGTGGAAGGGCAAACTCTTCATCGTGTATACCGATATGTTCAGCAACAAAAACTACATCTTGCATAAGCGTGGTCATGAACTTGTTGATGGGCGTTGCAAGGCCACTGATGAGCTTATCGCTGCTGCTACGAAGTGGAACAACAATGTTCATGACGAGGTGCTTGTCTTCGATCAAGAGTGCTGGACCAAGAACATAGAACTCTGGAGTTCCGTTCAAGATGCAAGCTGGGACGATGTGATCATGGACAAGGACATGAAAGAGACACTGGTCAACGATGTTGAAGGCTTCTTCGACTGTAGAGACAACTACAAAGAGTTCTCAGTGCCTTGGAAGAGGGGCATCATATTTCACGGTTTACCTGGAACTGGCAAGACTATCTCCATCAAGGCGCTCATGAACGCTCTCTACAAGCGTCCGGATCCGATCCCCACGCTTTACGTCAAATCTCTGGCTGGATGGTAATTCGCCCTCTGCTAAATGTCACAAGTAGAGCTAACCCAATCTGTAGTCATGGTCCTGAGTATGCTATCCGAGAAATCTTTGTCAAAGCTAGACAGTCTACCCCGTGTCTTTTGATCTTCGAGGACCTCGACAGCTTGATCACAGATGGCGTCAAGAGCTTCTTTCTCAACGAAGTTGATGGGTTGGAATCAAACGAGGGCCTCTTGATGATTGGAAGCACCAACTATCTCGAGAGGCTGGACGCGGGTATCTCTAAGCGCCCAGGTCGGTTCGACCGCAAGTACCATTTCGTCCTTCCTGCCTTACCCGAGAGGGTCAAATACTGCGACTATTGGAGATCCAAGCTCTCCAACAACAAGACCGTCGACTTTCCACTGAAGCTCTCTGAAGCTATTGCAGAGGTTACCGAAGGCTTTAGCTACGCTTACCTTAGAGAAACTTTTATTACCTCGCTTCTCACGATTGCCGGGTCTCACAGAGGGACAAGCAAGGCAATTGGTGGCCTACTAGAGGCCGGTCAAGCAACTCATGAGCTCGATCACCTCTTACTCTGGCGAGTCATGAGCAAGCAGGTCAATGATCTTCGCGCTGAGATGGAAGGTGCGCGCAAAAGCGCCGAGGATGCCGCTAAAAATAGTACTGCCACCATTGGTGCGTGAAGCCTCCCTCGGTATGTTGGACCGCCTTCACCCAAACTCAGATACTGCAACTCACAGACGCATCAGGCGAGTTGTTCCACGTGACAGTGATATCTCAGATTGATTAAAACTGCCCACGTGGATCATTCTTATTGTTGGATCTACATTTTTGCATACCATAGACGACCAGATACCTTTCCTTATATCATCACCCTCACAGGGGCTCAATCTTTACATCACAGATCATCTCAACAATAACTCGCTTGAGAACAAAAGTGGACCGACACCAAAGTGCAGAGCCTCGGAAGTCCATGGTATTCGATTTTTCACCTCAATTGTTTTCTCTCAAATTGGGGTAACAAAATGGATAGTTGTCTCTTATCGCCATCTCACTTCAAATGCCCTCAATCACGGTATAAATGCATTAGTACATTCCAATTGCCCTGTCCTCTTCCTGGATATCAACACGAATGATAGTGTTGTCAAGTCCGGCTTCAATGCAATACTGATTAAAATGACTGACGCCAAGTATCCTACAACTTGGTCTCTGTAAAATCTATGAGCGTGCAGAGTTTTATATGGAGGTGGCCAGGATAATGCATACTTCGCGTGGGGTGTGCAGACTGGGAGCATCTACAAATGAAGTAGACGTCTGAGCATGAGTTACCTCTCTCTTAGTTTCTATGCGTTACTTCATTCTCTCCATCTAAGGGCGGATCAAGCGGCAGTGAATGCAGTCAAGAAGTCCCTTCTCGAAGCGATTGAAAATGTAAGCACCCAAGTTCATGTCTGTGCTCAATCCGCCATCACCCTCGGCATTTAAATTACCAGCCAAACCTCCAGTTTCCTCGTGAGACCACTCTGGAAACCCCTCATGAACCGAGCTCTGATCCCTCTACCATTCTCCCAAGATCCCAGGCATACCTGATCAATCCATCACCTCCACCACCCTCCCCGTTATCCCACCGATAAACGAAGCAACCTCTTCTCTGGTATCTGAATATGAATAACAGTCGTCCGGAGCGTAGGGGCCTATTTATCTTCGATAGCGCGAGATGCATCGAAATTGGAAGGAAGTCCTTGCAAATATCCGCCAAGTTTTCGACAGACGTCGGACCAGGAGTTCCATTGAAAACCACCCTGTGTAATTCAAGGGTTCGAAGGGTTTGCTGGTGCATCGCGGCGAGGTAAAACAATCTCTCTTCGCGGAGAGGGCAGTTGATCAGGATCAGCGATTCGAGTTGTGTGGGAAGGTGCAGTCATTGATCACGCCCGCCTCCCCAATTCCCTCTTGCTTTCGATACTCGAGCTCAACCATGGCGGCGTCAAGACGATCCTCGTTAAGCTCGGTACCGGTGAGCAGGTCATCGACGTACAAATCGGGTCCGCGGATTGCGAACCACTCGTCTTCATTGGGGTACAACCCTTACGGATGAACAATTGAGCCGCAAAGTCTTCAGACGCTTGAGACCATTGAATTGTTTCCGCCAATCCTGCACAGCGAAGCGCGTTTGTACTGGGTCTTTGAGATTGCCAAACTCTTGACCAATCGTGAGTTCTATGTCGAGATGCTTGAGTTGGTTTGGTATGCGCCAATGGTACAACCAATTCTCCAACGGTACCTCGCGCAGCTTCAAGCTGGTGATGTTGTTGGTCAGAGAGGTCATGAGGTATGAGACCCCGTGTCCCAGTGTATAACTTTGATCATTCGCCATGGTGGGAGACAACCAGGACAGGTCGATGCTCATCTCATCCCAGACTTGTTGGTAAGCCATTGCCGGTCGCTCGGAATCACAGGTAGAGACTACATTTTCCACATGGTAGAGCTCGGGCAAGATCGCCATAGTCTCACGCATGATCTGTCTGATCGACTGAAAGACGGTTGTCAGAATTGCTTTAGTCTCACTGAGGATGGACTAGAGGAAAGATCTTACTTCGAAGTTAGGGACTTCATCCTCCCACTGCGTTTCCAAAGGCGCTATGATCAACTCATGAATCCTGGCAGAGTTTGGGCGATTCAGCCCGAACGCTGACGAGAGTCCATTGTGCCCGGGATACCAGGCAGGGCTCCAGAAAGGACTGGTCGTGGCTCGCGTCCTTAACTGGAGACGCCGAACGCGCATTGCAAGCTCGGAATTCCCTCCGCCAAAGTGGACGATCCTCTATCAAAGGCTTTATTCTCGTTGTATTTCATTCCAGGCACAACAAACCTTTTCATATCATTGAGCTTCCAAGAGCTGAAGTCCAGCACCATGTTCCCAAAGAGGTGGGGACTGGCTGCGCCATTCAATTATGAGCACGCATTATTCAAATTCGTAGTATTGCATCACAAGAGGATTTGGTTGCAAACGAGAGCCAGTTTGACTTACTATCGGAGAAATAAGTGTCAAGCTTTGCAAGTCCATGGCCACAACCGGATCAAAGTGGTCGATTCTCCGGGCAACCAAGAACCTGACAGTAATGACGCATAGTTTCAATAGCAGCCCCCGAAGCAATGCCATAGTGTCGATAGCCAGCTTCAGATGGAAGAAAGGGCCTTCGAACAAAGATTGACCCAACTACGATCGGATGCTATGGCTGTACTATGGAAGACTGAGGCTGGAGACCGACGAGGTTCTTTGAAGTAGCAATGGAAGGCGCAGGGTGAGAACCAATGGAGAACTCTGGAGTAACAAGGTACTGCACGATGAGAGTGACAGTGTGTACTGAGCTCCGGATGGTGCGCTAGGTTTGTAGAAGAGCAGGTTGGAGACCAACGAAGAGCTTCATGGTAGCGTTGGAGCATACGGATCGAGAATCAATGCAGAGTTCTGGAATGGCGAGGGTGAGTAGGATGAAAGAGAAAATGGGTGCTATGACCTACCAAAACAGACGCTCTAAGCGCCTCCTTCATGTTCCTGAAGACTTCACGGTATATACGTAGGATAAGCGCGTGCTTCACAGTCGTCTATTGATATTACCCGGATCCAAAATAGGACGCTTCACCGAGAAGGCACATTCAAAGTTGCAGTAACCCTCTTGTAATAGTCTGGAAGACGGCATCGCTCAAGGTTAGATAGATCATTTGGAACGTAACGAGAAATGCGCAGTCTTGGCGGCGTTAATAAGATTGTGGCAAAGTGCATCTAGAACTACTTATAGGGCAGAGGCCTGATCTCTGCCACTGACCAAACGAAATTCTGGCGCCTGCTCTGTCGCGTTTGCTAGAGTGGTGGCTTTAGCGCTTTCATCGTCAATTGAGATTGGTTGGTGAGATGGTTGTATGTAGGCCCTGTATGTAGTGCCATTGGCTGCATGATGTGATCCGATAAAGAAAAGCGAAAGTCATAGGATATTTAGTAAGCATGTCAGCTGCCGTAGAATGCCGAGATCATGCCATGCATGGGTTACTAGACTGGGTAAACACTCTAATCCAAGATAATGTACGCAAGGATCGTCAGAATAGAGAAGCGAATCGGATACCAACGGAAGTTCTTGAAACGACATGTTAGGCAAGCCTTAGGATATCAAAGTCTAACTAATATTGAGATAATTGGTGCGAAGCCACTGAATCGCGAGCACGTCAAGGTAGAAGATTATCTAAACCGAGAATGATGGGGTGATACGCTGAAAAGAAGCAAAGAATAGTACAGGCGCGTCAAGCCAAAATCACTTAAAAGCCCTCCGATTTACGTAGATGTGCAACCAAAGCTGGGCTGCAGCATAGTGATCCAATCAATGACTGTGCACAAGGCATTGGGAACGTTGAAGAATGGCACGGTCAGCGGCAAAGCTGGAGTTCGGCAGAATAGCGACGAAACGAGTGAACGGATTGACCAAGCGAAGATATAGGACTTGATTGGGTAAGGAATTCTTTAGACACGAGAGAACGAATGCAGACCATTGCCGCCGAGAAATGATTATCTCCTCTATAAAGAGCCTGATTCATGCCACCTACTGCAAATAATCTGCACCACATTCCTTTTCAATGACATCGAACATCGGCTTAGCACTGAACCAGCCGGCTTTTGGCGTTCCAACAGCCTTGTATGTGAACGCTGCATCCTCGTCATCGATCTTTGTGGTTTCGTGACCTCGGCCTCCAGCAGCAGCGTCTGCCATCAGCTGTGCCTTACAGCATTTCTCGAGGCTCACGAACCAGAACACCGTGGCTTCGATGGTTTCGCCGACCGTCAGGAGGCCGTGGTTTTGTAGAAGAGCGGCCTTTTTGTCTCCGAGGGCATGTGAAATCTCTTTGCCTTCTTTGTCGGCGAGGACGATGCCGTTGAATGTTGAGTACAGGACGTGGTCCTGTCGAGATTGTCAGCACTTCCATCCGAACACGAAGACCATGTCGGTCCTACGTTATAGAATGCGCAGGAATCTTGCGTTATGATGTCAAGCTTCCGACCTAGGGTACAGAACGAGCGTCCATAGATGCTGTGGCTATGTGCAGCACACATTACATCCGGCCTCGCCTGATGCACTGCGCCATGTATCATGAACGCAGCCGTATTCAGCAACCTGACGTTCCCTCCATCAATGATCTTTCCACTATGGTCCACTTGTATCAAATCACTCCTTTTCATCAACGAAAACGCCACGCCAAACGGATTCACCCAGAATGTAGTAGGGTCCACTGGATCCCGGAGTGTGATGTGTCCTGCTACTCCTTCATCAAAGCCGTACTTCCCGAATATGCGAAAGGCGGCGGCGAGTCGGCCTTTAAGGTATTCGCGCTGTTTATGTTTATCAGTGAACGTAGGAGGGTTGGGAAATTTCAGTGATTGCCCTCTGGCTTGGGATTCGCTCAAGCCGGGCTCATGCGGCGCTGTGGTTGAGGGATAGGAGCCATTTGTTTCGCTTTCTGTGGTCGTTGCTGATGGTGGTGCCATTGTGTCGTGGTTTCTGGGCGAAGGTAGAGGACGGATAAGAGTGAAGATAGCTTGAGTGTTCTTGTCGATTGAGCAGTCATGTGGTGCGAGACGGTGGGGAGGTGGGGCGTATTAGTACAAGGCGAGAGTAGCCGAGGCCTGCACTTCGCGCTTGAGAAATAGAAGGTGAATGGATGAAAAGTGTGTCGAAGACAAGATTAATCAGCACCCTACATACTCCAAGGACGGCGGTGCTCTGACAGACATACAAGATGACCGTAATTGGACAGTGGCAGGAACTCTGGCTCACGCATTGATAACAAAAGAGAATAAATACGAAGTTACTTCTCATGCTCAAAGGTATCCGATGGCCACGTGGATGCCTGAATGGCCCTCCCTAGGTAGTCGAGAAGGCTGACCTCCAGCGTCGTCCGGGCCTACATGGAATTGAGATATCTCTTGAGCAGAGCTGAGACGTTTTGAAGAGCCGGGCACAGGAAGTATGCAGACAAGACTCGACATGGAACCTCAAGCTGAGGCAGCTTTTGTGAAGCTCGGGTTTCTGCCACGTTTCGCATAGAGATCGGTACCTACGCGGGATGAATAAATGTGGCCGACGAGTGAGAATGGAGAATGGGAAATGAACTGCACAAAGCGACTTGTAGCCAACCGTACGATGTCGGAGAACAAATGACTTCACCGACAGCTTGAGCTTTCCCATCATAGCCAAACATAAATTTTCTCTCTGTGAAGCTACTCGAACATGGGTAAACGTGGGGGCAAAAGAGTCAGTACGTCCGACGCATGTTCTTCTAAAGCAAGGAGCTGAAAAATCTCATTGCAGGGTCGAGGTGGCGGTAGAGGAGGTGGTCGTGGGGGTGGTCAGCGATCAATTCGCACAGACTACTCGGAAGTGCCCAAAGCAAATGCGCAATATGAGCAATACTACAATGAATTAGGCTTGGTCGAAGAGGCTGAAAAGGAAGAATTTTGGGCTGCGCTGCGAAGAGACCTCCCAAATAGCTTTCGTTTCACTGGGTCAAAAGGGTACCCGGGACCCTACCAATTTCTTAGGCGCATACTAATTGCTTAAATCCTATAGACAAGCTCTACCAGTGCAGCAGCTACTGCAGGACCGCTATATACCGGAGATCACCTCCATAGAGCATAATGGTGAGCTCGTCAATCCGCCAAATGCTATACCATGGTTCCCAGATCAATTGGCATGGCAGATGACCACACCCAAGAGCGTCGTGCGCAAATTCCCACCATTTGCTTCGTTCCAAAAGTTCTTAGTATCAGAGACGAGTGTTGGAAATATAAGTCGGCAAGAGGTGGTCAGCATGATCCCGCCGCTTCTCATGGACGTCAAACCAGGCATGACCGTCTTGGACTTATGTGCGGCGCCTGGTAGTAAAGCGGCCCAATTGATCGAAATGGTACATGGTGGAGAGGAGGCACGAACGAGAAAGATAGTCCGAAAGATCAAGATGGATTTAAGACGAGAGGTAAGCCCTTGCGGTCGATTAGCCGAAGAGCAAATGAAAGAAGAAGAACAAAGTGGCGACTTGTCGGACTATGGGAGAACGACCGGATTGCTAATCGCCAACGATGCCGACTATAAGCGCGCTCACATGCTCGTACACCAGATGAAAAGACTCAATTCCCCCAATTTGATCGTAACGAACCACGATGCAACAATGTACCCATCCATAAAGCTTGCATCCGAACCCATTCGAGAAGGGGACGAAACGAGAAACAAATATCTCAAATTTGATCGCATCCTAGCCGATGTGCCCTGCTCTGGTGATGGAACCTGTCGAAAGAATGTCAATGTCTGGAAAGACTGGAGTCCTGGGAATGCGATTGGGCTTTTCTCTACACAAGTACGTATTTTGGTTCGTGCACTGCAAATGCTGAAAGTCGGAGGGAGAGTCGTCTATTCAACTTGCAGCATGAACCCCGTGGAGAACGAGGCTGTCGTAGCAACAGCTATCGATCGATGTGGCGGCATGTCTAAGGTTGACATTATAGACTGCAGTAGCGCTCTGCCTAGACTGAAGAGACGACAAGGCTTAAGCGACTGGAAAGTGATGGACAAGCAAGGCAGGATTTGGCCATCCTGGCAAGCAGTAGAAGAAGAGAAAGCCAAAAATGGCGAGGAGGGTCTTGTAAGACTATCTGGGTTCATGTTCCCATCAATCAAAAGAGAAGAGGCTGTCCCGCTTGACCGGTGTATGCGCGTCTACGGACACCTGCAGGACACGGGCGCATTTTTCATCACCGTCCTGGAGAAGAAATTCGAGATCAAAACAAGGCCAGAAGCCGAACCCAAGAAACCTGAGCCAGAACCCACTTCGGTTATGGACGTAGTCAAAGAGATCGAAGCCAAGCCCACAAACAGCAGCGACCCACTTCAAAAAATCGAAGTTGCCGATAACATTGTGCCACCACAAACCAACGACTATGCAGAAGGCGTATCAGCAGCAGCCCGCCAAAACAAAGAGAACGCTCCCAGCACCAGCACCACCGCCGTCAAACGTGAACATGATGCCGAGACTAACGCAGCAATGTCGACCAAACGGCTCAAAATCAGAGACGAAGTCGAAGGCGGCGACGCAGCACCCCAGGGCGACGAAGACCGTCAAGTACATTGGCCACCACCACCAGCCGCTCAGCTCGACGCAAGTCGTCCTGAAACACAGACATCTCTCCCTTCTCCAGCCCCACCGCTCGGCAACAATCAGAAACAGTTGAACAAAAACAAACAACCCTACGAAGAACCTTTCAAATACCTCGATCCTAACCAAGAAGACTTGCAGTCTATATATGAATTCTACGATCTCTCACCGATATTCCCTCGTGACAGATTCATGGTCCGCAACGCCCTAGGCCACCCGTCCAAGACAATATACTACACCTCCGCCCTCGCACGATCCATCCTCACCGCCAACGCAAGTTCTGGAATCAAATTTGTACATTGTGGCGTTAAAATGTTCGTCAAGCAGGACGTGCAATCTGCCGAAGTCTGTCGATGGAGAATCCAAAGTGAAGGCTTGCCAGTGCTGGAAGCGTGGGTGGGTGAGAAGAGAGTTGTGAGCTTGTGGAAGAGGAGCACATTGAGGACGCTTTTGTTAGAGATGTTTCCAAAGGTGGATGGAGAGGGATGGAAAGATTTGGGCGAGATTGGGGAGAGAGTCAGAGATGTGGGGATGGGCTGTTGTGTGCTGAGGATCGAGAAGGGGGAGGGAGAGGGTGGCTTTGGGTAAGAGGTTTTCCATGTTCTGTTCGAAAGTGCAGTTAGTCATGCTAAATTAATCTCTGCAGCGAGCGCATGGTCCTCCCCCTCTGGCGCAGCCTCCATTCCCTCAACTTAATGCTGCCGAAGGAAGACCGCAAGGCCATGCTGCTGCGTCTTTTCAACGAGGACACGCCACTTATGGACCATTCAAAAGATCGCTTCACCAACAATTCCAAACCTCAGCCCAACGTTAATATCAAAGACGAGCCAAATGACATCAAAAACGAAGAAGAACCGAATGCTGACGTCAAAGACGAGATGGCTGTTAAGGAAGAGGATGAAGAAGGGAACGTCGCGGTTCCGGAATTTGGCGAGGATGTGGAGAGGATGGAGGATGGAGCCGGGAATGAGGAGAGGCAGGATGACGTGCTGCCCAATTCTTTCAAGGAGGAAGTGGATTATGGGGTGTAGGCGCCTGCATGGCGGTTTGTCAAGTCAAAAGTTTTAGGCGAGGCCTCAGCCTGTAATCGTCCAGGGCCACCATACAAAGTTTATTTTGGGCACAATTGTTGGCCTATTTGGCTATGTAGACCCAATCGTCGATCTCGGTCAACAGAAAGATATGTGTTGCCACCTTATCTCACCCACACTAATTCTTCCAATCGGGCCGATAGTGCAAGTGTTCGCCAACCCAACTTACGACCCAACTTTCTTCAAGTATAGAGAACAACCCCAGCCCATCTCTTTCTTTCTTTTTTCAAGTGACGTTCCAGCTCATGCTACTTGTCGTGATCGTCCCCGTCGGTTTGTCGATGAAAGCCCATGATCATCGGCCAGAGGTACGGTAGGTTTGCATAAAGTCGTTAGTCATTCAACCATCCTCAAGAGCTTGTCATATTCCGGCCGGCCAGCAATCTGCTTTACTGTCGAGCGTGAACGGGCGAAGAGGTGGCTTGAGAAGGCCAGGTGGCGGGGATCTCTGGCGTCCATGCTGTAGGTACCGTAATACTGACACGTCAGCGGCAAGCTTGGTCAAAGTCACAGAGGGTGTCGATACCGAATTTGAGAAAGTCGGACGAGCACCAGGAGACGCGGTTGCAGGGTTGGGTCTTGAGGTATGGTCCTATTTATTTTTATTGTTGGACCGGGCAGAGGTCGGTGCCATGGCACAGCGTAGTCACTCAAAGCCTCGCTCATGATGCCCGCACCTCGTTGTTTGTGCGGCCACTAAATGGCATTTTACACGGCAGAGCCGGCAGCACCGGCCATTGTGCCCAAGCGTACACCTGTTTGTGTTTGGGATTCGGAAAAGTTTGGCCTCAGCTCTTCGTCGCAGACAACCCCAAATGGGCCTGGAGGGAAATTTGGCCAATTTCGGAAAACAAGGAAGGATCTAGCAGGTTCAGTAATCCCCCCAAAAGCGTTTCAGAAGAGGTTTCGATGCGCAGTTCCGAATTAATTTCGTTCTCCTTCGATTCCTCCGGGACTGTCAGTGGGCACTAGTGCCCCATGTTCAGGCGCACTAGAGGGTCTCCTATCATATCGGGAGCTTTGACAGCTTTGCCAGATCGAGATTACGGAGTAGGAGCTCTCTTTACCCCAGAGGCACTGAGTCTAGCGTAATTTGTGGAAAGTCTCCGAAAGTAGCACGGTCTTTCTCGGGTGTCCCAAGCCAATGGGCTCATTCTGCGAGGTACATGCATACACGCTCATTCGCGCACTTCTGATCTTCTCACACTGCGCGTGAAGGAGCTGGGAAGCTCGGCTTGCTGCAGGAAGTTCAATGTGGCTATCCGTGACGGGGTTGAGAGCGTTTCAAACGTCTCAGGTTTGGAGATCGGTATAAATTTAGAGGGAAAAGCAAAGACAGTTGGCCCGGAACATGCATATGCGGATGCTGCGACCTAGTCAAAAGACATACCAAGAGGTCGGCAAGGCAAAAGCAGGCGTACGGGAGCAGCATGTTGACAGAAATGATCATCTGGGGTGAATTTTAGAGAGGAATGAATGGATGTGGTGGGCATGGATGTCGGAAGCATGGCGGCGTACAATAGTAGCGGTGCACAACTCGAAAGCCGGGAAATAAGAAAACGGTGTGAGAAGAGCAGGGGTTCGGTGCATGAGAGATCATGCATGAGAATTTTATTAAGATAGCCGTCGCTGCCCTCCACGGCTCAGCTCCACGACCACAAACCTTGCTCGTGGCTTGGGCTAGCTATCCGGGAAGTCTGCTGGTTAATTCATGACCTGTCAACGATCATCTAGTGCCCGCGAGGAGAGTTAAATCCAGCGCTTGAGCAAGTAGATGATCCACAGCACATTCTGTACTAACCTCTTCAAGTTCTCTGAAGGTTAAATATGGCAGTAATTGAAGTTTCGGGCTCCCAAATCACGGGTCATGGTAGTCTGCTCTTGAAGTCCAATGACTTGTTATCGACGAAACAATTGCATAACTGATATTGTTTGCAAGCTTATCCTTCCACAGTGCCAGTATCATTGAAAACGGTACCACTCATGCAGAGCTGCATCTGGGGCTGGGGTTTAGGTCCGAGGAGATGGATGACTGATGATCAGTCTGCAAGGTGCAGCAGCATAGCCTTGATAGTACGAGTGTGTTCACCGTGAATAAAACATCCATGTGACCTTATCAGCCAATGAAGAGCCGACTTTTGTGTCAAGGACCACGATGTTGCAGCAAACCGGTTCCCAACGAAGCGGTAGCTTAAGCGCTTGGCCCCCATGAATTGAAAACCATCACCGTTCTTTTCTATCCTTCACATTTCGTGGGCTACTTTGCGTCTGGCTTCAAAGGAAGGTCTTCTGGGAAAGGCACTGCAGGGTGAGCTGAGCCGTGGTCGACTCTACCCAATCCATTCCCCTGTCGGAGTATGCCGTCCGCCAAGGAAATAGGCGACATGCAGAAAAGTCACGACAAGAATACGCTACTTGTGGCATCCTGATTGGTGTTTCATAGGACCATTGCGTGACCGATGCGTAGCCTTGCTTTAGGGGTAATAAGATGAAGTACCAGAGAGCAGGAAAGAGGCGCTCAAGGGATGTGATGAGCGCTGTAAGATTGAACATGATGGCGGTCTATCAAAAATTTCAATAGTGATAAGCGTGTCGTTCGGATCTAATCCTTTCGCAAATGATCCTATAACAGATTAATCAAGCTTTTCACGGTAGGTAGGGCTGAAGGACGAGTTCGGCTAGGTCAAATCCTCGGGTGCCCAATAGTAGTAGGCTAGTAGCAGTTAGGAATTGTGTTCTGATCCTGGCGGAGGCGTAAGCCAGGTTGAGCCTGAGGGGACTCGGGGTTCTCGCGTTAACCAGCTTCAGAGGCTCAGAGCTGCCTATAGCCCCATGCTGCATGATATAGAGAAGGGTGGCTCGGGTGGGTGAAAAAACCAAATGGCGTATGTCGCCTCCCGAGGTGGTTCCTAACTTCCTTTCTCTAGCTGCAGTGCTGTGGCTGTGATCCCTGTCGTTTGCCGCGTGCTTCATGCACGACAGGCATGCGCTGGAAACTGATCCATGGCAAGTCGAAACACACTGTCGCAACCACAGTTCAAGATTCCGTGCCATATCGGAAGTTGAAAAGCACACTCTCGGCGATCCAACCTGTCAGGGGGCATTCATGGAATCGAGCAGAGGGGGAAAGTGATCAGCAAGTTGAAAAGAGAGCTGAAATTTGGCCCTCGAGGTAATGAAAAGGTAGGTACATAGGGAGGGAATGCTGTTCGTCATACTCATCACATCATGTGATGGATTAGACCAAGGCGGCATCTGGGTAGCTCTTTTTCCTCTCTGAGATTCCCGCACTCTCCTTAATTTCCATTGGAACCGCTGACCAATAGGACTTGTCCGCCCCATAGATCATCTAAGCGATGCTTTCAGAGCACCTCTACTCATTACCTAGTTCCATTATTATTGGCAACGGGTCACTAACCGCATAGAAAGGCGTTAGAATCATAAATATGATAATAATAGGTATTCAATTTCACGCTCTCACGTTGAGCCTGACAGTGATACAACGGTCCCGCCTGATCTTCCTTTTCTTGACCGCTCTTTAACCCTATCCAATCGCAACCGTGAGCGGTATTATGATACCTAGGCCGCGTCTTCTAGGAGAGTGAAGGATGTAATTGTATGGCAATGGTACGGTCAAAGCGCTCTACGGGAATACGAGAATGTTGAGGGCATCACGATCGTCATCATCGGTACTTTTTTTTTGTCTTTTTTTTGGTTGTATTTCGGTGACTCTGCGGTCTGAAGAGATGGTTGTACTTGCCACCAACCCCTTTCATTTCCATGAGATTTCCTATTTCTAAAAATCTAAAATCTAAAGTAGAAAAGTTTTTAGAAAAGCAAACAAGGTTCAAGAAGCCGTTGAATCCCCCGGCTTAAGGCTGCGGACCCGAGTCCCCCGGAAAAACCTCTAGGGCCCACGTTCTAGGCTGTAGACTGTGGTACCTCACAGTACCTGTCCATGATTAGTGCCCCATGCAAGGCAGCGATGCAGCGATGGTCCCTGGAAAAGGACCCGAGAATCCGTTTCGCACTAAAATCCAGCCGCTAACCCGGGGGCAATGACCAGCATGCTTCTTAGCTTTGTTTAGCAACTTACCAAGCACCAAAGTGCCGGAGCGATGCTTCTTCCAACGTGGATCCTTTTGGCCTTTTTCTTTCTTTCTTTCGGCTCTCCTTCCCTTCCTTCCCCTTGTTTTGTCGTTTAGATACCCATGGGTACGACATGGGCTGCCATCCCTCTCTGCTCGCCTGAAATCGCCTACGCATGTGTACTGATCCGTCGCCAAGCGGTCATGGGACTGGGTGACTGGACTCTCTCACTAAAGAAATGCACAGCAAAGATCTTTCCACCGCTACTTGATCCTCTTTACGCCAATGGGAATGGAGCTTACGGGGGTACGGCGGAATAGCGGTCCAGCATGCTCACCGCACACAAGAGAACAAAAGCTATAAAGTTCCGGGCCTATATCCGTCATAATGAACTTTCTACTTTGTCCTTCCCCGTAATTGACTATACCATCAACCTCACATGGCCGTTTCCCTGTCAGTGTTGTTAATTCAAAAAAGGGTTTTCGCTAACCTACGCCTTTCCACGTGAGGCCGGTGTTACTAGACGGTCTTTGACTCTTTCCTCGATTCTTCCTGCTAGTTACCAAACTACTGGGTTCCCTTAAAAACATTAACATTGAATGGTCGCTCCCCTAGAGCGCCCCTTGACCCTTCTGACGTGCAATCTTCAGTCCCTAACTTTTTACCTTCGACGTCCCTGCATCGTGGCTGAAGATTCCCGCTGTTTCTCTCTTCTTTCTTGACATACTTAAAGCCTGCGTGCCTTGTACAACTCCGTCTAGCTGTCAAAACTATTCACCAAAGGTCAATATGACTTCAACAACACTAGCTCGCCGGTTCCAGCCTGTCGGCAAGACTCAAACAGCCCCGTTCCCATGGAATCAACTCATCATCCTTGGTATGTCGCCCTCTCACTCGATGAACACAGTTCAATGCCATCCCCATTGAATGCCATCACCTGCTAAAACGTTGAATTACTGTTTGATTCATTTCCCATCATCGTCTCAAACTACGTCTTGGCTAACATCAACCCTCTCAATTAGCGTGCGTTCGCATCTGTGAGCCAATCGCCTTCATGTCCATCTTTCCATATGTCTACTACATGATCGTGTCCTTCAATATCACCTCCGACGCCCGCCAGATTGCAATCTACGTTGGAATGGTCACATCAGCATTTACCCTCGCGGAGTTCTCGTCTGGTTATGCCTGGGGTCGAATCAGCGACAGGGTTGGAAGAAAGCCGGTCCTTCTCACTGGGCTGGCAGGAACAGCGCTCAGTATGCTGGTATTCGGATTTGCTCCAAATCTACCGCTTGCGCTAGTAGGGCGAGCCCTGGGAGGATTACTTAATGGGTAAGGGTCCACAAAGCCTTTCTTCCTTCCTTCGGCTGGACTTTTAGCTGACGTGATTTTCAAGAAATATGGGAGTCATCCAAACTACAGTTGGTGAGATTATCAAGGCCAAGGAGCATCAAAGTAAGTGAAAATCAACATGGGAAGACGTAGCTCACGTCGAGTAGCTCGAGGCTACACTATCATGCCATTTGTCTGGTGCCTTGGGTAAGTCAATATCACCTTTGGCATCGATTTTACTAAAGGATACTATGAAGATCAATTCTAGGCCCTTCGCTTGGCGGAGCCTTGGCTCAACCTTGCGAGTCGTTTCCTACCTTATTCGCCAGAGGAACGCTCTTTGACCGATTCCCATTCTTGCTACCTAATCTTGTTTGCGCTGTCGTTATTGTATTTGGAGTCTTGGTCGGTGTACTTTTCTTGGAAGAAACTCACGAGAAGATGAAAGGTCGCCGCGATTGGGGTATTGAAGCGGGAAGGTGGCTCCTCGCCCATTTGCAGACCAGAAAAGCAGACCGAATCATCGTGGACAAAGCTGGCGAGGCTAACATCCAGGAGCAATTCGCACTCCTACGAGACGAAGAGCCCCCAGGATACAGAACGACTGAAGGCTCACCTTGCCAGCCCTCAACCCCATCCCGTTCTCCAAATGCTCTGCCGGCGGACGCAAAGTTGGGAGGCGTACGAGGATTGAAGAGCAAGCCGCGAGGAGCCAGGAAAGCCTTCACGAAGCAGGTGATCCTGAACATCGCTAGCGTTGGTTTTCTCGCATAGTAAGAGCATCCCCACGCTTTATGCCCGCTATTATACTGACGTCAGTACAGTCACTCAATATCCTTCGATCAGCTCATGCCAGTATTTCTGAGCGAGCCGATCTCGACAGAGCCAACACACCTGCCCTTCCATTTCAGTGGTGGTTTTGGCCTCTCGTCAGAGACAATAGGCTTTATGCTATCTGTGCAAGGCGGCTATTCTATATTCGCTACGCTATATCTGTACAAGATCGCTGCAGACCATTTTGGTACCCTGAAGACGTATCGCTTTGTCCTAATAACATGGCCATTACTATACCTTCTCGTGCCGTACTTGGTCCTTCTACCAAAACGACTTCAGATGCCCGGGATCTACCTATGCCTCCTCTGGAAGATAACAGCTCAAGTTTTCGCCTTTCCGTCGAACTCAATACTTGTCAGAAACTCAGCCCCTTCTTTGATGGTTCTAGGGATGATCAACGGTGCTGTAGCATCTACTGCGAGTCTGGCCCGGACTCTCGGTCCAACGGTGAGTGGTCTGATCCACTCTTGGGGTCTAGAAATTGGCTCCACCGGCGTGGCTTGGTGGGCGTGTGGTATTATCAGTGTTGTAGGAGCGCTGGAGAGCCTCTGGATTGAAGAAGGTGCCGACGTGGAGGTTGAAGAGTGCCTAGCAGATGAGGCTCTGATCGATCCTCTTGCCATCGATGCTGCCATCACCGCCGCCTGGGATCTCCCGCAACGCCTCGAAGAAGGCGGTGTTCACATACGCCAATCAGATTCGAAGCTCAACCTCCTCTAGCATACGGATCGATGCCTCGTTTGGCAGGACCGAGTGAGGCGCAAGCCTTGTTGTCTTACATGACTTGGCGGCCAATTGCATCCCATATGCCAGATCATTTTCGGGGCGGATCTCAGCTCTACAGCTGAGTAATAATGGACAAGTCAAAAGGTGTGTATAGGGAGGGTCATAGGCCTTGTTCAGGGAAGCGTGGGAGAAAATCCTTTTTTTGTGCATTGCATTCGGTTGAGATCCGTATACCCCCATAGATTAGCGTTATTGCTCTTCGTATCCAGGCGAGGATATGTCTATACGATGCCTGATCATGACTGCATGAATACCAAAGCTGTCACCGGTTGTTGCTCTAAACACTCTACGACATGTGCACGCCGAGTACTGATACATTCTGCCTGGAAGAAGTACCGAGGTACCAATGCTTACCTTACATGTGTCACGGAGTTAGTGGGTTGATAGGGGGAAATGATAAGGCAAGGCTGATCAGTGATCGCCTTTACATATTAGCACATATGGTAATCACATTATTAGCCCACCAGCCCGGCTTCCTTCTAAAACTGCATAGAAGCTCACTAGAATCTCGACCGAGAACGCTGCAACCTGAGGACCCTGATATCCTCCCTACCTTGCTCGTAAATAATGTACTCTACCACCAATCCATCATACATGATACCTATCAGATCCCATCATCCTTCACAGCATGCTATTTGCCTTCTTTCTTCTCATCTTTCAGTATCTTACATCCTCGAAATATGATTTCCGCCTGTTAATGTTATCATGAACACCGGCACTAAACGCCCCCGGGCCGACGAACCCTACGATTACCCTGCCCATCCTTCACTGGTCTCCAGCAACTCGACCTTTAGTATTACCTCCGCCCCTGCCAATTCCGCCGCCAGTTCTTCCTTTCGCAACGTATCGGCTTGCAATCGATGCAGGTTGCGAAAGAATCGTTGCGACCAGAACCTCCCAGCTTGTACATCATGCGAGAAAGCCGGCGTGAAATGCGTCGGATTCGACCCAATCACTAAAAGAGAGATTCCTCGCACATATGTTTACTACCTCGAGAGTCGGGTGCGATATCTTGAAGAGCTTCTCAGCGACCAAAACATCCCTTTCGGACCTTCGCACGACTTCGACCTTGGCTCTAAGCCTCTGAAAGATGAATCTACAGGTCATTCACCGCTATCGGAGCGGTCGGGCGCCAAGGAAAATGTCATCAATCGGAAAAGGACGAATACAGGGAGTGATTCGGGATCGGAATGGGAGCAGAAAGAGGAGTCAGATAAGCTGAATAAATTGGTCTCGAACATTGGCATGGTTTCAGTGCAAGGAGCTTCAGACCCGCGATTCCTAGGTTCTACAAGCGGTATATCATTCGCAAGAGTGGTTTTTGCAGCGGTCAAGAGCTCGGTACCAGGCGGTGACAGGAGTGGTCGAGGAAGCAAGCCAAGTTCAGTGGGCTCTGCCGCTGCTACGAGTGGTACAAGCATGCGGGATTCGTTCTTCGGATTACAGACCAAGCCAAACATCAAACCGGCACCGTTCCCGGACAGAGAGCTAGGCATAAGATTGGTGAACCTCTACTTCGAGCATGCGAATCCGCAGATACCCATTTTACACCGAGGCGAATTTATGATACTATTTGGCAGAGCCTACGCAGCGAAAGACCGGCGAAGATCAGCACGTGAACTCTATATATTGAACATCGTATTTGCAATTGGCGCAGGTATCATTCTGGAAGATTCATCCGCGAAGCGCTCACCGAGTTCTGGAACAAAAGGATCGACGCCGCCAGGCTTGAAGCAAGAACCCGCTTCCCCGAACCCAAAGAAGCAAAGATTGTCGAGCCAGCAGAGGCCGGCGGAAGAGTATCATGCTTCCGCGATGATGCATCTAGAATCCTTTCTGGGGTCGATGCCTGCAACTGATCGGCCCGAGGGTTTTGGTGGTGGTTTGGAGCAGTTGCAAGCAGTGTTACTGCTAGCAGGGTTTGCCTTGCTAAGGCCTGTCGCGCCGGGCTTGTGGTATATCACTGGTGTTGCCACGCGGCTGGGTGTCGATCTTGGCCTTCACTACGAGGATGGGGCAGGCCTCGATGCCACTGAAGACAGCAATGTCCTCCCAAGAGGACAGGACATCGCGATGGGCGGTGATCAATCAAATTCTGCACCTAAGGGTCTTGATCCAAAAGAACGGGGCAGACGCGAATGGGTCCGAGACCTGCGGCGTCGACTCTGGTGGTGTGTCTACTCATTTGATCGCCTTGTAAGTACGTGTGTAGGTCGCCCATTTGGCATCTCGGACGCGGTGATCACGACAGACTGGCCTAGCGTTCTCGATGATAAAGATATTACTCCCACCGGCTTCTTGATACCATCACATAATTTCAGCGGACCAAGCTACAAGCGGGTGGCACATCATTATTTCCGTCTTCGCCTCCTCCAATCAGAGATTCTCCAGGTATTGCAATATAGGCAAGCCCAACGGGTACATGCCAAGAAAGGACAGAGCAAAAGCCCATTCATGCACACCAAGATCTCTTGCCCGTTCCTCAAGCCATTTGATTCCTTCCATGCATGGCGAACAGACATTGATCGACGGCTATGGGAATGGAAAGAGAGCGCCCCCCTCCAGCAGGATACTACAGTCCAGTTTTCCATCAAGTTTTTGGAGTTGAATTACTGGCAAGCTGTCATCATGCTGTATAGGCAGTCTCTTAGTGTACCACACACTCTTGCTGGAGAAGTTGGCCCTCATATCGATGTGGAAAGCCCTATGACACCTAACGCGGACTCTTATGAAGACGAGGACGAAATCTTCCTTAAAGTTGCTGAAGCTGGTCAAAGAGTCTTAAAGCTCTACCGTCAGCTACATCGAGTGCATCTGGTCAATTACACCTACCTCGCAACGGTGCATCTGTTCATGGCTGGAATTGCCTTTCTCTACTCTATCTGGCATTCGCCAACTGTCCGCAGCCGTCTGGTAAGTACCCAAAGCATCACCAGACCATCTAAGCTGACAGCCGACAGACTCTGGACGACGTCGACTTCACCGTCCTCGCAGCTACCTCAGTCCTAGGCGATCTCATTGACAAATGCCCACCCGCCGAAGCCTGCCGCGACGCCTTTGAGCGCATGAGCAAAGCGACCGTCAAGATGTGCGTCTCAACCACCGGCTTCGGCTCTCAAGTCAAATTCGCGAGGCAAGGACAAGACGACGATTCTCCGATCCTACCACAGCACAAATTCGACCAGCGCATCCCACCTTCCTCCACCTTCTCAACCATAGGCTCTCGACCACCACCCCAGTTCGACTATGACCTCAAAAATCTCTTCACAGATGACGCACAGAACGGCCGCATGTTCCACCGTCCGTCTCAAACCTGGCAAACACCTCTACTAAGCATCGCCCCAAACCAAGCACCTACATACGCCTATACACCTTCCGACGCCTCCACCCCCTCCGCGCTCTCCACCACTACGTCCAACGCCCAAAAAACCCAAATGTCACCTCCAAATCAACCTTTCGACTCTTCCCTCCTCCCCTCCTCCTTCCCACCACCCGGCAATGACATGAACCACGGCCCCGCCGACTACGATAACTATGACTTCGATTTTCTCATGAACAACGACACTACCAGCACCGCTGCTGTGTTTAGCGGCGATGTTGCTGCTAACTTAGGGTTTGATGGACAGCATGACTGGGCTGATGTTGGGAGCCAGGTGCCAGACTTGTTTGGGGGCTTCTTTTTCGGACCGCCGGCCGGTGGAGAGGGCGGAATGGATGGCGGTGGAGGGTTTGGGGGTGCAAGTGGTGGGGGTTTCGATGAGGGTATATGGGCTGGACCGGATTAGATGGGATGGAACGGATCATAAACTTTGATGGCTGTGAGAGCATTGGATGTGATGATGGATGATATGATTTATGTTGAGCGAGTTGTCTTTCAAGCGAGATTAGATTGACGGGGATGGAAATGTCTGTGCATTTGATACCAACAGACTCGATTGTGCTATCCGTCACAGATAAGTAAGATACTTCGCCCAAAGACACAGACCGAAACGAAGTCGTTGAAATGTCTCAGACATAATGAGATAGTATGCAGGTTCCTTCCTTCACCCTCCCGAGATCCGAAAATTACGCCTTCATATGTATCTGATAGTGGGTTCGGCAGTTCCATCTCAGACATCGAACATGCCAGTACGGGCATAGTACGAAGCGTTGAAGTTGACGTTGGCCCCCTGCTCTCTCACTCTCTCACGCTGCTTATTTGCGGATACAATGTCTCATCTGCTAGATGAATCGATTCATGATGATGTGCTATATAGATACATATAGCAGTTCGCCAGGAGAAAGAAGGAGGGGATGACGGAGAAACACGATTACTCATACATTGTGAGAGTGTAAGACTCCAATTTTATATCACTTCTCCATTATGAAATATATATAAAATAAGATATGAGCCCTTAGAAAGTAGTATGGTCCAGCGATAGCGAGCATTGTCCTTTGAAAGACTGACTTCGACCAGCACCACCAATGAATCACCTCCACTAGAATGGAGTAGCTCATGCGCCAGAATACCTGCTGCTGTAATAATCAAGAGAGCTCCCTGATAGTAGCTTTGTAGGTCGAATGTCATTGCTCTTGGCACTGCCCCTTCCCTTAATGGTCGAACACAATCACGGGTGAGTTCTGCTTTTAGCTTGTCACGCAACGAGCGAATGGGATCGGTCCGAGACGATGCTAGAGTCATGGGGGATATGAGTTTCATTTCTGTATCTGTCATTTGGTTTTCATCGCGCGAGAGTTCCGCCAGGGCCCTCTGGCACTTACAATTGCAGAGCGCGCTGGACCGCTAACGACAGCAACCAATGGCGAATTCGCTTTGGCACTGCCCATTGCACTATTCGAGAGTTGCCACAATTTTGCGGTGGCGTTCCAAGCGGATTCCCTAATGATATTGTCTACGCCCTGCCAATAGACTCGGTACTGTATGATGCCATTGGTGCCGTTCCAAGCGATCGAGGCAAGGCTAGAGGTGTCACTTATCGCAGCGTGATTGCTTGGCGGCACATTCGAGATATTGGCATGTGCTGATGGATCCTTGCCCCGTCCGAAGACCAAGCCCACTGGGACGGCGATTACCACGGCCATCATAAGAAGCTTCGCCCCGAGCAGAATCCAGAAAGTCCTCCGTGGAATTCCACATATCGTTCTGCCATCTTTCCAGGCACCACGACCCTTCTTTTCTGTAAGGAGAGTCCCAAAACTGCGAGCCAACGATGCATCTGGCTCTATCGAAAAAGCTATGGATGAGTTATTACGTTAGTGAAGTCTCGTGGGGGGATTAATTCCGGCGCATCGGATGGATCGCTGGATAGTCGCGGTGTAATTGGTTCCAGTCCAGACTCCGACCGCACCTGAAGAGGATCCTTCGCCTCGCGTGACCAATGAATCCATGCCTGTATTCTTTGCGGCTGTGGAACAACCTCCAAGGTACTGTAGTATTCAGTGTTCGAGAAATAAGAGCCATTCGAAGTGACTATCCTGAAGTCTTGGGCCCTTGGTGTCAATCACTATCGCGAAGCTGCTGGCGATGACGGACTGGGAGGCCCACGCCTTTTGAGACATGATGGAGACCTGAGGCGATCATCTTGGACTGTGAGCTGAGCAGCCGCTGGAAGCTTTAAGTTTTCTTTCCAAGATCGAAATGCCAATGTGAATACAAGGATGCAATATGAAATAGGAGCATATAGAATTTTTGTTTGCCAGGGCTGGCTGTTGCTAGCTTTCCCTGCCTAGATCACGTTGAGGTCGCTCCATGAACGCGGGGCCTTATTGACCAGAAGTGGATAAGGGGTGAGTTGGAGGAGTAGTCGTCGCTTCAGATCTCAGGGGGAAAGATCTAATGGTGTCTGGTGGTGTGATAAAATGCAGGGCGGCACAAGGATAGCTAGCCATCTTTGCTCTAGCGTATATTAATGCAGATGAATGGGTCTCCACACATTTAGGATTTATTCGCAAAAGCCCATTAACGAATTTGTGACATTCTCACAAGTCGCACTTCACATCAAACGATGACACACGCTTGAATTAAACTGTCGCCTACAACCCTAACCTTTGACGTACTTACTCCCTCAACTTGATGCAATAACCTGCGACCGGGTGCTTGCATTACTGCAAATCTCACCGCCATAATGGCAGATATCGCAACTCCTTCCGCTGCCACCATGTCTACAATAGATGCCGGCTCAGAACCATCTCAGAAGCCTCAAAAAACAAAGCCAGAAAAGCCAGATGAACAGATTTATAGAGAGAGTCTTGGAAAGGCACAGAAGGAGCATGCAGCTGCACAAGAAAAAGTGGTACGTTTGTCAAACTCGAAAGTACTTACCCATTATCGTAGTCCAATCGGCTCACACGACCTAGGATGCTATCAAGGCCAAGATCGATCTCGCTCAACCTCAAAATAAGGACTCCCCCTCCGGTAAAAGACAGCAGGAGCTCAAAGCGCAACTACAAAATATAAAACAGCAACAGTCTGGCTTCAAATCATCTCGCGGTGGTATACAAGACAAAATTGTAGGTTTTGATGCTCGCCTGAAGTCTCAAATTGCAGAACAGAAGACAAAGCGAAGCCAAGTGGCTTGGAGGAACACCGGGGACATCGATCAAGAGATACAACGTCAGGAAAAGGTAGCGGAATCAAGCAACGCAACCTTGGTCGATCAAAAGAAAGCTATAGCAGAGATCTCGAGCCTACGGAAGCAGAAGAAAGCCTTTGGTGGTTTCGATGAAGCCCAAAGAAGTATAGATAAAGTCAAGGCGGATATCGCAGAGCTGAGGAAGCAATTGGATAATCCAGAGGCTAAAGCGTTAAGTCAGAGATATGACGAGGCAGACCGGGAGCTAAAAGCCATCAAAGCTGAGCAAGACGAAGCGTACAAAGGGTTGAAGTCTCTTCGGGATGAGCGAATTAAGGCGTATGCCGAACAGCAGGAGAAATGGGCTGCGATGAAAGAAATCAAAGACCAATACTTCAAGGCGAACAAGGCATATCGTGACTGGGACCAAGAGCAGTACAAGATGAGATTAGAAAAGCAGAAGGCTGAGCGGGATGCGTACCAGAAAGAGAAGCGAAGAAAGATCGCGGAAAAGAAGTTGGAAGAGGCCAGTGAGCCTGCCTATATGGATGAGATACTGACAGCGGAGGGTCTGATCCGGTACTTCGACCCATCATCACCTGAAGCATCAAAATCTCTACGAGGGCCCAGTGGGTTTGCGGCTGAGGCACAAAGAAGTGTGGATACAAATTCCGACTTTAAAGGAACGAGAGTATCCAAGAAGGAAGATCGCGAGGATACCTATTTCATGGGCACTGGTGGCAAGAAGGGCAAGAAGGGGAAGAAGGGGAGCGCTGCTGGCTCGCCTGCACCTGGGACGCCTGCCGAGGGCAAATTCCACCTGAGCATTGGCATCATTGAAGAACTCGCCAAGGTGAATGTAGAGCAGCCGATGAGCCAGGCTGGTGTACCTGCTGTCGTTGAGAAGCTCAAGGTGAAGAGGGATCAATGGAAGAAAGACCAAGGAAAGAAGACTCAAGAGGTACGTCTTCATCTGACTTATCCAATTGCACAATGCTGACACATGGCAGAACATTGAAAAGGCGCAGAAAGAGATTGATCGTCTCGAAGCTGAAGCCAAAGAACCTCAACCTTCGGCCTCCACCCAGCGAACCCACGATCACGCCAAGAAACCTGCTACAGCCAATCATTCAGTCAATGGTACTGCACCTGCTGAGACAGAGCTTGCGCAAGAAAAAGATACTGCCGCGGATGTAACCGAGGACCTCAAGAAGGCCTCTATTGAGGACAAGGAGGAGTGACCATGGCATATCTGCCTTATAATTGAACCTCACGCATGCATTCTGCCGAATCTAGAGAGGCGTGCATCATCATTGAGCGAATATATTCATGTCTTGTAAGAGCTGATGCCCGTCATACTAAAGGCTATCATCGAAATCAAAAGATCATTCAAGTCCGAAATAAACATCACCACCACCAGACGCCTTTCTTATGCATACATTCTTTTGATCGTCATACCTTCTCCATTTCACTCTTCCCTTCTCCTCTCGCCCCTCCACCTCCTGTCTCCGCTCCTCCTCCCCACCCACAAACTCCACTAAATCAAGAAATCCAAACAACAACAACAAGCCAAACTCGCCATCACCGCCGCACATATCCCCTCCCCAGCCCCCGACCTGCCTCCCCTCCCATCCGCATAATACCCCTGAGGCGCCTGCTGGTAGTACATGCCCCCCTGCGGTGGGTATCCTCCATAACCGCCCTGGGGAGGGTATCCGTAGCCGCCTTGCGGTGGTCCGTACCCCTGCTGCTGCTGCTGCTGTTGTGGGTATCCGCGGTCTTGGTTCGGGTATCCGACCTGGTTGGGCGGGTTGCCGCCGTTGTATTGGTAGGGTGCTGGAGGGCCGTAGTAGGGCCCAGCGTCTGTGTGAGCGGGTGAGGGGTAGGCGGGCGGAGGGTATTTGTTCGACATTGTTTTCGTTGGGGTTCGGGTGGGGATTGAAAGCCCGTTGGGGACGTGTAAGGAAGGGAGTGTGGTTCTCGACGGGGAGGAGGATGTGGGGTGGCGATGTGGGGGGGTTCAGAGCGAGGTGGTGGGGGGAAGTGAGCGGCGAGGTTGGCGGTGGTGAGGAAGGTTTGTGTGTTGAGATATAGTGAGTTATCAGGAGGGAGAGGAAGAACGGAATAAAATGAAAGTGAAGCAGCCTCGTGAAATGTGAATTACGTGAAGAATCTCGCAGCCGCGTCAGTGGATCTGAGGCAGTGGCGGAGCTCTCGGTATTCGGCCGGAGGTGGCGGGGCAAATGGCGGAACAAAGAGCGTGGTGAGCGCGCCTTGATGCAAAATTTTATGAGAACAAAAGGGACAGGAGTTATTTCCAAGTGAAGTAGTACTTTCGTTATTTTGAGAAAGGTTTGAGAAAGGTGGTAAATATCACTGCTTGATTACTCTGATTGAGCAGAGTTGGCCGATCAAGTCCGAGCAGAGGCCAGGTATGAGAGAGCGTGTACACATATCTAATGAAGAACATGCTCAGAACATCGAATGACAGTCAATCTGGAGTAACGGTCTGGCCATTCGAGCCAATACAAGAAGACTGAGACAAATATGTCAAGTGTCGCCGAAGCATTGCTGAAATCATGAATCAAGCCGAATCCGGTCCCCTATTGTACATTTGGATTTCTTGAACGCCTGGTAGATCTCTATATTTGCATCCTGTTCCCCTTCATTCAACGCGTTAAAGCTATCATCCAATCGAGTTCCGCCGCCACTACTGTGGCCATGTTTCAAGATCTGGGAATGTCTGTTCCATCGATCTTGATGGTGGGCGGAGCGCGGTATCAGAGGGTGTAGAAACCTATAGCGAACCGTAAATATTCGCAGAGGGTTTTCGAAAGCGTGCTATTTGTATGTCGTATCCATCTCGGGATTTCGACCCTTTCATCTCCGCACTCTCCTGAATTTGTCGGTCCCTCCACCGAAAGCTTCCGGATCGACAGCCCTATAACCACTCGGCTTCTTGCTCCTCCGGGGCGGTAGCTCGTCATGCTCTTCAATCACCTCCACAAATGCATCTTCTCTTGGTGGCGGAGGCGCTCTCCTTACGGTTTCTTCCACAATGATGGTTTCCCTCCTACTCGAACTCCTCCGCGGCGACCGCGGCGACGGCGTGCGTTCTCGCCGAACCTCTTCCATCACGACTTCACTTTCGGACCTACTGGATGCAACAGTCGGCCTTCGTGGCGATGATCTCCGAGGAGAAGACCGGCGCACTGAGGGTGCTCTGCGGGGGGGCGACCGCGAACGCCGGCGAATGACTTCTTCTTCCACGATCGACGAACTGCCTTGGGCTCCACCCAAGCCGAAACACGTGTATATGAGCCAGAGGATGAGGAGGAATGCGGCTACGGAACCGAAAACGATGCCGACTATTGAGCCAGGTGAGGGGCCGGAGTTGAGTCCGGAATAGGTGGCAGGGATGATGGGGTTGGCGGTCGCTGTGACTGTGGTTTGCCGTCGGAGTAGGGACACGAGTGTGCGGGACAGTGAGGTCGTCCTAGTCGGTAGGATAGGACTGTCTGGGGATGGGAGGCGCGGGGCAAGGTTGTGGAATGATGGCAGAAGGGATCGGAGTTCGAGAGGATGTCGGAGCAGTGATATTGGTACTGCGGATGACGGGTGGAGAGGAGGCATCGTGCCCAAGGTCGAGGAATGTGTGGATTTGGCGGGTTAGCTGCAAACTGCAGGTTTCTTCTGCGAGCAGCCGTCGGTTGAAAGGGCGGTTGCTGTCTAGACCGAGTAGTCGCGCAAATGGCGTAAACAGTTATTTCAGTGAGGGTTATGGTTCAAGCGAACGACATGAAGTTGAAAATGGAGGTATACATAAAAATCAGATGGTGAGCTGCAGAAGAGAAGGTGAGACAACATGATGGGAATTGGGCAGCAAAGTTGCATTGCCTATCCGTGTAGTGCGTCAATGAGGTGGCCGGCTAAAATGCGGGAGGCTGGTGACGCTAAGATTGAGCGAGAGGAACGATCTTTCCAACTCACAGCCTCAGCATGGACCTTGGTTTTTATTACTCTTATCGACGGGAAATGACGGCTTCCTTGGAAGTATTCAAGTATGGAAGTATGGCGTCGCCAAGGTGAATACTCATGATGGGTTACGTTTTCTCTATAAAATACTCTCTGTACTCCGGCCTAACGAACGAAATGTCCAACAAATATCAACGCCTCAAACGTCCTGGCCGGCTTAACCACGATGATTATGTTGCTTGACCGTACCTCGCATTTTCAAAACGCCCTTCGCCCCAGACTTGCTTCCCATTGTTCCTTGTTTCCCTCGTCGTACGTCAAAAACACGTCTTCACTCACGAGCATGTAGTCCGAGTTGACTGGCGCGTATGCATACTAGAGTCCAATAACGTCGATTATCACAGTCTCGGGGCAAACGAGTAGGTAATATACCAGCGGACGCCGCCCGTGTGGGTGTGTTAGGGGCCGAAGAAGCCACAGTCACCGATTTTGGACCGGTAAATGCAATGCTAAAGATCTACAACCGCGAATTAAGTCTTAAAGCACGGAGAATGGGCTGCAGAGGTATGACCAAAAGCCAAAGACGAAGATATGCGCACTAAGTCTCACGAAAATCCGAAGAAAAAGAGAATGCTTTTGGTAGTACTTTCGAGGATACCATGTAGTACGGTATAGAATGGAGAAGATCAATTGGTCTGGTCCCATGTTTGATGGGGAAATTGGATGATGACAGGCACTCTTGGACTTGAAGCTAAACCAACGGTTCCTTTGCTGTTTGCACAGATTGTAAGGAAAACGATCGAGCCCTCCTGGGTCTGACAATGCTGCTCTTGGGAGTCGTTCCAGGCTCCTCCCAGCTCTCCTCGCTTTCCTTTCTTTTGGAACTAATTTTTGCTGTATTCTCCGCTAAAGAGCAAACTTCTACGCTTAACGCAGAACCGGCAACTCCTTGAACCGCAAAGTGGGCTCAAGTATGATCGTCATGCCCGGCCTAATGGTACCCGCTCTCGTTACCACAGCCATTATTCCAGCTTTCCTCTTCAAAATACTATTCTTCTCACCGCCGCGCAAAACGCATTTTTCCTGCAGACCCGGCCGGAATTTCTCCACCTTCTTGCAAGGGTGTCTCAGACCTGTGACTGTGATGATCGCGTGCTCTCCGAGGTAGTCCTTCCTGGTATACCATGAATAGCTTAGAAGAACAAGGTTGATGCAGGCCATGGTACCCAGCACCATGGAATGCAAATTGCTATCAATGCCTAGAGACACTAGAAGGGCTCCAAAGAGTATGATAGGCCAAGAACCGACCATATACACAAACAATGATTCCTGCAAAGAGTCACTGATGACCAGAGCTATTCGGTGCCAGGAAGTGCCATAACCCATAGTAAAAAATACAGCCTCCAGTAGCAGGCTGACGACGAGGTATTTGAAGAAGAGGGATGAAAACTCATGGAAGACACGCAGATTTCGACTGTCGAACTTTGCCTGCGTGTGCTTCTTGTCCACGAAGCGAAGCTTTGTGCCATTGCCAAGCGCCAGGAGATCGATGCCAGTGGTGGTGACGTTTTCGCCCATTTGCCCTGGCTGGATGCGAACACTGTCTTCTCCATGAAAGTCAGGCTCGTTGAATAGCTCTGACTGAATAAGATGCACTTGGCGCAGGTTGGGCTCCGATGCGTGATCTTTCAATCGCCAGAGGTGCTGAGTGGTTTTGCCGAGGTGGCAGTCACCTTCGACGCCAAGACCCTTCAAGAGCGTGATGGAGGGTTGAGAAGTCTTGGAGAAGCCATGTTCGGGGCTAAGGTGGACTCCAAGGACTGACATGATTGGGTAATATTAGTATTTGTGATAGTCGGCGTTGGAATGTGTAGTGATTTTTGGAAGAATATTTGTGGATTGATCAGCCGCTGAATTCCAGAAGAGAGGTACCGGTTGGTCCTTTGTGTTGATGTAAACAAAGAATGACACAGCAAATACGACATGAGATGTGTTGTGCATTATAGACAAAGACCAGGCTTGGGGTAAACTGTTAGACAATAGGAAGGTTGCAGAGTCATTTTTGTACGTTGGCAATGAGCTAAAACGTGGGATTTCTGCAAATTAGATTCACTCTTCTCAATTCTTCGCCACAGTCATGGACGAATAGAATGCTGATGTTTGAACTTCTCTCGACTGGGCTAGCGTGACCGCCCCTAGCGTTAAGGTACCTACTCTTAGGTACCCGAGGTACCTTACTGTCGCAGTGTTAAAATTCTGGGTTCACCTTCTTTTTAAAAACAATTAAGCAACCTACACATCACATACCCGAATCTTGACAGATATCTAAACCCCCCTCGTTCCAATCACAAATCTCGCTCATATTTGAACGTCGACAGTCAGCTAATAGATCCGTTGGGTGACCAACTGCATAATCCTGTCTATCAGCCTATTTCTCACCTACAAGCAGATATAAAATCAGACTCAAGGTCATTGCCATAAACACAAAGCTTTGAAGGCCAAAGCTTTGGAATTATCATGCTGACAGTTCCAACTCAACCTAGCAAGTCCGAACCATTGCCCTGGCTCTCAAAGTTGGCTAGTTCAACCACCCTCCTCAAGCTCTCGCCTTGGAGACCCGGCATCAGATCTAGTCCTGCATGCTCCTTAGCGAAAATATCACAGATACGATTGCCGCGAATGTGACCCGCCCACAAGAACATGGCTGATTCCTCACCAGTCGCCAACTCCACTCCGAAGCCTTTGCGTATTACTACAACGCCAACAACTTTCAACTCTCACTCTGTGATCCTACCTACTCCCCCGACGAATACCTCCATGGCGATAACATCCTGGTGAAACGCCTCGGCAGCATGCGGAACCTCCACAGGGAAATTAGGTCCATGAAGTGCAAGCCGGTCGGCGACACTAGCGAGGACGTCTATATTCTGCAATATGGGATGGAGCTTCGGTGGAAACACTTCATCAAGGAGCTGACTGATGTCCACGAGGGGCAGGTGGGATGGCTGCTCAGGAGCCTGGCCATTGTGGATCGTTAGACGCCTCATAAATGCCAGCACGAGAATTGAGCGTTCTAAAACGTATTGTTGATCTAGCGAGCAAGCTGGACACTCTTCTCCAAATTTGGGGAAGGCGAAAGAGGTCAAACGGTCTATACGCTTGTTAATATTTCGGTATTGAAGATCTGCCTGATGGCATCACGAGTCATAGAGCTCAGGGCCAAGGACATCATGAGGTAAAGGCATGATTTGCACTAGACATGGCTCTTGAAGTAATCCTTTACTAGCCTACTTTACTCCTCGGTTTGGCAGCTCACTTGAGCGAAATAAAACCTCGTCACATGACATGGCTAGGGACTAGTACGCCACCAGTATGGCAGGCGAGAGACAATTGAAGCTTAATCTATAAGGGAGTGAATGGAGGTGACTTCGTTATATGACCCATTGCTGCAGTTCGTAAGGAAAAGACACCATATTCGACAAATTTTTCAAGAATAGCATGCGGAAATATCCAACCATCAAACAATTACAGATGCTGCAATCTTCGAAATCTCGAAAGTCGCTTTGAGAAATGCTGAGTCGCCTATCCTCGGTGCAAAGGCGATGGTTCTCACTATTCGCGCCTTGATACACGCGCGCTAGTCAGCCTTCAAACGTCCAGGGGCATTTGGAGCCAATCATTTCAAGATCAGCACCTGATCCCCTGCCATTCTTTATCCACTCATAACTTGTGGCCCCCTCCAAACCCAGATTCCATCTGACGGGCACCGGCAAGTTCTCAGAATCCTCTTCAACTCCCGGAATAATCACATGTGTGATCAATTTAGCAAGACGTAGGTATGACAGATTGGGTAACGCCTCATGGCACATGGCCCCAATCTCTGACCAGGAATTCACGCTATATCCAGGGTCGAAGGTCAATTTTCTCAATTCAAGTTCCCTTAACGTTGCACTGTGTCGGATGGCAATGGTTTGCAGTCTACGCACTCGCAGGGAACAGTTGACGAGCCTCAAGGAGCGTAGGTGGGGAAAGAAGCTCTGATCGGCATCGTTCTGGGGATCGATGAGGAAATCGTCAATGTATAAGGGATCCGGGCTCGTCGTTGAGTGTTCTTCTGCGTATTCTTCTGTACGGTCTCCACCACTTGCAAACGCCAGCTGTAACGACCTGAGCTGTGTAAGTCTTTTAAGCGTGGAACGTATTGTCCCAATTGCCCTACGATCACCTTCAGAATAGGGAGCCTCGCTGAACATGTAGCTGCCGCGGTAATCCAGGTCCAAATGCTGCAGATTCGAAGGGATTACTGAGAAATTCCATTTATCAAATTGGGTTACTACCTCCCGGAGTTTCAAACTTGTGATGCCCCCTCCCATGTAGGCCGTGATTACACAGAACCCTGACTCGAGTGCTTGAATCTCTTTGTACTCGGTCCATTCACAGATCTGCTGAAGGTCGACATGGTCACTTTCCAATGCGTTTCGATAGAGTATCGATACCGCATTCTCGGCGTGGAAGAGGTTTGGCAGTAACGCGAGCGTTTCCTCTATCGTCCAAGTAGAGTTCCAGAATGTCTTTCCTAGATTGGTCGTCGATATCAAGTCTGCGCGTCGCTGCTGCGGCGACTCATCTGGCGCATCTTCGATCATGGCGATTTCGTTTTCTTCCTTGGACCAGTCTGGTCGTGGCATTGGCACATTTCCACCAAAGCTGTCTCTAGTATATTGGACCGGGGAGGTGACACCAGGAACCCTTAGTTGGAGGCGACGTACATGCTTTGCCAGCTCTGGATGAAATGTAGCAAAGCGAAACATTCTAGAAGCCTTATATAAACGGGGAATCAGATTCGGGAGCTCGAGAAGTTCGCACGTGTCTATATCTCTACGTCCCCAAAACTTGAAATCCAAGACCATGTTTTCGAAGAGCCTGGGCGTAGCGATCACCGACAACTGCGAGATCAGATAGGTTCTAGAGCCGGCTATTTAAAGGCACGGGGAGGGAGTAGATCTACCGTCGTGCAGACCAGTCTCATAGTCTGGAGGTCCTTGGTGGCTACTGAGTCGAAGTGGTCGATCTTCCTATCGCACAGGTGCCTGATTATTGGAGTCAGGAGCTCGTTGGGGAGATCGAGGAGCTTTGCCATGACGGTGGTGTTGGTGAGGATATATGTTGGACGTATGTCTGATAGAGAGTCTGAAGGTTGCCGAGCCTATTATGGAAGAGACGAGTATGTGGGATGTAGAGTGAGAGGAGGGACCGGATCTCACCAAATACAATCTATGGCATTGCAACACAAAGTGTTAAGACTTCGTTCCACCAATCAGAGTGAAATGAGCTTCGCGCTGGTAATGGTAGCAAGAGTCGGGCCTCGGATGCTCGGAGTAGCATGTCCCCAATTGGACAGAAATGGTATGCCAAATGCTGCGCGCGTGACTGATATTGACACTCAGATACTGTAGCTGTTGCCTTCTCCGTGTAGTCTAAGTCCACGCCATTGAGCAATGAGATGTCTATGACACTTTGCTCCTCATCACGTATATAAAATAGTGGAGGAGGGAGAAGATGGAATGAGAAATACAGTTACTCTGGCCCACCCAAAAGCATGTTGATGAGAAAATAAGACCTTGTGAGGAGATGATTTGGACTGAGTGTGTTTTACACGCTGTAAACTGTTCCAAGGCTACCAAGCCTCTATCAACCATCTCTACTTCATTTATCGATTAGTTGATTATGCTTGTACTTGACACTATATAATTCTCCTGTTTAGCTCTTCGTTGTGCGTCATAGATGTGAGGGATTTTGATGCGCCCGAGACGACAGCCACATTGCTACCTGAGTTTCATTCCTCTGCTGTCTTTTCTGCTGCTATAAACGCTGCTCTTCCAACAACACTCCACCCCTACATCTTCAGTCCTGCTTTCATACGACTTGCATGGAGGTCTTGAATTCCAGAAGACTCTCGGCACAAGGTCGTCCTCATCTAGTGGCCCTTCAGTCACAACCCTAGCGATCTTATTTTGGCCCTCCAGCCATGAAATTGTCCTCGTCCGCAATTCCATCATCGTCATAAACCCACGGGCATCTGAAATCGAGGATTTCTTGATCGGTATCATCCGTAACGCTTTTTGTCCATTCATAGCTGATGGCACCTTCCAATCCTGACCACGAGTTCTCAGAGAATTGGCCCATCGTCAAGTGGGAGCTCAGGAAGATATTATGGAAGCGTATCAGAGGGAAGGTGACCAACTTTGTGAGACGAAGGTATGTTGGGCCTGGTAAAGCGCCCTTGAACATAGCTGTGACTTCGCACAAGTATCTCGAGTACTTTGGAGCGATGGTGACCCTCGTTTTCGAGGTGGCAACCGTTCGGCAGCCGTAAGGCGATGTCGCGGGTTGCTGACGTATTTCAAGCGGTAGTCAACTAGTCTGGGCTAGACCCCAGTGTGCTTGTAGTCCTTCACGCACCTCCTTAATCTTCTTCCTCTCCCGTTCCTGTCTGAAACGTGCACAATCTACTTATCTTTACCACTGGGTCGAAGGGATCGATTCTTCTGTCTCGCAGATAACCCACAGTAGGAGTCAAGAGCTCGCTGGGAAGTCCAAGCAAGTTTGCCATAATAACAGCGCCTATTCGACGTGGAACGTCTGAGAATCTGGAGGGTGGGACCGAGAAAGGAAGGAAGTCGTTAGATCTTCAGGCCCATCGGAGAGGCGAGGTTTGGATGGGATGAAAGTATGATTAATTTTTGTCAAATTGTTCAAGTGATGAACACAGTGTTAAGTGTTGTGTCAAAGAATGTCGAAGATAGGAGTGTTTGAAGAGGCAGGTATGATTTCCTCTCGGAGTAACATCGTTGCATATCCAGCAGCACGTGACGAAGCTCGGTCCGGAGGATGAGGACGCGTGACTACCTTACTTTACCTCCGTGATTTCATGAGGTATTCTAAGCACTTAAGAATGCGCCTAGCTCGATCAATCCGAAAGTAATATTCGAACATAAGGAAGGGGTTAGTATGTCAAAAAGGTGGGTACACGTATCAGGTCGCTTTACAACATAGTCAATGGCAAACACTCCTGGAAGTCGGGATGTCATAAATCTTTTGCTTTCCGACATGTTTTTGCGATCAAGGAATTGACTCACGATGCATAGGTAAATTTTGCGAGGGAAATCGTGGTTGCTCAATGTTGAGGATGAGATACCTTACCCCAGCTAAGAACTCGACACGGGCCTACGAGAAATTTGAACATACACTATGCTGCGTTGGCTCCACGAGGGTCTATTGTCTAGTCCTAAGCATAGATTCACGGGAAGACATGAATACCGTTCGACTTTCAACACTTTGGCTTGAAGGAGAAAGTCATTGATCGCTACAGGTGGCAGAGTCGGAAAATCCAAGAAAGACCACTGAATTCTTAATGGCAGATTTCTGCATGGTATTCGGAGTTAATGAAAAAGCGAAAAAATCCTGCTTGTCTTGCCATGTACTGGTTACCATTATCAGCGCCGCTGGCCATCTTCTCACCCCGTCCCTGCCGGACTCCCCTGTCCATGAATGTTGTGACTTATTTCCTGGCGAATCGCTCTTGGCTTCGCGATCCCAGTCATTTCATGTATGTTATGCTATGTACCGGCTGCTGCCGTAAGCTGCTATGTCCTGAGCACATTCCCAATTCCGTCCCCTCCACGCTCCTTCTTAACCCATCCTCGCCGGTAATTGCGAATCATGAAATCTCGGCTGTGTATTATGCGCCGGCGACTGCCGATATGCTCCGCAGGCTGAACAGGTCACCGGAGGTCCGCGCGGCAGATTCGTGCCGCAGTGGCCGCAGTAGAAGATGATCTCCATAGGCCTCTCGGATGGCGCTGTGGAAGGAAAGACGGAGAGGTAGGGTTTGGGTGCGATCTTTTGAGGGTCTAGGGCTTGGTCTTCATCTTGCCGTGAGGCGCGGCCCATGGTCTGTTAGTGTTGGGAGAGCGGAAGGTGGTGGTGGTTGTGGTTGCAAAGATGATGTTCGCTTTGATTTAAGTTGATGTGGTGGTCGCGTTGCAGGCAGCAGATGACAGGCGCGATTGGAAGTGAAGTGAAGGCTGTTAAGGAAAGTCTTGAAAGGGGAACAAGTAAATTCGATGTTGATATATACGCTGAAGATCACGCTGAAAACCTATAGTAAAGGCAATTGAAGGTTCTGGAAAACATAAAATCGAGGGCAAACCTTCATGCTTATGTTGGGCGCCGGCGAGAAGAAAGCGATCAATGGCATAATAAGCATTCTTTGGCGCAGGAACAAGGTAGTCACTGTTATGGAACAAAGGCGCAAGAGGTTTGCCATTATGTTTTGTCAAAGGCTGCAAAGTGTGGCGCCATGTTCAAGGATGAAAGGTCCAAAGGGAGAACAAAGCGTGATATCACGCTTTGAGCAAATAATGCTTCCATTTGAAAAGAAAAGGAGCCTGCGCCGATACTACCACAAATGAGGCGACAGGTTTGGTGGCAAAGGAGGAAAACGAAGACAAAGTCAAGCGTGATCAGAATCAATTGGAATAGCAGTCGTGGCAGTAATGTACAACCTATGTTAAAGCGCGATTTTGGTACCTGTTGTTAACCCTTCTCATCAAGAGTCCCAACAAAGCAGTTTAGGTCTCCAAGACGAGATACTCACCTGTCACAATATCATTTGCGAGCTGAATGGAACGTATGACCTTACCGAGACCACATACTCACCCATTTTAATCCCATCTGCAAGCTGATTGACTCTCTCCCCACTTGGGTAAAAGGACTCACCTGAAGATGTGCAAGGTACCCCAGTGTTCCCAGCACCGCCATGAATCTTCTGTGGATTCATACTCTCAAAAAGGTATATGAGCATAGCATATCTCTTCATACTAGATCGTGTTGGGGAGTACAGAAAGACAGCAGGTACTGTGGCTTGTACTTCTTTCTTGCCTAGGCTATTTGCCTACTTTGCATCACATCGATGGACACCCATTGCCAGATTGGTCACCATGGCTCCTCAGATTCATGGACACAACCATGCACTGAGACCCGCTTTCGAGAAGTTACGCAAGGGCATGATACCACAGATCCGTACTCCAACCACCATGCACCGCGCAGACCAATACTGCGCTTCCTTATGCATACGGGGCGTACAGCAACGATGGCTCCCCCGTTTGATTGATGACCACGTAGTTGTTCGCAAAGAACGGGAAGCCCACCAGAATCGGATCGGTCACGTTCTGAATACTCGGGTTACAGTACCCAGCTACGTCTCGTCAGGGACCGAATGTTGCATGGAATTAATGAATGAACAAGTCGGGCAAAAAGTGAAAAGGACTCACCTGGCGGCGAGAAATCCGGAAGCGAAGAAGCGTTTATCGGGGGTCCGATCAAGGATTCGTCTGCAATAGTGGCGGTATCGTTGTCGATGTGCAAAGCGAGGTCAGGTAGTGTTGCGTTGCAAGGGACGAGCCTGGATCGATAGAAATCCGGAGTCAGCGTTGGACATTCACGGGACTATTTCTGCTAGCCTTGACTTGTCTGGCAGCCAAGATGTGACTTAAGACGACTCAGAGTTCGGACTGTGGTTATCATAAGAAAAATTTATCACTGAAGTGATCATCGAGGAGGACTTCGGGCACTTGACTGTAATAGACTTTGACGATCGATGACGGGACAATTATATTGTGCCCGGCGTCTATGTCTGCGAACAGCGAAACAGCAAAACAGACGATTAAAATAAAGAATCTTCGTCGATGAAACGTCACGCATCGAGAGCAACATATGCTTTGATGTTTATACGCATATTCTCGATAATAAAGTCTACATTATCAATAGCTCAATGATCGTTCGTACTGTTCAGGGACGCTCTGGCGAGCTGCCCTACGTATTGATTATAATCAATATCGTCAAATTCGATACTAATCGAGTCGTTCGAATTTATAGCTTTGAAGTTTAAGACGAAGATTTGTATTTTCGAGATGAAAAAAGAAGTTGATAAGACTTGAGCTGAAGCTCGAAGATGTGAAATTAATCTTTGATCGTCGATATCAGATCTGAATTATAGAATTATAAGAGATATCATATCGTAGATGAATCGAGAACGCAGACTTAAAAGTTCAATAAAGAGCTATTCACGAAAATACGAAGATATACTGTTTATACTACTTATTAAAACATTATCGAATATGAGACTATCGATAATAATAATTTTAGTGATTAATTACTTATCGATTACATCTTCTTTATACGCAGCTACGAAAAAATTATTTATTTATTTAATCGTACGACTCTTAGTGTAATTATACGTAACTCGTTTGCTGAAATTCATTTCAGTAAGATTTGAATCGAGAATTCATTTAAAGCGTTTAATTAAAGAATCTTAAGCTTATATTAAATACTTCAAAAAGCAATTCTCATAGAAAAAAAGAGCTCGTATTAATTTTCAAGATTATATTCTGCTCTTTAATGATTACTATAATATTTCACTAAAACACTAACGATTAAACTGTAGATATGTTAGTGTTTCTGCGCTGAATAATCAATTTAAAAGAGTGAGTTTTGTCTTGGATTGTAGATAGAGTCGTATAAGCAAATAGAAAAATGACGTAGAAGCAATACATGATGTTAGAATACTCTACGTTTGAGATCGTACTGTCAAACAACGAGGGGATGAAACTAGAAAGACTATGACAAGGACCAAGAAGGCAACATCTGGACTTTAGCTTCGTATGAATCTTGTAATAACAACTAGAGCCGTAATCACAAATTAAAGCGCATACGCGGCTCTGCGATATGGGATGCATAAAGACGAGACACGTTCAATTATCCGTCTTCTTCCATGTTCTGTTTCTGGGGCTATGACCTGTTACGGCCAAAGCGTAAGATTTCCTGATTGATAAATGGTTAGGAAACAAAATGCGGATACCAGTTCAGCGGCCTGAACTCAAAGTTTGCTCTAATTTCCCCTGAGATTGAGAAGTCAGATAGGTTGATCCTTACACGAGAATAGATTCAAGCAGCGGTCCCACAAGACACTTTGACCCTTCAGACTATCACACAATGCGTAGGCCATTTAGTAGTAGTCTTCTCCGGTTCTAGCGTTCAAGAAGTCAGTAGTAAACCTCATCGAGAGCCTATCCGAGATCATGGCGATAGAACGCTACCTTTGCTTTGACCTACTCGTCTTTAGTCTACAAGTCCTGCGGCAGACGTCTTGCGATCTTTAGTAGCATAGTCGTGTATCACGCTCAGACACAGTCTCATTCTCATCTCAGCTTTTGAAAAGTCATAGCTTAATGAACCGATTCAAGCGTATCGAGTTGCCGTAATTATCGCCAAGTCGTTATTTGACTGTCAGCTGCCGCTTCCAGTTTGTAGTCCTTGACCATGCTTCACGGAAAGTACTGTAGCCCTCTGATTTGACGCAACTGATATGATCTTTCTCTAATGTTTTTTCAAACCGTGCTGCACTACGATCTCGATCGATGTTCAAGTCGCAATGACGCATAATGACACGCAGTTTAGAGTATCTCACGATGCTTCTGAGGCAGCACTTCGGCAACGAACCTCTCATCCTCGGGTTCCTCTCCATCCCCGCTCTTCTCTTCATCTTCTTCGTTGTCATCGCTGTCGTCATTATCCTCCTCTTTACTCTCTTCGTCTTCATTTCACAGCTTTATGACCTCGTCCAAGTTCTCGAAAATGCAATAACCGTCCGTCAATCCTTGTAGCTCTATTAACTTATTATCGTATCACGATCTCAGCCTCTCGAATTCTTTATAGTTCAAGCTTTTTAGAATATCAAACATTATCGATATCAATTTCTCTTCTGACTGATAGTGTTTTTTAATCTCACGATTTATAATCTCATTGCTCAAATATATTGACTTTTCAATTTTTCTTAGCGTCTTTAATGCACTTTCTTTGATCTTAAAGCTAAAAGTTCTTAAACATCTCATTCGAATTGTCTCAAAGCACCCTTTAATGCTATCTATCGCCTCTGAGATCATATCAAATGCATGTGAATTCTTTATGCGATTATATGTGACGTTTAGTGTCTTTCATGTCGACTTCGAAAGATAGTCGAAATTCACGACTTTGACGCGCTTAGCTGCGGCGATGCGATCAACTTCTCGTTGAACGAGGGAAGCAATATCGGGGTAGGCTTTCGCGACTGCAATAAGGAGATTTGTAATTGTTCGTGAGTTGATACTGTCGACGAGCTCCGGGAGCTTTGAGGGGTCGACGACATCGATATCCCTTTCCGAGCGGGCACGCTTGGCTGGGCGACTGGACATTATGAACGAGAAATTTACTGCAAATGAGGGGACTCTGCTCACAACAATGAGTGGATTTTCTCTACTTCCTAATCGTGACGCTCAAAGATAGCGTCTTGGCACTCCATCAACTTTCTCAGAGGGTTCGGTCGCTACTAAGCGAGACGGCTTATCCGAGAGTAGGGTTAGGGCTCTATTAGCGCGGTTCAGGATTCGTTACTTTCATCGATCTTTGTTGAATAACAGATCATCAGATCGTCTAGATAATGCTCTAAGGAGGTAAGAATATATGAAGTGTAAAACTCATTAAGTGTGTGTCGTTGCCAAGCCGCTAGTAGATAGAGCTAATTGTCACTATCTTCAACACTCTCTCTCGATCAGACTCTCTATACTAATTAGTGATGACGACGATATAGAGTGTAATAGCTCGAAAGATGTCCTCGAAAGTAGACATGACGTCGAAAATGAAAGTCATAGTCGTAATAGAAGAAGAATGTGATCGAGTGATTTCTGTTGAAATCGAGAAACCGAGAAATCGAGATCTTGACGTGTTAAAATGTTGAGAATTTGTCTGACTACCCTATAGTCTCTTATCGATGTTCTCCAAGCTCTTCTTTAGATAGACTCTCTCTGACAAGTGATTCTGTTCGTGAGACACTGAGAATATTGTCTGACTACTCTATAGCCCCTTGTTAGTGCTCTTCAAGCTCTTCTCTAGATAACAACACTTCACTTCAGTGATCTTTCGCTTTATTAAGTCGTCACTCTCGCTTCTCTTACTTCACTTCAGTGATCTTTCGCTTCATTAGATCGTCACTCTCGCTTCTCTCATAAGAATATCACTTCAGTATCTTTCGCTTTATTCTCTCTTTCTCTCGATCGTTTCGTATGAGCTTGACGAGATAACGAAGGGTGAGAAAGATTAGATTGCAGACGAAGTTATCGAGCTACGAATCAAAAGGGGCGATCGTACTCTAAGAAGAATGGGTGAGTCTGCAACTTGAATATGATGACTCCCATTGAGGACGGCTCCCCCTGGGACGACTCCCTCTGGGACGACTCTCTCTGGGCCTCGACGTAGCTTGATGACTCCCTCTATTGAATTGATGTAGGGCGGGGTGAGAGGAAATGAATTTGAGATTGAGATATCGCATCGTACTCTCTTAGAGACTATAGAATTATTCTGTTGAGAATCGAAGAAAGAGGCTGCTGAGAATCGAAAAAAAATTAATGCATACATATATGTCGAAAGAATGTCGTTTCGTAGCAGACTCACTGTGGAAATCGAATAATCGTCGAGTATTAGATTCGAAGATTGATAAGAGGATTCGAATAATCTTCGTAACGTCTGATTTCGAATGATTGTCGAGAGAAGAAGAAGAATATTTCGTGTTACTCACTCAGTGAGCTTTTTATCTCGAATAAAGAAAGTGTTAACGTTTGCTCTCTAGGTTGCTCTGGTCAGAGACGAGAATCTCACTTCTTAGATTTCTTTGACTCAGCGAGGATCTCACTTCTCAGGTTTCTTTGATTATAGACGAGAATCTCACTTCTATAACAAGTTCACCCTCGATGAACTTACTGTTATTCTCGATAAACTTTAATTGGTGTTAGATCTCTTTTCTTATCTAGCTCTACTTGTTAGATAGCTGTCACAGTCAGTCGACTATGAGAGAGATCAGCGCTAATTCGAGCTCATAATCTATTGAATAATAGACTATTAGATCGTCTAGATAATGCTCTAAGAAGGTAAGAATACATGAAGTGTGAAACTCATTAAGTGTGTGTCGTTGCCAAGCCGCTAGTAGATAGGGCTGATTGTTACTATCTTCAACAATCTTTTTCTTTTTCTTTTCTCGATTGAGTCGAGTACGCGATCTTCTCTCTCCTTGTAGCAGCATATACTAACATATCACAGCTTTATTTCACAGAGTCAAATATATAGTGAACGATAATGTCGAACTATGTCTAGGTCATTTTATACATGTTCTAGCGTTCTTCTATACATGTCGACTGCATATCGACTACATGTCGTAGTTTACTTCTATATCGATGTTTATAGCATTTCTTTGTTATTTATAAGATCTTATATCTTATGAATCCTATCATAGATCTACATGCTTTCTATTCTTTATTCACTGTAGTCTATAACAGATTATGAGTCCGATTGACATAGAAGATAGAATTTGAATCTTTACCCTAGAACTAACATTCAGAGCACTCTTTTCAAGTATACCCAACCCACCTAGCCCACTCTATACCCTACTGATCTAGACGATGTCTGAACAAACCGAACAACAGAACATTACTAACGCCCCCTCCGAAGCAGCAATCAGAGAAAGTCTTGACTGTAATCGAAAAGATCTTTTTATATAAGAACAGATCTTTTATATTTATATCATCAAGCACAAGCTACATCATTTTAATGCTAAATAAGATCAAGAATTAAGATCACTAATATAACTTTATTCTTGACATGTGTGAAATAACTAATATCGATAATGTTCTAATCGAACACGATACGATATCTATTCAAATGAATAAGAAAATAGATAAGACATTTAGCGAAAGAATCGTCTATTGAAAGACAGTCAATAAATACATTATCGATAGTATTCGTTTCTCGCTGAAATTAGGAGAACTAACCCATATCGCTAATGTGTCAGATGTCTATCAGATGGTTCAACGACTCAGAAATTAATACAAATTCAAAGAATATATCTCAAGAGAGATTCTATGACGTATCATGAGTTGTACGACTCTGAACAACTGCAAGGATATGACGGATTGAGTGAAAATCATTAAGAAGATCAAAGTCTCGCTCATGAAGCTGAATTCGATTATTCCACAATGAATCGTAACGACAATATTCTTATATGATCTCTCATTATTTTATAACTCGTTTGTCGAAATCGTTATTAACTTTCATGACAAAGACGTCAACGAAAGGTCTTTAAAATCTGACTTTGACGACATATGCGAGAGGGTTTTGAATAGAAAGCGAAGATAGAAGGTTTTGATCATTAATCAATTCAATTTTAAGATCTTAAAGGTCGCTGAAAAGATAAATTCGACTAACTTCAACGTCAACTTCAATTTCAAGTCGAAGTCTTAAGAGAAAGACGAAGATAAGAGAATCAAGTGTGACGAATATAACTAATTTCATGAAGGAGACTACTGAATGACCTACTCAGAAAAGACTAACCAGATCTGACGTGACAAAAACAAAGACAGACTGATCGAATTTCAGAAGAAGAAGTCTGAAAATAAGAATAAGAACAAGAACAAAGAAAAGAAAAAGGCCTGCTATGCTATAAACGCCAGCATCAAGAATTCTAACTTCTACTTTAACTCCGCAGCCTTCTTATATTACACATATTTTATAATCTAATATCGCGAAGATTTGTTAAAATATATAACAGCTATGAGATCTTGTATTAAGTGACTAATAGAACGACTCTATTGCATAACTATATAGAAAACATGTAGTGCATAAGAAGAAAGAGGATGAAGGATAGAAAGCATGTAGATCTATGGTGGGATCCATGAGGTATAAGACCTCATGGATAACAAAGAAATGCTACAAACATCGGTGTAGAAGCAAACTACGACATGCAGTCGACATACAGTCGACATGTATGGAAGAACGCTAGAACATGTATGGAATGGCCTAGACACAGTCCGACACTCCCCCTGGCTAGCCAAGCCATACCTGAGGTTATCCAAGTCTAGCTTGCATCGTTCTCATTGGTCCATTTCCTGTAGTCCCAAGTCACTGAGTCCCAGCATTGCAATGAACTCAGCGAACTTTCCTGGAGTCAGAGGCTTCGTTAGGCCGTCTGCCACCATTTTCTTCGTTGGAATGTAATTGTATTTGAGTGTTCCATTGACAATCAACTCCCTGACGAAGTGATAGCTGACGTTGATGTGCCTGGTACGTCGATGGTTAACAGGGTTCTTGGCCAGGGCTATGGCGCCCTGGTTATCACCGTGTATCACCGTAGGACCGCCTAGATCCTGGTCCAATTCAGTCATAAGAAAACGAATCCAGACGGCCTCCTGGGCAGTGTCCGCTGAGGCCATATATTCCGCCTCAGTGATACTCTTTGCCACTGATTTCTGCTTGATGGATCGCCAGCTGATTGCTCCCCCATTCAGCGTGAACACATGACCCGCTGTAGACCTAGCATAGTCTTGATCGCCGGCCCAATCAGCATCCGTGTATCCACACAGTGAGGTTTCGACTCCCCCATAAATGATGCCGCGATTTCGCGTACCGGCCAGGTACCGAAGAACTCGCTTGAGGGCCTTCCAGTGGATCGCTGTTGGGTTGACGTTGAATATACTGAGTTTGCATACAGCATAGGCGATGTTCGGACGCGTCTTGGTCATGAGATACATCAGCTGGCCAACACCTGACTTGTAGGCGGTGACGTCAGCTGGATCAGCCTGGTACTCCTTTGTAGCCTCCAAGAGGGCCGTATTTGCGTTGGCCTCCATTGGGGTACTTTGTGAATTTGCGTCAGCCATTTGATGGGCTTTTAGCACATTCTCAACATGGCCTGACTGGCTGATTTTGATCGTTCGCTGAGCACGGTTCCGTTCCATCCTCATGCCCAGGTAATAGGTGCATGGGCCTAGATCCGTGGTCTTGAATCGTTCGTACAAGTTCCTTTTGACCCAGTCAACAAGGGGACGCAGTCCAATGATCTGAATGTCATCCACATAGACAGCCACGAAGACTATCCCTTGATCAGTCTTGTACAGAAAGAGACATGCGTCGAATTGAGATCGGACGAAATCCAGGCTAAGCAAGAACTCAGAAAGAGTCTCGTATCACTCACGAGGTGACTGCTTGAGGCCATACAGGGCCTTCAGAAGCAAGCACACCTTGCCAGGGTCCTCAACAAAGCCAGTGGGCTGTTTCATGTAGATTCTTTCTTTGACACCGGCATACAGGAAAGCCGTCACAATGTCCACTAGGTCCACTTCCCAGTCGTACTTGGCTGCGAGTGCTAGAAGGATGTTGAAGGTCGTTGACTTGATCACCCCAGAATAGGTCTCGTTGTAGTCAATTCCTTCTCGTTGAAGAAATCCTTTGACTACCCAGCGAGCCTTAAACCTGGCGACCTTGCCGTCAACTCCGAGCTTCTTCTTGAAGACCCAGCGGCCTCTGAGTACCGAGCGGTTGTTGGATGGTGGAAACACTAGGTTCCAGACCTGATTGCTCTTCAGCGAATCCCATTCGGCCTGCATTGCTTCCAGCCATTGTTCCCTCTCGGGGCCATTGACAGCTTCCTTGTAGGTCAGCGGCTCGTCATAGCCACTCATGAGGGCGTGGGCGGTGGCCACCTTGGCGAATCCTTTGGTGTGGAGCTTTTGGTAGTCTTTTCGATCATGTCTTGTTGAGTGGCGAAGCCTCTCGCCCCGCAAATTTGGGTTCTCGTTGTTGATTTGTTCCTGAATTGCCTCCGCAGGCGAAAGTTCAGTGGTCGGGTCAACTTCGGGGTCTTGTAGATCCTCATTTTCTGAGATTTCTTCTATAAAACCCTGGGATGCTTCAAGAACGTCTTCGAAATAGGGATTAAGATTTCTAGGAAGTGGAATGGTGACCACGTCCTCATCCTCCTTGTCCGACACGTCGTCCCAGTCCTCAATAGACACGTCTAAAGGCGGGGCGGAAGGCTCAAGTTGCCCCCAAATGACGTCACGTCGCCGAAGCAATTTGTGGTTTTTGACGTCCCACAGTCGATATTGGTTGGTTCCCTCATAGCCAAGAAAGACACACCTGAATCCTCTAGGCGACATCTTTCCCCGTTGCTTAGCCTTGTAATCGTGTGCGTAACACACCAGGCCAAAAGGGTGCATGCGGGAGAGGTTTGGTTTAACTTTGTACAGAGCCTCATGGGGCGTCTTATCCAGTGCCGAGGTGGGCGACCTGTTTATCACATATATGGCCGTCCGGAAGGCCTCAGCCCACAGCGCCGCTGGCAGTCCTGCTGCAATCAGTTGGGCACGGGCCCTTGTCAGCAGTATGCCATTGGTACGCTCATCCAGCCCGTTTTGCTCTGGACAGTCTGGCATAGTCAACTCCTGGATGATTCCCATGGACTTCAGCCAGTCCCTTGCCTCCTCTGAGTCATACTCCCCACCATTATCTGATCGAATAATGCGGGGGGTGATGTTGAATTGAGTCTGGACGTACTTCACGAAGTTCTTCAGTCCGGGAAGTGCTTGGTCCTTTGTCTTCAGAAAGTCCACCCAGCGGTACCGGGTGTCCTGGTCAGTCAATGTTGAGGCGTATTTGAGGCCTCCAATGGTCAATGGAAGGCTGTCTTTGCCGCCAAGAAGGTCAGTATGAATTCGGTGAAATGGGCCGTCCACTGCTGACATGGGTTCTCTACTAGGCGTCTTATGTTGCTTAGCGAGAGCACATGGCTCACAGAACTCCTTCTTGATTGATCCCACGACTTCCATTCCTGTTACCATTGCTGGAAGTCTGGCGACGTCGGTGTAATTCAGGTGACCGAGCGTCTCATGCCAGAATTTGGCTGAGGCCTTCTTGTGGGGACGTTTTGCCGTCATTGCCACATGCCTCGCCACATCCTTGGCCTTCACATTCTCAGCATCGCTGAGGCGGAGTTTGAACAGTGTGTTGATGAGTGCACCTTCCATAATGGTGTCATCATCGTCGTCAGTCACGGTCAGCCGTTTCTTGGCTGCACCGAAGGAGAGTCCATTGCGAATCAGGGTATCAAGAGACAGCAAATTGGTGTTCATCTCTGAGCAGAAATGGACATTCTTAATGAACAAACGACATTCTTCGTCGTTGCCATCGTCATTGGTGATCAGGGTGTCCAGTTGAATGGTTCCCCTGTGTGTTGCATACACTGTTCCTCCGTCACAGGCCTCCACCTCAATTGGTTCGTCCAATAGGGTTGGATCTTCGCGGTACCAGGCCATGGAGTATGTGTAATGCAAGGAGGCTGCGGAGTCAAAGTAGAAGCCAGGGTCCTTGGTGCTGGCGTTTATAGCACAGCAGGCCTTTTCCTTCCCTTTGTCCTTGTCCTTCTTTTCAGACTTCTTCTTCTGAAATTCGGCCAGCCTGTCTTTGTTTTTGTCACGCCAGGCCTGGTTAGCCTTTTCTGGGTGGGCCATCCAGCAGTCTCCTCCATGGAACCAGTTGCATTCGTCACACTTGGTCCTCTTGCCTTCGCCTTTCCCTTGAGACTTCGGCTTGGAATTGGAGTTGGCGTTGGAGTTAGCCGAATTTGCCTTTCCAGCGGCCTTTAAGGCCTTGGAATTGGATTGGTCAATGGCCAAAACCTTCTGCCTCCGCTCCCTGTCCAAAACCCTCTCGCACATGTCGTCAAAGTCAGGTTCCAGAGGCCTTCCGTTGGCGTCTTTGCCACGGGAGTTGATAACGATTTCGACAAACGAGTCATAGGATGATGGGAGGCCATGCAAGAATGTTGTCGTTACGATCCATTGTGGAATGGTCGAATCCAGCTCCATGAGCGAGACTTTGGCCTTCTTAATGATTTCCACCCAATCCGTCATATCCTTGCAGTTGTCCAGGGTCGTACGACTCATGGTACGCCACAGGACCTCCCTTGAGGTATATCCTTTGGATTTGTATTGGTTTCTGAGTCGTTGAACCATCTGATAGACACCTGACACACCAGCGATATGGGCCAGTCCTCCTGGTTTCAACGAGAAACGAATGCTGCCGATAATGTACTTATTGACTGTCTTCCAATAGACGATCCTTTCGCTAAATGCCTTGTCTGTTTCCTTGTCCATTTGGACAGATATCGTGTCGTGTCCGGTTAGAACACCATCGATGTCAGCCATTTCACACATGCCAAGAATGGAGTTGTACCAGTGGTCCCAATTCTTGGCCCCATCCAGCATTGAGATGATACAGCTTGTGCTTGATGGTGCAAATGCAGAAGACCTGTTCTTATGTAGAAAGATCTTTTCGATTGCAGTCAAGACTTCCTCTGGTTGCTGCTCCGGAGGGGGCGTCAGTCCACCAATGTCCTGTTGTTCGATTTGTCCAGACATCGTCTAGACCAGCAGGGTACAGGGTGGGCTGGGTGGGTTGGGTATGCTTGAAAAGAGTGCTCTGGATGTTAGTTCTAGGGCAAAGATTCAAATTCTATCTTCTATGTCAACCGGGCTCATAACCTGTCATAGGCTACAGTGGATGAAGGATAGAAAGCATGTAGATCTATGGTGGGATCCATGAGGTATAAGACCTTATGGATAACAAAGAAATGCTACAAACATCGGTGTAGAAGCAAACTACGACATGCAGTCGACATGCAGTCGACATGTATGGAAGAACGCTAGAACATGTATGGAATGGCCTAGACACAGTCCGACAAAACATGTAGTGAATAAGAAGAAAGAGAAGAAGAAGGATAGACAAGAGTCGCCCACTAGCGTCACGCTAAAAGGCACGCTAGTGCGGGCGGAACGGTCTATGATTAACTAAATTCCATCACTCTCACACAGGCAATAATGAGTCTGTATCTCCCACAGAGTCTATACTGGACTTCTGCTTCTAGACGCTCTTCTTGAGACCTAACTGGTTTATAAATGTATCAAATTTGTTCTTGCTGAGAGTCTTTGTAAGCCCGTCAGCAGCCATTTCTCTCGTAGGTACTCACTCGAATGACACTGTCTCAGTTTTCATCTGATCTCGAACAAAATGTCACTGTATGTCGATGTGCTTGATACGTGTATAAAATCTAGGATCTGAAGTCAATGCTATGACACCCTGATTATCTGTCTTAATCAGAACAGACTTGAATAAAAGTCTCAGATCGATATTTAACTCGCTTAATAGGCGAGTTAGTTATATTGCTTTCTTGACTGCTTGCGTTTGAATCATATATTCGACCTCGCAAGACGACAATATAATGAACTGCTGACGTTTCGACGTTTAGCTTACAGCCCCTTCATACAGCAGAAACAGATATACTTCGAGAGATCTACGAGTCTTAGAATTCGACGCTCAGTCAGCATCGATAAATTCCTCGAGATCATTAACGATTTCATAGATAATATCGTGATCGATTATGTCTTTCAAGTATCGGAGCATACGCTTGACAGCAGCGATATGCTTAAAATTCGAATTTTGATTATATCGAGAAAGAATAATTATAATAAAGCAAATATTAGAACGCTTTTATATTATGACGTACATTATTAATCTTATCATTAACTGATACTCACGAACGACGTTCGAAATTGCTTGATTCACTAATTTCTCTTCAATTGTGTATCAACTATTATTGATGTTGACACGAAGACGAAATTTGTTATATTAAAACGGGCGAGAACTTTCTTCAAATAAGTGCTCTAAGTGATTCGAACGCTCCTCTTTGCGCGATTTCTCTGAATTTTCATACTCAAATAATATAAGCATAAATCGAGATCGATCATTACGAAGTGCTTGCTAAGTTCTTTCTTGAGATTCGATATATGTTTTGATCTTCGAGGGTCATATATTTGAATATCGTCCATATACACGCTGACAATTAGACGTGTTTTCTTATTAACAAAGAGTGAGTGATTCGATTCGATGTGCTTGAAGTCTTTTGATATTAGAAAGTCTCATAGAGTAGCGTATCACTCATGAGAGGATTGCTTGAGATCATATAGAGCTTTAAGTAAGAGACACATTATGTCGTGTTTATCGTTTTTATATTTCTTAAACTATTTCACGTAGATTCGTTTCTTCAACAACGCGTTAAGAAAGACTATTATAACGTTTATTTGTTTACAGTCTAGGTCGTAATAGATTATAATAGAAAATAACACTTTGAACGATATGAATTTGACAACGAAGGCAAATGTTTAATCGTAGTTGATATCGTAGATTTGTTCAAATTCTCGAACTATTTAGTGTGCTTTATAGAGTATCGTCTCGTCAAGTCTCTTCTTGATCTTATAGACTTACTTGTCGCTAAGAACGAAGACGTTCTTTGATCTCTTAATCAGTCTTCAGATATTTATAATAGCGAAGAACTGCATTTACTTATTTATAATCTCACTTCATTACTTAATATAGAAATCGATCATTGCTTCTTCATAAGTCAATGACTCGTAGTTATCGACGTCATCGATGTCTTGATTTCTTCGCATTTCAGCTATCTTCTGAACAGCGTTAACAAGATCGAATTCCGACTCAAAGTCATAGTGTTGAGAGTTCTTATGATCGACGATAGCGAGTCTATAGTACATTCGTTCTGACTGTAGAGTTGCGTTACACTTGATATGAATAATAGCTCGCTGAGCTCACATCTTGATATCGCTTCATTTTTTATTTAGAAGTATCTTTTGAGATGAAGCGAGAACACGCTTCGATCTCGAAGTATACGTTGCGTCGATACTTGAATCTGAGTGTACATTCAGAGCGTTCTGAGATATCTGATTATCGTTATCTTTCGAAAATTCTTCTTTCGATGCTTCTCTCATATCTTCGAGATCTTCGACAACATTTGAAGTATTGTTAAGAACATCTTATATATGCTGTAAGCTGAAGTCTTCTTGAGAGTCGTCGTCGACGTCGTGTAATATATAATGATGCTTAGAAGCATCACCCTCTACATCGAGTATATCTTCGTCGTCGTCAGTGACGTTAGCTAGTTAGTAGTTCGTGTCTTATACGACTGAAGTCATCAAACGAGTTTCGTCAAAATCAACGTGTGACGATCTTTCGACTTTTCTACTAATTGAATTTTATACTCTAAATATAAATATATCGTTATAGTCTATCAAGTAGCATTTCTTGTTACGCTCGTCGAGTTTCTTACGTTTTTTCTTGAGTATATGAATTTAGATCACGCAGTCAATGATCCTCATGTGTTCGAGAAATAATTGTTCGTCAGTTCACGTCTTATAAGAAATTATATCGTGTATCTTGATTGTTGAACTTCGATTCTTTTAATAGATCTTGATGTGAAGAAGTTCGAATTAGAGATAACGTGTTAGTCTCGAGTCGAATAACATAGCTCTTACGTCGTTCATAACGACGCGATTTTGAACTTCGCTGAGTTTATTCTATTCTAAAGTATAGGTCACGATGAACTTTATTATAACTTTTGAGTCTCTAAGTAAGATCTTAAAGTCGTCGTTGATGAACTCAGTATTATTGTCGATGCGTACTATCTTGAGTTTATATTTTGACTCGTTTTTCACTTGAGTTTTTTAGTCACGAAAGAGCTTAAACGTTTCGTTCTTGTGTTTATACGTGAAGTATCAGATTCGAAGAGTCGCTTGATTCGTTAGAAGCATATAGTATTTGACTTCATTAATCGATGACACGTTGAATGATCCCCTCAAGTCGATATGAACCTTATCGAGTTTTTCGAGTATCTCTCGCTATTGTCTTCTTGAGATCTTGCGAGACGACTTTATCTTAAAACACGTCTTACAAATAAACTTGATTCGAGGTTTTTGTGTTAAGGTGATACTTTTACTCATGTTAACGAGTCTTTTAAGATCTATCTCGTTTAGATATCTTATTCGACGATGTCACAGTTCGACTGCGTCTTTGTTAAATATCAGGGCGGTGAATAGTGCTCTCGTATTCTTCTGAATCAGAGCGACAATTTTGATCGTAGACTGGGACACATTCAGTATATAAATGTTTTAAGTCTTTGATACACTTTCTACAAGTACATTATTCTTTGAAATGTAATAATCATCATCGAGAAAGACGATTTCAAATCTCTTCTTGATGATCTGACTAATTGAAAATAGTTCGTATATAAAGTCTGATACATGTAACACGTTCTCAACACGAACTATGTTGCTGATTTTATTCTTTAATAGTCATTTCATTTCGACTGTGTCACGTTCTTGAGTTCAGACAGTGACTTCGTTGACAATAATAACTTCTTTACGATAGGGTCGATACTCGATGAACTCGTCCTTGTCGAAGAATATGTGATTAGTATATTCTGAGTCGATTATTTAGTCTCGTGACGTCGTGGGATTACTGTTTAACGCTGCGAAGTATACACGAAAATATGAGAACGTCTCATATAAAAGTTGATCAATTATTTTAAAATCGACAACTTCGAATTAAGAGATAAGCTTTTTCTCTGCTTCTCGACTTGTCTCGTCACAAAAGTTTAACGTAGATTGAAGCTGAGACGTGAAGTGCGCGCTTGATGTCTTTACTATGATTTCTTTCTTCTGATATTCGATATCGAGAAGTGCTCTCGAAGAGGGAAGCAGTCGTGTGCTTGCGTATTCGACAAAGTTTAATGTATGCGTAAGCTAAATCATCGATTCTTCTTGCGGTATCTATCTTTAATGTAGATTCTCTCTCTTATTTTTCTATTAATTGAGATAGAGACTAATCGAGAGTCTCTATGATCGACTCCTTCGATATTTTCTCGTCATAGAATTTCGATATAGTCGCGTTGAACGGGAAGTCCCAGATCTTATCCTCTTCGTCTGTCACGATCTCTTGATCAATGATCAAATGAATTATTATTAAAATATGAGTACTGTGATTATCTTCGAAATCGTCTGATCGTTCACGTTCTTTGACGACATTCGCCTTGGCCTTAGTCTTCTTAAAGGCGTCACGAAATCTATCTGATATACGATTCTCATGAAGGGTTCAGCAGTCGTATGATCAGTGTAGTCTCTTGTTATCATTCTTATTAAGATGACACTTGAGACACTCCGAAGGGTCGTCATCGCCCTTATAGTTAGTACTATTCGGGTTCTTGAAAATGAGTTGAGTGGTATTGTTATTTCTATCCCCGCGGCCTCTCGTTGAGCCTCGACCACGGTTGCTATTGAAGTTACCTTTATCAGAGATCTTCTTCTCGTTCTCCTCCTATTTGAAACGCTTCATAACGACGATCATAACTTATTCTTTGATATCTCTCTTCAGAAGACGCTCTTTCTCATGAAGGAGAGTGACAATTTTGTCAAAGTCGAGCACTTCGTTCAACGACGTAATGATACGATGCACGAAATTCTTATACTTGATGTCAAGGTTGTTCAACAGCAATAAGACGAGTATTCACTCGTCTATCTTAGTTCTTATTCGACTAAGATCCTTCGACTTTGCTCATATGTTGATAACGTACGTCTTCATGAAGTTGTCACTGCTTGTCATTAATGTTATTTAGAGTTCTTATAACTTGATAAATCGAAGAACGAAACCTAAGTCGAAATAATTATTCTTCAACTTGATTTATCGATTCATGACAACTTCATTATTCTCAATGACTTCGACTAATTTATCTTCACACATAGAGTAAATCAGCTCAGACGCTTGATTGTTCGTCTGCTTTTAGATCTTCAATTAAGTCTGATAGGTCGTTATCTGAGTAGTCGTAGATGCTAATGTAACTAATAGATTCGTTAAAAAGTTCTTATTTGCATTCTAAACGACGTCTCATAAATTCGAGTACATTAGTGCACTCTTCATCTTTTTGATCCATGACTGATAGTTTTATTGACTCTTTAACTTTAAGAAATTTCATATCTGCGTCAATGCAGCATAAGATAATTGAGTAGTCATTTTGAATTAACTATGTGATGTGATATTATAATAACACTATTATTATAACATCGACTCTCTCACAGACGATAAGAACAGTAGATTTATTTTTCTGTTATGTGAAGATCTCAATAACGAAAATTCGAGCTCATAATCTATTGAAATATATAATAGCTATGAGGTCTTGTATTGAGTGACTAATAGAACGACTCTATTGTATGACTATGTAGAAAACATGTAGTGAATAAGAAGAAAGAGAAGGAGAAGAATAGATAAGAGTCGTCTACTAGCGCCACGCTAAAAGGCACGCTAGTGCGGGCGGAACGGTCTATGATTGACTGAATTTCATCAAAATTCAACTCTATTGAACGAATTAATTGAGGTGAAGGTCTATGACGAAGAAATAGTGTATGTAACACATAGGGAAATTATTTAACTAAACACTCTAATCATCAATGACGATGACAACGACGAAGAATATCGTTTGTTCATTAAGGATGTTCATTTCTGCTTAGAGATGAACATCAATTTGCTATCTCTTAATACTCTAATTCGTAATGAACTCTTCTTCGATGCAGTCAAGAAACGACTAATCGTGATTAACGACGATAATAACATTATTATAAAAGATATACTCATCAATATACTATTTAAACTCCGCCTCGACGATGCTGAGAATGTGAAGGTTAAGAATGTGACGAGACATGTGATAATAACGATAAAACGTTTTTATAAGAAGATCTCAGTCAAATTCTAACATAAGACGCTCGATCACCTAAATTACATCGACGTCGTCAGACTTTCAGCAATGATAATAGAAATAAAAGTCGTGAGATCAATCAAGAAGAAGTTCTGTGAGTCATATACTCTCGCTAAACAACATAAGACGTCTAGTAAAGAACTCATATCAGCAGTGAACGACTTATTTTATCGAATTTATACTGACCTTCTTAACGACAAAGATAGTCTTTCATTAATCATTAAAGACTTCAAATACGTCTCAATATTGACTGATTAGAACATTCGATATCGCTGAGTGAACTTTCTGAAGACAAAGAATCAAGCACTTTTTAAACTAAAGAACTTCGTAAAGTACGTTCAGACTCAATTCAACATCACTTCTCGCATTATTCGATCAGATAATAATAAAAAGTATAACTCAGAGGAGGTAAGGAACTAACTGAAGTTCATAAGAATCATTTAGAAGTTGACTATGTCAGACTGTCCAGAGCAAAACGAGCTGAATAAGCGTATCAATGATATACTGCTAACAAGGGTTCGTGTTCAACTAATTGCAGCAGGACTGTCAGCGGCGCTATAAGCTGAGACCTTTCGAACGATTATATATGTGATAAACAGGTCGCTCACCTCAGCACTTGATAAGACCTCTCATGAGACTCTGTACAAAGTCAAATCAAATCTCTCTCGCATGTACCCTTTTGATCTAATATGTTACGCACACGATTATAAGACTAAGCAACGAGAAAAGATATCGTCTAGAGAATTCAGATATGTCTTTCTTGACTATAAGAGAATTAATTAATATCGACTGTGAGACGTCAAAAATCACAAATTGCTTCGACGACGTGACGTTATTTGAAGATAACTTGAGTCTTTCGCTCCGTCTTTAGACGTCTCTATTAAGAACTGAAACGACGTGTCGAATAAGGAGAATAAGAACGTGATTACTATTTCACTTTTTAGAAATCTTAATCTCTATTTCGAAGACGTTCTTGAAGCATTTCAGGGTTTTATAAAAGAAATCTCAGAAAATAAGGATCTATAAGATCTCGAAGTTAACTCGATCACTAAACTTTCGTCTGCGGAGGCAATTCAGAAACAAATCAACAACGAGAATCCAAATTTGCGAGACGAGAGACTTCGTCACTCAATAAGATATAATCGAAAAGACTATCAAAAGCTTCACATTAAAGGATTCGCCAAGATGATCATCGCTCACGCCCTTATAAGTGATTATGACGAGTCGCTGATCTACAAGAAAGCTGTTAATAACCTCGAGAGAAAACAATGACTGAAAGCAATGCAGATCGAATAAGATTCGCTGAAGAGCAATCAGATCTGAAATCTAGTCTTTTCACTATTTAATAATCGCTCGATACTCAGAGGTCGCTGAGTCTTTAAGAAGAAGCTCGGAGTTAACGATAAGATCGTCAGATTTAAGGCTCGCTAAGTAGTCAAAGGATTTCTTCAACGAGAAGAAATTGACTACAACGAGATCTATTCTGAGATGATCAAGTCAACGATCTTCAACATTCTTTTAACACTCGCAGCCAAGTACGACTAAGAAGTGAATCTAGTGAACATTGTGACGACTTTTTTATATGTCGATGTCAAAGAAAGAATCTACATGAAACAGTTCACTGACTTTATTGAGAACTCTGACAAGGTGTGCTTGCTTCTGAAGACCCTGTATAACCTTAAGCAGTCACCTCGTGAGTGATACGAGACTCTTTCTGAGTTCTTGCTTAGTCTGAATTTCGTTCGATCTCAATTCGACGCATGTCTCTTTCTGTACAAGACTAATCAAGGGATAGTCTTCGTGACTGTCTATGTGAATGACATTTAGATCATTGAACTGCGTCCCCTTGTTGACTGGGTCAAAAGAAACTTGTACGAACGATTCAAGATCACGGATCTAGACCCATGTATCTATTATCTGAGCATGAGGGTGAAACGGAACCGTGCTCAGGGAACGATCAAAATCAGTCAGCCAGGCCATGTTGAGAATGTGCTAAAAGCCCATCAAATGGCTGACGCAAATCCACAAAGTACCCCAATGGAGGCCAACGCAAATACGGCCCTCTTGGAGGCTACAAAGGAGTACCAGGCTGATCCAGCTGACGTCACCGCCTACAAGTCTAGGCCATTCCATACATGTTCTAGCGTTCTTCCATACATGTCGACTGCATGTCGACTGCATGTCGTAGTTTGCTTCTACACCGATGTTTGTAGCATTTCTTTGTTATCCATGAGGTCTTATACCTCATGGATCCCACCATAGATCTACATGCTTTCTATCCTTCATCCACTGTAGCCTATGACAGGTAATCAGCTGGGAAGATTCAGTCGTTCCTTTGACCCGTTCCAGGCTAGCTACTGGCTCAATAAGGAGAGTTTATTCGCGCATCAATCTCCTTTACCATCGCCCGCATCGACGCAGGAGTTCTGTATTTCGCAAGTACGCCAGGCGAGGAGCAGATCTTCTCTTAAGCCTGCTGCGACGGAAGGAAAAGGGAAAGCAGCGGCAGCTGAAACGCAGCCAGCTGCTACTAGGGAAGGTGCGAGTGACAAGAGGCAGACCGGTGACCAGTAACGGTCGACCTCAAGTGGCAGATCGCTGTTACCCCTCTCATCTTGTAGAAGTTGTGAGAAGGTACATTGTCTCCATCTAAGAGAGGATCTCTTGTGTCGGAGACAAAGACGTCGGCCCTCTCTGCGAGCCAGAGACAGGCAGCCTTTCATATGTATTTGTTGTAATTGACGAATGGAGTTGGCGTTCCGTTATTGGGATTGACTTGGAGTTGGAATGTGATGGTGTCCCTAGACCCAGTCAGGACTGTATGCGGTTGCCACTAGAATCTACATATATTGGTCCATTGGTCACCTCCATAGATTCCATGTTGCTCAGAGATAGATATCAGACAGCCAATCAGATAAGAAGAGCCTGCTTACTCAGTATCTAGTCACACATCTTTCCATCCACCCACTCGCCCACAACTGAACAGTCCAACATTCAGAAAGCATGCACATCGCATGAATTTCTGGACCATCAAACCGTGTACTCAGTAATCCTGTCCCGTCATACCCAAGCTGTGATCCGAATTGTTATGACTTAACATGGTATATTGACTGGAGTCAAAGGGGCGGCATCTGAAGCCGCTCCTACGGCAAACACAATGAACAGCCTTTTGTCCTCCAGCACGGGATTTCTTTTCATGGAGCTCCCCACAGAGATCCGTATCCTCATCTACAAGTAATAGATATTTTAGTCCTAGCTCAAGCTTTTCTGCTGCTGACGAAAGGATTGAACTGGAAGTGCTTTCCAATCCCCTTGAAGCATGAAAGCCGCCCAATGATAGGGTGCTTTTCTTGTTCCATCTTTATTCATACTTATCTTCACCACCGCCTTCTGTAACGCTTTTGCAAGATCCAAGAACTCTCTCGCATCGACGCCATTTTCGGATTCCTGCTGGCGACCTTCATCACTCAATTGTACCGAAATCTCCTCATAGAAGGCTTCCTGGAACTCATGCGCGTCTTCCATCCTGATCTCCCACAACGCAGTCAATATGGAGCCCGCACCCGCATACAAGAGCGCTGTCGAAAGCCCCAATTGGTCGTCGTTCGGTCGTATCTCCGACATACCGCTCTTGCAACCGATCATGTTGACGTGTGCGCCGCTTCGCAAGCGGACGTCAAAGAGCTCGCGGGCAGTGACGCGCTCCGTTTCAATGTCCCGGATGGCCATGTAGTGTTCCAGGGGCCTGGATTCGTCGAAGCCTACGTGGCCGTAAAAATGTATTAGAGAGGATTGAGTGATGGCTTCCAGGAACGAAGACTTTGTCAAGTCCGGGCCGGAGAGGAGTCGAGCGCCGACCTTGTGAGCGAAAGCCATGCTTGGTGCCGATGGTAGGGCAGATTCAGCGTCGGAGAGTGCTTGGACTGCGAGCGGATCGGCAGGAGAGTCTGCGGTCATGGATAACGTAGAAAGGGCACAGATATAGAGAATGGTCAGGCTTTGTGTGTAGATGACCGGGTTCCGCTCAATGAGTGGCTTATCATCGATGGGAATTGCGTGTAAGGGGATGTTGAAGAGGATGCCTGTCGGACAAAGCAGGATCGTATCGCCAGACTCCGTAGCTTCAACCACAGCGGTAAGGAGGGGCGAAAGTTTAGATAGATTCGCGCCCGCATCTTCCGTCGAGAGCGGCTCGTCCTCCCCAAAAAAGGCGTCATCTACCCATCTACGGAGTCCAGCGTGATTGAGGTCAGGTGTAACCCAAGTGCTACTGTGGAGGACTCCATTCTTATAAATCATACATAGTATCTCGTTTAGCACGGCTGTAGACGAACTTGGTAAGTAGACGTAGTCCACCATAACAACGTGGGATCCAAGGCTCTGACTCAAGGCCTGTATCTGCGCAGATGTAATTGCCACACCGTCTCGAAGATTCATCACTTGCTCCAAACTCGAGCAGCCTCTCATCTCTTTGCGGACTTCTTCGAGCTGGTTGCTCAATTCAATAGGGTCAGAGGGCTTAGAATCGAGGTCCATTTGGAGTTCTGCCTCTTTTCGCAGCAGGCCCATCGCCGATTCATCGTTACCCAAGACCGCCAAGCTTCTCTGTGGTATGATGATCTCTGCCCCTAAAACTTCCGTCACACTTCTGGCCTTCCTTTTCTGGGCCCAATCAATGAGCTCGCGCGTCAAGGAATCGTTTGATCTTTGAGGAGCAGGAGTTGGTACAGGGTCTCTGTGCTGGCCATGACCCATGATCCTCTGCCACCTGGCCTGGACTCTTGCTGGGCCGGATGCCTCAATACAGCAGGTCATGGCTGCGAGGTAATGATCACTGCCTCCAAAGGATGGAGAAGCATATACCCGAGCTAACAGATTGCTTGAGCCTCTTAGGATGGATCTCTCTCTTCGTATTCCGATATAGATCTCATCATATTGCGCATACGCATCCAAAGCTGCATCCGGTGCCGTCGTCCCAAATATTTTGTATCTATTTTGCATAGCACTAGCACTGGTAGACAAAGCGATCAGACGCTGAGTTTTAAAGTAGGCGGGGGCATCACAATAAGCCTGTTCCATCCAAGTCTGTACCTCATGTAGGTCGTGATCTTTGAGAACCCCATCCTGAACGGCTTTTACCGAATTTGCCAAGCCGTTCTTAAGGCTCATAAGATGCCATTCATCTGAAAGGGTACCGACTTGATTTGCTCCAACAGCTCCTTTGTCCACCCTTGTCCGAAGTTCGGCCATTCGAGATCTCTCTGTCATTCTCAGAAGATGCAACTTGAGCTGAAGATCATGATTGACAAGATCCCGAGGATTGATTTTGTCCATGTGATAGTCTCTTAATTTAGAATCTCTGGCTTGTTGCATGTCTAGCAAGATAGTATGTCGCATGCTTCGGTCAATCTCAACTGGACATTCCCAAAGCCATTTCTCATAGCTTCCATGATGCAGCCCCCAAACTTCGGCATCTACTGGATCATCAGCTCCGTACATCCTATCAGCAAGCTCCTTAGACCGGCCTGGCCCAAAATCTGCTGCCAAAATTTCCTTTGCACTTTGCTCATGCGAACTACTTGTTAGGTCAAGGAGCAATAGCTGTGCCACATCCCGAGCTGATAGGGAACCTTTCTCAAAGTCGAGCTTCATCCATTGATGAAGTATTAAAAAGAAGTCTAAAGGCCATTGGGAACAGTCTTTTCCCTTAGAGCACCAAGTTTGGAATGCAATGTCGGTCGGGCACTTGGCCCAAGCTGTTGACATCTTTGCTTCAGAGTCCAGATAAGAATCCGTGTCCGCAAGCTTGAGAGCGGCATCAGATGCGGTCTGATACATGAAAAAACAAAGGAAAGGGACATCAAATTCTGTGAACCTTGACTCGAAAAGTCTAAGACGATGTAGGTACTCACTCGCGGTGGTTCTTGTGTTATCAGTCTTTCCAAACCTCGATAGGTTATGGCTGACAGATGGCGCATTCCCAAGAGTAGCATCGATTTCATCAAATCTTTTCAAATTTGCGGCATTCAATGAGACCCAGGATGAGTCTCGATCGAGTCCATCGACCTCGTTGAGAATTAGATGAATGTCGAAGAGCACCGAGGTTTCTTGAAGGGTGTCCTCATTCTCTTTCATCGTTGAGGCAAGGCCAAGCCAAGCCGGAAGATTTTCCATGCTCCGCGGAACTCGACATGATATTTGTAGCTTTCGTAGCCAGAGCCTTGGCGCATCTGACTGCCGGATCCAAGATAGACTGTTCAATGTCGAGTCAATTTGGTCGAGCTGAACGGAGACTTCGTCCAGACGGTCGAGGTCGAGGAGATAGCGAGCGAGCATTAACCTAGCGTGAACGTATTCCAGCCAAGTCTGGTCATGATTGGTAGACAGCCTAGACTCAAGGAAATCGACAATCTCGAAAAGATAACGGAGGTCTGTAGCGTCATCCAAGAGTTTTCGCCTAGCCGGGAAAAGTGACAGGCATTCGTGTATGCCGTTTGCTTGCCTTAAGATTTCTTGCAATGTGTGAAGGGCTTGCCAAGAGGACCCGTTGATCGACTCCGAGCCAAGAGGGTCATTTTCCGGGTCCACCCAATTCGAATATGTCTTGCAATCATCCATGATATTGATGTATTGCGTGGCGCAAACGACCTATAAGATTCTCATTAATGATCCTACAGTATGCGCTGACTCGTGTACAACACAGCTGGAATTACGAAGAGGACTTTTCCGGCAAAGTGACATAATATCTCAAGCTTGTTGGGACTGGAAAGTGTGATCGTTCTCTGCACAGTTTCCAAAGAAGATTTATCGAAGGGGATATCATTCAGCCCCGGTGTGGGCGACGATATTTCTTACGCACCTCGAGCAGAGACCACTCCTTGATGGATTTCCCCTGCCACATACTCTTCATCTTGCGTGCTTCCAGGAGCGCTGAATGTAGGCTTCCATGTACCCTCGCTCTTGCTGCTGCCACGAGAATGGTCAGGAGCTTGATCTCCGGCTCCGACGGTGTCTGCCGCCACTGGGCTTGCGACGCAAGACATTCCTCCAGTATATCAAGTCCTGTTTGATGTCGCAACAGTCGAGCCTCGAGCTTGGCTTTTTCTATAGCCAAGACTGGCGCTGTGTGAGAAGGAGGGAGCTTTTCATTCCAAAAGTGGCGGGCCTGTTTGTAGCGACCAAGCCTTCGCGCGAAGATTGCTTGCTCCAAGACCAATATTTCTCCCGGAGTCAAAGGTCCATACATGAATGGATATCCGCACCAAAATAGGGTATCCATCGGAGATTGTGTAGTCTTCATGCCACGACAAGCGTTTCTCAAATTGCGAATTGTAGGAAAAGCAATGAAACTTTCGCAGCGACTTTGGCCCCCAATAAGTGGTCCCACTAGTCGCTTCGCTCCTACTAGTGGGACACCATGCTTCCTGCACGATCTCGTCACCGTGATAAGCTGCTAGAGTACCCAAATACGCACTAGCCTGATTCATCATTTTGACAGCTGCGCCCGCCATTCAGCGTCCTCCGATATCCAGTGATGCTTCTGAGACCAATTCAATCTTGAGGTACTCTATTGAAACATTCTCGCCTTTCACACGTGATGGATAGACCCTCGCTCCCAGATCTTGAAGGTTACTTCGAACCTGTAGAAGCTCGAGGGGTCCATCTCAACGAGCCTCAGCCGGTGCAAGAAGCGATTGCACAGCAACAGTTACGGAAGACATACTGGAGATTATCATTCGAACGCGTTCAATTCGGAAGGTACAACGGAAAACCTGCATGCCTATTGGTCGTGGAAGCCAGGTTTGCGCCAGAGGATCGAAAGCGACACCGCTTTACCAAGGTCAGGATAGGCCTAGAATTTGAGGGCGAAGAGAAGAGTGACATCGAAGTCCAGCGATTTGCTCCAGAATTGGCGAGAGGAGTCACAGTGCCCGAGATGCATACTTCGAATTGGGCAATCAGGTATGAGCATCTGGATCTGAGCGTATCCTGTCTCAGCACTCGCACTAAGCCTACTCGATGACAGACCCAAGATCTCCCTGACTCTCACCCCCATACCGGTCAATATCGACATATTGGACGGTGAATATGGCCATAAAAAAACGTATCAGATCGACAGAACAGCCACGATGGAGGGAGTGGTCAAATTCGGACAACGGGTACTGTGGAGTCTCAATGAAGCAAAGGAAGAGGGCATCCCATTGCGAATACCATCTTTAGTGGTCTTGGTGACGAAAGCGAACGAAACAGGCAAACCTTTCAGATTCAGAGTCAAGTTTAGCATCAATGCGTCGATTGGGCTATCGCTGAATCCGAAGCGCTCGTCCATCTTTGCAAACATCTTTGCAAAACCAGTGGAGCCCGTGCTCCTTGATGATACGATGCAGCTAATCCCCACTGGTAATGAAGTTGACCCAGACTTCACCTCCATGGACGTACAGCGCTTGACGAGGACAAATTTCAGTGATGATGTATAGGATATTGATGTGATGTAGCTATGGATGCATGGATTCGAGTTCTGCTTCGCTAGTCTTGATGAGAGATTTCTCTCTTCGTATGTGGATTTGGTGTCAATTACTCAACCTTTCTCATAACTGCCGATCTTTTGCTTAGCGTGGCATGATAGCAAGACCAACCGGACTCACTGAATGATATATTTGTTCCTCTTGTCCACTGACAGGATTAATGCTTGTGTGTTCTAATTCATGCGACGTCTGTCTCATTCTCATTAACATAGATCTTGGTGCTCTACATTCACCATGGCAGGTAGATGTCAGCTCGGACGTTTTTCGAAGGCCATAATTATATAGGCTGTCGTCACTGGATGAGGACCTCAAATTAAAAGGTAATCTAGGCGGGATGGGACGGGTTTATTGGACCCCTAGAACCCTGCCGCGAACCTGACCCAGAGCTAGCGAGTTTTGGGGGCTCGGCATACTTAGGTACTCGTGCTACCTGTTCCGTCGTCCCATTGGGCCATTCCGATCCAAGTCTTCTGCGCTGCACCCGGACAACCCACTTAGTTCGTACTGCCTTGATGCAAGAGTGAACAAGTGTACCCTCGTACCTCAGGATATCTGCTTAAAGCCTTCGGGTTGCGATGCGATGTCAGAGGGTGGTGGTGATCTTGTGCCCCTCTCACTGCGTCCTTTGGTCGCTTGAGTTTTGCAGCATCGAGCGCAGAATCTAATAGGTTCAGCCTGTGATTTCTTGTTTCTACTTGATTCTGCTGTCATTTTGCTTGGTGTAAGTGTTACTACCACGCTGATAATTGTCTGGATCCTTGAAAGGCGCACTCTGCATTGAATAAGGTCACAGCTACTTATAGGACCTCGTAAAATACATCAGCAGCTGCTTATGATGCTATCAATTATTCGAATCTTCCTCAATCTGTATCGATCGAGGGTACGGGCTAAGCTAGATTCAGACTCGTCACGTTCGTCGTATCACTAGCATCAAATGATGATGAGAATGATCTCTCATAGACTCATACATTGATCAACTTATTCGCTGCAACATTCACAGTTGCCCGTTCATCAAATTGATTCACGAATTTCTCTTGATTAGAGCACTTATGAGTTAACACATATGCAGTAGCCTCAACGATCGACAGTTTTATTATATCTTGATCATTATCGTTGTTCATATTTAGAAGGATCACGCATGATCTGTATCTGAACTTCGTCGGAAGGGGATAATAAAACCTCGTGTCTATCTTACTTCGGCTGAAGGTGTACTTCTGTTCGCGTTGTCTATTCTCAAAGATTGCATCGGTAGTCATCTCACAGTCTTTGAAGTTGATCGGTCAGGCTCGTTCACGTGGTAGAGGTGTGTCGCTACACTCTGGGGACGTGCCGAGATCAGGGGCGCCCAGACCCATGTTTTCGTTTAGGCTGGTAGCGTTCTTCACTAAGGGTTTAGTCGACTTGAACGAAGTCTTGTTCAGCAAAATTGGGTCACCGCTAGCTGATCGCTCTCTAGCGACGACGACAGCACTTTCCGATGTTGCCGGCCCAACTACAACATTATGCGGAGCCCAATCTCTCTCAAAAACCAGAACGTCTGCGCGCATCCGGAGTCAGCATTGCTTAACCAAGGCATGCAGCCTTCGTTGATGAAACAGATCTCAGGAGTAGAATGAGACATTCCGAACATATGGCTTGCGGCCCAAATAGGGAGGAACGACTCCGGAGCATGGCTTAATCAAGGCACGCAACCTGCATAAATGAAACAGGCTTCGGGAGTATGAGCAGCGATTTGCTTCAGAAGATTGGTTTGCGACTCAAGAATAAGGACAAAACAGGGGGGGGTTGAGTTCGAAATTTGCGTACCTACTATCTTTTTCGATTCTATCAAAGTTCTCCCATCAAAACGAAAAGCACTCTGGGTACATCTGTGCGTTATGTTCATGGCTGTAGCATAGATCATCCACGGCTTGAATTTGTCTCTATTCGCATCTTTCATCACGTCTATTAAAATAACGCACGTTTCGTTTCGAAACATCTTTAAAAGCTTAAAATCAATATAATCTCTTCTCGCAAATGTAACGAACTAAAAAACGTCTCTAATATAGAACAACTTCTCGATGACATTATAATAGTCTTGCTCTTTAAGTGAATAAAGTCCTTTATACGAAATTGCTAAGTCGAAGCAGTCGTTACTCTTATTGCTATTCGAGAAGCTATTTACAATCGATAAACTGATCGCGTCAAAGAAGAAGACGCTCGACGAGTTAAAAGAGTTCGATTGAAGACTAACTGCAAAGACAGAGAATTCATAAAAAAAGAGTAATAGTAATATCGTCGCGTGAGATCGTAATAACGTTATATATTCTCGTAAAAACAAGAATTGAAGAAGCAACTAAGATAAAGAATTCTCATGTTTAGATTCATTACATGTCGCGGCTAATGCTATTGTCGTCTATCTTAGATAGTATTCTTTCTCTATGGAGCGCTATTTCGAAAGTTCGAATAGAGACTTACTTCGTAGACAGTACCCGCATTCGCGCAAAGCATAGTTTCAAGTCTCGCTTATAAGTAATGTAGGGCAACGATTCCATCTATCAGTTGCCTTTACGTTCTTATAGTTCTTATCTAGTTCAGACTGCACAGCCTTATGTAGCTGGCCTTGTCTGTGACGAACGACTGAAAGTATCATAGTCAATAATGATAGAAGGACGATGAAATCTGGTTCTTCTCGATGAATAATTGTTAACTATTAAATTAATTTCAGCGTCGTCAATTCAACAAGTCTCTCCTAAAACGCTCTTCAGCAGAACAGACTCGCTAGTTCAGAATCAAAGATGATGACTCGTGAATTCAAAATATATGTCTATTAATCAGAACAATATGATTATAAATCAATCCTCGGTTCTCTGAAACGCACTGCTAGTCTCACTCTTGCTTCAACTCAAGTTCTCTATCTCTTTATAGTATATAGCGCTTAACAGCAAATTACAAATATAAAATATTCAATCAAATGTTGCTATGACATTTCTGCGTTCATATCAAATCTCGAGAGTCTGCTTCTAAAGTTCAACGTCTTCACTTGAAGATTCAAGCATGAAGAAACACTGCAGTGACGACATTATAAACTGAAGTATACAGGTGCCCGATAGGCGCATCACACGTCTCAGAAATAATCGCTTGTCGTCTTATCTAAGCCCCGATATTAGTCGCGTAATTAGTATATATTTCGAATTGAATAATTTTCTCTTATCTCTGATAGCACTGCGAATAGCATTTCTTGCGAGCTCAACAATATTCAGATACTCGAAGTCGAAATTCGATCTCGTAATATTCTCACATTTATTCGCTCTTTGCATTAATTTCTTCACGATATAACACTCTCTTCGAACTTAGAATAACGTATCGAGCGCAGTTTTACGATACTCGAGACACTCTAAGTGTGTCGCTTTTCTTATCTCGCTTAGTATATTCGTCACGATGAAGAAAATCTCGAATCAATTTATTCGGATCATGGGGAAGTCACTCTGAAGCTCGGGTCTTAAGGCGATTTCCAGATGATCGAGAGCGAACACGAGCGGATACGCGACGATTTCATCGACGACTCTCTGACTATCTTCGTTCGAGGAAACTTTGCTTTTATTTGAATCGTGTCACGCGTAAGATCAAGCGACGTATAAGGGATAAAAGTCGTAGAAATAGAGGTCAACGAAAATAAAGATTTGATGCGTGTTGATAACGTGATTATCGTTAACGAAGATAATGTGCGACGTGAGTATTCTAACGTGTTACTTTCTCTCCTCGTTCGAGAAATCGACTCTGTTCCGAGACTGATGTTTCTTGAATCGGTCGAATTTTAGTCTTTCGTTATAATAGACTTTATATCGAGTTTAGAAGTCGCGTTGAGAGAGATCGTCGCGAAAGATCTACTTATCTATCGTCGAGCAGAGATATTTGAGAAAAACGATCTCTTCGTCGAGAACGTTACATTATTAAAATAGATTATATAAATATAAGACGACTCACACTATCTAATTCTTGTTATAGAAACGCATCTCTAAATTCGTAATTCGAGATATAATCTTCAGCATCTGCGAGTTAGTAATTCAAGACGTCTAATAATAAAGATCGAAGATTTTTTACTTTATAAGCATTATAAGATCTAGTTTTAACGTCTAAATCTAAGACGATAAAATTCGAGTGTTATAAAGATACGAATAGTATTTGTCGTGAATAAAAGATCGCAGCTCTCGTATCTTCGTTAATGTGTTCTTAACATCTTATACGAATTTGAGCATTTAAACTCGACAGTTAACGACTTTATATGTCTTTTTATTAGAGAATAAAAACGTCTTATAAGACTTTATAGAAAGTTACAGATCGAAGATCACGTTAATTTTTATTATTATGTTAAGAGCATCGCTGCTGTCTTTCGATCGATAGATTTTATATATAACTTTGATTAAAGAATTCATACTATAGAGAAGTTTCGATCGTATTTTCTTAAATATAAGAAGACGTCTCTTTATGCTCTCGAGTACTTTATTTATTAAGATATTCTTAGCGACATATTAACGTTCTCTGTTATTCACACAGTCTTCGATCGTAACGAACTTTTTAAAATTCTCAAATATTACTTCTTTTAAGATATTTGTTAGCAGCGAGATTAAGAGAACAGCTATCGTATAAGCTCGAGAGTTGTCGAGCGTAATCGAATCGCTTGATATACGCATGTCAAGCGGATTCTTGACGTGAGAAGCTTAAGAGAGTCATGTCTCGAAGTTTTTCATTTTTCTTCCTTAAGAATTAGTCTTACTATTAGATATACTATACGCAATATATATATCTTCGCTAAGTTCACATTACTACACAATTCTAGTCTGTCTATATATATCTATATTATATAAGTCAGTCTAACAATTCTAATTCTTCTTCTCATCGAGAGATAGCGATTCGAACTTAGTATAATAACAATCACTCGCTTATAATCGCAACGTATCGAAAACGAAGTAAATTCATTTAACTCGCATATCATATCTGGAGAACAGTCACAGATAGTGAATCTAAACGAATCAGATCATGTTTCTAACGTGAAATTCGAGAGTTAAAGATAATCGATATCTGCTTCGAAAGACGATGTTATCGATCTATATTAGCAGCGAGATCAAGAGAATAGCTATCGCATGAGCTCGGGGGTTGCCGAGCGTAATCGAATCGCTTGATATACGTATGTCAAGCGGATCCTTGACGTGAGAAGCTTAAGAGGGTCATGTCTCGAAGTTTCTTATTTTCCTTTCTTAAGAATTTGTTAGCAGCGGGACCAAGAGGACAGCTGTCGCATGAGCCCGGGGGTTGCCGAGCGTAATCGAATCGCTTGATATACGCATGTCAAGCGGATCCTTGACGTGAGAAGCTTAAGAGAGTCATGTCTCGAAGTTTCTCATTTTCCTTCCTTAAGAATTAGTCTTACTATTAGATATACTATACGCAATATATATATCTTCGCTAAGTTCATATTGTTACACAATTCTAGACTATCTTATATATATCTATATTATATAAGTCAGTCTAACAATTTTAATTCTTCTTTTCATCGAGAGATAGCGATTCGAACTTAGTATAATAACAATCACTCGCTCGCAATCGCAACGTATTAGAAACGAAGCAGATTTATTTAACTCGCACATTATGTCTGAAGAATAGTCATAGATAGTGAATCTAAACGAATTAGATTATTTCTTTAACGTGAACTTCGAGAGTCAAAGACAATTGACATCTGCTTCGAGAGACGATGTTGTCGACCTAACTTTGAACGAGCGATTGACTTAGATAACTTAACGTCGAGATTAGCTACTAAAAAGACGATAACTAAATGACATCAACGAAGAGATCAATGCCCTTCAACGAGAGAAATCGTTAGGTGAACGAGATCAAGACGATATCGAATCGAATACGTCGAATGCTCGTCGTGACTCTTCTAATGCTCGAGCAGGGTCAAAACGTTATTCGAATATTAAATTGACACATATCATAAAACGACGAAGTGTTAAATCAAAGAACCTTGACGATTATCATGGTAAATCGAGACGAGAGCATCGTAACTAAATACGAGACGCCGAAGTTGCATTTATGAATGTCTTAGCGTATTTCCTAAACGATTACGATAAAATTATTTAATATATATAATTTCTAGCGAGAGATCTCAAGAAACAGTGACATAACGAACGAGAAAAGAATTCGATCAAGATAGAAAGCTAAGATCACTTCGTCTCTTTTCTACTTAACAAAATATAGAATTTAATTAATCGATAGCTAAAGATAAACATGATCTATACGAATACGCGACAAAGATCATCTCAATTAGTAATTCAATTTGAGATCTATCTTTTCAGTCTTGAGATATAATTGTCGTCGTCGAACGAAATTCAACGAGTTACGACATTGATAACGAGACTTCTTTCGAAACTTCAAGACGATATCACTCGCACGAGACAAATAGTCTCGACGCGAGAAGATCTTATCGCTCAGACTACTCGTCTGAAGAATACGAATAAGAGAATTAACGCACGCTCATTATATAATAGACGAGACATAAACGATATCGACTCGAATATGAATTAAAAACGAAACAAAGAAAATAAGAAAGAGAACAAGCTTAATAACAATAAACGAGCGACGTAATCTCGCAAGAATAAGAAAGCGAATACTTCGCGTCGCTTAAACGAAGGTAAATCTCGAGACAAAACGTCGAAAAGCAAGAAACATCTGAAGATAGTCGAATATTATAACTATCATAAGAAGAGATATTACGCAAACGAATATCGACAATTTAAGACAGACGACGTTAATCGCGTATCTATCGATAACGTTAAAAACATTAATGCTTATGTTATCGAGTTATCTTCGTCGAGAAAAGAAAGACTCTCGTCGAAGACTTCTTAACGACGAGAACAAAACAAGAAGTTATCTTGATATTTAATATAATTTTCTTAGAGAAAGTGATTATAGAAGATCGAGAAGCAATTCTAATGTCGACTCTAACACAATTTAATAACGAAATCGAAGTTAATATGATTAATCAGCGCTTTACTCTCGAATATAATCTCGAATTAGTCGAAGCGTCGTTGTCAAGTGTCAAATAAATAGATAACAACACGATCTTTTGTTATATCGTCTATCTTATACACTATAAGTTATAAGATAATTGAAGTTATATAAAGCGATGTTCGTATATCTTTTATGTCATCGCAAAAGAAGATAATTCACTTTTTATATTAAAACTATTAGTATTAATAAATAAAGATATCGTGATTGACATTGTTAAGAGAATCTAACGCTTTGATATCGATGCGTATACGTATAAGATACTCTTATTTTAAGATTTTGCTAACGCATTGAAGAGAGAAAAGTTAGTGTATACTTTAATAATCATAGATATTTTTGATGCGTTAGTAAGAAAACATTATATTAACGAAGTCTTAGCGAACATATTACAATCGCAGATCGCAGACGCTGTTTCAAAATTATTAGAGAAGTTACGCGAATACGAAGACGTATTTTCAATCGAAGAAGTTAATCGACTTTCGTCGCATAAAGAACGTGATTATGCTATCGAGACTATAGCGAAATCATCATTTGATTTATTATATAATCTATTTAATATCGAGTTAGCGACACTAAGAATATATCTAGACGATATCTTAGCGAAAGACTAAATTCAGTATTCAACGAGCTTAACAGAGTTTCTTATTCTTTTCGTATTAAAAAAGAATAATAACTTACGACTATGTGTCGACTATCAAGAATTGAATAAAGTTACGATAAAAAATCGTTATTCTTTGTCTTTGATTAATAAGACTCTAGATCGTTTAAATGAAGTTAAGAGATTCACAAAATTAAATCTTAAGAATACGTATCATCATATTCGAATTCGTAAGGGCGATGAGTGAAAGACTACGTTTCGTACGCGATATGATCACTTTAAGTACTTGATAATATTATTTGATCTAATCAACGCTTCTGCGACCTTTCAGACTTATATTAACAAGTCGTTAACGAGTCTAATTAACAATTTTTGCGTTATTTATCTTAACGACATTTTGATTTATTCGAGTTCGCAAGAAGAACATTTAAATTATATTAAGCAAGTACTTAAGAGACTAAGACGTTTTAGTCTATATACAAGTTTGAAGAAATGTGAGTTCTTCACCATAGAAGTCGAATTTCTAGACTTTATAATGTTCATCGATAACGTCGCAATAAACAAACGTAGAGTGAAAGCAATTCAGAAGTGATCAAGATCTAAGTTCTTTTATGAGATACAGATTTTTTTAAGCTTTATGAATTTCTATCGAAGATTCATTTATTATTATTCTCAAATTGTCGAATCACTTATAAACTTGCTCAAGAAAAGTATCAAGAGAATCAAGATAAGATCTTTTGATTGATCTGTTGAGGCGGAGAAGACATTTCGACGACTTCGCGAAGTCTTTATAAAAGCGTCTCTTTTATATCACTTTAATTTAGAACTTCTTATTAGAGTGAAAACGAATACTTTAGATTTCGACTTAGCAGATATTTTGACCCAGTTATAAAATAACAATAAGCAATAACACTTAATTGCATTTTATTCTCGAAAAATGATTTCTATAGAGCGAAATTATGAGACTCATAATTAAAAGCTACTCGTCATCGTAACGATCTTCAAATAGTGACGTTATTATTTGAAAGAGAGTTTTTATTCTGTGAAAATACTTACGAATTATAACAATTTAAAGTACTTTATAAAAATAACGAGTTTGAATAAGCGACAAGTTAGATAAGCAATGAAGTTATTAATATTTGATTTTTTTATTACATATAGATCGAGAAAGACAAATTTAGTCGATACGTCGTTAAGGCGATTTAATTATAAGAATAAAAACGAGTCGCTAAATCGACTATTGTCAACGTTATAATAGAAATTGACAGCGATAGAAGATCTAATAAGTCTCATATTTGCTATTATTCGAATAGCGTATAGATAAGATAAGAGTTATGAGTATACGAAGCGTAGTTTAAACGTTGAATCTCTCTTTGCGATACATAGTCTAGACGTGAATATATAGTATAATCTAGTGACTAATTATTAGACTGACTTATATAATATAGATATATATAAGACAGACTAGAATTGTGTAGCAATGTGAACTTAGCGAAGATATATATATTGCGTATAGTATATCTAATAGTAAGACTAATTCTTAAGGAAGGAAAATGAGAAACTTCGAGGTATGACCCTCTTAAGCTTCTCACGCTAAGGATCCGCTTGGCATACGTATGTCAAGCGATTCGGTTACGCTCGGCAACTCTCGGACTTATACGACAGCTGTTCTCTTGATTTCGCTACTAACACTAATAATAGAAAAGAAGTGACTATCTAAAAGACAATACTTATAAATTTGATAATAGCTGCATTTTAAGAGACTTATCTTAATATTATATATTCTTCGAGACTTAGAGAATCTTTAACTGCGAGAGCAAAGAGTTTAAGCGAGATACTTACTTAGAGTACACGTAACGTAGCTGTCGTATAGCTTAACTCTATTATTAAGACTATTAATTATAAATAGCTCGTTTCACGCTTAGTAGCTCACATTGCGATAATAAGCGAAACGATATATGATCTTAATAATAAGTTTATCTTCGAGCTTATTAAAGCACTTTAGCTAAAAGACTCTTATATTTAATAGCGAAGAGAAGACGAAGCGCAGAACAAGCGAAAGAGTGACGTCGAAGCTTGAATATGAAATAGTTAGAGACTGTTAAGGTATAAGAATATATTGTACGTTTTCGAAGAGACTTTCGTTCGCGAAGAGCTATTGAGACGTTATTATGATAATCTCTTGACGAGACATTTCGATATCGATAAGACACTGAAACTAATGACTAGAAAATACTATTAAAATAGTATTAAGATAGACGTAAAATCATATATGAATATATGTGATGTCTATTAGAGAGTGAAGATAAAGCGACATCGTTCATATAATAAGCTAAGTGCGCTTTCTCAATTAAGTCGTTCTTAAAAGAAAATCACGATGAATTTCATTACGAATCTTTCTTTAAGTCGACGCAGAGGCTGCGTTTACGATACGATTCTTATAATCGTCGATAGATATATCAAAATAATAAGATATCTATCAATCACAAAGAAAATTAATGTCTTCGATCTCGAATAGCTATTCATGAAAGAAATCTTTCTTCGATTTAATTCATTAGAAGATATAATTATTAATCGTGATTTTGTGTTTACGAGTGCGTTTTGATCGCAAGTCTGTTATCAAATGAAGATAAAACGTAGACTAAGCACTGTCTTTTATTCTCAAACTAATGATTAAATCGAACGACAAAATCAAATCTTAAAACATTATCTTCGAGTTTTTTATAACGAGCAACAAAACGACTAAGCGAATCTCTTATTTATAGTCGAGTATATCTATTAACAAAGTTAATATAAGACGTTAAATTATAATTTATTTTATATAATGTATAATTACAATCTCGACTTTAAATTAAGAATCGAGAATAATTCTTCTCAAGAGAAGATATTAGCAGCGAAAGAACGTGTAAAAGAAATTTATACGTTACGAGAAGAGCTTACGAAACGTTAATAAAAAGTATTTAAATCGTAAGCGAAAACGTATAACAAAAAGTATTAACCATAATTCTTTCAGAAAGAAGACTTGATAATGTTATTAATTAAGAATCTCAAATAAAAACGATCAAATAAGAAGCTTTCGAACAAAATAATTGATTTATTTATTATTCGAAATATCGTAGACAAGCAAGCTTATCGATTAGCGCTTTCGTTAATCTATCGCATATATAACGTTTTTTATATATCACTACTAAAACTCTATCGTCGTAAAGATAACAGTACGATATTAGTATATATAATAACGAAATTAATAGATGATAAAGAAGAATAAGAGATCGAAAAGATCTTAAATAAGCGAAAGCGCAAGAATAAGATAAAATATCTTATTCGTTGAGCTAAATATTTTTATAAGTATAATTAGTAAGTATTAGAGAAAGATATAAAATACTTATAGAAGCTACGAGACGCTTTCGAAAAGTCAAAGAAGCGGAGACGAAGAGCATAATAAATAAATAAGAGATAATATCTCAAAGAATAACGATTTTAAAATTGCTCGAAGATATCGCAACAAAAAAAGATATTTAAAGATCAAAGAGAATCGAAAAAACACAATTTATAAGCAGCGCAGAGTATATCTATTATATCTAACTCGAAGATTAGACGCATCAAAGATATCGACGTAAGACTAGATTACTCCGTCTCTTATATCATCTCGTCTTCGTTCACTTAATTACTTTCGTTATTATTCTTATTCTCGTTCTTCTTCTTCTTCTCGTTCGCATTAACTCTCTAAATAATAACATTCACATTTAATTTCTTTAACTCTCTAACTCTAGTAGCGACGAAACTAGAGAGAGAGACGACGAGAGACGTAGAAAAGACGAAGACTTCGTCGAGAAAAGACGACTCGAAGACGTCAACCTCGTCGGCGAAGATCTCGTCTTCATCGTTATTATCATTATCAACTTCGTAATTACGATTGCTGCGATTGTTACTACTACTGCTGCTATTATTAGAGTCGTCGTTGACGTCGTTCTTCATCGACGAAGGAGAATCGTCAGACTTCGAGAACGTCTTTGAGTTCATGAGAAATAGACTCATCTAGCGAATCGTTAACGCAGCTGTTACGTGCTCGAAACGTCTATTAAACGTGAGAAAAATATATTCTCAATCGAAGAACATCGTAGATACTCTTTAGAATCGTATTAATTCGCCGAAGCGACTTGACTTGATTCAGTTAAATCGTTAATATATTCGACTTTTTCTTTCTCTCGAGACGATTCTAAACTCGCTCGTGACGAGATAACTCGATATCAAAGAATTTTACGCAGACGATCAAAAACGATCTGCTGACATATTGTGAATACTTATATATTCACTCGCGACGAATAATTCGCTCACGATATACGCGACGTCGTAATAGATTATTTATTAAATATCTAATCTCTCACGCAGAGAGAACCTTAAATTGAGATTAATAGACGCTTCAGCTATGTTTGAATTATAAATTATATATGTTTACGTACGAATTTATAATCGGCTCGCAGATCGACGTAGTAAATACACTTTCAAAGCATCTCTTTTATCTTCGCGAAGATAACATTATAATTACTCGAGATATATTAATTCGCTATTCGAAGATAACGACAATAGAAGTTCTTAATCAACGTCTTCACTCGCACGAAGAATCGATTAATAATGTTATAAGAATAAAATTGTAAACGTGTTAAAAACGCACGCGAAATTACGATTAATTTAATTTATCGTAGAACGAAAGAGAACGTAGATCGAGAGATTAATCATCAAAAAGATCTAAACTATTATAATTACATAGATAATATAATAATGTTTAGTGTATACGTAAGAAGTGTGATATTTACGTTTAATAGCTATGAATTAAAATAGAGAGAAGTGTGTTTTGTGAGAAACAAAAAGTTTAAAAAAACAAACTTATATACAACTCACGGCTAGCGCATAACAATTATTCACGTCGCGCACTCATAACGACGACGACGCGATTACGCGACTCACGACTCAAATAATAAGAAATATCAACGTCGATAAACTTCACGTCGTCTACGATTATACGAACATTTTTATTCTTATACGCAAGACGTAGAAGTATCATAATCTACGCATTTCAAATTGAGATTTATAATGTTAGCGCGAAGCTAATCTGAGAGAACTCTTTTTCTTATATTCTCTTTAAGATTTAAAGAATTTTAATAAGTTTATTTAAAGCAATGAATTCGAGAACGAATTCTTAAAGAGAAAAGATCATGTTAACAGCGAAATTAAGAGAATAGCTATCGCATAAGCTCGAGAATTGTCGAGCGTAATCGAATCGCTTGATATACGTATATCAAGCGAATCCTTGACGTGAGAAGCTTAAGAGAGTCATATTTCGAAGTTTCTCATTTTCCTTTCTTAAGAATTAGTCTTATTATTAGATATACTATACGCAATATATATATCTTCGCTAAGTTCACATTGCTACACAATTCTAGACTGTCTTATATATATTTATATTATATAAGTCAGTCTAACAGAATTAGTCTTACTATTAGATATACTATACGCAATATATATATCTTCGCTAAGTTCACATTGTTACACAATTCTAGCCTGTCTTATATATATCTATATTATATAAGTTAGTCTAACAATTCTAATTCTTCATATTAACAGCGAGATCAAGAGAATAGCTATCGTATAAGCTCGAGGATTGTCGAGCGTAATCGAATCGCTTGATATACGCATATTAAGCGAATTCTTGACGTGAGAAGCTTAAGAGGGTCATATTTCGAAGTTTCTTATTTTTCTTTCTTAAGAATTAGTCTTACTATTAAATATACTATACGCAATATATATATCTTCGCTAAGTTTACATTGTTACACAATTCTAGTCTGTCTATGTATATCTATATCATATAAGTCAGTTTAATAATTCTAATTCTTCTTCTTATCGAGAGGTAGCGATTCGAACTTAGTATAATAACAATCACTCGCTCGCAATCGTAACGTATCGAAAACGAAGCAGATTTATTCAACTCGCGTATTATATCTAAAGAACAGTCACAGACAGTGAATCTAAACGAATTAGATCATATCTCTGACGTGAAATTCGAGAATCAAAGACAATCGATATCTACTTCGAAAGACGATATTATCGATCTAACTTTGAACGAGCGATTGACTCAGATAACTTAACGTCGAGATCAGCTACTAAAAAGACGATAACTAAATAATATTAACGAAGAGATTAATGCTCTTCAACGAGAAAAATCGTCAGATGAACGAGATCAAGACGATATCGAATCGAACACGTCGAATGCTCGTCGTGACTCTTTTAATGCTCGAATAGAGTCAAAACGTTATTCAAATATTATATTGACATATGTCACAAAACGACGAAGTGTTAAATCAAAGAATCTTAACGATTATTATAATAAATCGAGACGAGAGCATCGTGACTAAATACGAGACGTCGAAGTTATATTTATGAATATCTCAGCGTATTTCTTGAACGATTACGATAAAATTGTTTAATGTATATAATTTCTAACGAGAGATCTTAAGAAACAGTGACATAACGAATAAGAAAAGAACTCGATCAATATAGAAAGCTAAAATCACTTCGTCTCTTTTCTGCTTAATAAAATATAGAATTCAATTAATCGATAGCTAAAGATAAATATGATCTATACGAATACGCGACAAAGATCATCTCAATTAGTAATTCAATTTGAGATCTATCTTTTCAGTCTTGAAACACAGTTATCGTCGTCGAACGAAATTCAATAAGTTACGACGTTAATAACGAGACTTCTTTCGAAACTTCAAGACGACATTACTCGCACGAGACAAATAGTCTCGACGCGAGAAGATCTTATCACTTAAACTACTCGTCTAGAGAATACGAATAAGAGAGTTAACGCACGCTTATTATATAATCGATAAGACATAAACGATATCGACTCGAATACGAATTAAAGTCGAAATAAGAGAAACGAGAAAGAGAATAAACTTAATAACAATAAACGAGCGACGCAATCTCGTAAGAATAAGAAAGCGAATACTTCGCGTCGCTTAAACGAAGGTGAATCTCGAGATAAAACGTCAAAAAGTAAGAAACATCTAAAGATAGTCGAATACTATAACTATTATAAGAAGAGACATTACGTAAACGAATATCGACAATTCAAGACAGACGACGTTAATCGCGTGTCTATCGATAACGTTAAAAACATTGATACTTATGTTATCGAGTTATCTTCGTCGAGAAAAGAAAGACTCTCGTCGAAGACTTCTTAACGACGAGAGCAAAATAAGAAGTTATTTTAATATTTAGTATAATTTTCTTAAAGAAAGTAATTATAGAAGATCGAGAAGCAATTCTAATGTCGACTTCAACATAATTTAACAACGAGATCGAAGTTAATGTGATTGATTAACGCTTTGCTCTCGAATATAATCTCGAATTAGTCGAAGCGTCTTTGTTAAGTGTCAAATGAATAAATAACAATACGATCTTTTGTTATGTCGTCTATCTTATATACTATAAATTATAAGATAATTGAAGTCATATAAAGCGATATTCGTATATCTTTTATATCATCGCAAAAGAAGACAATTCACTCTTTATATTAAGACTATTAATATTAATAAATGAAGATATCGTGATTAACATTGCTAAGAGAATCTAACGCTTTGATATCGATACGTATACGTATAAGATATTCTTATCTCAAGATTTTATTAACGCATTGAAGGGAGAAAAGTTAGTGTATACTTTAATAATCACAGATATTTTTGATGCGTCAGCAAGAAAATATTACATTAACGAAGTCTTAACGAATATATTATAATCGCAGATCACAGACGCTATCTTAAAATTGTTAGAGAAGTTACGCGAATACGAAGACGTATTTTTAATCGAAGAAGTCGATCGACTTTCGTCGCACGAAGAACGTGATTATGTTATTAAGACTATAACGAAATCATTATTTGATTCACTATACAATCTATCTAACATCGAGTTAGCGACACTAAGAATATATCTAGACGATATCTTAGCGAAAGACTGAATTTAGTATTCAACGAGCTTAATAGAGTCTCTTATTCTTTTCGTATCAAAAAAGAATAACGACTTGCGACTATATATCGACTATCGAGAATTAAATAAAGTCACGATAAAAAATCGTCACTCTTTATCTTTGATTAGTGAGACTCTAAATCGTCTAAATGAAGTCAAGAGATTCACAAAATTGAATCTCAAGAATACGTATTATCGTATTCGAATTCGTAAGGGCGATGAGTGAAAGACTGCGTTTCGTACGCGTTATAATCACTTTAAGTACTTAATAATGTTATTTGATCTAATCAACGCCTCTGCGACCTTTTAGACTTATATTAATAAGTCGTTGACGAGTCTAATTAACAATTTTTGCGTTGTTTATCTTAATAATATTCTAATTTATTCGAGTTCGCAAGAAGAACATTTAGATCATGTTAAGCAAGTGCTTAAGAGACTAAGACGTTTTAGTCTATATATAAGTTTGAAGAAATGTGAGTTCTTTATTATAGAAGTCGAATTTTTAGACTTTATAATATTTATCGATAACGTCGCAATAAACAAACGCAGAGTAAAAGTAATTCAGAAGTAATCGAGATTTAAGTTCTTTTATAAGATATAGATCTTTTTAAGCTTTATAAATTTCTATCGAAGATTTATTTATTATTACTCTCAAATTGTCGAATTACTTATAAACTTGCTTAAGAGAAGTATCAAGAAAATTAAGATAGAATCTTTTGATTGATCTATTGAGGCGGAGAAGGTATTTCGACGACTTCGCGAAGTCTTTATAAAAGCGTCTCTTCTATATTACTTTGATTTAGAACTTCTTATTAGAGTGAAAACGAATGCTTCAGATTTCGACTTAATAAACATTTTAATCTAGTTATAAAATAACAATAAACAATAACACTTAGTTATATTTTATTCTCGAAAAATAATTTCTGCAGAGCGAAATTATAAGACTTATAATTAAAAGCTACTCGCTATTGTAACGATCTTTAAATAGTGACGTTATTATTTGAAAGAGAGTTTTTATTCTGTGAAAGTACTTACGAATTATAACAATTTAAAGTACTTTATAAGAATAACGAGTTTAAATAAGCGACAAGTCAGGTGGGCAATAAAGTTATCAATGTTTGATTTTTTTATTACACATAGATTAGAAAAGACAAACTTAGTCGATGCGTCGTCAAGGCGATCTAATTATAAGGGTGAAAACGAGTCGCTAAATCGACTATTGTTAACGTTATAACAGAAATTGATAGCGATAGAAGGTCTAATAAGTCTTATATTTGCTATTGTTCGAATAGCGTATAAATAAGATAAGAGTTATAAGTATACGAAGCGCAGCTCAAACGTTGAGCCTCTCTTTGCGATATATAGTCTAAACGTAAATGCATAATATAATCTAGTGACTAATAATAAAAAAGAAGTGACTACTTAAAAGATAATACTTATAAATTTGATAACAGTTACAATTTAAGAAACTTATCTTAATGTTATACACTTTTTAAGATTTAAAGAATCTTCAACTACGAGAGCAAAGAGTTCAAACGAGATACTTACTTAGAGTACACGTAACGTAGCTGTCGCGTAGCTTAATTCTATTATTAAGACTATTAATTATAAATAGCTCGTTTCACGCTTAGTAGCTCACATTGCGATAATAAGCGAAACGATATATGATCTTAATAACAAGTTTATCTTCGAGCTTATTAAAGCACTTTAATTAAAAGACTCTTATATTTAATAGCGAAGAAAAGACGAAGCGTAGAACAAGCGAAAGAGTGACGTCGAAGCTTAAATATAGAATAATTAAAAACTGTTAAGATATAAGAATATACTATACGTTCTCGAAGAGACTTTCGTTCGCGAAGAGCTATTAAGACGTTATCATAATAATTTCTTGACGAGACATTTCGATATCGATAAGACACTAAAACTAATAACTAGAAAATACTATTGAGATAGTATTAAGATAGACGTGAAATCATATATAAATATATATAATGTCTGTCAGAGAGTGAAGATAAAGCGACATCGTTCATATAACGAGCTAAGTGCGCTTTCTTAATCAAGTCGTCCTTGAAAGAAAATCACAATGAATTTCATTACGAATCTTTCTTTAAGTCGACGCAGAGACTGCGTTTACGATGCGATTCTTATAATCGTCGATAGATATATCAAAATAATAAGATATCTATTAATCATAAAGAAAATCAATGTCTTCGATCTCGAATAGCTACTTATAAAAGAAATCTTTCTTCGATTTAACTTATTAAAAGATATAGTTACTGATTGTAATTCTGTGTTTACGAGTGCGTTTTGATCGTAAGTCTGTTATCAAATAAAGATGAAACGTAGACTAAGCACTATCTTTTATTCTTAAACTAATAATTAAATCGAACGACAAAATCAAATCTTAAAACACTATCTTCGAGTTTTTTGTAACGAGCAATAAAACGACTAAGCGAATCTCTTATTTATAGTCGAGTATATCTATTAATAAAGTTAATATAAGACGTTAAATTATAGTTTATTCTATATAATATACGACTACAATCTCGACTTTAAATTGAGAATCGAAAACGATTCTTCTTAAGGGAAGATATTAACAACGAAAGAACGTGTAAAAGAAATTTATACGTTACGAGAAGAGCTTACGAAACGTTAATAAAAAGTATTCGAATCGTAAGCGAAAACGTATAATAAAAAGCATTAAGCATAATTCTTTTAGAAAGAAGATTTAATGATGTTATTAATCAAGAATCTTAAACAAAAACGATCAAATAAGAAGCTTTCGAATAAGATAATTAACTTATTTATTATTTGAAATGTCGTAGACAAGCAAGCTTATCGATTAGCGCTTTCGTTAATCTATTATATATATAACGTTTTTTATATATTACTACTAGAACTCTATCGTCGTAGAGATAATAATACGATATTAGTATATATAACAGCGAAATTAATAGATAATAAAAAAGAATAAGAGATCAAAAAGATCTTAAATAAGCGAAAGCGTAAGAATGAGATAAAATATCTTATTCGTTAAGCTGAGTATTTTTATAAGTATAATTAATAAATATTAAAAAAAGATATAAAATATTCATAAAAGCTACGAAACGCTTTCGAAAAGTTAAAGAAGCGAAGACGAAGAGCACGATAGATATATAAAAGATAATATTTCGAAGAATAACAATTTTAAAATTATTCGAAGATATTATAATAAAAAAAGATATTTAAAGATTAAAGAGAATCGAAAAAACACAACTCACAAGCAGCGCAGAGTATATCTATTATATCTAACTCGAAGATTAGACGCATCAAAGATATCGACGCAAGATTAGATTACTTCGTCTCTTATATTATCTCGTCTTCGTTTACTTAATTTCTCTCGTTATTATTCTTATTCTCGTTCTCGTTCTTCTTCTCGTTCACATTAACCCTCTAAATAATAATATTTATATTTAATTTCTTTAACTTTCTAGTTCTAGCGGCGACGAAACTAGAGAGAGAGACGACGAGAGACGTAGAAAAGACGAAGACTTCGTCGAGAAAAGGCGACTCGAAGACGTTAACCTCGCCGACGAAGATCTCGTTCTTATCGTTATTATTATTATTAACTTCGTAATTGCGATTGTTACGATTGCTGTTACTACTATTACTGTTATCGAGATCGTCGTTGACGTCGTTCTTCGTCGATGAGAGAGAATCGTTAGATCTCGAAGACGTCTTTGAGTTTATGAGAGACAGATCTATCTAGCGAATCGTTAACGTAACTATCACGTGCTCGAAACGTCTATTGAACGTGAAAAAAATATATTCTCAATTGAAGAATATCGTAGATATTCTTTAGAGCCGTATCAATTCGTCGAAGCGACTTGACTTGATTTAGTTAAATCGTTAATGCGTTCGACTTTTTCTTTCTCTCGAGACGATTCTAAACTCGCTCGTAACGGGATAACTTAACATCGAAGAATTTCACGTAGACAGTCAAAAACGATCTGTTAACATATTATAAATACTTATATATTCACTCGCGACGAATGATGCGCTCGCGATAAACGCGACGTCGTAATAGATTATTCGTTAGATATCTAATCTCTCACGCAGAGAGAATCTTAAGTTAAGATTAGCAAACGCTTTAACTATGTTTGAATTATAAACTATATATATTTACGTACGAACTCATAATCGACTCACAGATCGACGCAGTGAACGTACTTTCGTAACATCTTTTTTATCTTCGCGAAGATAATATTATAATTATTCGAGATATACTAATTCGCTATTCAAAGATAACGACAATAAAAGTTCTTAATCAACGTCTTCACTCGCACGAAGAATCGATTAATAATGTTATAAGAATAAAATTATAAACGTGTCAAAAACGTACGCGAAATTACGATTAATTTAATTTATCGCAGAACGAAAGAGAACGTAGATCGAGAGATCGATCGTCGAAAAGATCTAAATTATTATAATCAAATAGATAATACGACAATGTTTAGTGTTTATATAAGAAATATAATGTTTACGTTTAATAGCTGTGAATTAAAACAGAGAGAAGTATGTTTTATAAAAAACAAAAAGTTTAAAAAAATAAACTTATACACAACTCACGACTAGCGCATAGTAATTATTCACGTCGCGCACTTATAACGACGACGACGTGATTACGCGATTCACGATTCAAATAATAAAAAACATTAACGTCAACAAACTTCACGTCGTCTACGATCATACGAACATTTTTATTTTCATACGTAAGACGCAGAGATATTACAATCTACGCATTTCAAATTGAGATTTATAATATTAGCGCGAAGCTAATCTAAAAGAACTCTTTTTCTTATGTCCTCTTTGAAATTTAAAGAATTTTAATAAGTCTATTTAAAGCAATGAATTCGAGAACGAATTCTTGAAGAAAGAAGATCATGTTAACAACGAGATCAAGAGAACAGCTATCGTATAAGTTCGAAGATTGTCGAGCGTAATCGAATCGCTTGATATACGCATATCAAGCGAATTCTTGACGTGAGAAGCTTAAGAGAGTCATATCTCGAAGTTTCTCATTTTTCTTTCTTAAGAATTAGTCTTACTATTAGATATACTATACGCAATATATATATCTTCGCTAAGTTCACATTGCTACACAACTCTAGTCTGTCTATATATATCTATATTATATAAGTCAGTCTAATAATATTTCTCTTCGTCTGCGCGTTCGTCTCTCGCTTAATTACTTTCGTTAAATAAAACAATTCGTAATTAGAGAAGAAGATATTACTTTACGTCGAGTGACGAGCGAGAAAACGAATAACGCTATTATTTTAATCGTTAATTTCTAGAAAAGACTTGTATTTGTTACAGAGCTCTTAATAATTCGCGATATTCAACGATACGAACAAAGAGTCATCTTTAAATTGATATCGAAGATATTTTACTATCGTAGTAATAAGTTAAATAGCGAATACGATCGAGATAAAGTCTGCTGCGGCCTTAACTCAGATCTTTTTAATTTTCGTATAAATAAGATTTAGATTCTGCAGCGAAGTTAATCTAAGTCTCTAACATAAATAATATTATAAGACTAATCGTGACGACGTAGTAGATCTCGAACATGTTAATAAGATCGTCGTCTTTCAAATCGAAGCTTTATTTAGAGCATTTAGCTAACGAGTGACTAGCTTTTTCGTTCGAGACGTATAACGCTTCTTTTATAATATAATTCTTATTTAATATATAAGTATTATAAATAAAAACGAATACGAGCGTTTTATATATATTTGTTAATGTTAGAGAAGAAAGTGTTATTATCTTAATTATAGAATTACGATTTCTTCTCGTTGAAGAAGTTAAGTCGCAAAGAAGTTTATAAACTATCTTTAGTTTAAAAAATATTACTTATACTTTTATAGCGGAGCGAGCTAATATACGTCTCTATAAATATCTTATACTTTTTTATCTCTACGCTGTCAATCTTGATATATTACTTATAAAATAGACTAATCTTCTTTCGAGTAATTATAACGTTTTAAAAAGTATAAAAAATTCTAAAAGATATCTTTATGCATTTCGACTTTGCTATGATCTTCGCTGTTAGTCTTAGTTTTTTTAAAGATCACTTAGTGTCGTCTGTGCTCATCTCGTGATCGTCTACAGCGATAACAATTTATCTAACGATCGTGTTAATGACTTTCTTATAGAATATATAGATAGAGTACAAGTCGATATCTAATTTGACATGGGTGTAAGTCATATCGTTAATCGTATTCAGATATAGAATAAGTGCAGTCTATGAAAGTGCTGAATTAAGAAGTTTAATAATGAAGTAACTTGTCTAACTAAATATAAAGAAGAAATCTAAGAGAGTGAAGCGATAAAGTAATAAAAGAGCGATTGCTTCGCTCGCTCAAGCTTACGAATTTCGTTAAAACAAGAACAAAGAAATTATCGAAGAAAGTTTTAAAAAGACTGCGCACTATTTCTAATAAAGTGAGAACTTTGATAGCGAATATGAGATTATAGTTCTTAGATGAAGCGCAAATTTGAGTGAGAAAAGAGAAATTGACTCTAAATCATCTACTCTACTCTCTATTTAATTTCTAAATTCAAAAATATCGAAGAACGATTAATCTCATCATTTGCGAAAATATATATATCGTATAACAAATAATCTAATTCTATTAGATTTCAAAGAATTTTCATTAATGCGAAATAAACTAGTTATATCTTTTATTTATTTCTAATAGAAGTTAGAGAAACGATCTTAGAATTAGTACAGAGTCAAGTTATGTAGATGTATTGAACAAGACAACTAGATATAGAACAACTATGTACTGGGAGAGAAGGTCATATATGTATGGCTGAGTGAATCTGTCAAGGCACGCTAAGTCTAAAAGGGATAGTGTGTCAACAAAGAAATGTTAATACAGATAGGTGTCATCAAGGAATGCGAGATACGCTCGTAACACTACCTCCCTCTTCGAAAAAACATGTTCTTATAACTGTACTAGAGTCGTTCGCTATGCATGTAAGTGCAAGAAAGACAAAAAGCAGAAAACATGATGCTAAGAACTGACGCTATTCTTTTCTGCTGTGGAGCTGACACTTAGTTGCTTCGATGACGTCTTGACGATGTTATGTCGCTAGCATGACGTTATGCGGTCGCAGGGATGCTGAAATGATCTCCATTGATGAAGAGTTGAAGAAATGATGACAATTAATGATTTTTGATGTAGGTGGTCTATAAGAAAGTTGATTTGCGATCGGAGAAGAAAATCGCTGAATGAAGGTCTATTATTGATTCGTTAGACGACTCGAATCGTTAGTCGCGCGTTAAAGACGTCACGTCGTTGCTTTCTTAGTGTCGACGCAACATTTATCTTCTATTGCAGCAGAATTGATCTGATTCGGTGTCTCAGGGTCATTGCTGAAGGTGTAATAGGGTTCAGAAAGTACTGGGTAGGGTTATGGGATCAGGGGGATCTACGGGACAGACGCCTAGTCGGGTAATGAGCGAAAGGATTCTGAGAGGTGAACGCAGGTCTGAGACTGAGTATTGCAGTATTTGTAGACGTTGAATCGTCTAGCGAAGGGCCTTGAGATATTTCTTATGAAATTCTTCGACGACGTTCTTGGCGTTGTCGAACTCGCCCCTATCGACGTTATATCAGATGAGGTCTTTATCAAAGTCTTCTCAATTGACTTGATATTTGAGTCGGCCTTAAGGCTTTTTGAAAGCGAGGATATCGTCTACTATTTATTCTTTTAAGTCGTTAATTATTATTGGCTTCGAGGGAGAATTCTTCTGGGTCGATAAGGGGTCTGTGACGGCTAGACTTAACAATTTGGGGCTGAAAACGTCATGTATTCGTATAATTTTGAGCAGTTTCAGTCTATACGACGAACCTATCAAGACCTTGATCTTGAATGAATCATATTTCTTGTTATCAAGTTTCTTAAAAGGTCGAGTGCTAATAATGTTTTTGCTGTTGAGGAAGATCAAATCTTCTTTCTTGAATTTGACGTTCAGTCTATGCTGATTTATCTGGGCAATCATGACTCTCTGAGCTCTATTTATATTGTCTCGAATGTATTTCAAGATCTTCTGCATGTTGTCAGCAATGTTTTCGACCTTGACGACGTCTAGACGTTTTCGAGTGATAGCGTAGGTCGTGAAGTTCTTGCTGAAGCTTATGCGTGAATGAAATCCTTTATTGACATAGAACGAGATGACTTCGATGAACGACGAGACTCCGTCGTTGTCTGCGAATTTCGTCATGAATATTCACTTAGCTCAGTCGTCTTGTATATAGTTATAATAGGTTCGCAGGTGACGTTCAAGGTCTTGATTGCTGCGTTCCGTCTGATCGTCTGTCTGAGAGTGAAATACGATGAATAGTTTTGCTGTAATGTCAAGGCGTGTGCAGAAAGACTTTCACACAGTGATAATAAACTAAGAATCTCGATTCGATACTATTGATGACGATAGTTCGTGAAGGCGAAAGATATGATTGACGAGCATTTTCGTAGTGTATTCGACTGAGGTGTCTTCGTTAGTGACAGTGTATGAAATATAGTAACGTTTCTTGGTCAGTCGATTCACTATTACAAAAATGACGTTATGTTCTTTCGATTGTGATAGGTCGACGATAAAATTCATAAATATGTTCTGTTAACGTTTCTGTGAAATTGAGAGGGGCTGAATTAGACCGTGTTCGCGATCTCTAGACGTCTTGAATCTCTGACATTTGTAGCAGTTACGAATATAAGTGATCATCGTGTTCTTCATATCTCGTTAGTAGTATTCACGACGAAGCAACTTATACGTTCGATTAATCTCTAAGTGATCGTAAGCGAGTTGATCATGAATCTCGATAATAAGATTAGTGTATATTTGCTGAGGGACTCATAGTCTGTTCTTGTGATATAGTATATCGTCGTCCATCGAGCATTTGACGAGGGTGATGTTATTTAGTTTCTTCTTATCTTCGATAATCGCGTCACGAATTTCAGAGCACTTCTCGTTATTCTTATTAACGATAATCACTCTATAATAAATGAGATCGTTAATTGCATTGATAACGTATTTCGTGTTATCGAGTTTCAAGCGATCTGGAGTTAAAATAATTTGATACTATTGTCTAATCCTTTCGTCGTTGAGACTGCTAGATTTTGATTCAGTCATTCTAATAAGAGCGTCTGTCTTAACATTTTGTGAACCAGATCTGTAGACTATTTTGATATTGTATTCGAAAAGCATATTCAAATAACGGGCCTGTCGACGACTAAGATCTCTTTCTTCGGCGAAGTACATTAGATTCTTATGATTAGTGAAGATCTTGACTGAGACGTTCGTGTATTTCAATTCGGGTCGTCAGTGCTCGAGGCAACGAATAATGATCAGCAACTTCTTGTCGTAGATTTGATAGTTATATTTCGTCGATGTGAGATTCTTGTTATAGAAAGCAATCGAGTGTAAGACTTCTTCGTCATCATATTAAAAAAGAATTTCATCGTTGACGTAATCGAAAGAGTCGATCTCGAGTATAATCTCTTTGAATCTGTCAAAATGACGCAAGGCTGGGGCCTGAGTGACTACTATTTTGAGTTGATTAAATGCTTGCTGACATGCAGTAAATCACTCAAAAATGACGTCTTTGCGTGTGAGACGAACGAGTGATTTAACAATTTTCGAGAAGTCTTTGATAAATCGTCTATAAAAATTGCAAAAGTCAACGAAGAACTAAGTTTTCTTGAGATTGATCGAAATACGTTAGTCGATCACTGCGTCAACCTTACTCGAGTTTATTCGTAGACCTTCGATAGATATGAGAAGCTCTAAGAATTTGATTTCTTAAACGTGAAATTCGCACTTAAGAATGTTCATCTGCAGATCGACCTCTCGTAGTCTCTGAAGAATAAGTCGAATATATTTAACGTGTTTCTTCTTGATCTTGCTGTAAATAAGAATATCGTTTAGATATATCTGATAGAAGTTATTCAGATAGTCGAAAAGAATATCATTCATATACTGCTAATAATTGGCGAGCTTATTGATTAGTTCGAATAATAATACTCGATACTTGTAAGCATCAAGAAACGTGATAAACGTAGTAAAATCTTCGCTGTCAGAGTGCATTCGAAGTTTGTTAAATGCGACTATAATATCGAGACGTGTCATATACTTACAATTCTGAATTCTAACGAGAACTTCGTCTATTAAAGAAATAAGATAGCGATTTCGCTTTGTTATTTGATTGAGTCTTCTGTAGTCGACATAAATCGCAGATCATCATTTGACTTCTCAGCGAATAATATAAGAGAGACGAATAATACTTGACTGAGAACTATAAAGTCTTTCTTCAAATGCTCGTTTAAATACTTCTTGACCTATTTCAACTTTGAATTCGAAATGAGATAGATGCGACTGCGAGAAAGTTTTGTCTTGTCAGCCCCGTCTATAAATTTCAATTTATAATCACATTCTCGATGGAGAGATAATTCGTCTATCTTAGACCTGTCGAATACGTCTAAGAAGTTATGATATTTCTTCGACAACTTCTTCTTGACGTTCTCGAGGGTTAATTCCTTCGTGTTATTGACTCGAACAGTCGTGTATGATTCACAGCATTTCTTATATTTGAGTTTCGAATAACATGAGCACGATTCATTAACTGATATTCGCGAGTTTCGAACGAACGGTGACGATATAGAGTTATGAATCTCGCTTGATGTTATGCTGAACAACTTGTTTGTCTTATTACTTGTTAGCATATAAAACGCAGATGCTTCTATTTCTACGATATTTAGTGTATCTAATAACGAGATTCGTTGTTTCTTTGCGACTCTTGAACTAGAAGTTCTTCGTGGTTTAGAAGGCTGCTTAGAGGAGAATAATGACTCGGAGACGATCTCGTAGCTCTCGTCTTCGCACGTAGGAGTCGGAGATCGCTTAAGAGTAGATGAAAGAGATATTGATGAACTTAATAAACTTGGTGTAGACAAGAAAGACAAATCCTTCGATAATAACGTTTGATTCTCATCGTGCTCGTAACGATCGGATACGAATAGAATCTTGTTCTTTAATATATTCAGTAAGACATTATGCTTGTTTATTTATGATTTATTTAATATCAAGTCGTATTATATAAAAGCGATTAATATGAGATATGTTTCTTTTCTATGATTATTGACGTTTAGTTTAGAAAGAAGATAGTGTGTAATAGGTCTTTTGAACAGTTTTTTATTATAGTCTCGCAATAACTTGAGTATAGACAGTGAGACTACTTCGAGTTTTAATTCTTTGTATACTTGAGTCACGCGAGACTCATTAAGAACGATGTTGACCCTCGTGCAGCCGCTATCGACCAGGGTGTTCTTGAAAACGCATTTCTTGTTCTATGAGAATAGTGTAGTCACTATTCGAAATAAACGACGTGTTAATGAATCATTGAGAGTATTCACTAGACACACTTCGTCGTTATCTCTTTTCGTGTCTTTGAAAGAGACTAGACGTTTCTCGAGTCGAAAGAGTCGTCAGACTTAGCATCGTAATACTATTCCTCGTTGTTAATGAGGTTCTCAGTGTCATAAGTCTCAATGATATGCAGTCTAGCGTTCAACGCTACTTTCTTTTTGATCTAGATCTACTTATTTAAGCAGTCCTTCTTTTAATGACTCGAACGTTTATATTAAAAACACATATACTCTTTCTTAATCTTGATTATAGAGATAAAAGATATCTTGCTAACAGAGATAAATGATATAATCGATGTAGTAACGAGAGTGATACGTCTTGTCGAAACGACATAGCTGGGTGAAAGACGATCGAAGCGAGATGTATAGATCTTCTTTTGAATCAGAGCCTATTTAGCGAGTTTCGTCTGTTTATCGAGATTCTGAAACCGCAGAGTGTTGTTCGTCTTGATTAAGTAGTCTCTCATTGAGAGAAGTGTGATGAAATTTATACTAAGATCGCTAACATCGGTAAATTTGATGTTGAGTTTGGAATTCAATTTCTTTACGAGATTATTCATTAGCGTGCTCTTATTAATAGCTAGCTCTTTATCTAATCGCTTGAATTTTATGAAGAAATCGCCAAAAGACAGCTCTGACTCTTGAGTCAGAGAGTTATATTCCCGTCTAGCGTTTGCGCGACGATCGATGTCCTGATAGAACTCAGCGAGATCATTCATGACGTTCTTGACTGTCATATATGAATTGAAGAAGTCGAGTTAACGACGAATAACGACTGTCTTCTGAGCATCGCCTTTAACACGATTGACGACATAGATAATCTTAGATCGCTCAGTTAAGTAATGATCTTCGTTAACTATGAGTTTGTTTAAAATAACGTTCGATTAGATCTGTCAAGTAAGATTTATATCGTCTGTAAACATTACTAAGTTCGATATGCGAGTGAACTTCTTCGTCTTGTTAATTACAGAAGGAACTTGAGCGGGGGCGAGGGCGAGAGAGATCTGATTAGACTCAGTCTACTTGATAGACTCGTTCGAATTGAATTGTACATATTCTATATTTAGATACTTCTTCTTATATATACGAATAATGTCGTGAGATTCGAAGAGTTTAATCTAAAGACGATCGACTTCTTTATGCAATTGATCTCTCTCTTTCTCGACGCGAGACTTCTCTTTGCTCAACGTGTCATAATGAATATTTATATGAAGACACTGATCTCGCTTATAGCGAAGATTCATTAGCATTTTCATGACATCGTTTGATCGCTTCTGAGATCACTATTATAACTAAGCAACGTTGAAAATCTTTCAGACGTTCTCTATGTTAGTGACGTCATTTTCTAACACGATCGAATAACGTCTATTCTTTGCTTGCTTCTTCACTATCTTGAATACGTCTTTTGTATTTGTGCTTTCTAATATATTAAATGATTTTCTTTGAAGAGGAAAGAAAAGAAGAAGAGAGTGCTTAAGTTACTTCGAAAAGTAAGACGATAGTCGAACAGAAGATGTTAGAGAGAATCGAAGTGTTTTCGTTTTTGTTTCGATGTTAAAAGAAAAAAGTGTCAAAAAGCTGCGAAATGTCGATTTTCTTTGTTTCTAATGTAACTTTTTTGTTTGCTAATCGTTTGATATCTAGCAAAGAATGTGAATACTTTAAAGTGTGTTCTTTGTAAAGATGTTGTTCTGATGAGGTGATTTGTTGACAAATTCAGATGTGAAGCCTCGACGGGATAGAATTTGCGAGCAGAGAAGCAGTATTAGTCTCAGAGAAGATTTTCTTGCGGAGGGTGCTGTGAAGACGTTTGTGAATCGAATCGAGCGTCGTTTAGATCTCTTGTATTGAAACGTTTTGTTCTTGAAATGAGACGTTTAGAACTCGATTTGAATGTGTGATTGGGAAAATTTTTGTGATGGTTGATTTTGATGATTTCTTTCTTATTCGCTAATCTTACGAATGTTTCAGCTATTCTTTATTCTCTGACTATTACGAGATCGTTTTTCGTCTTGAAAACGATTTATCTATATAGTAGACTAATTTAGAGATACGATATCTTATCAATACTAAGTTCTTGACAAAGCTTTTATTAGTCAACTTCTTTGAATTCGATTGCTGTTACGAATAAAGTAAGGGTGATCTAGTTATAGTGTTAGAATTAGTATAGAGTTAAGTCATGTAGATGTATTGAATAAGATAACTAGATACAGAACAACTATGTACTGAGAGAAAAGGTCATATATGTATGGCTGAGTGAATCTATCAAGGCACGCTAAGTCTAAAAGGGATAGTGTGTCAACAAAGAAATGCTAACACAGGCAGATATCATCAAGGAATGCGAGGTACGCTCGTAACAGAAGTTAGAGAAACGATCTATAAAATACTATCAATTACTAATAACTAACTCAATCACATTTCTCATTAACATGTTTAAGTCTTGAATTCGATAGAGCATCGTCTGTCTTACTCTCGACGTATCTAGTCTACTTAGTCTCTGCTTTAAAGCTAACATATACTTTCTTTAACTTTCGTTCTAATAGATAACGAATCACGATCTTCTTAATGCGCTTATATACTTTTTAAATAATTAGAATATAATAAGATAAAGATAAAAAATCTTCGTTTTTAATATCGATCTTCGTATTAATATCGACTTTAAGTGCTAAATAACAAAGATAAGACGAGTCTATCGATTTCGTTAAATCGTATTTATGAGATAGATATTATTCAACTGAGATTATAAACTCGTATAATGAATAGCGATCGTCTTTCTAATCGAGAAGATAATCGATACATATACGATAAAAGATATCTTCGTAAGTGTTACGAGCGTACCCTGCATCCCTTGACACCTCGTACCTTTGACACCTACGCTAGCCCTATCAGGCTTAGCGTGTCTTGGCAGGTTCACTCCGTCATACATATATGGCGTCCCTCCCAGTCCATAGTTGCTTCTTAGCTTGTTATCTTCGTTACATACTACACTACGATTATCACCACAGTACGATCCTTACACTATAACAAGCTCATTTCAAACCCCCGAGGTCTGTCTTCATACATGCTTCAATCATTTGTCTTAGGAAGACAGTAGACTCCCAGTCGACCAGGCCTTCAGTCACGAGAATCCCGTGCCTCAACCAGAAGAAAAATCATTCTTTCAGCACCACTTTATTCGAACGAATACCCCTCAGAATATCTACATTCTTCGTGACAACTCAAGCGGACAAGAACTCAGCTTGCTACATTCTTTTTTTTTCCTTTCCAACAAGTCTTCTCCGCCCGCAAACTTCATCGCCTTCGGGTTTCACATCACAATCACTCAAGAAATCACTCAAGAAATCACTCTACGAAAGAACATCGTACATCAGATCCTTATTCTTGCCTTGATCAAGCACGTCAGAAGAAAGAAAGTGCTCCGCTCCGTTTCGATTTCAAAAAACCAATCACCATCAAAAATTTCACAATCACATATTCAACTCAGGCTTTGAACGTCTCACATTTAAGGCAAAACGTTCTAATACATAGAGTCTTCACGACGCTCAATTCGGTCAAAAGACGTCTTCATAGTAACCTTCAAAAGAAAATCTTCTCTAAACTAATACTCTTTCTTCTCCCGCAAATTCAGCCCTGCAACAAGAATTACCTCTCAACATCAAAACTTCTACCCCAATTTCTACGAAACTCCCTTCCTCTCACATCTCTCCCCCTCACCAGTCGATCTCTTAACTAAGTAATCGATTAATCATAAAGTTCTACGAAGAACGACTCGCTATATTCTCTTCTTAATCACATATCTTTTCATTTTCGCAACCAAAAGAATTTGTCGCGACTGTATTCGTCTATGTCCCTACAAAAGAATATTATGATAATGTACAATGCAATAATTGTGTAATCAATCTTGACAGCTGGAAAGAAGACGATAACGCACTTATACAGCATCTACGTCGATCGTTCAAATGTGTCTCTGTCATAAAAATAAGACGAGACTGAGTGAAAACGATTCTCGACGCTCTCAAATTAAGTATTCAAGTCGAGAAAGCTCAAGAAGCTGCTGAGAAAGAAGCTTAAAAAGCTACTCAACAAGCTGCTCAGAAAGAAGCTCAAAAACCTACTCTCACATCTCGAGACCTAGCCTTCTTTGATCCTTCGCTGCAGTATAACTTTTCGAAACTCCGTCTATATCATGACATCAACAAGTTCGTCGAGCATATTTTACAGTGTGCGAACCAGTATCGCGAGGTTGATGTCACGGGACTACTTTCGAAATGTCTTCGTGGTCAGACATTTACATGAAGTCAAAGCATTCAAGAAACTCTGAAAGATGTGACTCTCGCCAAGTACATGAAGGTGCTGATAGTCAAATTCGGAAGAGAGACTTCAAAGTCAGCTTCTCAAACAACTCCGCAAGAGACTTCAAAACCAGCTTCGCAAATGTCTCAAGAGTATCACAAATGCACAGTTTGCTCAGCTGCATTCTCCTTCATTAGTCGACTATTAAGTTATAGTCAAATGATCATCTGCAATAAGGCCTCGTGCAAGCACTGCGAGAGAACCTTCGAGTCAAAAAATTAGCTACATGAGCATCTTCGCAATCGAGACTGTCAGCAATCATCTCCCATCAAGAGCATAGCGCCTTATAAATCTAGTCTGTCAACACTCACCCCTACTGAGAGCGTTACTTTCTATTCATTCTTATCTGAAATCTCTACATCTTACCCGACAACATCTCCGCCGGAATATCGTTCTACAACCTCGCCTTCGATGTATCAGTCATCAACATCAAAAAATTACCTCACAATCGCTAATCTCTACATGCGCTATGCATCTCTCAAATCAGTCAAATCCTCATGAATTCGCTCAGTTACTCGTTTTAGAATCGTTCTTCTCACACTCACAGTCAAGGATTTGTATAAGAAGTTTCATGAACGTCAAATTAATATAAGATCTCCAAGTCGCCAAATCGGGTCTAGCGCAGTCAAATCAGCATGCGATGCAAAGACCCCGACAATCGCCTCAAATTTGATTTCTCAGAAGGGCGTCAAGACTTTATTTTTCATCATGTCAAAAACCAGTGCTCAGCGACTGATTTATCAACAACAACGTCAAGTAACGTCTTTCTTCTTCGCATCACCTCGAGCTATAGTCTATGACTATCGACGTCATTATAGTCGAAGGCCCGAAGCGTGTTATTGATGACGTCGTCGCTCTCGATGGATTTGATCTCATGGAGAAGACTGCGTCAAAATCATTTGATATCGATTTAAGATTTAAGGTTCGGGCGGTTCGAAAGGCCTTCAGTCAATTACAGATCTTCATTTCTGAATTTCTTCTCTACTCGAAAATCGAATATCAAATAACTACTGCATAACAAAACATCTTCTTGATCATCATTTCTTCAATTCTTCATCAATGGAGGTCATTTCAGAACCCTCGCGACCGCATAACGTTATGCTAGCGACATAACATCGTCAAAACGTTATCGCCGTAGATTCATCACCAGGGTCATCGACAAAGCCAGCGCTAGGGTCAAAAGTTCTTTGTTTTTTATGATTTTTTAGCGACCAAGCATGCGTAGCGTTTGTTTTTTTTTCTTCTTCTTTTCTTCTTTTCTACAGCACTGGGGATCAGCGCTTCTTCGAAGGGGGGGTAGTGTTACGAGCGTACCCTGCATCCCTTGACACCTCGTATCTTTGACACCTACGCTAGCCCTATCAGACTTAGCGTGTCTTGGCAGGTTCACTCCGTCATACATATATGACGTCTCTCTCAGTTCATAGTTGCTTCTTAGCTTGTTATCTTCGTTATATACTACACTACGATTATTATCACAGTACGGTTCTTACAGTAAGAAAGGGCGCGAATAACGCGATCAATCTTTTTATATTCTCGATGACAGAGATAACAGATAGTCTAATCGAGTTACATTTCTTTAAGATAGTAGTGTCTCGAGCTTTAAGATAAACGATCAAGAAATAAGATTGTGAATCTCTTAAAAACGAATTTTTCTAATAAAGTATTAACTAACTAGAAGATTTTTACTGATCTAATTAATGTATCGTCTATTATTTCGAACTATTGATTAGTAATCTAATTATTTAATCGTTCTATTAATAAATTATCTAAATCGTGTTTAGATTGTTAAATATCGTCTCGATTGTCTTCTTCGACAATTAAAAATATAGACGTAATTATTTAAAGCTACTTATCGTTATTGTTAACAACTCAGTTAAAAAAGCTGACCTCGAGAATGTCTACGCTTAACTGTCTCAGACACTCTATTTAGATATTAATTTTAATAATTATCTCCCCCTTTATAAGACTCGTCCTCGAGTCTCAAAGACAAAAATCGCAATGTTTCTTAGAGGATCTTTGACTCGCATCAACGATTTTTAAGAGCATTCTTTGCCCGATCCCAAATTCTTTAGAAATTTCGTGCCCGATACTCTCGAGTCTTTTTTTGAGACGTCTCGCTCGAATTCTTACTCAGATTCTTTAGAAACTTCTAGAGCGTCTCGTTCGAATTCTTGCTCAAATTCTTTAGGGACTTCTCGCGGAAATGAGGTTTCTTCACTCATTCCACACCTGTGACCCCGCCATAGCGCATTACAGCTGATCTCATTTTGGGAACTTCTGTTCGAATTCTTCGAGGCTTTCAGAGCTTCTTGCCCGACCTGAATACTTTAGATTCATGTCATTTCGACATTTCAAGGGGATCACCCAGGGTCTCGTGCCCGTGCCCGATGCTTTCGAGGCTTCTTGCTCGTGGCGGGTCTTTTGTATAGAGCATTTTGCCCGAAAGATTTATTTGAATAGAGCGTTCTATTCGAAATTATTCATTTTTGCCTCGATAATGAAATTCTTCGAGTCGCTTTTAACTTTCAAGCTCTTTGAAAATTTTAATTTTTTCTCTCTAAAAAAGTTCATTTCTGACCTTCTAAGATTTCGAATCTCGACTCTCATAGACTAAGCGTTTCACTTTCGGCTAGTTATTTAGACTAGGCTCTCTCAATTGCGTCTCGAGATAATCGACTAGATCGACTCGAAAATTAAAGCGCAGACACTATTGTTAACAACTCAGTTAAAAAAGCTGACCCCGAGAGTGTCTGCGCTTAACTGTCTCAGACACCCTATTTAAATACTAATTCTAACAGTTATCTTAAGAATCTTAAGATATACGTAAATTAGACGATATAATATTGTCGTGATAGACTTTTATTAAATCTAATTCACTCGTAAATAAATATATTTTTTTATAAATAAGTCTCTTAAACGATCGAAATTTCTAAGATCTCTAAACGCGATAAGAAAATATTAGAAGTTATACGAAGATAGAAAGATAAAGAAATAAGAGAGCTTAATATATAAGAGATATTAAGAATTTAATCAAATGTATTAAAAAAAACTCGATTATCTTGATATAAGTTTAGACGCTAAGACTTAGTCTTTAACGAGGGTCTAAGTTATAAGAAAATCAAGTAAGCAGAATTCGTAAGTTATTATATAGATATGTCAGTCGAGTAATTAGATATATAATTAATTAACTGCAGCTCGAAAAGTGTGTGAAGACTATTAATATAAGAAATACTTGCTCATTAAAATTCGAAATATCTATTATTATATTATTGTCTTTAGATCTTCAGCATAAATCTTTTTAGATATTTTTTTATTAATTATTATCGAGTTTTATTCTTACGATCTTATCGCAATTTAGTAAACATAGCGAATTTAAAGCAAATTTGATTCTTTACATTATATTTATAATACTCTTACTTAATTCAATTTTTAATATATTTCTTAACACTAAATCAACGTTATATTTTTCTATTATAGTTTTCTTTATCTTAGTATCTCGTCGTTATATATTATTTATAATTCTCTTTATCTTAGAATTGACTTCCTCAATGATCTCGATTAAATTTAAGATAAGAATTATAATATTAGAGTCTAAAAACTTGTCGTCTGAATCGCGCTTCTGTGCGATAAGACTTTAGAGCGTTATTTTTCGAGTAGCTTACAACGTAACGATTTATTTAAAGTCGTTTAACGATTTAAATAATTCTCGATCGTGCTTTTCTGCGAGCGCTTTTAATATAGAGACTTGCTCTTATATAGCGCTCTTGTTAGACTGACTTATATAATATAGATATATATAAGACAGACTAGAATTATGTAACAATGTGAACTTAGTGAAGATATATATATTACGTATAGTATATCTAATAGTAAGACTAATTCTTAAGAAAGAAAAATGAGAAACTTCGAGACATGACTCTCTTAAGCTTCTCACGTCAAGAATCCGCTTAATATGCGTATGTCAAGCGATTCGATTACGCTTGACAATCCTCGAGCTTATACGACAGCTGTTCTCTTGAACCCGCTGCTAACAGCTCTTCGTCTCGAAGAATTTTATAAATAGTGTTAACGTCTCTTTTCACTTCTTATTAATATGCTCGCTTTTATTTACTATTCATATTATATTTTCGTCGAGTAGTTCTATGACTGTAAGCGATAAGTCTTTTTAAATAACATTTATAATTGTATTAATAGTCTTGACGTTATTAAAAAACGCAATAATCGTAACTTGCTCGTTCTCGAGCTTAGAGATAATCATTAAAATAGTCTCGATAATCAAGTTCAAAGTACTCGATAACTTAATTATAAGTCTTATTAAGTTATACTTAGCTTGTCAGAATCAGATCTAGAAGGATCATAGGGATATGAGTAGACGAGAATAAAGAGTCTATCGAACTATTTAAAAGGGAGGCTCTGTATATGTAGAAGATAAGACCTCCGTCAAGACTAGGCTAGACTTTCATGGGCCTAGCGCCTAGTCGATATCAAGGGATACAGAGTACGATCGTAACACTACCCCCTCTCGAAAGAAGCGCTGATCTCCAGTGCGATAGAAAAGAAGAAAAGAAGAAGAAAAACAAACGTCATATATACTTGATCGCTGAAAAATCATAAAAAATAAAGAACTTTTGACCCTAGCGCTCGCTTTCTCCTTGCGGCGATGATGTTGATTTCAATTTAATTCGGTGACGTCTTGACGATATCATGTCGCTAGCATAACGTTATGCGATAATAGGGGTTTAGAAATGATCTTCATTAATGAAGAATTGAAGAAATGATAATCAAGAACGTGTTTTGTCATGTAGCAGTCATTTGATATTCGATTTTCGAACGAAGAAGAAATTCAGAAATGAAGGCCTGTGATTGGCTGAGACCTTTCGAACCGCCCGAACCTTAAATCTTAAATCGATATCAAATGGTTTTGGCGCAGTCTTCTTCATGAGATCAGATTCATCGAGAACGACGACGTCATCAACAACACGCTTCGGGTCTTCGGTAATGACGTCGTCGATAGTTATAGACCATATCTCGAGGGGAGACGAAGAAGGTAGCTGTCATATGATGTTGTTGTTGAATATCAAGTCGCTGAGCACTCGTTTTTTGTCATGATGAAAAATGAAGTCTTAACGCTCTTCTGAAATGGCCTGGAGTCGCTGAAAAACATCATGTCCGAGGTTTGATCGGATCGCATGTTGGTTTGATTGCGCTAAACCCGATTTGGCGCTCATGAAAATCTCATATCTGCTGTAGTCACTTGTCTCGTTGTTCATGCCCGCAGCAGTTCAAATAACAAGTATTCGTGCTTGCCGCTGATTTCGATGCTTGTCGACTACATGTCACTGATTCTAACACTGTTGTCATATATGACCCTGATATTCCAAGTCGTAATACTCCTGGCGACTTAGCTCAGCGACTGACGATTTGTCGTGCTTCTGAATATAGGTTCAGTTTATCATAACAAGTTTCTCATCTTCATCCATACGTAGATTTTCATCAAGATCGAGAGCAGAATCTGAGCGAGAAATAATAACGTATTTGTCCTTCTTTGTGTCAGCCTCAGCCTTTGCTTTAGCGTATTGCTCGACGAACTTTGCTGCTTTTCTCTCAGTCAGACCTTCAGCGAATTGTTGATAATAGAGTTATCTCATCATTATGTACGTCTTTAGCTGAGACTTTATCTTCATTATATAAGTGTTTAGAGCATCGTCTTGATCAATAGAACGAAGCTCTGATTTCATTGCGAGATATCTTATAAGATCAGCTTCGAAAGCATAACGACTAGCGCATTTCATTAAGATTCTATAGAAGTCTAAAAAAGATTGATTGTCTTACGTTATTTTCTCGAAAGCACGTCAATTTGTGTCTTCAATAATAAATAAAGATACTTCGTATAAATCGACAAGATGATCTAGAAGTTCGTTGACGATAGAATAAGAACGATATCGTCGTCTGATAGACACGTACTGACTTATCTCTCCCTCGAGACGTGCAATAATGTACGTAATCTTGAATAACTCGAGAGGATAGTGATCAGCATTGTGATCAAGCTTATTTAGAATTCTCATTTTTTATTCATCAAATTGAACGTGATTATTGATATCAGTAAAAACAAGTGAATTCGATAGTCTTGAACTGAGTGCTGATCTTGGTGTCTGTCTGAGCGAGGGAGATCGCTATCTCAGCGATAATCGAGAGGGAGGTGGATCATGATCTTATATCGACTTATTCTAAGATCTTGATTGCTGAGACTGGTTTTGCTGCTGAGTATGATATCGCTGAAAGAGATCCTCAGTAGATAAGGATTGCTATACTCTTGACATGCGAAGCGGAGACGAATTTGATGATAAGAATTTGATATGTAGATTCTCGAATATAAAATAGAGCTAACTGTTAGCAACTCAGTTAAAAAAGCTGGTCTCGAGAGTGTCTGCGCTTGACAGCCTCAGACATCCTATTTAAATACTAATTCTAACAATTATATCTCTCTTTATAGAACTCGTTCTCGAGTCTTAAAGACAAAAATCGCAATGTTTCTTAGAGGATCTTTGGCTCGCATCAACGATTTTTTAAGAGTATTCTTGTTCGATCTCAAATTCTTTAGAGATTTCGTGTCCGATACTCTCGAATCTTCTTAGAGCGTCTCGCTCGAATTCTTGCTTAGACTCTTTAAAAACTTCTCGCGAAAATAAGATTTTTTTATTGATTCCAGGCCTGTGATCTCGTCATAGCGCATTACAGCTAATCTCATTTTTGAGAACTTCTATTCGAATTCTTCGAGACTTTTAGAACTTCTTACTCGATCTAAATGCTTTAGATTCATATCATTTCGACATTTCAAGAGAATCACCCAGAGTCTCGTACTCGTGTTCGATGCTTTCGAAGCTTCTTGCTCGTGACGGGTCTTTTATATAAGACATTTTGCTTAAAAGATTTATTTTATTTGAATAGAACGTTCTATTCGAAATTATTCGTTTTTGCCTCGATAATAAAATTCTTCGAATCGTTTTTAACTTCGAAGCCCTCTGAAATTTCAATTTTTTCTCTCTGAAAAAGTTCATTTCTAATCTTCTAAGATTTCGAATCTCGGTTCTTATAGACTAAGCGTTTCACTCTCGACTAGCTATTTAGACTAGACTCTCTTAATTGCATCTCGAGGTGATCGACTAAATCGACTCGAAAATCAAAGCGCAGATATTATTGTTAGCAACTCAATTAAAAAAGCTAATCTCGAGAGTGTCTGTGCTTGACAGTCTCAGATATTCTATTTAGATATTAATTTTAATAGTAAATTACTCGAGATATCGTTTACGTTATCGCGTTCAACGATATTAATAAGCTCTTTGCGTATCTCGCTCATGTTTTAATCGATAATATTATATAGAGATTTAGAGATTTTAAATAGCGAAGATATTAAAGAGTCGTTAATTAGAGCAGAGACTTATTCTCGTCGTCTTTCTATTTCAGACACTTAGTGATTCAAAGCATTATCTAGTGCAATAATAATAATTTTATTCGCTTTAAGAAGCGTGAATAAGCAGACGATGATAAAAGTTGAGATGATGAATACTCACTAAAGATGTATTCAATTCGAACCTTTTAAGATGTACGATAGATGGGTTGAAAGTAAGCATTAGCGTATTAACGACGGATGCTTTTCTTTATCGCTTTGCTTTGTCATGAATTTAGCGAGCGTAGAGCAGTAGATCTAAAAAACATGTTTTGCTGCTTCAAGACTTTTTTTTTTTTTTAATGCGATAAATTAAATCAGTACAAATCTTAACTCAATTGAACTTGATGATGATTCAATAACTGTATAACACTCTAACTAAATATATATTTTATATGTGTCTGTGAACTCAGGTCGTTAATCATTAAGGTCCGTAACAGGCTATGCAGCGTGATTTAAGAACGCCTTCTTCGAGAGTGAAGAGAGTTTCTCGATGCGATCCCTTAAATACCTAGCGTCGATCGTAAGATTGAAAGGCTCGAAAGATAAAGTATCTTAAGAAGACACTGAAAGTGGGATCTCAAAAATTAGCGTAATTAATTCTACGCAGAGTACTGCTCTGATGAATTCTTATCAATATCTTCTGACATAGTCAATGAATTCAATAAATAATATCATATTGAAATCGAAAGAGATAGCTTTATAACTCTATTTTAAAGAAATCGAGACTATATAGAAGATGACTTAATGATGCGAGAAACGAGATGTCAAGTGTCAAGCTTCGATATCTCTTTTGTAACGTCTTTACGTAAATACTATCAACATAGCTGCGCTGAAACAGTAGTATAGAGAAATTATAAAAACTTTTCTTTCCATATCTCAAGTCTCATTTGTCGTCTTTCTAATCTCTCTCTTATATCCTCGCATCTGTTAGCTTGCGTTGATTAGCACAAAGAAGATTCAACTTGTAGACAGTCTACGAGCGTGTTATTGATCTTTTAGACATCATGGGATATGTGAAATTAGTCTACTCTTAGATACTAGAAGTAAAAGACGTCGCCTTTCGTTTCGATTATATCTTTTTCTTATCAAGTATTCACATAATCGAAGATCATCTTGCTACGAGTGCTGCGATAATCGCATGAATTTCTTTTCTCATTGAATATCATAAAAATAGATTTCTGCTCCTCTTATATTCATTCAATACTGGGAGTTAGTGTCTCAGAAGACGATTGAGCTTCATAATTCAGTTAGTTCTACTTGAATAATCGCCCAGATGAGGAAGCGACGCTTCTTATTAGCGATATATCAGCTCAAGAACTCTGACTAAAAAAAGCAGTCAATCTAAAATCAAATAGCAATTTGAAAGTCAATAAATACAATAACGTCGTAAGGAAAAGCATAAGCGCAAAAGCGAAGGCATGTTTTTTGCAGTCTAGAATCGAGACGAACGTACTTTCGACGACTCTCTTCATCGCTTTATGATATTTCTCTAAGAGAACGAAAATATCGATGTAAATAATTGACGAAACAAGTTCGATTGCAATCGACTTAAGAATAGATTGTTATAAGGCTACGATATCTATTACATATATTAATATAACGAGAACGTATATAACAATTTCTAAGATCATCAAGATTATCATATCGATTAAGATTCTAAATTATTCGAATCGATAGTAGTCGCGAGATAAGTCTCGACGTTCTACTTCTCTTATAATCAAATTCTTTATTAAAGATATATCGTATAACTAAGAAGCTTCTGTAACTTTATGCTTTACTTACGTGTTATCGTCTAAGTTTATTTTAAAACGCATAATGCTTATATTTGCTTTCTCGTGCTATAGATCTATTCTCGTCTTACGAATTACGTTATAATTTTTTAAAGCAATAAAAGAGACGAACGAGTTTATAATCGTCTTCTTTGATTATTAATCGACGCGCATAAATGAAAGCTGTTTAGCGTCGTGAGACGTTTCATGTTTTATACTATTTTAAATACTATACGTGCTATTTCCGCTTTCGCTAAGTTTTGTTTGTCTTTCTTCTATAAGAATTATTAGTAACTAATGAATTCTGATATAATTGCTCGTACGCTCTTGAATCAGATCTTAGAGCGCGTAGTTAGACGTCTTTTGAGACATAATGAAGCTCGATTTTTCTCGAGTTTATATAGAAGAGATTGATAATCATTTGATAGCTTATGTGTCGATTCAAGTTCTAGTCAAGATTCGAGATCGAGATCAACTTCACGCTTCAAGAATAATCAAGCAAATAAAGACGAATTCACTTATCGTAGTAGCTTTCTTCAATAGACAAAATTGACAAGACTAGCAGAATCACTAAAAACACTTGTTCAAATTCTCAGATATTCTCATCAGAGATATAATCTTCGACTTCGCTTACGAAAGTTCGAGTAATAAATAAGTGACTTATTTCTTAAGCAAGAATAAAGATTAGTCAAAGTATCTACTCGATATAATTAAGATATTAGTAATATCGAACGAGATCGAAAAGATCTCTTGAAAGAATACGTATCTCTTATAGTGTAGATTCGTACATATCGAAAGAAGCTCGAAGTAAGATATATAACGTTTTTAAAATCAAGTGTTTCAATCTTCAATATCTACTCGCGTGAGATCTTTTTAAACGTTCAATTGAATTATTCAAAGCGTGTTTAAGAACATCGTCTAATTTAGTTCTAATTCAGCGTTTGATAAAAGCTATAACTTGTTTAAAGAGTTTAATCAATCTTGTTAAATAGTTCGAGAATAGAATCATTAGAAATATAATTATTAAAGACGTCTATACGATATCAATCTCAAATCTCTCTTTTGATGTTCGCGTTACAAGTCGCTTAAAGTAGTATAAGACAGATAGCTCTATCATCTCGAAGTTAATAGAATCTATTTTTATTTGTTAGTCATCTTTAGTCGATAAAAGAGCAATTTTTAATAATATAATTATAAGAAGCATAAAAACGACCCTTCAAAGACGAGCGATAGAATTTTCGCGAAAATACTATCTTAAAATAATAAGAATAATAAGATGAATTAAGAAGGAGAACTAGACGAGATAGACGATCATCTATTAATAATAAAAGAAAAGTTCATATAAAAGTTAAGCATAGTCGCTTACGAGTATAACAATATCTATTATTAATTATTAATTATTAAATATAAAAATAATAGTGCGAAGAAACGACTTTTAAGTCTCGATAGATTTAAAACGAGCTTTGAGTTATATAGTATCGATAATGTCTCTATCGATTTTGTTTAAGAATTCTTTGAGAACGTAGTTCAAAAAGTAATAGATTTTAATAATGATCAAGATCAAATATATAGGTACTAGAAAGTCGATTAAAATCTATGAATAATTAATTTCTTTTTAATGTATACTTTTCTATATTCGAGAGCTAAAGAAGAAACGAGGATAAAGAGTTATACGTCTATGTCAGAGACATCTGGATTTGAGGCTCTCTGCGGTCAGTTCGATATATTGACTGCGTCCTTAAGATCGACGCAAGTCACGTTGCATCTTGACATAGTCGATATTGTAAGAGTCTATTTCACTAAAGCGAGCACAAAGAGATAACGTCTCGTTGAGACTATCGAGGGTCAAAACCATTCGAAGAAAAGTGGATTGTTGTGAGCAGAAAGAGGGGCCAGTGCTTTTTTCAGCCGTATTCACTCTACACTGTAGCTCTATCGAGGGTGCAAGGAGGGGGCTTATGATGAGAAAAGAGGATGGGGCTCGCTGACGAGGCTGGCCCTCTCACGACATGACATGCCGAACCCTCGGGATTCTTCCACCTCTTCAAATTTGAGCGAGGTTCTCCGTATTGACACACCTACATCGACTCTCATATCGGTCGACTTTTAGTCGTGATCTGCTCAAATGAATTCGAGCGTCCAGTAGAAGTTCATCGATTTTCCTACGCCCGGTCAGCCGCATTATATCGTTACTTCAGCTGTCAATGTTTATCGTAGGGATGCAGCTAGAAATGCTTGTTATCAATCATTAATATCTCATGAGACTGTGACTGGACACGAACGTGCAGGCAGGTGATGACATTTCTGCATTAGCGTCACGATTCGATAGAAGAATAACGCATTAATAGATAGCACAGACTTGAACAGTCTATGCGGACGCATTTCACGATTCTACGACTATATGAAGAAGTCGACTTCTCTCTTCATCTTTCAAAGTAATTGTTCTAATATCACGTAAATAATAATCGTTAGTGGAGGAATAATGCTGTCAGAGGTACGAAGGTCGACATTAATAGTTCTGCACACGCCAAGGACAGGGTTCAGCGATCGAATATTGCCTCGTTTAGAGGGTTACTTGAACAGTGCGCTTAGAGCTGCTTTGTAACTGTATCCGACGTTATCCTCATTTGATAGACTCAATGTCCTTATCTTACTCAAAAGAGATCCATCTATACGCTCCCAGCAACGAGTTCTAGAGATTATCTGAACAATGTGCGTAGAGCTGCTTCGGATTTGTACCCGGCGGGACCCCGTTTAAGAGACTTAATACCCTTATTGTTGAAGATAGTGACAATCAGCCCTATCTACTAGCGGCTTGGCAACGACACACACTTAATGGGTTTCACACTTCATGTATTCTTACCTCCTTAGAGCATTATCTAAACGGCCTAATGATCTATTATTCAACAGGTTATGAGTTCGAATAAGCGCTGATCTCTCTCATAGTCGACTGACTGTGATAGCTGTCTGACAAGCAGAGCTAGATAAGAAAAGAGATTTAACATCAGCTAAAGTTCATCGAGGATAACAGTAAGTTTATCGAGGGTGAACTTGTTATAAAAGTGAAATTCTCGTCTGTGATCAAAGAAATCTAAGAAGTAAGATTCTCGCTGAGTCAAAGAAATCTAAAAAGTGAGATTCTCGTCTCTAATCAGAGCAATCTAAAAAGCAAACGTTAACACTTTCTTTATTCGAGGTAAAAAGCTCACTAGGTGAATAACACGAAACACCCTTCTTCTTCTCTCGACAATTATTCGAAATTAGACGTTACGAAGATTATTCGAATTCTCTTATTAATCTTCGAATCTAATACTCGACGATTATTCGATTTCCACAGTGAGTCTGCTACGAAACGATATTCTTTCGACACACATATATGCATTGATTTTTTTTCGATTCTCAGCAGCCTCTTTCTTCGATTCTCAATAGAATAATTCTACAGTCTCTAAGAGAATACGATGCGATATCTCAATCTCAAATTCATTTTCTCTCATCTCGCCCTACATTAATTCAATAGAGGGAGTCATCAAGCTACGTCGAGACTCAGAGAGAGTCGTTTCAGAGAGAGCCGTCCTCAATAAGAGTCACCATATTCAAGTTGCAGACTCATCCATTCTTCTTAGAATACGATCGCCCCTTTTGATTCGCAGCTCGACAACTTCGTCTGTAATCTAATCTTTTTCATTCTTCGTTATCTCGTCAAGCTTATACGAAACGATCGAGAGAGAGAGAGAGTGAAGCGAAAGATATTGAAGTGACACTCTTATAAGAGGAGCGAGAGTGACGATCTAATGAAGCGAAAGGTCACTAAAGTGAAATAAGAGGAGCGAGAGTGACGACCTAATGAAGCGAAAGATCACTGAAGTGAAGTGAGAGAAGCGAGAGTGACGACCTAGTGAAGCGAAAGGTTATTAAAGTAAAGTGTTATTATCTGAAGAAGAGCTTGAAGAGCACTAACAAGGGATTACAGAGTAGTCAGACAATATTCTCAGTGTTTCACGAGCAGAATTACTTGTCAGAGAGAGTCTATCTGAAGAAGAGCTTAAAGAACATCGACAAGAGACTATAGAGTAGTCAGACAAATTCTCAGCATCTCAACACGTCAAGATCTCGATTTCTCGATTTCTCGATTTCAACAGAGATCACTCGATCACATTCTTCTTCTACTACGGCTATGACTTTTATTCTCGACGTTATGTCTACTTTCGAGAACACCTTTCGAGCTACTGCACTCTATATCGTCGTCATCACTAACTAGTATAGAGAGTCTGATCGAGAGAAAGTGTTGAAGATAGTAACAATTAGCTCTATCTACTAGCGGCTTGACAACGACACACACTTGATGGATTTCACACTTCATTTATTCTTACCTCCTTAGAGCATTATCTAGACGATCTAATGACCTATTATTCAACACTTATCTGTTACGAAGGGAAGTGAAGTGTTATTCTAAACTTGAGATAATGTTAAGTAGCTATGATCTAGATCTATTATATAAGACGAACGTAAAGAGAAAAGAAAGAGAAACAAGTTCGCTGTGAGAAATTCGCTTCTTAAATACCCGTAAAAGTCTTGCTAGCAGTAGCGCCCGAGCGGGCGCTAGTCAGCCGAGCGCCGGGTGGCGAGAGTGAACTTGACTTGATGGAATTCAGATTCTGACTCTGACTTTCGAGTTCGGATGCTTAGTCATCGTCGAGTAGTTGAGATGAAACTTGAGTGCTGAATAGTTGAGGTGAACTTGAGTGCTGAGTAGTTGAGATGAACTTGATATTCGAATAATTCAGGTGAACTTGACTTGAGATTTTTGATGGGACGGTTTTGCGACCGTGACAGTACTCTCTCTCTTCAAACTCGAGCTTCTGTGAGATCAATTTCACTTTTTGAAAAAATACGATTATTTGAAAATAAAATTTTGAAATGAATTAGTGTATATCAAATTCAGAGCAAATCGAGATCGTAGAGTATATGTGAGAGCGAATAGAATTTATTGACTGAAATTCTCTTAGCTGCATATTTTCAAGTGCGTACGCTCGATCGCAAGATCTTTCGACGATAACGCTATGCGCTTCGAAGCTTATGAGACACATACGCTATTTCTAAGAAACGAATAGCTCGTCGTCGTCGCTGTCGTCGTCGCGAAACTCAGAATTGTTCGAGTCGTTCTTGAACGTTTTTCAGATGAGATGCTCTGCGACGATAGAGTACTTCTCGTAAAACTCGTTCATAACTTCGATTATCATATAGACGTTGTTAAAAGATTCAAGTCTGAAAGACGCGCCGAAATTGATCCACTGAATTCTATAATACGGGCGATCGCGTTTTATTCTGACGCTGATGATCTTGTCGATTGAGAATAGTTGATATCGATCGATTTCAACAGAGAGAAATAATATCAAGAGCGACGATATCTATTCGAGTAAGATATTATTAGATTCGAGACGTAATAGAATAATGTCGAATATATCGTAATAGCTTCAATCTATGAGAAGTTCGAGACGATAAACGTGAAAACTAACGACTTTCGTAATCTTAAAGAGATCTTCGAACTTATTGATTAGTTTTCGAGTACGTTCCTTTTCGATTCAGAGATTTCAAACGTTTAATTAGATCTTATCGCTCTCGCGATACTTGAGATCGAGTTAACGATTTCGATTAACAAATTTCTTTTAATTGACTTGAGCGTAAGTTATTTATTTTCTAAGAATCTCGTCGATCTTGAGTATCTTAGCTATAAAGTTCTCTATAGAGTCTCGAAGCTAAACATCTTCGAAGACTATAAAGTCGTCAAAGTGTCTTGAGGGCTCGAAACTTATTCGAGAATTCTGACTCGAGTTGACGAAGAATGGGCTAACGATAGTAGTCTCTAAGATATGATTGTTAATAAAGAATTCTGCGAAAGACAATCACTTAGCTCAGTCGTTTTGAAGAAAGACGATATACGCGCGAAGATATTGCTTCAAAACAGCGTTAAAGCGCTCGATCTAATCGTCTATTTCGAGATAAAATGTTATCGAAAGAATAATCTTGATACTCGCGAGCTTATATAACTCGTATTAGAATTCGAACTCGAACTGAGTATCTCGATCGAAAATAATAATAATTAAGAAGTCGTAATTCTTTCAAATTCATAGATAGAATACTTTGACGATAGTCTCGACGTTTATTTTATTTATAGAAATATATTTTATTATCTTAAAAAGTCGATCGACGACGACGAGAATATTAATATAGTCTCGCTCGAAGTGATCTAAACTTAAAGAGAGATCAACGATAAAATTCATCGAGATATGCGCTCATCGTCTATCGAACACGAAAAGAGACTTAAGTAATTCGTGCTTCTTGTCTTGAGAGATCTTAAATCGAAAGCAATCGTGACAATTTTGTACGTATCGTCGAACGTCGTTTCGAAGTCTTGATTATTAATAAGCTCTGAATATAAGTTCGTACTGCTTGATCTTTTTTAAGTGATTAGCGTTAAGAGAGTCGTGAGCGAGACGAAGAATTCTTAATTTCAAGTCGTTATTGTCGAAAACGAATATTCGATTATTATAAAAGTAAATGCGCTCGTCTCTCTTATCGAGTTTCGTTAAAGATATACTCTTAAGTTTGCGAACGTCGTCTCGTAAAGCTTCAAAGATAATCTTGATTTAAGAATCTTATTAATAGACGCGATTCAAAGCGAGCTCTAAAGCGATTATCTGATCTATCGAATCTTCGAGATCATCTTTAAAATCTTCAAAGAGAGATTTCGTAGACTTCGAGAGTTCGAAACTTAATTCGATTACGAACATTAATGCAAGAAGAATTAAGCGTATCTTTAAAACGAATTCTAAGAACGTAAAGATCTGAATATCAAGATTTTTAGATTTTAAGATAATTTATTATTAATACTTTCGACGATAATTCTTCTTCTCTCGCGAAAGATCTTCTAATTATCGAGTGAAAGCGTCGACGCGACGATTTAAATCGTTAGATCGATACGTAATCTTGAAGTTGAATCGAGATAGAAACTCTAATCAGCGAGCTTAACGTCGACTTAAAAGCTTAATAATTATAAAGTATTCGAGATTCTTATAATCGAATAGAATCGTAACGAACTCTTTGATATCTTTTAGCTCGAGACGTTAAAGCTCGAAAGCTCTAATAACGACTAAGAGTTTCTTATCGTAGATTTCGTAGTTACATTTCGCGAGACTCATCTTAGTGAAGAAGTAAACGACTGATCTTAGAGATTCGTCGCTATCGTATTGCGATATGATTCTCATTACAACGTGATTCGAAGCGTCGATTTTCACGACGATCTGCTTCTTCGAGTCGAAATATAATAGAATTAAGACTGTGATAAAGACTTTCTTTAGAGAGTCGAAGACTTTCTAACACTTAAAAGATCACATAAAGAATTAATTCTTCTTGATAAGCTACGTTAGAGAGTTAACGAGTCGAGAGAATTCTTAAATAAAGCGTCGATAAAAATTAACAAAGTTTAAAAAGCTCTAAACGTTCTTGACGTTTTGAGAAATATCTTATTTTAGAATCGCGAATATCTTCTTCATGTTCATCTGAACACCTCGAATAATAATAATCAAGTTTAAATACTTGACTTCGATAACTTCGAAGAAGCATTTCTGTACATCGATCTGAAGTCTCGTCTCGCGAAGGCGCTCGAGCACGAATCGAACGTACTTAATATGTTTTTTATCGTTATCGCTAGAGATTAGAATATTATCGATATAGACGATATAGAAATCGTTTAAATACTCGTAAAGTATATCGTTAATATAATTTTAAAACGTAAAGAGGGCGCCGCAGAGCTTAAAGTTCATAACTAGAGATTCATAAAGTTCGTATCGCGTACGAAAGATCGTCTTTTATTTCTCGCTCTTAATTATGCGTAGCTTATTAAAGACTACGATAATATCTAAAATAATGAACTTCTTGATCTTACAAATGCGAACGAGAATCTCTTAAATCAAAGAGAGTGAGTAACGATTCTTAATAATAATAACGTTAAGCGCTCGATAATCTACGCATAAACGAAGATCGTCGTTAAATTTTCGAACGAAGAGTACGAGCGAGACGACTAAGAATTTGCTTAGACGAATAAATTCTTTGATTAAGTTGTCGTCTAGATACTTCTTGAGCATCTGTAACTCGTCTTATAATATCGAATATATAGAGTCGAAATTAGACTTCTTGTTCGATAATAGATCGATTTTATAATTATAGTCTCGATAAGAAGAAAGCTTCTCGACTTTCTCGCGCGAGAATACGTCTAAAAAGTTTTAATATTCGACTAAAACGATAATACTCGGATCGAGATAAGACTTTTCCTCTAAAGTCTTTTCGATATCACTTATCGTGATCGCGAATAGTTGAATTTCGAGATTCTTAACAAGCTTAACAAAGGGCGTCGTCTCTATTATACGAATCTCAAAGAACGTCGCGAATTTAAGAACTGAGACTGAGAGAGATAAAGAGCTCTTTCGTAAACGAGTTCTAAAGTCTCATATCGTGATTCATAAAGTTTCGATAACGAGATTCTTTAGAAATCGCGCTCGACGTCGTTTCGTCTGACGACGAATAATATAATAACTGAGAGAGTGTTCTTTCTTCGAGTCGAAGACACTAAGAGCTTCGTAGTTATTAAGGGACGTAGATGAGAATTAAAGAGATATCAAAGCGAGTTTCGCATCGATAACGAATTCTAAATAATAGCTGAGTATGTTTTTCTTAGAGAAGAAATGAATCTTAATATAGTTTTTCTTTATTTAAAGAAGTTCGATAACGATATCGTAAATAGAAAGAGTGATAACGAAGAAGATAGTTGTTACGAAGAGTTTCGAATGCTTCGAAACTTAAAAGAACGCTCGAACGAAGTATATTACGAGATCTGACTTAGCGAGTTGATCGTTAAACTCTTAAAGCTCTCGAGAGATATTAAGGGGAAATAAAGAGATTTTATGTTATTGCGCGAAAATAGAATCAAGAAAAGACTCAGCACTAACATCATAGTCGAATAAACTTTTTGCTTTTAAACTAATATTATCTAGACTAAGCATATAAGTATAAATAAGATATCGCTTAAAGACTAAGATTGACTGTAAATTATAAGATATTAGTGATAGAGTCGAGATCTATTTAATAGATTTTCTCACGCGACGATGTGAGAAGATTAAGTATTTCTCGAGCTTAAGACTTTAGAGATCGCGAGAACAGCTGAGGGCGCGAATTTTATCGTACGAAGAAGTATCTTACGCTCTTCAATAAATTTTCGTAAAAAATAGTCTCTAAATATATAATCACTATATTCGACATAAAGATATAACTTATTATCGATACGTCTCTAACGTTTTTAAGTTGAGATAGATTCGCGAGCTTTCGCGAAACGAGAGATCACGTTAAATAGATTCATAACGATGTTATTATTATTAATAGATCTATAAACTGCGAGAGTATTATTCGTACGAGACGTAAAGACTGCTGAAGTTGCGAAGACGTTCGAGTTGAAACGAATAACACGAAAAACGAATAATTAAATTTGACGTTGCTCGCTATTTATTCGTTAATAGAGCTTCTTAAGCGCGTTAAAGAAAAGTAGACTCGCGTCTATAAATATGAGAAGCGCTCTAAGCTCACTACTTAGATCTTTCTTAAAAGCGAATCGTTGATTTTCTTCGTCGTAGTCGATGTTATTAATATAAGCTTTAAAGTTCGCGAGATATTAATAAAAGAGTCGATTCGTTTATCTAAGCTTTTGAATATAACGCTATATGATAGTCTTCTTATCGAGATCGTCGAAGACAATATTTAAGATCTTATAAAATTCTTTAATAATGCGAATCGCTGTCTCGTATTTCGCTTTCACTAAAGAAAAAATACGTCGTTCGACGATATTCTTAAGACGATTTATAACGTATAGAATTTGATTATATTAATTATAATATTAGTCGAAGTTGAAGTGTAGCTTGATCTTGAGCTTATAAAGAAATTTCTTAAGAGCTTCGCGATTCTTATCGTACGAATTAGAGTCGAGATACTTAAGTGTTTTTCGTACGACGAAAATATTATCGATGAAGACGTAAGTCTTTTTGATCTTAAAAGAGAACTAAGTTAATTCGAAGAAGCTAACGAAGTTATTTGATTACGCGTGCTCGAGTTTCTCTTGTTCGCGACGTAACTCTCGATGAAGATTTGTTATTTAAATTTCGAGATTTCGCACTTCAGAGCGTTAAGCGTCGTTATTTATTACGACGATATCGATAAAAGCTTATTAAATACGATAGATATTTAAAAGTCGCTCGAAATCTAGCGCTGCGATAGTAGCTAGATCATCAGAGATATTAATCTAAAGATAAACGAGAGATATAAGAACATCGAAGTCGACTTCGATAATATCTGACATCGTGTCTAATAGAGAGTCGTTGACTTGATTATTTTAAAAAACGTCTTTAAAGACTCTGAATGTTATACGTAATAACTTAGTAACACGTTGAATTATAACGAGAGACTGAGATTACGAGAACTAAGATAAGTGTTGACTGAAGTGAAGATGTAAAGTAGAGTTAACTAAGTGTTATCGATTAAGAGTGACGACAATATAAAGTAACGTTCATAATGTCACGAAGAGAAGTGAAGTGTTATTCTAAACTTGAAATAATATTGAGTAGCTATGATTTAGATTTATTATATAAAACGAACGTAAAGAGAAAAGAAAGAGAAATAAGTTCGTTATAAGAAATTCGCTTCTTAAATATTCGTAGAAGTTTTACTAGCAGTAACGCTCGAGCGAACGCTAGTTAGTCGAGCGTCGAATAGCGAGAGTGAACTTGACTTGATAGAATTCAGATTCTGACTCTGACTTTCGAGTTCGAATGCTTAGTCATCGTCGAATAGTTGAGATGAAACTTGAGTGCTGAGTAGTTGAGATGAACTTGAGTGCTGAGTAGTTGAGGTGAACTTGACATTCGGGTGATTCAGGTGAACTTGACTTGAGATTTTTGATGGGACGGTTTTGCGACCGTGATATTATCTTGTCTTAAAGTCATCTGTAACGAGTTCTAGATCTAAGAGATCTCGCGCAATAAGGCTGTCTTTCGAGAGTAGGATTAGGGCTACACGGCTACTACTAGCGCTATGTAGGACTTTTGATGTCGATCTCCGTACAAGAGAGATACATGTGTTGAATAATAGGGATACTATCGATTGTATTGACTAGACTAAAGGACTGTAGAAAGTATCTACAGAAGATTCGATGTCATACTAGTGTCAAGTCACTAGTTGTCACTAACTAAGTAGGGCTGACTGTTATGGTTTTTAATAACATGTCAAGCAACATATAATAGGATCGAGAAAATGATTTTTAACAGTCTTTAATAGGAATTCAACATCTTGCTCGAGAATATTCTTTTTCTTCAAACTCTCTCACTTAGAACCCTCGCGTCTGAAATCCTATTGAAATGTATAACAGCTATGAGATCTTATATTGAGTAACTAATAGAACGACTCTATTATATGACTATATAGAATATATATAGTGAATAAGAAAGAAGAGAAGAAGAAGAATAGACAAGAGTCGCTCACTAGCGCTACGTTAAAAAGCACGCTAGTGCGAGCGAAACGATCTATAATTGACTAAATTTTATTACTCTCACACAGATAATAATAAGTCTATATCTCTTATAGAGTCTATATTAAACTTCTACTTCTAGACGCTCTTCTTAAGATCTAACTAATTTATAAATATATCAAATTTGTTCTTGCTAAGAGTCTTTATAAGCTCGTTAACAGTTATTTCTTTCGTGAATATTCACTCGAATAATACTATTTTAATTTTTATCTGATTTCAAACAAAATGTTATTATATATCGATGTGCTTGATACGTGTATGAAATCTAAAGTCTGAGATCAATACTATAACACTCTAATTATCTATCTTAATTAGAATAGACTTAAATAAAAGCTTCAAATCGATATTCAACTCGCTTAACAGACGAATTAGTTATATTGCTTTCTTAACTGCTTACGTTTAAGTTATATATTCGATCTCGTAAGACGACAATATAATAAATTACTGACGTTTTGACGTTTAGTTTACAGTCTCTTTATATAGTAAAAACACGTATACTTCGAGAGATTTACGAGTCTTAGAATTCGACGTCTAATTAACATCGATAAATCTCTCAAGTTCATTAACGATCTCATAGATAATATCGTAATCGATTATATCTTTTAAGTATCGAAGCACACGCTTGATAGCAGCGATATACTTAAAATTCGAATTTTAATTATATCGAGAAAGAATAATTATAACAAAGCAAATATTAAAACGCGTTTATATTATAACGTATATTATTAATCTTATTATTAACTAATACTCACGAACGACGTTCGAGATTGCTTGATTCACTAATTTCTCTTTCAATTATATATCAATTATTATTAATATTAACACGAAGACGAAATTTATTATATTAAAACGAACGAGAGCTTTCTTTAAATAAGTATTCTAAGTGATTCGAACGCTTCTCTTTGCGCGATTTCTCTAAATTTTCATATTTAAATAATATAAGTATAAATCGAGATCGATTATTGCGAAGCGCTTATTAAGTTCTTTCTTGAGATTCGATATATATTTTAATCTTCGAGAGTCATATTTTTAAATATCGTTCATTGTTACGAGCGTATCTCGTATTCTTGACATATCTGTCTTAACACTTCCCCTTTAGACTTAGCGTGTCTTGATAGATTCACTTCGTCATATATATATGACGTCCCTCTTAGTTTATAGTTGCTTCTCAGCTTGTTATCTTCGTTACATACTACACTACGATTATTATCACAGTACGATTCTTATATTCATATATACGCTAATAATTAGACGTGTTTTCTTATTAACAAAGAGTGAGTGATTCGATTCGATATATTTAAAGTCTTTTGATATTAGAAAGTCTCGTAGAATAGCGTATTACTTATAAGAGAATTGCTTAAAATTATATAAAGTTCTAAGTAAGAGATAAATTATTTTCTATTTATCGTTCTTATATTTCTTGAGTTACTTCACGTAGATTCGTTTCTTTAATAACGCGTTAAGAAAGACTATTATAACGTTTATTTATTTATAGTCTAGATCGTAATAGATTATAATAAAAAATAATATTTTAAACGACATAGATTTGATAAGAAAGATAAACGTTTAATCGTAATTAACATCGTAGATTTGTTCAAATTCTCGAATTACTTAACGTGCTTTATAAAGTATCGTCTCGTCAAGTCTCTTCTTGATCTTATAGACTCACTTGTCGCTGAGAACGAGAGTGTTCTTTGATCTCTTAATTAGTCTTTAGATATTTATAATAACAAAGAACTGTATTTGCTTATTTATAGTCTCACTTTATTGCTTAATATAGAGATCGATTATTACTTCTTTATAAGTTAATAACTCGTAATTATCGACGTTATCGATATCTTGATTTCTTCGCATTTTAGCTATCTTTTAAATAGCGTTAACGAGATCGAATTTCGACTCAAAGTTATAATAGTAAGAATTCTTATAATCGACGATAGCGAGTCTATAGTATATTCGTTCTAACTATAAAGTTGCGTTACACTTAATATAGATAATTGCTCGTTGAGCTTATATCTTAATATCGCTTTATTTTTTATTTAAAAGTATCTTTTAAGAAGAAGCGAAGACACGCTTCGATTTCGAAATATACGTTACGTCGATACTTAAATCTAAGTGTACATTTAGAGCGTTCTGAGATATCTTATTATTATTATCTTTTAAAAATTCTTCTTTCGATGCTATTATTTCTCTCATATCTTCGAGATCTTCGACAATATTTAAAGCATTATTAAAAACGTTTTATATATGTTATAAGCTGAAGTCTTCTTAAGAGTTATCGTTGACGTCATATAATATATAATAATGCTTAAAAGCATTATCCTCTGTATCGAGTATATCATCGTCGTCGTTAGTAACGTCAATTAGTTAGTAGTTCGTGTCTTATATAATTAAAGTTATCAAACGAGTTTCGTCAAAATTAATATATAACAATCTTTTGACTTTTTTACTAACTGAGTTCTATACTTTAAATATAAATATATTATTATAATTTATTAAATAGCATTTCTTGTTACGCTCGTCGAGTTTCTTACGTTTTTTCTTGAGTATATGAATTTAGATCACGTAATTAATAATTCTTATATGTTCGAAAAATAATTATTCGTTAGTTCACGCCTCGTGTGAAATTATATTATATATCTTGATTGTTGAACTTCGATTCTTCTAATAGATCTTAATATAAAGAAATTCGAATTAAAGATAACGTATTAATTTCGAATCGAACAATATAGCTCTCACGTTATTTATAACGACGCGATTTTAAACTTCGTTAAGTTCATTTTGTTTTAATATATAAATTACGATAAACTTTATCGTAACTTCAAAGTTCTTAAATAAGATCTTAAAGTCGTCGTTAATGAACTCAGTATTATTGTCGATGCGTATTATCTTAAGTTTATATTTTAATTCGTTTTTCACTTCAACTTTTCAGTCACGAAAGAGTCTAAACGTTTTATTCTTATATTTATACGTAAAGTATTAGATTTAAAGAATCGCTTGATTCATTAAAAGCATATAATATTTGACTTCATTAATCGATGACACGTTGAATGATTCTCTTAAGTTAATATAAACTTTATTAAGTTTTTCGAATATCTCTCGCTGTTGTCTTCTTAAGATCTTACGAGACGACTTTATCTTAAAACACGTCTCATAAATAAGCTTAATTCGAGGTTTTTATGTTAAGATAATACTTTTACTTATATTAATAAGTCTCTTAAGATCTATCTCGTTTAAATATCTTATTCGATGATATTACAATTCGACTGCGTCTTCGTTAAATATTAGATCTAACACGTGTAACACGTTCTTAACACGAACTATATTGTTAATTTTATTCTTTAATAGTTATTTTATTTCGACTGTGTCACGTTCTTAAGTTCAGATAGTGACTTTGTTAATAATAATAACTTCTTCACGATAAGAACGATAGTTAATAAACTCGTTTTTATTAAAGAATATGTGATTAATATACTTTAAATCGATTATTTAATCTCGTAACGTCGTGAGATCACTATTTAATGCTATAGAGTATACACGAAAATAAGAAGATATCTCATATATAAGTTGATTAACTATTTTAAAGTCGATAACTTTAAGCTGAGAGATAAGCTTTTTCTCTATTTCTCGACTTTTTTCGTAACAAAAGTTTAACGTAGACTGAAGCTGAGACGTGAAGTGCGCGCTTGATATCTTTACTATGGTTTCTTTCTCTTGATTTTCTATTAATTGAAGTAAAGACTAGTCGAGAGTGTTACGAGCGTATCTCGTATCCCTTTGTGACACACCTTTCTTTGTTGACACGCCTTCCCCCTTTAGACTTAGCGTGTCTTGACAGGTTCACTCCGTCATATATATATGACCTGCCCTCCCAGTACATAGTTATTCTGCATCTAGTTGTCTTATTCTATACACCTACATGACTTGACTCTGTACTAGTTCTAATAGAGAGTCTCTATAATCGACTTCTTCGATATATATTTCTTATAGAATTTCGATATAGTCGCGTTGAAAGAGAAGTCTCAGATCTTATTCTCTTCGTCTGTTACGATCTCTTAATCAATAATCAAGTGAGTTATTATCGAAGTATAAGTACTGTAATTATCTTCGAAATCGTCTAATCGTTCACGTTCTTTGACGATATTCGTCTTGATCTTAGTCTTCTTGAAGACGTTACGAAATCTATCTAATATACGATTCTTATGAAGAATTTAATAGTTATATAATTAGTGTAGTCTCTTGTTATTATTCTTATTAAAATAACACTTAAAACACTTCGAAGAATCGTTATCGCTCTTATAATTAATACTATTCGAGTTCTTGAAAATAAGTTAAGTGATGTTATTGTTTCTATTCTCGCGATCTCTCGTTGAATCTCGATTACGATTATTATTATTTTTATTAGAGAACTTCTTCTTATTCTTCTTCTATTTGAAACGCTTCATAACGACGATTATAACTTATTCTTTAATATCTCTCTTTAAAAGACGCTCTTTCTTATAAAGAAGAATAACAATTTTATTAAAGTTAAGCACTTCGTTTGATTTGATTTGATTTTATACTCGTGTCTACTTGTCACGATCGCAAAATCGTCCCATTCAAAACCTCAAGTCAAGTTCACCTGAATCACCCAGCACTCAAGTTTCACCTCAACTATTCGACGATGACTAAGCATTCGAACTCGAAAGTCAGAGTCAGAATCTAAATTTTATTAAGTCAAGTTCACTCTCGCTACTCGGCGCTCGGCTAACTAGCGCTCGCTCGGGCGCTACTGCTAGTAAGACTTTTACGAATATTTAAGAAACGAATTTCTTATAGCGAACTTGTTTCTCTTTCTTTTCTCTTTGCGTTCGTCTTATATAATAGATCTAGATTATAACTACTTAATATTATTTCAAGTTCAGAATAACACTTCACTTCTCTTCGTGACATTACGAACGTCACTTTATATTGTCGTCACTTTTAATCGATAACACTCAGTCAACTCTACTCTACATCTTCACTTTAGTCAACACTTATTTTAGTTCTCGTAATCTTAGTCTCTTGTTATGATTCAACGTGCTGCTGAGTTGTTACGTATAGTATTTAGAGTCTTTGAAGGCGTTTTTTAGAATAATTAAGTCAACGACTCTCTATTAGATACGATATCAGACATTATCGAAGTCGACTTCGATATTTTCATATCTTTCGTTTATCTTTAAATTAATATCTCTAATAATCTAGCTGCTATCGTAACGCTAGATTTCGAGCGACTTTTAAATATCTATCGTATTTAATAAGCTTTTATCGACGTCGTCGTGATAGATAACGACGTTTAACGCTCTGAAGTACGAAATCTCGAAATTCAAATAACAAATCTTCGTCGAAAATTACGTCGCGAATAAGAGAAACTCGAGCACGCGTAATTAAATAATTTCGTTAGCTTCTTCGAATTAGCTTAGTTCTTCTTTAAGATCAAGAAGACTTACGTCTTTATCGATAATATTCTCGTCGTACGAAAAATACTTAAGTATCTCGATTTTGACTCGTACGATGAGAATCGCGAAGCTCTTAAGAAATTTCTTTATAAGCTTAAGATCAAGCTACACTTCAACTTCGACTAATATTATAATTAATACGATTAAATTCTATACGTTATGAGTCGTCTTAAGAATATCGTCGAACGACGTATTCTTTTTTTAGTGAAAGCGAAATACGAGATAACGATTCACATCATTAAAAAATTTTATGAGATCTTGAATATTATCTTCGACGATTTCGATAAGAAGACTATCGCATAGCGTTATATTCAAAAGCTTAAATAAGCGAATCGATTCTTTTATTAATATCTCGCGAACTTTAAAGCTTATATTAATAACATCGACTATAACGAAGAAAATCAGCGATTCGCTTTTAAAAAAGATTTAAGTAGTGAGCTTAGAGCGTTTCTTATATCTATAGACGCGAGTCTACTTTTCTTCGACGCGCTTAAGAAGCTCTATTAACGAATAAATAACTAGTAACGTCAAATTCAATTATTCGTTTCTCGTATTATTCGTTTCAACTCGAGTGTTCTCGTAACTTTAATAATTTCTACGTCTCGTATAAATAATATTCTCGCAGTTTATAGATCTATTAACGATAATAACATCGTTATGAATCTATTTAACGTGATCTCTCGTCTCGCGAAAGCTCGCGAACCTATCTTAGCTTAAAAATGTTAGAGACGTATCGATAACAAGCTGTGTCTTTATGTCGAATATAGTAATTATATGTCTAAAGACTATCTCTTACGAAAATCCATCGAAGAGCGTAAGACACTTTTTCGCACGATGAAATTCGCGCTCTTAGCTACTCTCGCGATCTTTAAAGCCTCGAACTCGAGAAATGCTTAGTCTTCTTATATCGTCGCGTGAGAAAATCTATTAAATAGATCTCGACTCTATCACTAATATCTTATAATTTATAATCAATCTTAGTTTCTAAGCGATATCTTATCTATACTTATATGCTTAATTTAGATAATATTAATTTAAAAGCAAAAAGTTTATTCGACTATAATATTAGTATTAAGTCTTTTCTTGATTCTATTTTCGCGCAATAATATAAAATTTCTTTATTTTCTCTTAACATCTCTCGAGAGCTTTAAGAGTTTAATAATTAACTCGCTAAGTTAGATCTCGTAACACACTTCGCTCGAGCGTTCTTTTAAGTTTCGAAGTACTCGAGATTCTTCGTAATAATTATCTTCTTCGTTATCACTCTTTTTATTTACGATATCGTTATCGAACTTCTCTAAATAAAGAAAAACTATATTAAGATTTATTTCTTTTTTAAGAAAAACACACTTAATTATCGCTTAAAACTCGTTATCGATATGAAATTCGTTTTAATATCTCTTTAATTCTTATCTACGCTCTCTAACGACTACGAAGCTCTTAATGTCTTCGACTCGAAGAAAGAACACTTTTTTAGTTATTATATTATTCGTCGTTAGACGAAACGACGTCGAACGCGATTTCTAAAGAATCTCGTTATCGAAACTCTACGAATTACGATATAAAGCTTTAGAACTCACTTACGAAAGAGCTCTTTATCTCTCTTAGTCTTAGTCTTCAAGTTCGCGACGTTCTTTAAGATTCGTATAATAGAGACGACGCTCTTCGCTAAGCTTGTTAAGAATCTCGAAATTTAATTATTCGCGATCACGATAAGCGATATCAAAAAGGCTTTAGAGAAAAAGTCTTATTTCGATTCGAGTATCATCGTTTTAGTCGAATATTAGAACTTTTTAAACGTGTTCTCGCGCGAGAAAGTCAAAAAGCTTTTTTCTTATCGAGACTATAATTATAAAATCGATCTATTATCGAGCAAGGAGTCTAATTTCGATTCTATATACTCGATATTATAAGACGAGTTATAGATGCTTAAGAAGTATCTAGACGATAACTTAATCAAAGAATTTATTCGTCTAAGCACGTTCTCAGTCGTCTCGTTCGTACTCTTCGCTCGAAAGCTCGACGACGATCTTCGTTTATGCGTAGATTATCGAGCGCTTAACGTTATTATTATTAAGAATCGTTATTCACTTTCTTTGATTTAAGAGACTCTCGTTCGCATTTATAAGATTAAAAAGTTCATTATCTTAGACATTATCGCAGTCTTTAATAAGCTGCGTATAATTAAGAGCGAGAAATAAAAGACGATCTTTTATACGCGATACGAACTTTACGAATCTCTAGTTATAAACTTTAAGCTCTGCGGCGTTCTCTCTACGTTTTAAAATTATATTAATAATATGCTTTACGAGTATCTAGACGATTTTTATATCGTTTATATCGATAATATTTTAATCTATAACGATAACGATAAGAAGCATATTAAGTACGTTCGACTCGTGCTCGAGCGTCTTCGCGAAACGAAACTTTAGATCGATATATAAAAATACTCCTTCGAAGTCATCGAAGTTAAGTATTTAGACTTGATTATCACTATTCGAGATGTTCAGATGAATATAAAGAAGATATTCGCGATTCTAGAATAAAATACCTCTCGAAACGTTAAGAACGTTTAGAGCTTTCTAGACTTTATTAATTTCTATCGACGCTTTATTCAAGAATTCTCTCGACTCGTTAACTCTCTAACGCAGCTTATTAAGAAGAATTAATTCTTTATATAATTTCTTAAGTGTTAAAAAGTCTTCGACTCTCTAAAGAAAGTCTTTATCACAGTCTTAATTCTATTATATTTCGATTCGAAGAAGTAAATCGTCGTGAAAATCGACGCTTCGAATCACGTTGTGACGAGAGTTATATCGCAATACGATAGCGACGAATCTTTAAGATTAGTCGTTTACTTCTTCACTAAGATAAGCTTCGCGAAATACAATTACGAAATCTACGATAAGAAATTCTTAGTCGTTATTAGAACTTTCGAGCTTTGACGTCTCGAGTTAAAAGATATCGAAGAGCTCGTTACGATTTTGTTCGATTATAAGAATCTCGAATACTTTATAACTATTAAGCTTTTAAGTCGACGTCAAGCTCGCTAATCAGAGTTTCTATTTCAATTTAACTTTAAGATTACGTATCGATTTAACGATCTAAATCGTCGCGTCGACGCTCTTATTCGATAATCAGAAGATCTTTCGCGAGAGAAGAAGAATTATCGTCGAAAGTATTAATAATAGATTATCTTAAAATCTAAAAATCTTGATATTTAGATCTTTGCGCTCTTAGAATTCGTCTTAAAGATACGCTTAATTCTTTTCGCATTGATGTTCGTAGTCGAATTAAGTCTCGAACTCTCGAAGTCTGCGAAATCTCTCTTTAAGAACTCTAAAGACGATTTCGAAGATTCGATAGACGAGATAATCGCTTTAGAGCTCGCTTTGAATCGCGTCTATTAATAAGATTCTTAAATTAAGATTATCTTTGAAGCTTTACGAGACGACGCTCGCAAACTTAAGAGTATATCTTTAACGAAACTCGACGAGAGAGACGAGCGTATTTACTTTTATAGTAATCAAATACTCGTTCTCGATAATAACGACTTGAGACTAAGAATTCTTTATCTCGCTTACGATTCTTTTAACGTTAATCACTCGAGAAAGATCAAGTAGTACGAACTTATATTTAAAACTTATTAATAATCAGAGCTTCGAAACGACGTTCGACGATACGTGCGAAATTGTTATAATTGCTTTCGATTTAAGATCTCTTAAGACAAAAAGTACGAGTTACTTAAGTCTCTTTTCGTGTTCGATAGACGATAAGCGCACATCTCGATGAATTTTATTATTGATCTTTTTTTTATTTAGATCACTTCGAGAAAGACTATATTAATATTCTCGTCGTCGTCGATCGACTTTTTAAGATAATAAAATATATTTTCATAAACAAAATAAACGTCGAGACTATCGTTAAAGTATTTTATCTATGAGTTTAAAAGAATTACGACTTCTTAATCATTATTATTTTCGATCGAGATATTTAGTTCGAGTTCGAATTCTAATACGAGTTATATAAGCTCGCGAATATCAAGACTATTCTTTTAATAACATTTCACTTCGAAATAGACGATTAGATCGAGCGCTTTAACGCTATTTTGAAGCAATATCTTCGCGCGTATATCGTCTTTCTTTAAAACGACTGAGCTAAGTAATTATCTTTCGTAAAATTCTTTATTAACAATCATATCTTAAAGACTACTATCGTTAGTCTATTCTTCGTCAACTCGAATTAAAACTCTTAAATGAATTTCGAGTCTTCGAGACACTTTAACGATTCTATAGTTCTCGAAGATATTTAGCTTCGAGATTCTATAGAGAACTTTGTAGCTAAGATGCTTAAGATCGACGAGATTCTTAGAAAATAAATGACTTACGCTCAAGTTAATCAAAAGAAATTTGTTAATCGAAATCGTTAATTCGATCTTAAGTATCGCGAGGGCGATAAGATCTGATTGAACGCTCGAAATCTCTGAATCGAGGAGAAACGTACTCGAAAACTAATTAACAAGTTCAAAGATCTCTTTAAGATTACGAAAGTCGTTAGTTTTCACGTCTATCGTTTCGAACTTCTTATAGATTGAAGCTATTATAATATATTCGATATCACTCTATTGCGTCTCGAATCTAATAATATCTTGCTCGAATAGATATCGTCGCTCTCGATATCATTTCTCTCTATTGAAATCGATCGATATCAATTATTTTCAATCGATAAAATCATTAGCGTTAGAATGAGGCGCGGTCGCCCGTATTATAGAGTTCAGTGAATCAATTTCGACGCGTCTTTTAGACTTGAATCTTTTAATAACGTCTGCATAACAATCGAAGTCATGAACGAGTTCTACGACAAGTACTCTATCGTCGCAGGGCATCTTATTTGAGAAACGTTTAAGAACGATTCGAATAATTCTGAGTTTCGTAACGACGACAGCGACGACGATAGCGACGATAACGGGCTATTCGTTTCTTAGAAATAGCGTATGTGCTTTATAAGCTCTCGAGCGCATAGCGTCATCGTCGAAAGATTTTACGATCGAACGCACGCACTTGAAAATATATAGCTAAAAGAATTTCAGTCAATAAATTCTATTCGCCCTCACATATATTCTACGACCTCGATTTGCTCTAAATTTGATATATACTAATTCATTTTAAAATTTTATTTTTAAATAATCGTGTTTTTTTAAAAGATGAAATTGATCTCGCAGAAGCTCGAATTTGAAGAGAGAGAATACTATCACGGTCGCAAAACCGTTTTATTCAAAATCCCAAGTCAAGTTCACCTGAACCACTCAGCACTCAAGTTTCACCTCAACTATTCGACGATGACTAAGCATTCGAACTCGAAAGTCAGAGTCAGAATCTGAATTCCATCAAGTCAAGTTCACTCTCGCTACCCGGCGCTCGACTGACTAGCGCCCGCTCGGGCGCTACTGCTAGCAAGGCTTCTACGGGTATTTAAGAAGCGAATTTCTCACAGCGAACTTGTTTCTCTTTCTTTTCTCTTTGCGTTCGTCTTGTATAATAGATCTAGATCATAATTACTTAATATCATCTCAAGTTCAGAATAACACTTCACTTCCCTTCGTGACACTACTCAAGCTACGAAGAGTAATTACGAACTACTACTTAGACTATATTATAAGAGAAATCTTTCTTCGACTAGTCGAAACAGGATAAAAACTCTCGCTATTCTTTCTTATCGTATCTTCTTATCGTATAGTCTTTCTATCACACTGCGTTCTCTAGTCTATTCGTACGAATTCGTATATCTTCTTGAAGTACTTGTTGCTGCTTCTATTATTGTCTGTCATATAGCTGCTTCTTAGTTAATAAGAACTATTTTAAAAGATTAATCGAGATCAGTTATCGCGCTGCGACCTTTGCCCCTCGCGAAATTGTTAGCATCTCTCTTAGATTAGCTGTCTCAGTCTTTTTTAGAAGAGTTTATCTCTCGCTTTTCAGCCTTAAATAGAATAAAAGAACGTGTCTAATATTCTATTTTCTTTAGTCACACTCGTATACGAAAGAGAGTATTTTAGAAACTTTACACATATGTAGAAAGTGTGTTAAATCAATCTTTTTTATTCGTAGCTGGGTTAGAGCGAAGTTCTCTACTTTTGTTAGATCTTCATAAAGAGATCTTTTATTTGATTATAGATCTCTTCTTTGTGCGAGACTGCTTCGTTCTTCTAAGATCTTAATCTGATACTAAACTCACACTGCTTCTTAGACTACTTTCTGTTAGTCTTTAATAAGATCTCTAGCTCTTCTTGATATTCTTTCTCCGTCAGGTGTCTGTAGAGAGTCTCAATTTTCGAGTCGAAGCGTTCTTAGAATTCACTCTTCTTTATCTTCTGCTGAGATCTAAAGAACTACTCGTCTTTTATCTCGTTTCTCTTTTAGCTTTCTTCGAATTCTCGCATTTTCTAGCTTCGTAACGAGATAACTATCTTTAAATACTTGATTTCGAAGTACTACTTAATTCATCGTGATCTAAAGAGAGAAAATCCCTGTCTTCGCTTCGACGACTCTCTTATTGATGACTTTGTATATCTCGACTACTCTCCGCAGACATTTATTCTATATAGTCTTTAGAGTCTTAACGTGAGATCGCTTATTATTTCGAAGATCTCGTAATGTGTGTCACGTTGCTGCTACGTATGTTATCGCTGATCGTACGATAGAGTTATACACTTGTCTTGCTTTGTTTAGTGTGGCGCCTTATGTTGAGACTACAGTTATTGATAGTGCTCTGCATTGCGATTTTATCTTGATCTTGACTTCTCTAATATGAGATTCTTAACGAAGTTTGTCGTCGATCTGCAGTTTTAACACGCGAATACTAGTCTTTGACTTTGTCGTTACAGAGTCTAGGTCGACGCTAACTCTCATATTAAACTTCTCTGAACTTCTTGTTAGGTAAATTAACTCGTATTTCTTTGACGCGAACGTCGCTTTATGAGTCTCTGCTTATTGCAGACAGATTTCGTGTGCTTTTTTAAGAGTCTCGCAGTTTGTCTCAGTGCTCTTTTCATATGTTAACAGATGAATATCGTCAACGAATTCTCTTACTTACAGTTTCAACTTGATCTTCGCATATCTCTCAATTAAGAGAGCGTTGAAGAATAGAAAAAGAATAGACGACATCGAAGATCTCTATGGAATTCTCGTCTCTGTAGACTTCAGTCTGCTTGTTATTCTTTTTAGAGTAAGAGAGGTTTCTCTATCAATAAGAAAGCTTCTTATTCAGTTCACAATTAGCTTCGAAATTCTCTTCTATTTAAGATTGTGAAGCAGACGATGATGAGAGACGTTATCGAAAGTCTTTGTCATATCTAGTGAGAGAAGACTAACAACTTTATTCTTTTCACAATCTCAGACTGTGTGTACTATATCTACTATCGTTTTCAGAACTATCTTCGTAGATCTCTTTCTTCTAACTCTTATCTATTTTAACGAAAGAAGGTCATTATCTTCTACGCAGTCACTAAGTCTGCGCGCAATCACTATCTTTAGTGTCTTTCTTAGTGTACTTAAGAGTGTTATTAATCTATACGACTTCGGTTCGAAGTAGTTCTTCTTCTTTGACTTTCTTAACACAATAATATTAGTCTTACGAAACTTCTTAAAATAATAGCTCACGTCTACGCATGTCTGAAATAAGTGTCTAAACTTGAAGAGCAGCTTCTCTATAACTAGTCTTAAAAAGCGATTTGATAGATCATCTATCTCTGAAGCTTTGTCTGATTTTGATCTAAAGATAGTCTTACGTATCTCTTTCTTTATAATCTAACTACTTATTAATAGCGAAGAAGAATAGACTACTTTTAAAATATCGAAGATATCTATCTGAGAGAGAGAAGAAAAGAAAGTCTTTCTTAGAGCATTAACTTTTTCTTTAAACGTAGTAATTAGACTCTTCTCTGTTCTTCTTATTAACGAGAACTTCGATAAAGACTTAAAGCATATGTTATTGTTTCTCGCTTAGCTGACTATGTCTTAGATCTCTCTAAATAATTACGTTATCTCGTGTACTTTCTTACGAAAGTGAAGATTCTTAATCTTGCTTATTATCTTATCTCTCTTCTTAAGTGTCGCTCTTCATGTATATTCTGCGTGCTCGTTACGACTAACTCGATATCGAGATATCTTAGTCTTCGCTTTCTTTGTTATTAGACTATACTCTTCGTCTTAGAATAACTTATCTTTTTCTGACGACTTAGCTCACGATACTATATTCTTTATTATCTTATCAAGTTCTCTATAAAGCAGACTAATATAGTTATCGATCTGCTTCGAATTTGTTAGAGGGTCTAATGAGAGTGTCGCGTTTAGTGCTTGAGCTTCTCTAGCTATCTCTTCTGATTTTGTTATCTTTTAAACACGACGTCGCTATTTCGAGACGCTCTTCGTTGCTAGATCGAGCTTCGTGAGTATTAAGAAATAATTCGAGTTATGCTATAGATTCGATTTTACTTAACAACGAACTATTATCTTCGTTGTCTCTGAAGTAATAAAGACTAGATCGATCGCACTCTTTTGTTCTCGAGATCTTCACGTTACTACTTTCTTTAACAAAACTAGATTTATTCTTCTCTCTGCAATTACTGCAATCAGATCGTTTATCTCTTTATAATACGAGAATCTATTAGAGTTATTTTAGCTAAGATAATATAGATTGAAGTTCTCGAGTAAAAGATATTTCTTAGACTTCTGCAGAAGCGTTAGAATTAGTACAGAGTCAAGTCATGTAGGTGTATTGAATAAGACAACTAGATACAGAACAACTATGTACTGGAAGGGAAGGCCATATATGTATGACTGAGTGAATCTGTCAAGGCACGCTAAGTCTAAAAGGGATAGTGTGTCAATAAAGAAATGCTAACACAGGCAGGTGTCATCAAGGGATGCGAGGTACGCTCGTAACACTACCCCCCCCCTCCGAAAAGACATGTTCTCATGGCTGTACTAGAGTCGTTCGCTATGCATACAAGTGCAAGAAAGACAAAAAGCAGAAAACATAGTGCTGAGGGCTGGCGCTATCCTTTTCTGCTGTGAAGCTGACATCCAGTTGCTTCGATGACGTCTTGACGATGTCATGTCGCTAGCATAACGTCATGCGATCGCAGGGGTGCTGAAATGGCCTCCATTGATGAAGAGTTGAAGAAATGATGACAATTAATGATTTTTGATGTAGATGATCTACAAGAAAGTTGATTTGCGATCGGAGAAGAAAATCGCTGAATAAAGACCTATTATTGATTCGTTAGACGACTCGAACCGTTAGCCGCGCGCTAAAGACGTCACGTCGTTGCTTTCTCAGTGTCGACGCAACATTTGCCTTCTATTGCAGCAGAATTGATCTGATTCGATGTCTCAGAGCCATTGCTGAAGGTGTAATAGAGTTCAGCAAGTACTGGGCAGGGTTATGAAACCAGAGGGACCTGCGGGACAGACGCCTAGTCGAGTAGTGAGCGAAAGGGTTCTGAGAGGTGAACGCAGATCTGAGACTGAGTATTGCAGTATTTATAGACGTTGAATCGTCTAGCGAAGGGCCTTAGGGTATTTCTTATAAAATTCTTCGACGACGTCCTTGACGTTATCGAACTCGCCTCTGTCGACGTTATATCAGATGAGGTCTTTGTCAAAGCCTTCTTAATTGACTTGATATTTGAGTCGGTCCCAAGGCTTTTTGAAAGCGAGAATATCGTCTACTACTTATTCTTTTAAGTCGTCAATCATTATTGACTTCGAGAGAGAATTCTTCTAACTCGATAAGAAGTCTGTGACGGCTAGACTCAACAATTTGAGGCTGAAAACGTCATATATTCGCATGATTTTGAGTAGTTTCAGTCTATACGACGAACCTATCAAGACCTTGATCTTGAATAAATCATATTTCTTGTTATCAAGTTTCTTAAAAGGTCGAGTACTGATGATGTTTTTGCTGTTGAGGAAGATCAAATCTTCTTTCTTAAATTTGACGTTCAGTCTATGCTGATTTATTTAAGCAATCATGACTTTTTGAGCTCTATTTATGTTATCTCGAATGTATTTCAAGACCTTCTACATGTTGTTAGCAATGTTTTCGACCTTGACGACGTCTAGACGTTTTCGAGTGATAGCGTAGGTCGTGAAGTTCTTGCTGAAGCTTATACGTGAATAAAATCCTTTATTGACATAGAACGAGATAACTTCGATAAACGATAAGACTTCGTCGTTGTCTGCGAATTTCGTCATGAATATTCACTTAGCTCAGTCGTCTTGCATATAGTTATAATAGGTTCGTAGATGACGTTCAAGATCTTGATTGTTACGTTCGATCTGATCGTCTGTCTGAGAATGAAATGCGATAAATAGTTTTGCTGTAATGTCAAGGCGTGTGCAGAAAGACTTTCACACAGTGACAACAAACTAAGAGTCTCGATTCGACACTATTAATAACGATAGTCCGTGAAGGCGAAAGATATGATTGACGAGCATTTTCGTAGTGTATTCGACTAAGATATCTTCGTTAGTGACAGTGCATGAAATATAGTGACGTTTCTTGATCAGTCGATTCACTACTACAAAAATGACGTTATGTTCTTTCGATTATAATAGGTCGACGATAAAATTTATAAATATGTTCTATTAACGTTTCTGTGAAATTGAAAGAAGCTAAATTAGACCGTATTCGCGATCTCTAGACGTCTTGAATCTCTGACATTTGTAGCAGTTACGAATGTAAGTGATTATCGTGTTCTTCATATCTCGTTAGTAGTATTCACGACGAAGCAACTTATACGTTCGATTAATCTCTGAGTGATCGTAAGCGAATTAATCATGAATCTCGATAATGAGGTTAGTGTACATTTGCTGAGGGACTCATAGTCTGTTCTTGTGATATAGTATGTCGTCGTTCATCGAGCATTTGACGAGGGTGATGTTATTTAGTTTCTTCTTATCTTCGATAATCGCGTTACGAATTTCAGAGCACTTCTCGTTATTCTTATTAACAATAATCACTCTATAATAAATGAGATCGTTAATTGTATTGATAACGTATTTCGTGTTATCGAGTTTCAAGCGATCTGGAGTTAAAATAATTTGATACTATTGTCTAACCCTTTCGTCGTTGGGACTGCTAGATTTTGATTCAGTTATTCTAATAAGAGCGTCTGTCTTAACATTTTGTGAACTAGGTCTATAAACTATTTTGATATTGTATTCGAAAAGCATATTCAAATAACGAGTCTGTCGACGACTAAGATCTCTTCCTTCGGCGAAGTACATTAGATTCTTATAATTAGTGAAGATCTTGACTGAGACGTTCGTGTATTTCAATTCGAGTCGTCAGTGCTCGAGGCAACGAATAATAATTAATAACTTCTTATCGTAGATTTGATAATTATATTTCGTCGATATGAGATTCTTATTATAAAAAGCAATCGAGTGTAAAACTTCTTCGTCGTCATATTAAGAAAGAATCTCATCGTTGACGTAATCGAAAGAGTCGATCTCGAGTATAATCTCTTTAAATCTATCAAAATGACGTAAGGCTGAGATCTAAGTGACTACTATTTTAAGTTGATTGAATGCTTGTTAACATACAGTAAACCACTCAAAAATGACGTCTTTGCGTGTAAGACGAACGAGTGATTTAACAATTTTCGAGAAGTCTTTGATAAATCGTCTATAAAAATTATAAAAGTCAACGAAGAACTGAGTTTTCTTGAGGTTGATCGATATACGTCAGTCGATCACTGCGTCAACTTTACTCGGGTTCATTCGTAGACCTTCGATGAATATGAGAAGCTTCAAGAATTTGATCTCTTGAACGTGAAATTCGCACTTGAGAATATTCACCTATAAACCGACCTCTCGTAGTCTCTGAAGAATAAGTCGAACATGTTTGACGTGTTCCTTCTTGATCTTGCTATAAATGAGAATATCGTTCAGATATGTCTGATAGAAGTCATTCAGGTAGTCGAAAAGAATATCATTCATGTACTGCTGATAATTGACGGGCTCATTGATCAGTTCGAATAACAATATTCGATACTTATAAGCATCAAGAGACGTGATAAACGTAGTAAAATCTTCGCTGTTAGAGTGCATTCGAAGTTTGTTAAATGCGACTATGATATCGAGGCGTGTCATGTACTTACAACTCTGGATTCTAACGAGAACTTCGTCTATCAGGGAAATGAGATAGCGATTCCGCTTTGTTATTTGATTGAGTCTTCTGTAGTCGACACAAAATCGCAGATCATCATTTGACTTCTCAGCGAATAGTATAAGAGAGGCGAATAATGCTTGACTGAGAACTATGAAGCCTTTCTTCAAATACTCGTTCAAATACTTCTTGACCTGTTTCAACTTTGAATTCGAAATGAAATAGATGCGACTGCGAGAAAGTTTTGTCTTGTCAGCCCCGTCTATAAATTTCAATTTGTGATCACATTCTCGATGGGGAGACAATTCGTCTATCTTAGACCTATCGAATACGTTTAAGAAGTTATGATATTTCTTCGACAACTTCTTCTTGACGTTCTCGAGAGTTAATTTCTTCGTGTTATTGACTCGAATAGTCGTGTATAATTCACAGCATTTCTTGTATTTGAGTTTCGAATAACATAGGCACGATTTATTGACTAATATCCGCGAGTTTCGAACGAACGATGACGATATAGAGTTATGAATCTCGCTTGATGTTATGCTGAACAACTTGTTTATCTTATTACTTGTCAGCATATGAAACGCAGATGCTTCTATTTCTACGATATTTAGTGCATCTAATGACGAGATTCGTTGTTCCTTTGCGACTCTTGAACTAGAAGTTCTTCGTGATTTAAAAGGCTGCTCAGAGAAGGATAATGACTCGAAGACGATCTCGTAGCTCTCGTCTTCGCACGTAGAAGTCGAAGATCGCTTGAGAGTAGATGAGGGAGATATTAATGAACTTGATGAACTTGATGTAGACAAGAAAGACAAATCCTTCGATGATGACGTTTGATTTCCATCGTGCTCGCAACGATCGAGCACGAATAGAATCTTGTTCTTTAACATATTCAGCAAGACTTTATGCTTGTTCATTCATGATTTACTCAATATCAAGTCGTGTTGTATAAGAGCGATCAACATGAGGCATGTCTCTTCTCTATGGTCATTGACGTTTAGTTTAGAAAGGAGATAGTGTGTAATAGGTCTTTTGAACAGTTTTCCATTATAGTCTCGCAATGACTTGAGTATAGATAGTGAGACTACTTCGAGTTTTAATTCTTTGCATGCTTGAGTCACGCGAGACTCATTAAGAACGATGTTGATTCTCGTGCAGTCGCTGTCGATTAGGGTGTTCTTGAAAACGCATTTCTTGTTCTATGAGAATAGTGTAGTCACTGTTCGAAATGAACGACGTGTTAATGGATCGTTGAGAGTATTCACTAGGCACACTTCGTCGTTGTTTCTTTTCGTGTCTTTGAAAGAGGCTAGGCGTTTCTCGAGTCGAAAGAGTCGTCAGATTTAGCATCGTGATACTGTTCCTCGTTGTTAATAAGGTTCTTAGTGTTATAAGCCTTAATGACATATAGTCTAGCGTTCAACGCTGCTTTTTTTCTAATCTAAATCTGCTTATTTGAGTAGTTCTTCTTCTAATGACTCGAACGTTTATATTAAAAGCATATATACTCTTTCTTGATCTTGATCACAGGGATGAAAGATATCTTGTTAACAGAGATAAATAATATAATCGATGTAACAACGGAAGTGATACGTCTTATCGAGACGATATAACTGAGTGAAAGACGATCGAAGCGAGATGTATAGATCTTCTTTTGAATCAGAGCCTGTTTAGCGAGTTTCGTCTGTTTATCGAGATTCTAAAATCGCAAAGTGTTGTCCGTCTTGATTAAGTAGTCTCTTATTGAGAGAAGTGTGATGAAATTTGCACTAAGGCCGCTAACATCGATAAATTTGATATTGAGTTTGAAATTCAATTTCTTTGCGAGATCATTCATTAGCGTGCTCTTATTGATAGCCAGCTCTTCACCTAATCGCTTGAATTTTGTGAAGAAATCGCGGAAAGGTAGCTCTGGCTGTTGAGTCAGAGAGTCATATTCCCGCCTAGCGTTTACGCGACGATCGATGTTCTGATAGGACTCAGCGAGGTCATTCATGACGTTCTTGACTGTTATATATGAATTGAAGGAGTCGGGTTGACGACGAATGACGACTGTCTTCTGAGCATCGCCTTCAACACGATTGACGACATAGATAATCTTAGATCGCTCAGTTGAATAGTGATCTTCGTTAACTATGAGTTTGTTTAGAATGACGTTCGATTAGATCTGTCAAGTAGGGTCTATATCGTCTGTAAACATTGCTGAATTCGATATGCGAGTGAACTTCTTCGTCTTGTTGATTATAGAAGAAACTTCGACGGGGGCGAGAGCGGGGGAGACCTGACCAGACTCAGTCTGCTTGATAGACTCGTTCGAATTGAGTTATGCATGTTCTGTATTCAGATACTTCTTCTTATATACACGAATAATGTCGTGAGATTCGAAGAGTTTGATCTGAAGACGATCGACTTCTTTATGCAATTGATCTCTCTCTTTCTCGACGCGAGACTTCTCTTTGCTCAACGTGTCGTAGTGAATATTTATATGAAGACACTGATCTCGCTTATAGCGAAGATTCATTAGCATTTTCATGACATCGTTTGATCGCTTCTGAGATCACTATTATAACTAAGCAACGTTGAAAATCTTTCAGACGTTCTCTATGTTAGTGACGTCATTTTCTAACACGATCGAATAACGTCTATTCTTTGCTTGCTTCTTCACTATCTTGAATACGTCTTTTGTATTTGTGCTTTCTAATATATTAAATGATTTTCTTTGAAGAGGAAAGAAAAGAAGAAGAGAGTGCTTAAGTTACTTCAAAAAGTAAGGCGACAGTCGGACAGAAGGTGTTAGAGAGAATCGAAGTGTTTTCGTTTTTGTTTCGATGTTGAAAGAAAAAAGTGTCAAAAAGCTACGGGATATCGATTTTCTTTGTTTCTGATGTAACTTTTTTGTTTGCTAATCGTTTGACATCTAGCAAAGAATGTAAATGCTTTAAAGTATGTTCTTTATGAAGTTGTTATTTTAATAAGGTGGTTTGTTGACAAATTCAGATGTGAAGCCTCGACGAGATAGAATTTGCGGGCAGAGAAGTAGTATTAGTCTCAGAGAAGGTTTTCTTGCGGAGGGTACTGTGAAGGCGTTTGTGAACCGAATCGAGCGCCGTTTAGATTCCTTGTATTGAAACGTTTTGTTCTTGAAATGAGACGTTCAGAACTCGATTTGAATGTGTGATTGAAAAATTTTTTGTGATGATTGATTTTGATGATTTCTTTCTTATTCGCTAATCTTACGAATATTTCAGCTATTCTTTATTCTCTGACTGTCACGAGATCGTTTTTCGCCTTGAAAACGATTTATCTATATAATAGACTAACTCAGAAATACGATATCTCATTAATACTAAGTTCTTGACAAAGCTTCTGTTAGTTAACTTCTTTGAATTCGATTGCTGTCACGAATAAAGTGAGGGTGATCTAGTTGTAGTGTTAGAATTAGTATAGAGTCAAGTCATGTAGATGTATTAAATAAGACAACTAGATACAGAACAACTATATACTGGGAGGGAAGGTCATATATGTATGACTGAGTGAACCTGTCAAGGCACGCTAAGTCTAAAAGGGATAGTGTGTCAACAAAGGAATGCTAACATAGATAGATGTCATCAAGGGATGCGGAGTACGCTCGTAAAAGATATTTCTTAGACTTCTGCAGAAGCTCTAGAATCTATAATAGACTAGAGAGATTCTCTATCGAGAATAGCAATGGGCTCGAATTGTAAATATTGTGAATTAAGAGTTTCTCGATTCGATTCGCTTTCTCTCTCTATCTAAGTCGAATTCTCAGCGTATTTATATTCTTTGTTACGAACTTCACATTTTAATTCTTCGAGTTTAGTCTCTTATTGATATAAAAGTATACTCTCGTATTCTTTCTCGAGCGATATGTTAAATGAAACTAATTAGTCTTTGAATTGTACGAGAATTCTATATGCGAGTTGAAGCTTGATTCTTGAATCGCAAGTACGTCAGTATCTTGAATCTCTGAGTCTGCTAGCAAGACAGTTATTGTTCTTAGTTTATTTCTTATGTTGTACTATAAGATTCTCAGCGTCGCGATATTCTTTATAAATCATCGTTGTCTGATATCTCTATATCTTCTTGATCTATAATTACTTCTACTTGCTGTGCTGACTGTATAACGCTTATTATCTCTTTTAACGTTGAGTTATACGTTATCTTTCTAGAGACGAAGATCTCGCTGATAGAGCTTCTCTGTTGAGAAGAAGATTACGTGATCTTTTCGAGAGCACTCGATACTACGATTGTCTGTTATTCTAGCGCTTCAGCGATAATAGAGAATTAAAAGCGTATCGTTAATCTTTCTACTTTCTGCTTGTCTCTCTATATACTCTAACTTCTTCTTTGAGTCTTTGACGTCTCTCTTAACTCGATTATCTCTAAGACTATCTTTCTCTTCTTCTTTAAATTTATTAGTATAAATTCGTTATCTCTTTTTAGAGATATCGAAGGTAATCTCTTTCTTAGCGACTCATATAGTAGAAACTTAGTCGCTATTCTCTGACGCGTTCTCTAAGCTTTTTTAATTCTTACTGAGTAGATCTTCTCGTACGCTGCGTGATCTGTGCCTTCGCAGTTAACGCAGATCTTTAACGTTTCTGACGTCTTCTTTTGATAACTGCGTATATTATAATCTTGACTATATTCTGCGCAGCGCGTAGGGTTTAAGCACTTTCTAGTTATATGTCTCTGTTTCTGATAGTTATAACACTATATAGCTATTGTTATCTGATCAAATCTTTTTACTCTCTTTATCTCACTTGCCTCGATTAGATATTTTCTAATAAGATCGTTAGTCATCTTCGCCGTCGCGACGTGTAATATCAGAGAGAAGTATAGCTTTCTCTCTCTTTCTACTGTCGCGTTAACGTCGTAACATTATCGTGCCTTGACTATCTCGAGTTCTGAGTGCAGACTTCGATTCTCTATCTCTATCCTTTTCTTAATAACAGTCTAATTGTTTATATCGAATTTCGAAACTCTTATTTCGTGAATTATTACTGAGAAGAACTTTCTCACTATTACTATCGAATTATATATTTTTAATATTCATCTCGTATCTTTCTCGAGAGTCTTTCTGATCTCTTACGTAGTCGTCTGTAGTAATAGATCTTCGCTTCGAAGTCTGTTCACTGTAATGATCTATTCTAACGAGATATGCTTCTGTTTATTCTTGAAGGCGACGAGAATTCTTTCGCTCTTCATCTTCTTTATTGTTATTCTTTTCTTCTTTCTATATATGACTATCAAGATCTAACGCTTCTTTTTCGTGTTCTCGATTTCGAATAATATTAGACGTAAAGCTAACTTCGTTGCTTCGTTTGCTGTTAATTCGAACGAATTTTTCTATGCTTAGCTTTCTACTAAGAATCTATTTCGCGTGAGAGTACTTTCTTAGCTGTCGCAGTTCTCTCGTGAATTCTATTCTTTACTCTTTCTCTGACGTTCTTCGTTAGCTTTCTATATATATGCTTTGATCTAATCTATGCTCCTCTAAAGCATCTTTCAAATTGACGCGTTTAGATTCTCGTACGACGTGTTTTCTATGATCTTTAGAGTCGTAATAGTCGTAGTTGTCTGTTTCTTCGCGTTTTCCACGTGTAGACTTGCTCTTCGTTCGTTGTTATTTGTTAGTAACGACGATATTCTTTTCGTCACGTTCTCGTGTCCCTCTTCTTCTTCGCTCTCGCGTCGGCGACGCTTCTCTCTCTTATCGATAACATAGTCTGCTGTTATTGTCTCAGTTGTCTTCTTCTTGCGTTTCTCAAACGCTTCGCTATCTATTATTTTTCGACTTATCTCGTTCATCTCAAAAAATAATTAGATTAAGCACTTCGTTTAACGACGTAGTAATACGATATATGAAATCTTTATACTTGATATCGAGATTGTTCAACAGTAATAAGACGAGTATTTACTCGTTTATTTTAGTTCTTATTCGACTAAGATCTTTCGACTTTACTCGTATATTAATAACGTATATCTTTATAAAGTTGTTACTGCTTATTATTAACGTTATTTAGAGTTTTTATAATTTAATAAATCGAAGAACGAAATCTAAGTCAAAGTAATTATTTTTTAATTTGATTCATCGATTTATAACAATCTTATCGTTCTTAATAACTTCGATTGATTTATCTTCACACATAAAGTAAATTAGCTTAGACGCTTAATTATTCGTCTGCTTTTAAAACTTCAATTAAGTCTGATAGATCGTTATCTGAGTAGTCATAAATGCTAATGTGACTAATAGATTCGTTAAAAAGTTCTTATTTGCGTTCTAATCAACGTCTTATAAATTCGAGTATATTAGTGCACTCTTCATCTTTTTGATTCATAACTGATAGTTTTATTAATTTTTTAGCTTTAAGAAATTTCATATCTGCGTCAATGTAGCATAAGATAATTAAATAGTTATTTTGAATTAACTATGTGATGTGATGTGATGCTATTAGTATATATAAAAGAATAAAATAGGGCTGAGCTAAAAAATCTTATATTTGTATGTGCAGCGAGCTGTAGTCAATATAAACCTCGACAGATCTACGCTTTTTGATTAGACTCGCTTTGTTAGCTCGCTAGATCTCTCGAGCGCCCTTATCGAAAAATTTGATGACATCTTTTTGCAACTTCAATTATTCTATACTCTTAGCATATAATTTTCTTTTAAACTCTTAAATTATAGAGTTAAATTTACGTATTCTAACACTATAAAAATTATTAAATTCGATCTACTATTTGTGATTTAAATTGACACTCGAATATATTGACGTTCAAATGCGTTCGAGATCGAAACATATTTCTTTCGCACCTGTTTATCTGTAATTATTCTTTTATCACTCTATTAACCTATCAATTGCTATAGATATAAATGCATTCGCTATTAATAACTCTCGCTCCCATGTTTTCAGATCTATTAGATATCTATATCCCTTCTATCCGTCTCTTATAGCTCATATTAACGCGTTTAGACGACCTCTGAGCGAATCTATTATCGCCGATAATCGAGATAAGAGATCAGTTATCACATCTCTTAACAAGAATAAAAGATTCTCAAAGAGATCACGAACGGACTCATAGTCATCGAGTTCACCTCTACTCTCTTCTCAAGTTAGTATTTCAGCCTCAGACGCGTTCTCGTCGTTCTCTTTTCAAACCTCTTAAGACGCGTTATATTCTTCTATAGAAAATCAAGAAGTCAATAAAGAAGCACTTAATGTAGACTTTATAAAAAAATCGTTAAAAGACATATCGAATAACTTCTTTGAAGATATAGAGCTTATATCGAATAACTTCTTTAAAGATATAGAGCTTTTAGACGATCTATTATCTTTCAGTTCTAACTTGAGTCTCTCGCAGTCTTTAGCACGGCTTCGACGTTATATTACACGATATTCTTACACAGAAGAATCGAAGCGTCACTATTTGAGTCTCATAAATGTTATTTGTAACCGTTACGACGTCGCGTTCTTCAAGAATAAGACTGAGGGATAATGTTATGACAAGGGAAACATCGAGATCGCTGGGCCTGAAACAGTTATTGAGAAAGATCAGTCTGAGGAGAACGATCCGATCTTTGAAACGCGTGTAAACGATTTAGCGAACTCAGTGAACTAGAACGAGAATACTATAAATAAGATCCTGCACTCTTTGAAATTAGAAACGATTACCCTCATCGACGACTGTAAGGAATTTCGTCGTCACAGCGTTTAATACAATAATACCGTCTTTATGATCTCATAGTAGATCACTATAAACTATGCTGTTACATTATATACGTGTAAAGTTTAGAAAGCAATTATCACTCACATGTTCGTTCTGACGTCGTCTGAGAGTGAAAAGTCGACATTTAATCAAATTTACATTATGAATAACACTTAGAAATAGACTATATATCGATATGATCTTCTTTCGATGCTTCTTTTAGTGCTAATAGACACGTCTAAATACGACTTTAACGAGAATATTAGTTAATCTCTTTATCGCAAAATCGCTAGATATCTGAGAGATATCAATTCATATATTCAATTTCTCAAGTCTACGAGTGACAGACTAATAAACGAGATTAACATTCAGAGCTATAAGCTGCTTTACGAAAATTCGAATCATCATAATGCACGAATCTATAATCGTTCTACTTCGAATGAGATTGTTATTGTTAGAATTAATACAGAGTCAAGTCATGTAGATGTATTGAATAAGACAACTAGATATAGAACAACTATGTACTGGGAGAAAGAGTCATATATGTATAACTGAGTGAACCTGTCAAGGCACGCTAAGTCTAAAAGGGATAGTGTGTTAACAAAGAAATGCTAACACAGATAGGTGTCATTAAGGGATGCGAGATACGCTCGTAACACTATTCCCCTCTTCGAAAAAGACATGTTCTTATGACTGTACTAGAGTCGTTCGCTATGCATGCAGAAAGAAAGATAGAGAGCAGAAAACATGATGTTGAGAAATCGACGCTAACCTTTTCTGTTATGATGCTGATTCCCAGTTGCTTCGATAACGTTTTGACGATATCACGTCGCTAGCATAACGTTATGCGATCGCAGAGGTGCTGAAATGATCTTCATTGATGAAGAGTTGAAGAAATAATGATCATTAATGATTTTTGATGTAAGTGATCTACACGAAAAATGATTTGCGATCGGAGAAGAAAATCGCTAAATAAAGGTCTCTTATTGATCGATAGACGACTCGAATCGATAGTCGCGCGCTAAAGACGATATGTCGTTGCTTTCTCAGTTTCGACGTAACGTTTGTCTTCTATTGCAGCATTATTGATCTGATTAGGTGTCTCAGAGTCATTGCTGAAGATGTAATAGGGTTCAGAAAGTACTGAAAAGGGTTATGGGATTAGAGGGACCTGTGGAACGAACGCGTAGTTGGGTAGTGAGCGGAAGGGTTCTGAGAGTGGAACGCAGGTCTGAGACTGGTTTTTGATAGTATTATTAGACGTCGAATCATCTAGCGAAGGGCCTTGAGGTATTTCTTATGAAATTCTTTGACGACGTCTTTGACGTTGTCGAACTCCTCTCTGTCGACGTTATATCACGTAAGGTCTTTGTCGAATCCTTCTCAATTGACTTGGTATTTGAGTCGATCTCAAGGCTTCTTGAAAGCGAGAATGTCGTCTACGACTTATTCTTTCAAGTCGTCAATTATTGTTAACTCGAGTGAAGAATTCTTCTAACCTGGCAAAGGATCTGTGACGACTAGACTCAGTAATTTGAGACTGAAAACGTCATGTATTCGCATAATTTTGAGCAGTTCCAGTCTATACGACGAACCGATCAAGACTTTAATCTTAAATGGATCATATTTCTTGTCATCAAGTTTCTTAAAAGGTCGAGTGCTGATGATGTTTTTGCTATTGAGAAAGATCAAATTCTCTTTCTTGAATTTGACGTCCAGTCTATGCTGATTTATCTAAGCAATCATGACTCTCTGAGCTCTGTTCATATTGTCTCGTATGTATTTCAAGATCTTCTGCATGTTGTCAGCAATGTCTTCGACCTTGACGGCGTCTAGACGTTTTCGAGTGATAGCGTAGACCGTTCAGAGCACTCCTCGTTATTCTTGTTGACAATAACTACTCTATAATAAATGAGGTCATCAATTGCATTGATAGCGTATTTCGTGTCGTCGAGTTTCAAGCGATTCGAGATCAGAATAATTTGATACTATTGTCGAACCCTTTCGTCGTTGAAACTGCTTGATTTTAATTCAGTCATTCTGATAAGGGCGTCTGCCTTAACGTTTTATGGGCCAGGTCTGTAGACGATTTTGATATTGTACTCGAACAGCATATTCAAATAGCGAGTCTATCTACGGCTGAGATCTCGTCCTTCGACGAAATACATTAGACCCTTGTGATTAGTGAAGATCTTGACTGAGACGTCTGTGCATTTCAATTCGGGTCGTCAATGCTCGAGACAACGAATAATTGTCAGCAACTTCTTGTCGTAGATTTGATAGTTATATTCTATCGATATGAGATTCTTGCTGTAAAAGATAATCGAATATAAGACTTCTTCGTCGTCATATTGAAAAAGAATCCCATCGTTGACGTAATCGAAAGAGTCAGTCTCGAGTATAACTTCTTTGAACCTATCAAAATAACGCAGGGCTGGGGCCTAAGTGACTACTATTTTGAGTTGATTGAATGCTTGTTAACATGCAGTAGACCACTCAAAAATGACGTTCTTGCGTGTGAGGCGGATTAGTGATTTAACAATCTTTGAGAAGTTCTTGATAAACCGTCTATAAAAATTGTAAAAGTCAACGAATGACTGAGTTTTCTTGAGATTGATCGATGTACTCCAGTCGATCACCGCGTCAACTTTACTCGAGTTCATTCGTAATTCTTCGATGAATATGAGAAGCCTCAAGAATTTGATCTCTTGAACGTGAAATTCGCACTTGAGAATATCTACTTGTAGATCGACCTCTCGTAGTCTCTGAAGAATAAGTCGAATATATTTAACGTGTTTCTTCTTGATTTTGCTGTAAATAAGAATATCGTTTAGATATGTCTGATAGAAGTCATTGAGATAGTCGAAAAGAATATTATTCATGTATTGCTGATAGTTGACGAGTTCATTGATCAGTTCGAATAACAACACTCGATACTTGTATATCTTAAGAGAGATGATAAAGATAGTGAAATCTTCGCTATTCGAATACATTCGAAGTTTGTTGAATGCTGCTATGATATTCAGACGTGTCATGTACTTGTAACTCTGAATTCTAATTAGAACTTCATCTATGAGAGAAATGAGATAGCGATTTCTCTTGATTATTTGATTGAGTCTTCTATAGTCGACACAAAACCGCAGATCATCATTTGACTTCTCAGCGAATAGTATAAGAGAGGCGAATAATGCTTGACTGAGGACTATGAAGTCTTTCTTCAAATGCTCGTTCAAATACTTCTTAACCTATTTCAACTTTGAATTCGAAATGAAATAGATGCGGCTACGAGAAAGTTTTGCCTTGTCAGCCTCGTCTATAAATTTCAATTTGTGATCACATTCTCGATGAGAAGACAATTCGTCTGTCTTAGATCTATCGAATACGTTCAAGAAGTCATGATATTCCTTCGACAACTTCTTCTTGACGTCCTCGAAGATTAATTCCTTCGTGTTATTAACTCGAATAGTAGTATATAATTCACAGCATTTCTTATATTTGAGTTTCGAATAGTATAAGCACGATTCATTGACTAGTATTCGCGAGTTTCGAACGAACGATGACGATATAGAGTTATGAATCTCGCTTAATGTTATGCTGAACAACTTGTTTATCTTATTACTTGTTAACATATAAAACGCAGATGCTTCTATTTCTACGATATTTAGTGCATTCGATAACGAGGTTCGTTGTTTCTTTGCGGCTCTTGAACTAGAAGTTCTTCGTGATTTAGAAGGCTGCTCAGAGAAGAATAATGACTCGAAGACGATCTCGTAGCCCTCGTCTTCGCACGTAGAAGTCGAAGATCGCTTGAGAGTAGATAAGAGAGATATTAATGAACTTAATGAACTTGATATAGACAAGAAAGACAAATTCTTCGATAATAACGTTTGATTTTCATCGTGCTCGCAACGATCGAACACGAATAGAATCTTGTTCTTTAACATATTCAGCAAGACTTTATGCTTGTTTATTCATAATTTACTTAATATCAAGTCGTGTTGTATAAGAGCGATCAACATGAGACATGTCCCTTCTCTATAACCGTTGACGTTTAGTTCAGAAAGAAGACAGTGTGTAATAGGTCTTTTGAACAGTTTTCCGTCATAGCCTCGCAATGATTTGAATACAGACAGTGAGACTACTTCGAGTTTCAATTCTTTGCATGCTTGAGTCACGCGAGACTCATTAAGAACGATGTTGACCCCCGTGCAGTCGCTGTCGACCAGAGTGTTCTTGAAAACGCATTTCTTGTTCTATGAGAATAGTGTAGTCACTATCCGAAATGAACGACGTGTCAATGAATCGTTGAGAATATCCACTAGGCACACTTCGTCGTTGCCTCTTTCCGTGTCTTTGAAAGAGGCTAGGCGTTTCTCGAGTCGAAAGAGTTAGCATCGTGATACTCCTCGTCGTCGTCAATGAGGTCCTTAGTGTCGTAAGCGTTCATGACGTGTACTCTGACGTCCAGTGCGGCCTTTTTTCCGGCCTGAGTCTGCTCATTTGAGCAGTCCCTCTTCTGATGACCTGGACGTTCACATTAAAAGCATACATACTCTTTCTTGATCTTGACCGCGAGTGAAAAAGTTGTCTTGTTAGCAGAAGTGATCGATGTAGTCGGTGTAGCAACGAGAGTGATACGTCTTATTGAGACTACATAGGTGGGTGAAAGACGACCGAAGCGAGGTGTATAGATCTTCTTTTGAATCAGAGTCTGTTTGACGTGTTCTTTCTATCTATCGAGTTTCTGAGATCGTAGAGTGTTGTCCGTCTTGATTAAGTAGTCTCTTATTGAGAGAAGTGTGCTGAAATTTGCACTGAGGCCATTGACATCGATAAATTTGATGTTGAGTTTGATATTCAATTTCTTCGCGAGATCATTCATTAGAGAGTCAGCTCTTCATCTAATCGCTTGAATTTTGTGAAGAAATCGCGGAAAGATAGCTTCGATGCTTGGATTAGAGAGTCATATTCTCGTCTAGCGTTTACGCGACGATCGATGTTCTAATAGAACTCCGCGAGGTCATTCATGACGTTCTAAACTGTCATATATGAATTAAAGAAGTTGAGTTGACGACGAATAGCGACTGTCTTCTAAGTATCGTCTTCAACACGATTGACTATATAGATAATCTTAGATCGCTTAATTAAGTAGTGATCTTCGTTAACTATGAGTTTGTTCAGAATAACATTCGATTAGACCTATCAAGTAGGGTTTACATCGTCTGTAAACATTGCTAAGTTCGATATGCGAGTGAACTTCTTCGTCTTGTTGATTGCAGAAGAAACTTCGGCGGGGGCGAGAGCGAAGAAGGTCTGACCAGACCCAGTCTGCTTAATAGGCTCGTTCGAATTGAGTTATGCATGTTCTGCATTCAGATACTTCTTCTTGTATACACGAATAATGTCGTGAGATTCGAAGAGTTTGATCTGAAGGCGATCGACTTCTTTATGCAATTGATCTTTCTCTTTCTCGACGCGAGACTTCTCTTTGCTCAACGTGTCGTAGTGAATGTCTACATGAAGGCACTGATCTCGCTTATAGCGAAGATTCATTAACATTTTTATGACATCGTTTGATCGCTTCTAGAATCACTGTTGTAACTAGATAACGTTGAAAATCTTTCAGACGTTCTCTATGTCAGTGACGTTATTCTCTGACACGATCGAGTAGCGTCTATTCTTTGCTTGCTTCTTCACTATCTTGAATGCATCTTTTGTGTTCGTGCTTTCTGACATATTAAATAATTTCTTTAAAGAGAAAAGAAAAGAAGAGGAGAGTGCTTAAGTTACTTCGAAAAGTAAGACGACAGTCGAGGAGAAGATGTTAGAGAGAATCGAAGTGTTTTCGATTTTGTTTTAATATTAAAAGAAAAAAGTGTCAAAAAGCTGCGGGATGTCGATTTTCTTTGTTTCTGATGTAACTTTTTTATTTGCTAATCGTTTGACATCTAGCAAAGAATATAAATACTTTGAAGTGTATTCTTTGTGAAGGTGTTGTTCTAATGAGGTGATTTGTTGACAAATTCAGATATGAAGTCTCGGCGGGGTAGAATTTGCGAGCAGAGAAGCAGTATTAGTCTCAGAGAAGGTTTTCTTGCGGAGAATACTATAAAGACGTTTATTAATCGAATCGAGCGTCGTTTAAACCTCTTATATTGAAACGTTTTGTCCTTGAAATAAGACGTTCAGAACTCGATTTGAATATGTGATTGAAAAATGTTTTGTGATGGTTGATTTTGGTGATTTCTTTATGATTCGCTAATCTTACGAATATTTCAGCTATTCTTTATTCTCTGACTGTTCATGAGACCGTTTTTCGCCTTGAAAACGATTTGTCTATATAATAGACTAACTCAGAGATACGATATCTTATTAATACTAAGTTCTTAACAAAGCTTCTGTTAGTTAACTTCTTTGAATTCGATTGCTGTCACGAATAAAGTGAGGGTGATCTAGTTATAGTGTTAGAATTAGTATAGAGTCAAGTTATGTAGATGTATTAAATAAGACAACTAGATATAGAACAACTATGTACTGGGAGGGAGGGCCATATATGTATGACTGAGTGAACCTATCAAGGCACGCTAAGTCTAAAAGGGATAGTATGTCAACAAAGGAATACTAACATAGATAGGTGTCATCAAGAGATGCGGAGTACGCTCGTAACAGTTATTGCATGAGAAGGTGATGCGAATGACTCTTTAAGTGTATCTGTGACTAAAGACGTATTGATAGAAACTCAGAGTGATGAGAGATATAGTGTTCCATACTAACATTTAGTCTATATGTCATTACGCTATTCTCTTATCTTCTTATTCGACGAATCGTTCTGACACTATAATATTTCGAATATCAGTTATGCAATGGGAGGAAGTCTTTATGTTCGACGAACCAGGTCTGACGAATAGTTCAGATCTGGCGAATAGTCTTTACGAGTAACGAGTCGAATCGACAGAGATGACTCTACACGCGTTATTATCGTCTCATTCTATAAGTATAAGATGTCTTTCTTTCGTCTTACACGATCACTAACTATGTGTGTATAGATATCTCATATAAATTCGACGAGATAGATTTAATCGACTTCTTTACTGCGAACGACTGCTGTAACATTTCGTCTGCGATGTATACGTGACTGTAGAAAGCAATCGACTTTAATGAGTCAAGATCAATCAAAAAACGATACGCTCTGAGTTATATCAAGTGATCCGCGAGGCTTAAGAGACTGAGATTATCACTGGCAACGAGGCTGACAAGCAACGAATCGTTCTTTCTTTTAGTTACTATGAAGGCTCACGATTCATAAAATAGCTATATTAGAACGTTATTGCCCTGTTTACGAAGTTCGATCGATTAGACTTCTTTATCACGTTTATCTGTAATCTCAATTAAAAGAAGATCAAGGAGAATCTTCTGTCAGGCGAATAACTCACTGACCGCTCGAATCTGATCGCTAGGGTGTTCAATCAGAAGCTGAGGGCCCTACAGCACGATATTAGAAAGAAGAAGATTCTTAATAAGTTCTGCTGTTCTTTTGTAGTCGTTATAGACCTCCTTTCACCTCTCGTTTTCTCAGCCCAGTAGACAGTTAACGATATGTTAGTTAGACTGTTAATGCAGATTCTAAATCGTCTCTGATGGTCTTTCTGACACGGTTCAGAGCCCTTATACGCAGTAAACCCTATTAGTTAGCTCTGCGATATCGTCAAAAAATTTCTTTTATCTTAAGATCTCGATCTACGATCGATTGAATTTTTGTATAGCTCTAACTCTAACTAATTTTTATTCTATTAGATCGAATTCTAATATATGTCTACATTATAGAGTTTCAAAAAAGAGATCTTTCGTATGCTTATATTCTTATTATATTACACTCTGAGGATCGAATTCTCAGCGCAGCTGAGGTAGACGCGACTGTTAGTGCTGAGATATTGAATACACGTCTATATTCGAATCTCTTTGTTATCGTGACCAGGTGTATACTTTACGACAATTACAGTCATTATGTCATCACTAAAATAGATGCGATCTCGTTCTGCTAAGACTCGAATAAGAACGAATACAATAAGCGGTTTTCGAAGGCCTTCTGTGATCAGACTATCTTTCAGTCGAAATTCGAATATCTTACGTATCGTCGACGTAGATCTGCTGCGATCTCAGAGAATAAATCTAAGTAGAATTGCTGAGTGATGCTCTATAGTCTCTATCTATCGATTAAATATAACGTTCACATTAACGTTAAGATCTGTACTAACGTCAAGACGTGCAAATATATCTTTAAGTATATTCACAAGGGCAGCGATCGAGCTAGTCTTCGAATAGTACGCGAGAACGATAACAGAGGTTAGAACGCTACAGGTCTAGACTCAATAAACGAGGTTTAAGAGTATCGAGACGTACGATAAATAGGCTCTGCGAAGGTTTGTTGAAGAATATTTGATTTCAAACTACATAATCAAGGTCTTAAGATAGAACGATTAAATCTTCATCTTTCTAATAATCAAAATATTCAATTTGACAACGACGCTAATCTCGCGAAGATAGTTGAGAAAAGTAGCGAGCGTTAGATTAAATTATTGATCTTCTTTGAACTTAATCAAAAGCGTTAATAATAACGAAACGTATAAGACCTCTTCTATATCGACTTATCGAATCGATACGTTTGAAAAAAGGACTGAAATTCACGTCAGAGATCTACGGATATCATTGTTCGCATATATTACATTAATTCGAACGCAGACGAACTCTTTTATCTTCGCTATCTTCTATTAAACGTATCGAATTCTATATTCTTTGAGAACCTACGAACGATAAACGACAATATCATTTTCAGCTTTCATAATGTCTACACGATAAGAGATCTATTATATAACGACGCGAAATAAAATCAGATCTTGAAGAAAGTAGATATCTGACAGAGTAAAGAATATCTACGAAGTCTCTTCGTGATGATTCTACTTAATTGTGAATTTAGTGATTCTTTGAATCTATAAAATAAGCATAAAGAGAGATATATTAATTAATTTCTTTGCTGCTCGAAGACATCTCAAGTCTTAAGCGCGAGAAAATAATCGCGCTATTGAGATAACAAAACATTACGAACTTCTTGATTGTGATGTTTTCGTATTTTTAATAATTGTTCTTTCAAAAAATCTTTGCGCTAGACGTTTTTTTGATTTTCGACTCGCAAAATATATATCTCTCTCTTTTCACTCTATTCTCATTTCTTTTATCGAAATCCTTTAAGATCGATTAGAGAATTTTATCGCGCTATTTACTATATTAAAACATTATAATCTTTTTATTAATAATATTTTCGTAATTTTTCTTTAAAGCCTTTCGTGTTAGACAAATTTACTATTTTTTATCTCGCAAATATATATCTCTTCTCTTTCATCTTATCACATTTTAAGTCAACTAACATATATTCTTCTTCTTTTAGTCTATCTAACGACTATCTTTATATTCTTTAGAGCGACTATTAAGATCTCGTTATATCGAACGATGCGAACGATAGAAAAGACGTCGTTCACGACTTCTATCTTTATTTGATTCAAATTCGTCTGAAGGAAAACAACATTAGCTTTATAAGAAATGTTAGTCTAGTCGATTTCGATCTATTAGTAGTACAGTAAGACTACGAGAAGTATTATAATAACGATCGCAATAGACTTCTTCGCGAGAAACAGAGCTATCAAATCGATACTTGAAATAAGATATAAACGACTCTTAATGTCGATCAAATCGCTGCTGCGAAGACAATTTGAAACGTCGTTTTTAATAGAAATGATCAACTCTTCTTTCTGAATGACTATAATAATATCGACAAGATTATGCTTCAAAACATCGTGTTGCGTAGAGTTCGAGACGAGTTCAAGATGACTATTGTTATGATCTCTTCTAACATCGTCGTTATTCTTCTTCAAAGTAAACATATCGCTTATTCTCGCTTTAAGATATCTCTGAATGTAATTACTCAGTGTTCTTGCGCGATATTAAAGACGTTCGACCTCGCTGAGTTATTTCTAATTATCGAGTTGATCTTTTGAGACGAAATTTCTATATAAAATCGCTTCGATGTTAAGATCGTTGATCGTATACTTTAAGACGTTCGAAGTAACACTGCTTTCTTTGATAAAATAGTTATATACTTCTACGATAACTTTCGTCAAATTCTTTTAATCGTTAAGAGCGCTGAGTTAGATCGTCTCGCTCGATCTACGCTGAGAACGTTTTATCTCTAAGATCGCATTAGAATCCTTAGACTAATAGAAAATATGAGACTTCGAAATTTCAATTTGACTGATCAAGGCCGCACTAACATAAAGGCTTTTGCTTAGAGTCTTTTAAATGTAGATAACGATATCTCATCAAGCATCGAAGAACGAGAGACAGTCGATTGAACTGTTAATTAACTATCGAGTGACTTCATTACTGAACTAATTAATGTTATTTACGATAATCTTGATTCTCATCGAATAGCTGAGTTCTACACGTTTAGAGTTATTCTTTATACTCTTAATAAGAACGTCGTTCGATTTAACAGTCAAGTTCTTATCAAGTTTTCTGAGATCAAGATCGTCTGTAATAGTCGAGATAAAGTTATTAATGAGAAAGATAACTTTCTTCTATCTATCGAAACGATAAATATCTTCGAATTAGTCTCGCTTTTATCGTATCATCTAAAGTTGAAAGTGAACTATGTGATTATACTACTGAGAAATCTGAAGTCTATTTAGAGTCTATGCAATGAGACACGTCTACAAGTCAAGATTATTGAGTCTAAGACACTCGATTGTCGTATTCTAAAGAGCGAGCATAACGATAAACGATACTATATATTTCGTATTTCTCTCGCTTTATTCGATTCGAACAGTCTATATGCTTTATTTCGACGTGTTTAGTTCTCTATTCGTCTAATCTTTAATATAATCATTAACAAGTCGTAAGGTTAATTCTTATAACACGTCGACTTATGTCTACACTTCGAGATCTTCGCTCATAATCAGCTATATGTGATCCTTAGTCGAGTCATTAACAAGATCGAACTGTTCATTGTAACCTCAGACGATCTATCAAGAAAGCAATCAAGTGCATCGACGAGGTGTATAAGAAATAAAGTGATTCGATAGATTCTTCTTTCGATAGCAACTAAATAGCAGATAGCAGTAAAAGAAGTCAAATACCGCATAGTTACAAATCAGAGTTCAGTTGAACTTAGAATTAGAGCTTTCACTTGATTTTGTAGCGGTAGACATAGTCAAATATTATATAGTTGACAAATAGTCGAATGCCGCATAGTTAACAAATCAGAGTCCGATTTGAATTTGACTTAGAGTTAGAACATGCGTCGCAAGCAATCTGATTTTTGTCTTAGAATCATGAATTTAATTCATGAGCCTATACTTGTGATAACATTGTTATTATAACATCGACTCTCTCACAGACGATAAAGTATAGTAGATAATTTTTCTGCTGTGTAAAGATCTCAATAACGAAAATTCTATTGAAATGTATAATAGCTATGAGGTCTTGTATTGAGTGACTAATAGAACGACTCTATTGTATGATCATATAAAATACATATAGTGAATAAGAAAGAAGAGAAGAAGAAGAATAGATAAGAGTCGCCCGCTAGCGCCACGCTAAAAAGCACGCTAGTGCGAGCGGAACGATCTATAATTGGCTGAATTCCATCAAGCTCAAATTCCGTAGTCGAATTCACGACCCTCGTTAATCGAATATTCGTATCGAAAGCGAGCAGCATCTGTCGAACTGTGTCTAAATTATTTCATACATGTTCTAGCGTTCTTTTATACATGTCGACTGCATATCGACTGCATGTCGTAGTTTGCTTCTATATCGATGTTTATAGCATTTCTTTGTTATTTATAAGATCTTATATCTTATGAATTTCATCATAGATCTATATGCTTTCTATTCTTTATTCACTATAGTCTATAATAGATTATAAGTTCGATTGACATAGAAGATAGAATTTAAATCTTTGTTCTAGAACTAATATTCAAAGCACTCTTTTTAAGCATATTTAACTCACTTAGTTCACTCTATACTCTGCTGATCTAGACGATGTCTAAACAAATCGAACAACAGAACATTAATGAACTAACGCCCCCTTCGAAGTAGCAATCAAAGAAAGTCTTGACTGCAATCAAAAAGATCTTTCTATATAAGAATAGATCTTCTATATTTATATCATCAAGCATAAGCTATATTATTTCAATGCTGAATAAAATCAAGAATTAAAATCACTGATATAACTTTATTCTTGACATATATAAAATAACTAATATCGATGATATTCTAATCGAACACGACACGATATCTGTTTAAATAAACAAGAAAACAGACAAGGCATTTAGCGAAAGAATCGTCTATTAAAAGATAGTTAATAAGTACATTATCGACAGCATTCGTTTCTCGCTGAAATTAGAAGAACTAACTCATATCGCTAATGTGTTAGATGTCTATCAGATGATTCAACGACTCAGAAATTAATATAAATTCAAAGAATATATCTTAAGAAAGATTCTATAACGTATTATAAGTCGTACGACTCTAAACAACTATAAGGATATGACGAATTAAGTGAAAATCATTAAGAAGATTAAAGTCTCGCTTATGAAGCTAAATTCAATTATTTCACAATGAATCGTAACGATAATATTCTTATATGATCTTTTATTATTCTATAACTCGTTATCGAAATCGTTATCAACTTTCGTGACAAAGACGTCAACGAAAGATCTCTGAAATCTAACTTTGATGATATATGCGAGAGAGTTTTGAATAGGAAGCGAAGATAGAAGATTTTAATCATTAATTAATTTAATTTCAAGATCTTAAAGGTCGCTGAAAAGACAAATTCGACTAACTTTAACGTCAACTTCAATTTCAAGTCGAAGTCTTAAGAAAAAGGCGAAGATAAGAGGATCAAGTGTGACGAATATAACTAATTTCATAAAGGAGACTGCTGAATAACTCACTTAGAAAAGACTAACTAGATCTGACGTGACAAAAAAAAAGATAGACTAATCGAATTTTAGAAGAAGAAGTTTAAAAATAAGAATAAGAACAAGAACAAAGAAAAGAAAAAGATCTGTTATATTATAAACGTCAGTATCAAGAATTCTAACTTTTACTTTGACTTCGCAGCCTTTTTGCATTACATATACTTTATAATCTAATATCGCGAAGATTCAATTCTATTAAACGAATTAATTGAGATAAAGATCTATAACGAAGAAATAGTGTATATAACACACAGAGAAATTATTTAACTGAATATTCTAATTATCAATGACGATGACAACGACGAAGAATATCGTTTGTTCATTAAGGATGTTTATTTCTATTCAAAGATGAACATTAATTTGCTATGTCTTGATATTCTGATTCGCAATGAACTCTTCTTCGATGCAGTCAAGAAACGACTAATCGTAATTAACGAGAATAATGATATCATTATAAAAGGTGCACTCATCAACACACTATTCAAACTTCGTCTCAGCGATACTGAGAATATGAAGGTCAAGAATATAACGAGATATATAATAATAACGACAAAACGTTCTCATAAGAAGATCTCAGTCAAATTCTAACATAAGACGCTCGATCATCTGAATTATATCGACGTCGTCAGACTTTTAGTAATAATAATAGAAATAAAAGTCGTGAGATCAATCAAGAAGAAGTTCTATAAGTCATATACTCTCGCTAAGCAACATAAGACGTCTAGTAGAGAATTCATGTTAGCAGTGAACGACTCATTTTATCGAATTTATACTGATCTTCTTGACGACAAAGATAGTCTTTCATTGATCATTAAAGGTCTCAAATACGTCTCAATATTGACTAATCAGAATATTCGATATCGCTGAGTGAACTTTCTAAAGATAAAGAATCAAGCACTTCTCAAACTAAAGAACTTCGTAAAGTACGTTTAAATTCAATTTAATATCACCCTTCGTATTATTCGATCAAATAATAATGAGAAGTATAACTCAGAGAAGACAAGAAACTAATTAAAGTTCATAAGAATCATTTAGAAGTTGATTATATCAGACTATTCAGAGCAAAACGGACTGAATAAGCGTATCAATGATATACTACTGACAAGGACCCGTGCTCAACTAATTACAGCAGAACTGTCAGCGACGCTATGAGCTGAGATCTTTCGAACGATCATATATGTGATAAACAGATCGCTCACCTCAACACTAAATAAGATTTCTCATAAGACTCTATATAAAGTCAAATCAAATCTCTTCCGCATGCACTCTTTTGATCTAATGTGTTACGCACACGATTATAAGACTAAGCAACGAAGAAAGATATCGTCTAAAGAATTTAGATATTGTTACGAGCGTACCTCGCATCCTTGACACACCTGCCTTGACACTTCCCCTTTAGGCTTAGCGTGTCTTGGCAGGTTCACTCCGCCATACATATATGGCGTCCCTCCCAGTCCATAGTTGTTTCTCAGCTTGTTATCTTCGTTACATACTACACTACGGTTATCACCACAGTACGGTCCTTACACTATAACAAGCTCATTTCAAACCCTTACCGGGACGCATCTTCATATGTGTTTCAACCAGTAGTCAGGAAGGCACATGGACTGAAATCAATAGTCAACCAGGTCTTCAGCCGCGAAGAAACCTTCTTCAATCAAAGAATACCCCTCAGAATACCTACATTCTTCGTGACAACTCAAGCGGACAAGAACTTAGCTTGCTATATTCTTTTCAAAAAAACAAGTCTTCTTCGCCCGTAACTTCAAACATCAGAAGAACTCAATCTCAGCGACAGAGACTCACATATCAAACTCGTCTGTCGCCTTTATACATCAGATCCTTATCCTTGTCTTGATTAAGCACGTCAGGAGAAAGAAAGTGCTACTCGATTCTTAATATCGAAATCTAGAATATTCTTAACATCACCCTTCTCAACATCAAAGAACTCAATCTCAGCGACAGAAAAATCATATATCAAACTCGCCTATCGTCTTCGTACATTAGATCCTTATTCTTGTCTTGATCAAGCACGTCAGGAGAAAGAAAGTGCTCCGCTCCGTTTCGATTTCAAAAAATCAACCACCATCAAAAATTTCACAATCACACATTCAACTCAGGCTCTGAACGTCTCACATTCAAGGCAAAACGTTCTAATACAAAGAGTCTTCACGGCGCTCAATTCGGTTAAAAGACGTCTTCACAGCAATCTTCAAAAAGAAAATCTTCTCTGAGCTAATACTTCTTCTCCTCCCGCAAATTCAGCCCTGCAACAAGAATTACCTCTCAACATCAAAACTTTATATCCCAATTTCTACGAAACTCTCTCCCTCTCACGAGTCGACCTCTTAATTGAATAATCGATTAATTATGAAGTCCTATCAAGACCGCCTCGACACATTTATCTCTACGTCTTATCTCACTTCAACTTCATGATCTCATAAATCACCACGACGCGAATATGTCGCTATGACTGGATTCGAGTATATTGAGGATACATATTGATCGGATCACGTCAAGTGTATCGCATGTGGTGCACAGCTTATGGATTGGGAGCCAAACGACAAACCCCTCGCCGAGCATATACGTGTCTCACCATCGTATTCATTCATTAAAGGTATTCAAGAGAAGAAATCTCAAGAAGCTGCTGAGAAAGAAGCTCAAAAACCTACTCCCACATCACGAGACCTAGCCTTCTTTGATCCCTCCCTGCAATTCGACTTTCCGGAACTTCGCCTATATCATGACATTAACAAGTTCGCCGAGCATATTCTATAGTGTGCGGACCAGTATCGTCATATCGATATCATAGAGTTGCTTTCCAAATGTCTTCGTGGTCAGGCATTTGTATGAAGTCAGAGCATTCAGCTGAAAGATGTAACTCTCGCCAAGTACATGAAGGTTTTGACAGTCAAATTCAGAAAACCTTCGGCGGCTGCACAAGAGACTCCAAAACCAGCTTTCCAAACAGCTTCGCAAATGCCTCAAGAATATCACAAATGCACTGTCTGCTCAGCATCATTCTCGTCCATCAGCCGACTGTTAACTCATAGCCAAATGGTCACCTGCAATAAGGCCTCTTGCAAGCACTGCGAGGGAACCTTCGAGTCAAAGAATCAACTGCATGAGCACCTTCGAAACGAATGTCAAAACTCGACTTCTCAAGGCAAGAGCAAAGCGCCTCATAAATCTAGCCTGTCATCACTCATCACCGCTGAGAGCACTACTTCTTCTGCTGAGTGCGCTACTTCTTCACCACCCTCAGCCTTATCTGAGTATCGAGCAGTCTCATCTTCACCGCCTATATACGAGACTGCATCAAAAAACTATCTTACAGTGACTGACCTCTACATGCGATATGCATCTCTCAAGTCAGTCGTATTCTCAAGAATTCGCCATCCTCTCATTACTTGTTCCAGGACCGTTCTTCTCACACTCACAGTCAAGGATTTGTATAAGAAGTTTCATGAGAAAGAGAATCCAGTCATTTCTGCAGTCAAATGAACCCCTACCCATGGGCGCCAAATCGGGTTTAGCGCAGTCAAACCAGCATGCGTTACAAAGACCCCGGCAATCGACTCAAATTTGATCCCTCACAAGGGCGCCAAGACTCGTTTTTTTCACTCAGGCAAAAACGAGTGCTCAGCGACTGAATTCTCAACAACAACCCCATATGACAACTACCTTCTTCGCCTCGCCCCGAGCTATAGCCTATGGCTGCCAACGACGCCATAGCCGGAGGCCCGAAGCATGTTGTTGATGACGTCGTCGCCCTCGATGGATTTGGCCTCATGAAGAAGCGCTAGGGTCAAAAGCTCTTTGTTTTTTATGATTTTTCAGCGACCAAGCATGCATGGCGTTTGTTTTTTCTTCTTCTTCTTTTCTACCGCACTGGGGACCAGCGCTTCTCCGGGGGGGGGGTAGTGTTACGAGCGTACCTCGCATCCTTGACACACCTGCCTTGACACTTCCCCTTTAGACTTAGCGTGTCTTGGCAGGTTCACTCCGCCATACATATATGGCGTCCCTCCCAGTCCATAGTTGTTCCTCAGCTTGTTATCTTCGTTACATACTACACTACGGTTATCACCACAGTACGATCCTTACAGATATGTCTTTCTTGACTATAAGAGAATCAATTAATATCGACTATAAGACGTTAAAAATCACAAATTGCTTCGGCGACGTGACGTTATTTGAGGGCAACTTGAGCCTTTCGCTCCGCCTTTGGACGTGTCTATTAAGAACTGAGACGACGTGTCGAACAAGGAGAATAAGAACGTGATCACTATTTCACTTTCTAGAAATCTTAATCCCTATTTCGAAGACGTTCTTGAAGCATCCCAGGGTTTTATAAAAGAAATCTCAGAAAATAAGAATCTATAAGACCCCGAAGTTGACTCGATCACTAAACTTTCGTCTGCGGAGACAATTCAGAAATAAATTAACAACGAGAATTCAAATTTGCGAGGCGAGAGACTTCGTCACTCAACAAGACATAATCGAAAAGACTATTAAAAGCTCCACATCAAAGAATTCGCCAAGATGATCATCGCTCACGCTCTCATGAATAACTATAACGAGTCGTTAATCTATAAGAAAGCTGTCAATGACTTTAAGAGAAAACAATGACTGAAAGCAATGCAGATTAAATAAGATTCGCTGAAGAGCAATTAGATCTAAAATCTAGTCTTTTCATTATTTAACAATCGCTCGATACTCAGAGATCGCTAAATCTTCAAGAAGAAGCTCGAAGTTGACGATAAGATCGTCAGATTTAAGACTCGCTGAGTAGTCAAAGAATTTCTTCAACGAGAAGAAATTGACTACAACGAGATCTATTCTGAAGTGATCAAGTCAACGACTTTCAATATTCTTCTAACACTCGCAGTCAAGTACGACTGAGAAGTAAATCTAGTGAACATTGTAACGACTTTTCTATATATCGATATCAAAGAAAGAATCTATATGAAATAGCTCACTGACTTTATTAAGAATTCTGACAAGATGTGCTTGCTTTTAAAGACCCTATATAATCTTAAGTAATCACCTCGTAAGTGATACGAGACTCTTTCTGAGTTCTTGCTTAATCTGAGTTTCGTTCGATCTTAATTCGACGTATGTCTTTTTCTGTACAAGACTAATTAAGAAATAGTCTTCGTGACTATCTATGTAAATAATATTTAGATCATTAAACTGCGTCCCCTTGTTGACTGAATCAAAAGAAACTTGTACGAACGATTTAAGATCACGAATCTAGACTTATATATCTATTATCTAAATATGAGAATAAAACGAAATCGTGCTTAGAAAACGATCAAAATTAGTCAGTCAGATTATATTAAGAATATGTTAAAAGCTCATTAAATGACTAACGCAAATTTATAAAGTATCTCAATGAAGGTCAACGTAAATACGATTCTCTTGAAGACTATAAAGGAGTATCAGACTAATTCAGCTGACGTTATCGTCTACAAGTTAGATGTTGATCAGCTGATATATCTTATGATTAAGACGCGTTCGAACATCGTCTATGCTATATGTAAACTTAGTACATTTAACGTCAACTCAACAGCGATTTACTGAAAGGCCCTTAAGCGAGTTCTTCGATATCTGATCGATACGCGAAACCGCGACATCATTTATGAGGGAGCCGAAATCTCTGTCGAACTGTGTCTAGGTTATTTTATACATGTTCTAGCGTTCTTTCATATATGTCGACTGCATGTCGACTGCATATCGTAGTTTGCTTCTATATCGATATTTATAGCATTTCTTTGTTATTTATAAGATCTTATATCTCATGAATCTCATTATAGATCTATATGCTTTCTATCCTTTATTCACTGTAGTCTATGATAGATTATGAGCTCGATTGACATAGAAGATAGAATTTGAATCTTTGCTCTAGGACTAACATTCAGAGCACTCTTTTCAAGCATATTTAATTCACTCAGCTCACTCTGTATTCTGCTGATCTAGACGATGTCTGAACAAATCGAACAACAGAACATTAATGAACTGACGTCCCCTTCGAAGCAGCAATTAAAGAAAGTCTTGACTGCAATCGAAAAGATCTTTCTATATAAGAATAGATCTTCTGTATTTACATTATTAAGTACAAGCTACATTATTTCAATGCTGAATAAAGTTAAGAATTGAGATCACTGATATAACTTTATTCTTGACATGTATAAAATAACTGACATCGATGATGTTCTAATCGAACACGATACGATATCTGTTCAAATGAATAAGAAAATAGATAAGGCATTTAGCGAAAGAATCGTCTATTGAAAGATACTCAATAAGTATATTATCGATAACATTCGTTTCTCGCTGAAATTAGAAGAACTAACTCATATCGCTGATATGTCAGATATCTATCAGATGATTCAACGACTCAGAAATCAATATAAATTCAAAGAATATATCTCAAGGGAGGTTCTGTGGCGTATCATGAGTCGTACGACTCTAAACAACTATAAGAATATGACGGATTGAGTGAAAATCATTAAGAAGATCAAAGTCTCGCTTATGAAGCTGAATTCGATTATTTCATAATGAATCGTAACGATAACATTCTTATATGATCTCTCATTATTCTATGACTCGTTTATCGAAATCGTTATTAACTTTCGTGACAAAGACGTTAACGAAAGATCTCTGAAATCTGACTTTGACGATATGTGCGAGAGGGTTTTGAATAGGGAGCGGAGGTAGAAGGTTTTGATCATTGATCAATTCAATTTCAAGGTCTTAAAGGCCGCTGAAAAGGCAAATTCGGCTAACTTCAACGTCAACTTCAATTTCAAGTCGAAGTCTTAAGGAAAAGGCGAAGGCAAGAGAATCAAGTGTGACGAATATAACTAATTCCATGAAGGAGACTACTGGATAGCTCACTCAGAAAAGACTAATTAGACCTGACGTGACAAAAACAAAGATAGGCTGATCGAATTTCAGAAGAAGAAGTCTGAAAAGAAGAACAAGAACAAAGGGAAGAAAAAGGCCTGCTGTGTTATAAACGTCAACATTAAGGACCCTGACTTTTACTTTGACTCCGCAGTCTTCTTACATTACATATACTTCATAATCTAATATCGCGAAGATTTAATTCTATTGAACGAATAAATTGAGATGAAGATCTGTGACGAAGAAATAGTGTATGCAACACATAAAGAAATCATTTAACTGAACACTCTGATTATTAATAACGATGACAACGACGAAGAATATCGTTTGTTCATTAAGGATGTTCATTTCTGCTTAGAGATGAACATTAATTTGTTATCTCTTGATACTCTGATTCGCAATGAACTCTTCTTCGATGCAGTCAAGAAACGACTAATCGTGATTAACGACGATGATGACATCATTATAAAAGATACACTTATCAACACACTATTTAAACTCCGTCTTAGCGATGCTGAGAATATAAAGATCAAGAATGTGACGAGACATGTGACAATGACGACAAAACGTCTTCACAAGAAGGCCTCAGTCAAATTCTAACATAAGACGCTCGATCACCTAAATTACATCGACGTCGTTAGACTTTCAGCAATGATAATAGGAATGAAAGTCGTGGGATCAATCAAGAAGGAGTTCTGTGAGTCATATGCTCTCGTTAAGCAACATAAGACGTCTAGTAGAGAATTCATGTTAGCAGTGAACGACCTATTTCATCGAATTCATATTGACCTTCTTGGCGGCAAAGATAGTCTTTTATTGACCATTGAAGGCCTTAAATACGTCTCAACATTGACTAACCAGGACACTCGATATCGCTGGGTGAACTTTCTGAAGATAAAGGATCAAGTACTTTCCGAACTGAAGAACTTCGTGAAGTACGTTCAGACTTAATTCAATATTATCTCTCGTATTATTCGATTAGATAATGATGAGAAGTATAACTCAGAGGAGGTAAGAAACTAACTGAAGTCTATAAGAATTATTTAGAAGTTGACTATATCAGACTATTCAGAGCAAAACGAGCTGAATAAGCGTATCAATGATATACTGCTGATAAGGACTCGTGCTCAATTAATTACAGTAGAACTGTCAGCGGCGCTGTGAGCTGAGATCTTTCAAACGATCATATATGTGATAAATAGATCGCTCACCTCAGCACTTGATAAGATTTCTTATGAGACTCTATATAAAGTCAAATCAAATCTCTCTCGTATGCACCCTTTTGATCTAATGTGTTACGTATACGATTATAAGGCTAAGCAACGAGGAAAGATGTCGTCTAAAGAATTTAGATGTGTCTTTCTTAACTATAAGAAAATCAATCAATATCGACTGTGAGACGTCAAAAATTATAAATTGCTTCGGCGACGTAACGTTATTTGAAGACAACTTGAGTCTTTCGTCTCGTCTTTAGACGTCTCTATTGAGGACTAAGACGACGTGTCGAACAAGAAGAATAAGAACGTGGTCACTATTTCACTTTCTAGAAATCTTAATCTCTATTTCGAAGACGTTCTTGAAGCATCTCAGGGTTTTATAAAAGAAATCTCAGAAAATAAGAATCTATAAGACTTCGAAGTTGACTCGATCACTGAACTTTCGTCTGCGGAGGCAATTCAGGAACAAATCAACAACGAGAACTCAAATTTGCGGGGCGAGAGACTTCGTTACTCAACAAGACATGATCGAAAAGACTATCAAAAGCTCCATATCAAAGAATTCGCCAAGGTGATCATCGCTCACGCCCTTATGAGTGACTATGACGAGTCGCTGATCTATAAGAAAGCTGTTAATGACCCCGAGAGAGAATAATGACTGAAAGCAATACAGGTCGAATGGAATTCGCTGAAGAGCAATCAGATCTGAAACCTAGTGTTTTTATTATTTAACAATCGCTCGATACTCAGAGATCGCTAAATCTTTAAGAAGAAGCTCGAAGTTAACGATAAGATCGTTAGATTTAAGGCTCGCTAAGTAGTCAAAGAATTTCTTCAACGAAAAGAAATTGACTATAACGAGATCTATTCTGAAGTGATCAAGTCAACGACTTTTAATATCCTTTTAACACTCGCAGCCAAGTACGACTGAGAAGTAAATCTAGTGAATATTATAACGACTTTTTTATATATCGATGTCAAAGAAAGAATCTATATGAAATAGCTCACTGACTTTATTAAGAATTCTAACAAGATGTGCTTGCTTTTAAAGACTCTATATAATCTCAAGTAGTTATCTCGTGAGTGATACGAGACTCTTTTTGAGTTCTTGCTTAGTCTGAGTTTCGTTCGATCTTAATTCGACGTATGTCTTTTTCTGTATAAGATTAATTAAGAAATAATCTTCGTGACTGTCTATGTGAATAACATTTAGATTATTAAACTGCGTTCTCTTGTTGACTGAGTCAAAAGAAACTTATACGAACGATTTAAGATCACGGATCTAGGCTTATACATCTATTATGAGAATATGAGAATAAAACGAAATCGTGCTCAGCGAACGATCAAAATCAGTTAGTCAAATCATGTTGAGAATGTGTTAAAAGCTTATCAAATGACTAACGCAAATTCACAAAGTATCTCAATGAAGGTCAACGCAAATACGACTCTCTTAAAGACTACAAAGAAGTATCAGACTAATTCAGTTAACGTCATCGTCTACAAGTTAGATGTTGATTAGCTGATATATCTCATGATCAAAACGCGTTCGAATATCGCCTATACTATATGCAAACTCAGTATATTCAACGTCAACTCAACAACGATTCACTAAAAGACCCTCAAGCGAGTTCTTCGGTATCTGATCGATACGCGAAATCGCGATATTATTTATGAGGAAGTCGAAACCTCACTGTGTGAATACACGGATGTTAATTGGGTCGACGATCAAGACTATGTTAGATCTATAGCGAGTTATGTGTTCACGCTGAATAAGAGAGCAATTAGCTGACGATTTATCAAGCAGAAATTAGTGACAAAGAGTATCACTGAGGCGAAATATATGACCTCAGCGGACACTGCCCAGAAGGTCGTCTGGATTCGTTTTCTTATGACTGAATTGGATCAGGATCTAGGCGGTTCTACGGTGATACACGATGATAATCAGAGCGTTATAGCCCTGGCCAAGAACCCTGTTAATCATCGACGTATCAGGCACATCAACGTCAGCTATCACTTCGTCAGGGAGTTGATTGTCAATGAAACACTCAAATACAACTATATTTCAACGAAGGAAATGATGGCAGACGGTCTAACGAAGCCTCTGACTCCAGGAAAGTTCGCTGAGTTCATTGCAATGCTGAGACTCAGTGACTTGAAACTACAGGAAATGGATCAATAAGAACGATGCAAGCTAGACTTGGATAACCTCAGGTATGGCTTGGCTAGCCAGGGGGAGTGTCGGACTGTGCCTAGGCCATTCCATACATGTTCTAGCGTTCTTCCATACATGTCGACTGCATGTCGACTGCATGTCGTAGTTTGCTTCTACACCGATTTTTGTAGCATTTCTTTGTTATCCATGAGGTCTTATACCTCATGGATCCCACCATAGATCTACATGCTTTCTATCCTTCATCCACTGTAGCCTATGACAGCATCTACAATTGAAATTGAAGGCGTATAAGTAGTACCGATTCCAACCTCGCCGCCCACATCCCAAAAAAAGCATTGTGTGAACAAAATCATAGTGGCTCAACAAGCAAACTTCCTACTCGAAAAAAGGCACTGGCACCGCAACGCTGACTCTCACTGCGCATTTTGGAGCTCTGGTGAGCACGGGATTCTACCCGGACAGTGCTGGGCCCTACGATGCGGAGGGTATAGTTGTGCGCAACATCGTGTTTGTGGTGGCGTTGCTGGCGCGCGGGGGGATGAGGGGGGGGGAGGAGGAGGAGGCTGTTGATCAGAGAGAACGAGCTGCACAAGGAACACGAGAGGTCGATCGGTAAGGGGGAAATTGAAGGACTGGTAGATTACGGTGGTCTTTGGATCACAGCTCGCTTCAATTTATGGGTTTTTTTTTGGATGTGTAAGTGCTTGGATGATGCGAACGTGATTGAGGCAGAAAAATGGGTGTATGGGTGTAGAGATGGACTCAGCAGGGGTTCTGTTCCTTGACCTATGCCGCCATGCGAAGAAAATCCGAGCCAATGCGACGATTCAAAGGGCGGTATCGAGGATGTATGTCAATACTGCAATGAGTGCAAGGACTAAGCTCGCACTGATCCAATGATTTGTTCTCGTTAGATTGACGAGCTTCAGCGGATAGCTCAGAGAGATGCACATAAGCGACGATATTATCAATAGAAAGTTTGAACAAGTGAGTATCGATAGTGAACACGAGCGCTCGAGGGGTGAATTGATACGTTTCGTCTCTCTCACTACTATATCAACAGTGAGAACGAAGACTACAAAGACAACGTCGATAACTATTATGCAAGTTTGTTGTCAACTTGATACGGCGCTGTAGCATTCGTCCTGCGTGAATAGGGACAGGCAGACTTCGTTCAGAGAGAGTACGAGATCGACAAATGACAGTGCAATTGTGACAATTCAGATCGTAGCAACCGTAAGTAATGTTGTTGATAGAAGGTAGCAAAATGATTTCCACCGTTCAATCTGGAGAATGAGTCGACCAGCGGATTCTCTTTGCGCCTTTCTGCGTATTCTGAAGTATGCAACTAATAGAAATCCATACACAAAAAGTAGGCCTCCATAACTGAGGAGATCGACATTGAAGGCCTGCATTCTTTTGACCACCTATCAAAATCGAGGGCCTTCAATTGAGAGGACCCTCTGAGCAGGAAAAAGCGATGCGCACTCGGATCACGGCTCACGGCTCGGATCAGGAAAAGTGTACTTGTGCGATGTAGGTGTGAAAAGGATGTGTGAGTAGCTGCGCGACTTGGAAGAAATTGGGATCACAGGGCCTGAGGATTTTGGGCAAAAGGAACTGTGCGGCGAGAGACGTAAAAAATGTTCCTTCTAACAAGGAGAGTGGGTCCTCTTAAACCCTTCCTCGCTGCTACATTTTGAGCAAGATTGAGGTATAACCGCCAAGAGCAAGCAAAATTTCTCGGTACCAATCAGATAAGCCAGGCTCTTCCTATCACAAGATGTTGAAAGAAAAAAAACATTGAACGCATGAGGAAATGGGTTCTTCCCACCTAAGACGACGATTACTCGAAGAAAGTACGTTGCATAGTAGTTTTCTGGCAGCGCACCTGAACTTTAGGACCAGCCCGCTTAAACTACTCTCCTCAATATGCATGAGGTAAAAACATGTGGGGCAAATCAGCACTCAATCCATCATGCCTGGATTAACGACCATCTCGAGGACGAGCTGGAACAACCCATTATCCGGATGCTGCATGCGAATCATGATGCTGCCCCCTTTGCTATTGGCGCCATCGTCTAGCAACCTGATATTTCTGCCACTTACGACCTGTCTCAAGCGTCCATTCATCGCATTCCGCACCTCGACAAAGCCACCGTTTGCATCGATTAGCACTAGATATACACTATCCACTAGACATGCCTGTGTTGCGCTCCCTATAAATTCCATGACCAATTCTCTCGAGACATCGCCGTGCTTATTAACATAGAGAGCTACTTCGTTGAACACGAGTAGGAATTCATCGTCGGAGAGGCGGAACATACCTAACGGGATTAGGTCACGGATACGTTCCGCAATAGGTCTGATGTTGGGAGCTTTAAGGTCGGGAATAGAGAAGGGAAGCTTTTTGTCGAGCGAGATAACTTCGATACCCCTGGCCGTAGAGAGAGCGATGGAGGAGCGGAAGAGATTTATAGCATGGGTTTCACCCACTATATAAAACTCGTCGTAGTCCCTGAAGAAATCGCCGCTGGGTTTTTTGATACCTAGTTTGTTTCGTACGCCTCCTGAGCTGGTGGAGGAGTTCCGGTAGATAGGCTCGAGGACTTTAAAGATGCTACTGAGCCCCTCGCGTTTTTTATAGAAGACGAGAGTACGATCTTTCATACGGCCAGTAGCGAAGAATCCGACATCGCGAGCACCGGACAATTTCTGGGGCACGTGTCGAGTTAAGTCAGAGGAGTGGTTCGAGATGCAGATCGTATCGAGGGTGTAGGCTATAAAGCAATTGTCGGAGAGAAGAAGGAAGAGAGAGAATTCCTCAAGAACGGCGATTTGAGTTATATTGAGACTGGTAATGGTCTAAAGGGTTAAGTGGGTTGAACCAATCTGATTAGGAATGATTGTGAGCTTACTCTTGTCCAAGCTCTCGGGATGCTGTTCTTAGAGATGTAGACGCCATAGTCCGTTCCTACTACCACCATTGGACCGCCGCCATTGGGATCGAGAAAGGTAGTCGCGCAATTGACAGCTGCTCTACAAACCGGTAGGGGTGGGGGCCCTGCGTCCTTATGTTGCTCCTCCAAATCTTGTATAGCGCGGTAGAGTGGTGTACCCTGGATAATGGCACTCTTATCATCTCCAGACTTGACATCATCAGTAACCGCAAAGGCAAAAGCTTTATCAGCCACGACTCTTAGACGGAACGGTTCTGCCTTTTGCTTGTATAGCGAAACCGCATGCCTTGTTTTTGCCTCGACGATCTTAGTACACCAGTCTTGGCGGTTTTGAGAGGTCGATGCGCCAAGCGTGTAAACCTGATTTCGGCCAAGATGCTTCAAGCGGAAGGGCCAGAGAAGGGTGGTTTTCGTCGGAGCCTCGGTAGCTGTTGCAACAGCCCCTATGCCATCCCTGGTTGGATCGTCATTGGCGCTTTCCAGGACAAGGAGTACCATTGGGATAGGGAGCTTCGACACGTCGTACTTTACATCCTTGAACTCTCTGGTTGCATCTCGCACAAACTGAATTTTAGCCAGCACCATGTAATGATCGAACAAGATTACATGCGTTTCCACCCAACTAATCCGGCCCTTTCTGAGGAGATCTCCTCGGTATATGACTTCCCTACCGAGGTGGGTAAGGTTCAAATGGACCCAGTCCATTCCGGGTCGGAGCTGGATTTTCGCCTGAAGCTCGACGAGATCCGCTTTCTTCGATCTGTCCGCCCCACTGGCGTCGGACTCTGATTTACCAGTCAGTTCCATAGCAATGTCTTGCCTACAGGTCTGAATAATAGAGATCATATTCTCGAGGTCTTCCGTCTCGTGTTCTCGGCCGACCCATTCTCTACTGCTCACAATGTCCAGCTTATAAGCAGATGCCCAGAGTATCTCATGAAGAAGTGAAAACAAGCTCTTCGATTCTCTGACTTGCGCAGTAGTGAAGAAGGCCGTAAACGAACCAAGGGGATTGTCACCAAAGTGTGTGAGGTAGTACCTGAGGGCATCGAGCAGGTGTCTCAATTCTGAGCTGAGTCTTTCCTGTTGGTCGTTAAGTTGCGCTAATCTACCCAGATCATCTAAAATCATCACTACTAAGTCAATCATTGTTCCGGTTGCTGTTGAAACAAGCGATCTAACATTTGGAACTTTTGTCGGATCCTCGATTTTCATTGCGCTCCTCACAAAACTTATGAGTAGGGGGTTTGTGGCGTGACCAGTATATTCATTTGGCTGGATGAAGGGGGCATCATTCTCCGATGCTGCCGGAATGCTTTCTTCCAGGTACCGTAAAGGGTAGATATATTCATGATCCATGTATTCGGCATCGATCAGATCGAGGCCCTCGTCATGTGGGTCACGATCAGTCTCCGCGTCCACTTTAGAGGTGTTTCCCAATGACGCGGGGTCCGGAATATCACTTCGGGGTGGAAGAGCCAGCTGGAAAAGCGCTAAAAGGTGAACAAGTATGTGTCTCTTTATTCTTCGCTGACTGGTCTCTCTTTCAACTTCAGCTTCGTGGCCATCCTCTTTGCTTTTCTGTGCCCAAAGTTGTCAGCTTACTTGCCTGGCAAGCTATGATACGAATCTGTTTGAATTTAGAGCAATAAAATCTCAGTGGGACGCCTTGAACGCGTGGGGTACGGGCAGCCGCCTTAGAGATAGGGAATTACAATGTCGCATTCTTGATAACAAGAAGCCTTCGGGCCAAGAAGCACAGCTGTTCATGGGAGAACTCTGTACAACAAGTGCTCTAGAGTAATCGCCGTGACAAATGTCAAAGGAACACCTAACCCAACAACAGTACCTTTTACGAAGTCAATGGGACTTCACTACTACCACATTTCTGGTGTGATGCTTTGCAGATACAAAAACTAATCGTAATATCAAGAACAGCCAGCTCTGGCGCTATGATAGAGTATGAAGTTTCCGGCGAATGCTTCCAGGTTCTAAAGAATCGACTATGACTTGTGAAGACTTACAACAACTGTGCTCTGCATTTCGAAGCCTCTCTCTGAGAGGGCGGTAAAGTCACAAAAGTGACAGTGATCGAACAATTCATTGGAAGGCGTCGCAGATACTTCCACAAGCTTATCGACATCAGGTGACGAGAAGATGCCCGGATGCGATGTCATGAAATGCGATTGAAACTCGCCGCGATCGCGGAAAGTGGCGGGCGAATGCGCACTGAAACCGTTGCAAGACCAGGAGACGTTGTGGTTCCATCTCTCATGCTTGAGCCAATCATCTTCGGTCTCAAAGCCATGGTCAGGGATCGAACACTGGTCGAAGACGCAGACGTATGGTTGCAGATCCGAAACGACGTGATTTCTGGATCCGAGTAGAATTAGCTAGCTACATGTAGTAGAAGTCTGGGGTCAACATACGCCCAAGCTCGTTTCCCTGAACTTTTCCGAGGCAATTGAATGCAGCAATATGGGCACTGAAAATATCTTTCATTTCCCTTGAGGGGTGGCGGAGGGGGTAGATCATCATTTGGGTTTGCGGTCAAACGTGAGAACGAAGACCCAGATGATACAGAAGACTTCTCATATTCGAAAGGGCTGAAATTTGGACTCAATGTAGAAGCAGAAACATGGGTGCCTCGCTGACTTAATGCCGTTACGGCAACTCTAAGATGATCTGCTTGATGCGATGGTACTGTACGATTACTGCTGCCTGACGCAGACAGCTGGGAAGGTGCAGCTGACGGTGCAGTGATGGCCGTGGATAGGTGTGCAGCCTCAGGAGTGTCTCTTGTGATATCGTAACGAATGCGTAATTGATGTCTTCTTTGATAAGCAATCCGTCTGTTGCAGCGGGATATTGCAACTCTTAGACGATTCCTAACATTCTCGTGAAGATCACGGTATCGGTACTCGAGCAATACACCGACGAAGTCTTCGAAACCTTTGCTCTTGCTTATTTTACCGGCGGGACCGTCCTCCCATTCCTCGTATGCTTCAGCTCTAATGCTGCGGTTCTGAGTAGACGACTTTTTAATAGCCCTAGATATCTGTACCAACTTGTCGACAGAATTCGAAATATCGCGCAGGAAGTTTCCTATAGTCGGTACTTGCCACGATTCATCTGAGTTTGACTCGGTGTCCGAGGACGAAGGCGATGCCTTTGATGTTGGGGTCTCCCCTCGAGAAGCGGGACTGGATGCCGTCGGAGGGCTTTCAGGTCTGAGGAGGATTGCACCTAGAGTATAAAGATGTCAGTGATCAAGCAACAAGCTGTGTATACTATGGCTTACATCGTGAGAGACCCCATACCAGACCTTCGAGTATGGTGATAAACAGTCTTTTGGTAGCCAAATTCTCCCTCAAGCGGTAATCTAGAGATGCGTGGTCTTCACTACGTGCTCCACTGGTCCTAGCCCAGGCGCGAAAAACCTCAAATTCGTCTTGGAGATCTAGGCATTCTTGATGACGCCCTGAGATTTGGCCCAGCACGTTCACGCTCTGGTGGAAGGCTTCCCAGCAGTCTTCAGTGGCTCGAGATATGTCCTGCTCTATTGGTGCCTTGGAGGTTGCCATGTTCATGACTTTTGCATCTTCGGGGTTCTAGCTCAGGAAATCGGTGGTCTTTTGTATCGAGAGTGGTGAAAGGACATGTCTGGGGCGCTGGGGTTCATCCCAGACAAAGGGAAGCTTTGAATAGCTTGGCCTAGCAACGTAGCGGAGTGCAGCCGTGGTCATGAGTGACAAACATTGCTCTAAGGAGACAGCGGTGAGATAAATCTTATAAATTGTGTTCCATGAGGAACCTATATCGCGTGGTAAGGTAGATTTGGTTGGAGCGCAAGCGAAGGCTTCGATCGGCCTATTACGGTAGGCCAATAAAACAAAACCGCCGATAGGATCAAGATCTTGAATTGCAGTGCAGCTCTTTTTTTGTGAACCGCCCGCTAATTGGACTATTCACATAGACCGACCTATAGTATCATCCCTAGGAGTTTCATTCAAAGGAGGGGGCCAAACCTGGAAGCTTTAGGAATCTGCACTTTTGTCCAAACTGCCTTCCGTACAAGATACGTGATCCGCCCTCCCGCCCATCACGGGCAGGCCTATGCCTCTGCTAAACTGCGGGCTGATCAGCGGCACCCGCCGCGCAAAGTGCCCCCAGGAAGTCGAAGCCCCACACCCGTCACACATCATGAGATGTAATTCGTCTTTACAATGACTGGAGAGTACGGCACGCCGTTGTAGTGCGCAGACTTGTAGCCCACCAAGCAATAACGCGATGTCCGGGATAGAAGTGGTCGGCTTGCTCCTCGCAGTAATACCACTCTTTATCTCGGCTGCAGAACACTATCGCGAAGGCTTGGACGCTGGCAAAAGATGTTGGAACAAAGACCGAGTACTCCGACAATATCGCGTAGAATTAGAATTCCAACGGGTATACTTGGTCCTCAACCTCAAGGCGCTCCTTGTCGACGTTGACCTAGACTTCACGGAGAAGGAGGCATTAATCGGTGTTTCGGAAACAGAGCATCAGTCATCGAAGACCGTACCAGCATTGAGTGAGGTATGGGAGCAGTCCCATGTCAAGGTGAAATTGGTACAGCGGCTTGGTGAAGCACATGATTCTTTTGTGTCGCTATTACAAAGAGTGAGCCAGGCTCTTCTCAGTCAAATAGCAAAGCATGACGCGTTGCATGACCGTGCAAGTATCAAGGTAAGTCCATTGCCTTACAGTGTATACTTCCTTGATACTGACTAATTGCTTGAAGGCGAGTAGTCCTGCAGATTGCTCGCTCAGACTACGAGCATTCCACGACAAAGTTAAATCCACGGCTGGCATGATTGATGGCCGAGCCCTATGGCAATGCATTAAGTTTTCTTGGCAGGACACGGAACGAAATCAAATGATCTTAGACTTACAAGACAACAACGACAAGCTTCAGATACTCCTACGCATGTTGCAGGCCGCCAAACCATTCTATACCGAGCAGCGATCCAGCCGAGTCAAAGATATTTTCGGCGTTCGAGAGCAGGTTCGACGGATGCATCAAGTACTATCGCAGCATTGTCATTGCTCTCATCCTGCTCATGAAGCGAAATTGAGCTTGAGACGAAGCTACTACCAGCGGAAGCTCCTTGACGATGCTTGCTTTGATACAATCCTCTATCAGACACCGTCAACGCCTCGGCAAATTACAGTTCATATCACACCCGTCTCCGTCAAGACGGGCGCCCGGAAAGTGCGTATCAACATTGGAGACGATGACGATCATTACACTAGATATACTCGACAGCGACAAGCTTTAGCTGACATCTGTCACGCAATGTCCACCACAGAGGCCGAGACTTTACGCTTCGATCTCGTTATAGACGAAGAGAGCAGACTTTGGCAAATAACATTGCCACCAAATACGCCTCTGGCGGTGCCTGCCCGTTTCTACACCTTGAAAGCACTTCTGGATGCGGCTTCTCTCCACAGAAAGGAACCCAAATGGTTGGCTAGAGAGAAACGGATCCTATCGGTCATCCTATGCCACTCGTTACTACATTTGGAGGGCACCGAATGGCTGAACAGAGAATGGCGCGCGGAAACCATCACTTTTGTCCAAGACCAGGAACTGTCCCTTGCCAAGGCCCCTCGATTCCGATTGAACCAACCATACGTCTCTGGCAATATTGTAGCCACCGAAGTCTCTCTTGTTAGCAATGCGCAAGGCTTGGTCATTGGCGAGCCACACGGTCATCCTATACCCAGCTTATTAAACTTAGGTATCATTCTTTTGGAGCTTTATCTTAACGGCTCTTTAGAGTCAGTAGCAGATGTAGAACGAGCGGCAAACATCCAGCTGTGGGCCATAAGTATACTTGGGTCCTGTCGTGAGGATAAAGATATGGAACCTGCCTACTATAATGCCATTCAATTTTGTCTCTGGCCCCCGTCGCCTCCAGCGGGTATCTGTTCGTTTGAAAATGCGAAATTCCGCGACGATTACTATCAGAAAGTCGTCGTACCGCTCGAGGATGCTCTTACCGAAGGGTTCGACTTCACTAAGGAAGAAATGGCTGCGTTGTGAAATGTACGGTTTACTGTGGATGCTGAGCAGCTTCAAAGATGTCTGCATAGCTGTTGACCTCTAGTGGAGCGAACGGCCGAACCGAAACATCTGTGCGACGATAAGATGCTAGATAGGTAACAACCCCCAAGAATGTACATGAGACTTCAGAGGGATGAAAAAGGCAAAGAAATGCGCAATTGAGATCGGGTGTATCCCACCTCAATCTCACTGATTGGACGTCGCTAGTAGAAGCCATCTATCCTTTGAATACCTTATGCAACCTAATCCCCTATAGTCTAACCGGGGCTCAGCTCGGCAGGGGTCAAAAAAACCTCGGCGGGGGTCAGGCTAGCATATGGTCAGTGTATCCGGTTTTGACCCCCCATGAGGTCCTCACATATGCCGAGTGTATACGTTTGACCCCCGATGAACTTTTCGCTAGTCGATATTTTTGTCGACACTTTATCGGTCAGATAGGATATGCTGAGCATATGTTAGATATATATCTCAAGCATACTTGAAAGATCATGTTATGAAAAGTGAATGACGTCGAGGCATTAGTTTCTTAAGATGTATGCTTTATTAATTATCATCTGTTGAACTTGAATCTAAAAGCGATATATGATCAACTTCGGGGATATGCGCCGCATGAGCGACGCATATGCGTGACATACACTTACGTTAATATTATTCAATCACTCAGAGATCTCGTTTGTAGCGGCTTGAAGTCGTGTCTTAGATATATCGAATTGCAAATTATCAGTGTATTGATTTTAGACGTAAGTCAGAGACTTTAGAAAATTGCGACAAATAATTTTTAAAAATGTGTGAGCGAGTTACTTCGCCGATGCTAATACTATTAGTCTCGACCTAAGAATTTTGACCCCCCATGAGGTCGTCACATATGCTGAGTATATCCGTTTGACCCCCTGTATCCGCATATACTTCCGTTGTGCTGACCCCCGCCGAGGTTTTTTTGACCCCTGCCGAGCTGATAGCCCTAGTCTAACATGGGCACTTGGCTTCGCGGACATACCTACCTTATCCAGGGGTCTGGCCGAGCCCGCCAGCCGTTAGTGTTATGTAGTGACCGACGAACCTTCTTCGGAGATGGCTGTAATATCTTACATTGCACTAGTCTATCTCCCGAGATACTCGAGATATTGTCTTGGTAGTTCACTGATTCGATAACACAATCATCTCCGGTAAACACTTCTCTAGGTTGTTCCTACATTCCTAAAACATCAGAATTCGAAGTGTTAGAACCCACGCTCATATCCTTGGCCGGTGCCTACGATTGGACTCAATCTTAAAGTAGAGTTTTCGAATTTTAGTTCTCGGCCATAAGGTATTTTACCATCACCTCCCTAAGGTAGATGTATCCAGCCTTCTAGCTTGATTTGAAGATTAATACGGACGCTTATTAGTCTGAAAGGCCATTAACCGCAATGGACATAGGCAATAGCCTGTTGTGTACGGTGTGCTATGACCATATATGAAGGATGGTCTTTGGAAGAATTGAATATGGCTAAATAAGGTAGGGCCGCCGCAGTCAGCCCTAGCCTATGGCCATGGGTGGGGGGTGCATTAGGCTTCCAGATGTGGTCCAGATGATGTATGCATGCAGCTCGAAACCGTGACATCAAAATTGCAATCGCTATCCTTCAAACGATCTAGATTTTCACAATCCAGTGTTTGTGATTAATTATACACCACTAAAATTATCGCATTGCACAAAGGTGGGTGATTGAGATGATCATCGTTAAACAGAAGGTTCGCATCTGGAACATGGTATGCAAGATAAATCAAGATTTTGATTTTTCTATGTACCCTGACTCAATTGCACGATAAAAAGACACGTCAATATATGGACCAGTATCGCCATGGGGAGGCATGCACACTCACGCCATGGCTGTAAGGAATTCTTCGGCTGTATGGACACTCACATGTCCCAACCAATTGGGTGACGCCACGCTGCGACTATCTAACCGTTTGGACCACTGCATCTGTGAATGGTGTATGAGTCTGGGCGATTTGTGAGTGGACTTAATGATTTATGAGTTGACCAGACTCAGTCATCAACTAGAGCAGCCTGACGTTTGTCTCGTGCAAACGGGCATCAGGCCCGAGCCAGTTCATCGTGGGCCTTACTAGCTGTGTCTAACTATGCCGTAGTCCCAGCATGAGAGAATAACTTTATCACTGTCTCCCCCATGGTGTAGGTAATCAAGTTTTCCGATCGAGTGGCCCTTAGTCAGGGAAGGCCACCTCCGATCACCCATCTGGTACTATATATAATCCTACTCGCGGATGCTTTGACATAGGGACACAAGGGATCTCAGGCTATCTCAAAGCCCTGAAGCATGTTTCGCGGATCAGGCAGGTTCTCGGGCCGAGCCTCTTCAGGTCTGCGGTCATGGATTAGTCCGGTTAGAGAAGAATCTGGATCTAGGAACTCACTTGAGACCCGTAAGCATGCGCGGCATTGCCCCTCAGCCGCGGTTCTTTCTGTTGGCCGGCGCACGCTTTTCGGAGTTGCTCGAACATGATTTTCTCCCGGACGTTGTCGCTAGAAACTGCCTTTCGGTTATCCATCTTACGCCATGTTCCAACCCACCAAACCGTACATCGAAACTGGTTGGTTGCTGGACTTGTTGATCTCTTCGGTCGGCGTGTCAGAGGACTTAGGGATATTTCTGCATCTTATAAGACCCAGCGCTCTCACCAATGAACGAAGTGTACCATAAAGTCGAGGGCCTCTTAGTCTCAGACCAGTCGCGGCAGAGATTGGATGCTGTCAGCAGAGATCACTGCATAGAATTGCACAAAGCACGCAAAGCATCCTCTTGTTTTCAGTGGATAACCTAGAAATATGGATCAGCACAACACAGCAGTCAGCGCAATCGCCGCAAGAGTGCAACTACTCTACGCCACCAAGATCCCATGGCGTATCTACCATGGCGGTACCCACTCTACTCGGAAAACCGCACGCACAAACAACAACACTATTGACACCAGCGACCTCTCACACGTCCTATCCATCGACCCTCTCACCAAAACAGCCATTGTAGAGCCAAATGTCACCATGGAGGCCCTGGTCAAACAAACGCTCCCACAGTTTCTCCCACCCGTGGTGCCAGAATTCCCAGCCATTACCATAGGAGGCGCGCTAGCAGGCACCGCCTGCGAAAGTAACTCCTTCAAATATGGGTTTCTAGCTGATAAAATATCTTGGATTGAGATAATACTTCCGACTGGTGAGGTGGTCAGGGTTTCAAGAGAATACAACGAGGATCTCTTCCATGGCGTCGCTGGCTCATTCGGCATTCTAGGCGTTGTCACTCTGCTCAAGATCGAGCTGGTAGAGGCAAAGCCATTCGTCGAGCTCACGTACCACCTTGTCCGCGGCATTGATGATGCGGTTAATACTACTCGAAAAGCGTGCGCTGATGCGCTTAATGACTACGTCGACGGCATCGTATTCTCCAAATCCCGAGGAGCTATAGTTGCCGCCCGCTTCATTGATGCTCATGAACCAGGTACAGCGGTCCAGACATTTACACACGCACGTGATGAATGGTTTTACTTGCACGTCGAGCGTATCCTGAATCTTGGAACCCGGACTTCGCATCTTGGAATATACCAAAAGCCGGATCAGGTGAAAGGAATCGTACCTATCCAAGACTATCTTTTCCGCTACGACCGCGGCGCTTTCTGGACTGGTCGCCACGTCTTTACCTACTTCGCTTTACCATTTCTGTATGTCCTACGCTGGGTCTTTGATCCTATCCTACGGACCAAAACCATGTACCACGGCCTCCATGAAACTGGCATGGCGAAAGATAACATTATTCAAGATGTCGTGATACCCATGAGCCAGGTATCGAAGTTCGTGGGTTGGGTCGATCAGTCCTTTGGCGTTTGGCCGCTTTGGATTTGTCCGCTGCGAAGAGATGAAGGCCAGGAACAATCGATGAATCCCCACGCGAGTAGCCCTGTGGTAGTGGATGATGTTGACTATGCAAAGACAGAAAAGTTCGCGTTGTCAGAGAAAAGGAACGAAGATGAGAAGCTGATGATGAACATCGGTATTTGGGGCCCTCGGCTCCCAAACCCCGCGGACTTTGTGAATCAGAACCGTAGACTCGAACGTCAAGTCCACGCGGTGGGCGGCATGAAGTGGCTTTACGCTCATTGTCATTACTCAGAAACTGAGTTCTGGAAAATATATGACAAACGTCGGTACGATGCGCTGAGAATTAAGTATCATGCCGCTCACCTACCCAGTGTTTATGATAAGGTGCGATTTGATTGGGGTGCGGAGGAAAGGGCCATGAGGGTTTCGTGGCTCAGGTGGTCAGTTGCTTGGGTCTGGTGGATCTGGCCTGTTCCAGGTATCTGGAGCATTCTTTGCGTGCTTGCAGGAAGCGACTATGTTAGGAGCGAATGAGCCTCGGAACGGAAATTCCGTTAGTTATCTGTTCGAACCCCGGCTGTGAGATCTGTAAGAAAAGCCACGTGAAATATTCGCATCGCTCATTCGAAAAGCCATGCTCTATCTGTTGTCTCGCTGTCCGCTCTTGTGTTCAGGTTTTATGAGCGAAGAATCAGAGGCTTGCTTTATCGATTTTGTACCATTGCACAAAACTGAGCTTGATCGAATTATCAGTCTGGTGTAAAAATAAATGTGCCTCACCTTGAAGGGGTAAAGATGAGCATTCGACGTTTCAACCATACAGCTTGTACGAAGGGCAAGAGTGAACGAAAGCAAGTGCTAAGACCTTGGGCGAAGTGCACTCGCTACGTAGAACAGCCAGAACCGAAACCCAAGATCGCGTGTTGAGCCAAGCCCTTGGTTTCCGATCACGTGCCCACGGATTTATATACGAAGTAACTCCCTGGATTGATACAATAGAGTTTCCTACCTCACATTTTGACAAAGTGCAATCGCTACGTAGAAAATCCGAACATCCGAACATCGCCACATATCGAGGTTGCATGGTCGAGGAAGGCCGGATCACTGGTCTTTGCTCCAACAAATATGGCCAAACTCTCAAAGAGCGTGCTAGAGACACTTCACAGCCGTTGAACAAGAAAGATTGCCTTCAGGGTATCGAGGCGGTTCTTCGTCAACTCCACAGCCTGGGACTCGTCCATAATTATATCAATAGCGCAAATATCCTGTTTCTTGATGATGACACGCCCATCATCGTTGACTTCGACTCTTTTTGGAAGGAAGGCGAAGGTCGTGGTATGAAAGGCGCTGCATACAACTCGACTGACGAGAAATATGGTTTGAACGTTGGTGAGAAAGAATGACTTCTCTGGCCTTCGGCGAATTCGCTAATACCTTGACGATCCAGAACCGTTTGGCTTGCCTTGAGACCTCTGAACTGGTCAGGAGATGAGAGTCGAGATTTGTGAGAAAGTGGTCTGCTTCGGTGTTGGGACAAAACTCCGGCGAGCATTAGTGTGGGCGGGTAAGTGATAGATTTGAGCATGAGGCATTGGATGTACAGCCGGGGGGAGGAGGTAGAAGGTTTGACTGGAGGGTGCGAACAAGCCAGGGATGGGCGAGACCCGACAGGCTTTGACAGTCTAATATTATCATTTGCATTAAAACCTTCCTCAGTGCCTGAATGACCTTAGACATTGCTATACAGCTACTCGGACGTTATTGGCAAATACTCACTCTAGTGAAAGACACCCGCCTCGTTCAACCCGCATCCGCAAGCATCCGCAAGCATTCCTAAGATCAGGATCTTGCGCCGTGTTATATCCCTAAAACACGGGACTCACGACAAACAGATAATGCACCAAGTACCGCTTATGAATAACTAACATGTACCCTTTATGGCGTCCTGACTGCGAGTAACATATAATGGAGCCTGTATCGGGATATGGGTCTTGATTACGCACGTTAGGTTACGGCACAATTGATCATAATGTTTGTAGCCACTCCATGGGCAACGGCGCAACTCGGTTTAGTGAGAGAAGAAGGCAACTTGCTGCTGCTGTCACCGAAAGTATTGGGATAACAAGTGGGTGGGGTATCAATTCGCTTCTGCAGTCAAAGATCCATCGCGCAAACCCTATGTGAAAGCCATGACACCCTTTGAAGGCGTAGTCATGCCAGTGACATTATTGACAACAGGAAAAAACAACTTGCAAGCTCCACTCACGCTGACATCATCATTTCAACATTCCCAGATTCGTATGAAATGCCCACCACCGTTGCCAACTCCGTATGCTGCAACAAACAAAAGAAATCTCCTCTCAACGCCCTGACGCTCCATATGCTTCGTTCGTCTTCCATCTCACTGGCATTTCCCCTACTTCGCCTTCGATTTATCATCACGCGCTTTCTTTAACGCGGCGAGACGTTTGGCTTTGATGGCCTCGCGCGTCTTCTTCTTCTCGGCGCGCACGGCGTGGGCCTTCTCAAGAGGGGTCTACATGGTACGGCGATGAAGTCAGTGCTTGATTAACTGAAGAAGTGATAGCAAAGCTATGGGAACTGCGATTGGATAGGAAAGGCGCGCGTGATAAATTACCTGCTTGGCTGGTGCCATTCTTTTGGGAGATTTGATGAAATGGGTTTTGTTCTGTTGGTGATCGAGAGATGAGGTAAATTGGCTTGGTGGGATGAGGAGCGGAATGGATGAAACTGTGAGAGGTGAAAGATTGATGGATTGATGTCGACAACGATGCTATGTTTACTCTACGCAAGCGCGCTTATTTTAGCTTTACCGAGTACTTAAGTACTTTAGGGGTCCAAACTTCAAAACAAGGGTCTAGATGCTGCTAAGCTAGATCGGGTCAAGCAGTGTAACTAGGGAAGAAAAAAGTCTAGTCCAATCATCATTCATCACCAAGAGACTCTTAAAACATTCTACAACGCCGACCGTTGAACTGCATCAATTACTGCTTGACTGTCTGTCATTAGATCTCTGGATTGGTCTAACCTTACTGCTAGACTCACTTTCCTAGGGTCGCCATGTTGAACATCGCCCGGAGAGGTCCGTCCTCTGTCGCGAGATCACTATTCTCCTTCTCAACCTGTTCGAGATGCAGTAGGCCAGCCCACACACCAGATCTACAGCGATGCCTTCCGAGAATTGTATCCCAAATAACAGCGAGGCCTTTTGGCAGCTCTTCCCAATGGAAACAATACGCTGCAGCCCGAGTCGCGGCGGAAGACGAAGCCATTGAAGGGGAAATTGAGCAGGAGGTCATTTCGCAGACGCCGCCATCAGATGCCCAAATAAATCGAGCTATACAACATGGTCCGGTCACAAGGTTCGTGGATCTGGCGGAGCGTGGGATGGTGTGCCAAACTGTCGTGAACACTATCACAAGAGACATGGGCCTCGAGACTATGACACAAGTACAGAGCATGACTATAAACGAGTCGCTCAAGGGTCAGGATATGTAAGCAAGTCAGGGGAATGAAATTACAAGCCGCAGTCTTCTCATGTCTTCACTAGCCTAGCACAAGCCCGTACAGGGACTGGGAAAACCCTTGCCTTCCTAATACCTCTCCTCCAAAACATCATCAACGTGGATCCGAAGCTTGAGAAAAGGTCTGGTCTTGGTCGTAGCGGTGATTCTACCGATATCAGAGCGATCATAATATCTCCGACAAGAGAGTTGGCAGAACAGATCGCGGTGGAAGCAAAAAAAGTGACAAGGAGTACGGGAGTCATCGTACAGACCGCTGTCGGTGGTTCGGCAAAATCGATGGGGCTTAGGAAGATCAAGACAGAAGGATGCCATATACTAGTTGGAACTCCAGGTCGACTGAACGACATTTTGTCAGACCCCTATAGCCAAGTCCGAGCGCCGAACCTCAGCTGTTTCGTTCTTGATGAAGCAGACAGATTGCTAGATCAAGGATTTGCGCCTGACATTCAAGCCATACAAGATCTTTTACCCAACAGGAATGAGGTCGATCGACAGACGCTCCTTTACTCTGCCACCGTGCCTCGAGAAGTCATGCAAGTTGTCCGCCGAACCATGAAACCAGATTTTCAATTTGTTCGAACGGTGCAGGAGGGCGAACAGCAGACTCATGAGAAGGTGCCCCAGAAAGTAGTCCGTGTTGGAGGCTTCGAGAATCTCATGCCCGCCGTATTCGAGCTCTGCAAACGCGAGATTGATTCAACAGCCGGCAATACCGGCGGACATGCAAGACCGTTCAAAGCTATCATATACTTCGGAGCTACTGCTGATGTCATGCTCGCTGCTTCTGTTTTCAATAACCTGAGGAACCCTGGAAAAAGTATTTTCCACCGAGGCCCCCTTCATCCCGCCAAGGTTATCGAAATGCACGCACGGCTTACCCAAGATGCGCGAACCAGAGCAGCAGAGACTTTTCGACGTGCAGAGTCTGGCATCATGCTCTCGTCTGATGTGACCGCTCGAGGAATGGATTTTCCAAACGTCACTCATGTCATCCAAGTTGGTCTACCACCCTCAGAAGAGCAATACGTCCACCGCATTGGTCGGACGGCCCGAGGAGACAAGACTGGCGAGGGTTGGATTTTTATCACACCTCTGGAGGCTGGACAAATCCACCACAAGATTCCAAATATGCCCCTCCAACCCGACAAAACCCTCGAAACCGCCAGAGTTGACATGAAGAAAGATGCCCAGCTGCCTGAGCACACAGCCAAGACTTTGACCCAGGTAGGTGATGCAATGAAGATGGTACCCCGTGGGCTGAAATGTGGATCCTACATGGCGGCTTTGGGTGTTTACTCGTGGTATCCCAACAAGCAGATACTAGTGGATGCTTTGAACGACCGCGCAAAGTATGGCTGGGGAATGGAAGCGCCACCCAAGGTCGCCCGACTATTGGCCTCGAAACTTCGCCTCGACCGAATACAGGGTATCAATTTAGGTTTTGAAGAAGATCGGGAAGGCGGTGGGACTAGAGGAGGCTATGGATCCGACCGGGAAGACGGAGGTCGTCCATCCTATGGAGACCGCAATCGCGGTGGTTATGGAGGGAGCCGTGGCGGAGGCCGTGGTGGTAATTACGGAGGGGACCGTGGCGGAGGCTACGGAGGGGATCGTGGCGGAGGCTTCGGAGGGGATCGTGGCGGAAGCCGGGGTGGAGGCTACGGAGGGGATCGTGGCGGAGGCCGGGGTGGAGGCTACGGAGGGGATCGTGGTGGAGGCCGGGGTGGAGGCTATGGAGCACGAGAGAGCAGGACTCGGTATTAGTATCTTACACTTCTGTTCTCCGAGATAGAGCCATGTTTGGGTCTTTACAGCATTGTAATCTCCTCCTGTTCTCGTTGTACTATCATTATTTGTATGCTCAGTTGGCTGTTACGATGCCACAAGGACTGCATAGAAGGAGTGCGGCGCCAGAAATACACAAGATACTCCACTTTCCACCATTTCATTGGAGTTTTCACGAGCAAGTTTTCCGACACTGAAAGAATGACGCTTCTAGACTTGTCCGCTGCTGTGTTGTTGAGACCTTCCCCCTTGTCGACCCTAATCTTGAAAAGTTCATATTATTTCACACGAAACCGAGATCGATTAATTGACTCGACCATTGTCGTATAAGTCGGTTCAGTGCGGTCATCGGCTCTATTAACATAGATGGGGCGGTCGGCAGAAAATGCTCACTGGTGCTCAATATGGAGTCTCTAAGCAGTGTTGTTATTGAAGAGGAAGAGGATGGTGATGATGCTGAAGGCTGCAGTGATGTCGACATCGAGTTTGACCTCCCTGGGAGACCTATCATTGATTCGTTGTGGAAGAGGAGTTTTGGAGCCTTTAGTTGTAGATACAGGGTCTTCTGAATGGGATAGGCCAAGGGATTCAAAGCAACTGGAATGGTGTGTTGACTGGTGACGGAGACATGATCTTGACTGCTTTTGGAGAGAAGGAATGGGGTAACGAACGGCAAGAAGCACAAATCAAGATAACAAGCATGATAGTAAGAAGAGGAAGTACTGTCTGTCACCTTGATCAAGGGCGACTGAAAGCGCTTATCGACCTCAAAATCAGAGATTGTAATGTTTTTGTTTCTGCTTATAATGTCTGGTCTTAAAAATAGTCTTACATTCCTCCTTAGTATTCTCGTCATAGCCTCGGCAAAATATAGGGGATCGTGATCTTGAATAAGTAAGATTGAGTCTTCATCGAGCATGTCACCAAATCATATACTGTTTGATTGTTTCATCAGTGCGTGGCACGCATATATTCTTTGTTCTTGGGAAATTAAAACGTTGCCCCCCCTCGAAAATCATAAAACGAAACTTCTTGAATAACTTTACAACCACATGTTACAGTCTAGAAGTTTCATGGCATTTACTTACTATATCAACTAGTTGGTGTGCAAATTCCTAGATAATTCCGACCCCAATGTCGTGAGTAAAATGATAAAGTACGAGAATAGTTGAAAAGTTGTCTCGGCTATTTTATGACCGCCAAGAAGACCTCTAAGAATCTCGAAAATTCTGTTAAGTTTCTGTAGTCAAAATCTTCTAGGAATTGGAGATCTTGGTCTTTGACATATCTATCAGATATTGTGAAGTTTCTAGAGTATTATCGTTGTGTAATTATTCAAAGAAGCTTCGTTTTTGATTTTCGAGGGGGGTGCTCGTGGCAACTTTTTAGTCTCCACAACCACGCCTTCCATCCACCCATCCTCTCAGGGTTCTGGGCCACTGGAGGTCACGAACCTTTGCTGAAGAACCGCATTTTGCTGTTCTTTTGCCTTTCAAAGCCCTGCATAATTAGTCTCTCGTCTCCAAAATACGATGACGAGACTAAAGTGGAATGGTGTCGAGCCAACTGCAAATTCACCACGAAGAGGGAGGGAGGGGTGACCGTCCAAAACCCCGGATCCAAGTTGCCAAGACAGAGAGAGCCTCACTCGACCGGCGCGTGTCGCAAGTGAGTCCCAGGCGAAGCAAAATCATGCCAGCTTTGGCACCTCCTTTTGGCCCAAAATTGGGATCATGAAACACGGAGGCATCCTCCTCCTGCCAAAATACCAAACGCTGCTACTCCTACGGACTGCCAGCCAGCGGCGTAGGAGCTCAGCGGTTTTAACATGATTAACAAAAAGTGGTCAACTCGCTGTCATGTCTCCAGAAAAAAAAAAGAGAAGGCATGGCAATAGTTATACGGAGCTCTTACTGCATTGAAATTCATACAATATAGTTTTTTTCCCCAGTAGCAATCATGCAGAAAGGTGCAGCAGCATCATTAGTCAGAAACCCAGCCACACCTTCTTTCTACGCCAATCAGCTTCATTCATCTAAAGACCTCAACCTTATCGATTCAGACGTGCAACTCCACACATTGCCGACGCCAAAGCAACAAGCAGCTCTTAGCGAGATTCTGGTCTTTGACAGCGAGAAGATTCTTGCTTGGCTTACAATCCTGCGCTCCGTTGAGCCGGATTTCCGGTACCGGGCAAGTCAAGGGTGCCTCTCGTACCAGCAGCTTGATGCACTCTCCACATTGAAAGACTGCAGCGACAGCGACATCCTAGCATGGCTCAGTTTCAGTCTTCTCGCTAGTCAGTGCTTATCTTGCCTAAAGTACCTATAGATGGCCTGCCGCTTACTATAGCTCACAGGTGATGTTAAAAGGCAGCGCACGCTGAACCACACCATCTCCACCTCCAGATCCCCGGCTGTGCCTACATCACGCCATCTTCGACGGCTATCAACAAATCATAGCCAGAGATCTTCCACCAGCTCTCTCGCTCTTTCTGCTGTCTTCAGTAACAACTCAAGCTATGGTACCCCAAGGAGCTCCTTGGGAAACAGCACCTCTTTGACTCAACTTCCCGAGGGGATCGCCTGCAATGACGAGTACAAGCATGAACATTGGTGTACTTACGGCGAACATTCCAAACCCACAGATACATGTGAAGGCTGGAAGAGGCATGAGAGAGAGCATGAAACTGGTTATATGTGCATGCCAAATGGACCGGTGGAACACACTCAGCACGGCCAGATATGCGCACTTTGTGGTGAAGCAGATCCAGACGCGGATCATATGATAAGGCACAACATCTCAATTTGCTTTGGAAAATTCAAGGCACCGCTCAAGAAAACAAGAAGGACCGACATGATCAGACATCTGGCGCAACATCATGTTCACAGTGAAGATGCCGCTGTACTTGCTGAACAGTGGCGATATGATTCCAAAAAGAAATACTTCTCATGTGGACTTTGTGTAGGGATCTTCTTCTCGATCAAGGAGCGATCGAATCATATCGACAACGAACATTGGAGACACGGTCAGAACATGGGCGCGTGGGAATTGAGCAATTTGATTAGGGGACTGTTGTTGGAGCGCGAAGTACAGGCCGCCTGGCGTGTTCTTTTGACATCGCATCCTTATCTGGTAGAATCCAACCTTCGTTGGGAAATGCCATTGGCAGAAGGCCTACAAGTGAGACTCGAGAAGGGTGAAGAGCCTGGGCTAGTTCTCGCGAAGGCAGCCCTAGAGCACAGTAATTACGAGCGGATACGGCCTAATAAGGGAATTTTGATGGCTACGATGGATAGCGAAGATATGATCTATGGCCTGGGCTCCGGGACTTATCGAAGTTTAGCAGTCAGAACGGTAGTACCTTCATCAAATTCAACGTACCATTCACTCCATAACCACAAGCAGTCACGTCCCCCACTCTCACGACTTCTGACTGGGTCGCTTCCTTCAAGCAACGTCGAAACCTCTAGTGCGGGATTTCGGAACCCGCAGTGCGACGCTCTGTACCCATCAGCGTGTCTCGGTGTTTCATTCCAATCTGATGACTTTTGCAACGATCACTTCTTGCATCCGGGGCCACTCATGGGCCCAAACATAAGTGACCTTCCGTCGCAGGTGCCCACTTATGCTTGTCCCGCCGAATGGCCGTCTATGGATACAAGCCAACCACTTGATGACCACACTCGAATTCAAGGCCACTTGAGCGAGAGTGGAGCCTCACTAATTGCTCAAATGTCTTCCCCTCGGCATGGACAACCAGCAACCTATGGAACTATCGACGAGCAAGGGCCAATTACGGATTCTCTAAATGAGAATAAGAGCTCCATAGCCGGTCGATTACCTACCTCGAACTTTTTCCATGGCTGTACAGCGCAGCTTTCGAGTCATGAATATGGCTTCAACTTTCGCAAAAAGCCTCTTCCACCAATACCCCCTCCAGATATGCCCGAAAACGCAAGTCGAGTTGCTGAGCACAGATCGAGTACCCCGATGGACCTTGGTACCGGCTAAATTCAGCGTTGTATTCAAGGGGAAAGTATTGATGCGGGTGTTTGGACGGCCACCCTTCATTTATGAGGTATTATACTACGAAATCATCAGCAATCGACGTGAATGCTGCAGTAACGCCGCTGTTTACAAGCTTTTCATGATTAAACGAAGATTCAATGATTAGCGTCGACAAGATGATTCAAAATTTTGCGAATGTTAGCATCGGAGTCGCGGTTGGAGCAAAATCAATAGCTTGTTTCTGGACTTACGCTCGCGGCATTTTTTACGAACGAGGGAGGGATTCTGTTTCTTTTTTTGTGTTCTTTTTCCCATTTACTGTACACCAATAGATCGACTCTCTGCCCTGCCTGAGAGCTATCAGGGCCGGTCGCGCGGAAGTTCCTACATTAATCGAACTTTCCATCTTGAGGTCCCCCAAATCATGTACGTGGTACAAGAATTTTGATCTCTAGTGTCGAGAGAGCCGTTCTTGTCTTCGGATGTATGGCACTTGATTGTTAAGCGGGTGTGGAACAGAACGTCGCGCAAGATGGTACGTTTATGATACTCCCTTCGCAACTCATGCAGCAATGAACGCAGCTATTTCAGATTTTCGGACGCCCCAGTTCTCCCTTCCCGTGATTTTCAGCACCCGTTTATCATGATATTCCTTCTAAAGACTTTCATCTGAGACTTTTCGCATTGGAGGAAACCAGATCGTTTGAAATGATTATATCTACTGCAAGCAAACCGAGGCGCAAGACGCCAGAGGCCAGAACGAGGGTTAGTCTTATTTTACACCCAAGATCACTTAATCTTATTTCTACTTAAGGAAAAACAGAAGAAAATGGTCTATGTCACCTGAATCCTATTCCTCATCACATTGTCATCAATGCTATGCTTGTCCCTTTGAGATTGTCTCAAGATCTAACCTGGTATCTTCCTCCCAATTCAACAAAGCCATCCCAAACTCGCATATGCAGAAACAGTCTTACTCAAACGAACTCAAACCTCATATCGGCCCATGCATGCCTCACTTCACGCGGCTGATGACCCTGATTGGCTTTTGGAAATATTAACTTTGGTGACGTGCAGGACTTCTGTAGCACTCACCACGGATTCTCCATGTGATGTTGACATTAAAGAGTGTGAGTATGGTGATGACGATGCGAAAGATGGCAGTGATGAGATCTTCGAGTGTCAGGACCCAAGCAGGGGGAGTGGGTAGCAGTTGTAGAACATGGGATGTTGAGTTGTTGTTTTTGGTGATGTTGTTTGTAGTAGATGTGCCGGGACCAGACAGAGCTGGTACTGATAGGGATACATCATCGGGTCTAGGTCGCTGCATGCGAGGAAGCATCGTTGCGGAGGTGTGCCGGCGTGGGACGGAGACACAGTAAATGCTGTTGGTGGACTGCTTTTCGGCGATCCGAGTTTGGATGGTGAGACGGGGGAATGATGTGGCCATGAGTAAGGCCGTGATAAGGGTGAGGATATTCATCTTGAGTGGTAGTGAAGGAGGGCCCGGTATTGAGGGGTGGAGGCGCGCCAGGGCGGGGGCGCTGTCGAAGTTGGTAAGATTGACTGTAATACTTTTTGGCTGCTTCAAAACTTGTGATTGATGTAGTATGTGCTTTGAAAAAGCGAAGAAAAAAAGAGAGGAGACGAGAAGCTTTATGTCAAAAACGTAGAGTGGTCTGGCAAACCCATAGACAGGGACAAGGAAATGCCGCAATGTTCCGTGACATCTGAAGAGCGGCATGTTGCCGGAGTTTTGAAGGAGAAAGCTAAGCCACCCTGGAGAAGTGAGGAAAAGGCTGGACAGCCTATACTCGTACACCATCGCCTAGCGTTTGCAGGTCAAGGCTTACAGGCTTTGAGCTAGCCAATAGGCATACTGGAGGGAACGCGAATGCTGCGAAGCCCGGTTGAGAGAAGTAAGGTTGGTAGGAGCCATTGAGTGATTGGCTAGCCGTATGTTGTTTAGACAGATTCTAGGTTTCCAGGTTTCGAGTTTCCATAGAGAGTCTGCATTGACTCCTTTCTACCCACTCGAACGTATACAACCCTGTCCTTCTTGCTTAGGCGGTCGTTCAAGTTTTTAGCTAGTGTGATAGTTATACAGGAAGCGGTGAGCTATGAAGTGTCATCATAGCTCGTAAACTGCGTGTCACCCTTACCTATCCGTGTCCTTTGAGATCCAGGGACATGAAACTAGCCAAATCAACCTTGAAGGGTGGGGACATTTGGCGACATTGGGACATTGGGACATTGGGACAATTGGGACATTGGGTCGGGCGGCGGGCACGGGGGGCACGGGGACATGGGGACATGTTTTTTTCTCTGTAGTGATTAGTCAGTAGTGCTTAGTCAGTAGAGTACTCAGCCCCCCAGTTCTCCAGATCCGCAGCCGGGAGGCTAGCTCCAATGGCTTGAGGTAGTGATGATGTCTTCGTACTCGCCCGGCTAATGGGTAGTGGCAACTCCAGCTTGAAAATCATCAGATTGGAAGCTACGTGCGAAATAATTCAGACCGGCGGGGCGGCGGAATCTGGCAGAGTGGCTCCTCAACAACGTCTCTCGGCAAGTAGGAAAATGCCCCCTTGTTTTGGAAATGCCTAAAAATGTGCGACGGCTCCTTTTATTCACCACACAGTACGCATTGACTTTTAGCAAAGTCTCTTCATAGTAAACTTGCAGGCCACATCAATTTCTATAACCTTGCTGTAGATGTTTCCTTGCAACTGTCAAGGGTATCGAGAAATCAAATTTTCTGTGCTGGATTTCGACTCCTGGTGGCTGTTCTCTCAGCAGCAAATGTCGCGTCTCCAGTGACGCTAAATACCTACCTACGCAATGAACAGTGATTGAACGGAGCTGCACGATCGATGGCGAGAGACTCTATCCGTACTGAAACAAGCATTACTAAATTACTCTGCCTAAACCGTAAATCTCTTTTACCTGAGGCTTGCGAAGGACAGAGTCGTATCTCACGTTTCATGCGGAGCGGCTTCTTTCTTGAGTTCGAGCTCTTCTAGAAAACAATAAACTATCTCCAATAGGGCGAGTACTGTTACGATATGTTGAAGATATAGATCAAACATGGGTTTTCTGTCATTGTTCAAGGCGAAGTGTCTGACAAATAAACATCTCTTTTTCTGAAACATACTACTACTCTGATGCAAGTAACATCTAATGAAAAGACAAGGCTGTTCTTGACACGGAATTTGTTGTTCAACTTTGATGCGTTTTCCTCGTGACCATTACAACGATGATAACAACAACCACAATCATCATTATCAGAAGAAAGAAGAAACATCTCCGTCCGGATTTATACTGAGGATCGTTGTGTTTCGAACGATTGTTTGAGCGACCAAGCTCTAGTTTCCACTCGCGATCATCACCGTGGTGTTGATGGCGACTGGGATCTTGATGATGGGCACGAGCGGTGCGTTGTTGACGAGGTGGTTCTTCAAGCGGGTTCCACCCCTGATGGCGAGCTGAACGTTGAGCTGGAGCCTTTTTCCCTTGAGGACCTCCGGAGCGTTGTACAGGAAGCTGGTCTCGTTGATAAGGGCTCGGCTCGCGTTGACGTCTCGATTGATGGGCGGGCTTCGGAATAGATATTGGTGCTGGAGCCGCTTTCCGTTTTGAAGATTCTGCAGGTTGGCGGCGGAGATGAGAGTCCGCCCGCGTCATGTTAGCTGGCATAGGAATGTCACCGGGTGGCTTGGAAGCTTTTCCCTGTCCTGACATCATCCCATTGTTATATGTGGGATACGGCTGGTCAAATGGGCGGGATAGTCTCTTTGTGGCAGGCGCTGCGGGAAGATCAGCGAAGACTGCCTTGTCTTCTGGCTCTGGTGAAGTCTGCATACCATCATAATAGGACATCGGCCGGGACCGGAAATGATCCTTGGGTGCTTTGTCAAGAGGTGCCTTGTAGTGGGTACCTAGTCCTTTCAAGTGAGCTTGTGCTCGTCGTGGGTATTTCCATGTCTCGCCGTTCGACTCCAACGGAGAAACGGGCGAGCGAGGACGATTGTCGTTTTTTCGGGACACGTACATGTTGTTCAGGGCCCCGGTGTGAATGGTAGGTTTGGATTTGAGCGTTGTGGGCGCCATTGCCAGATGGAAGGTCGTGAAGGTGGACGTGTGGTTGGAGATAGAAATCGAGTTTGTGTGCGCGTGAGGTGTATAGTGTTGATGGAAAACGGAAAGAGGAAGAGGATCAATTTAGGGAAGAAGAATAGGATTGTAGATGATCTAGAAGCTCTCTTGTCCCAAGAGGACAAAGCTGCTGCCTTTGTGTGGAATCCGAAGTCATTGTTCTGAAGAAAGAGGCTGCTCCCTTTGCTCTACACAATCACAACTCCGTCCTTTTGTCATGAACAATACGACTGTAATTCCCTTATTGGTACTTCAAATCGATAACCATGTCTATCACAGCCCTTTGTCATCTCTAAATGCCCCTTTCGCCTTCAAATTATCTCTCTAGGACTCTGCCAGTCTTCAAAAGAAAGAAAACAAAAGATCCCCTCAGCCACCATCATCACCAAATCAGCAACCGCCATGGCATCCCAAACTCGAACATCCGCTTCAACCGGTTCGTCCTATAAAAATTTCGTGCGCGCCGCTGACTCCATCGAAATCTTCATCCCCGATTATCCTATCGCAACAAGCGATACCGTCTTCGTGACATGGGATTGCAAAAAATGTGGACGCTTGTACGTGGATCCAGTCGCCAACCGCGAGTGCATGCCGACCCCACCAGCCACAGAATGCGTTATCAGCACTGACGTGACCTGGAACTATCCGACTCGTATCATCTATGGGTACATCTATGGATATATACCAGGTGGTACCTGTCAGTATCAGCGTCTGGAACTTTTTCCATCCTGGTCCCCTTCTGAGCTGCAGATCCTACATCTGAGCGACATTTGGAACGGCATCTGCAAGAGCACCTTTTGCTCAAAGGTGGTGGAACATCGCCGCTTTCAATGTGAAAATTTGGTAGATACTTTCCGGGAAGCTACTGCAGAGCGGAACGTGACCGAGACGAGTAAAGGGATCGGACCTTTGGTGATGTTGGGTACTTCCTTAGCATTCTGGGGAGCTCTCATTGTGGCTGTGAGTATGCTATGAAGGAGATGCTGTATCAGACAGTAAGCCATTGCAGTACCAAGACTGGGTTTGCTGCGTTTGAGGGGCAAGGAATGGTGTTGTTCGAGTGATCTGATAGGCAATAGTCAGTGTCTGTTAATAAAAGTCCCCCAACAAGACTACAGGCAATTGAAAAAACTCCTCAGTGATGTATGCTGAACCTTGTCAAGACGTAGCCTTTACCTCGTCCTCGCTGACGCGACTAACTCTCGAATCCGTTTATAACCAAAATGCGTATTGTTATTCGAGACCAGCAACCAGTTCCCGTCGGATTGGACAAGCTGGCTACATCTAATTCTTCTCGTAACAGCCATAATCCCACCAAGGCATCATAGACTCAAGGCCTTTCTTAGCATTCTTGACGGGAAGTGGATTGGATATCACCTCCAAAGAGGAAGCAATCGGGGAGATTGCCGCGGTGGGCTCTTTTTTGCCATAGGCTCTTTTAATCTGACCTCCACAAAATCGGATCGTCTGCAATGCAGCAGATTTTCCAAGCAAGGCTCACAGTGCCATCAGTAAGCTGAGTTGTAGCTGGGAAAACCCGGTGCGCCCTGAGGAGTGGGGATACCCCAACGCACAATCAAACATTCAGCTCAACTCTAGCACTTTGTGGTATAGTGTGCTCATTTTGGATTTTCTGCCAGTTTGAGGATTTGAAATGCGGTCTCAGCTCCGTACAACAGTAAGCATATTGGGGCGGCTCGAGCATTGTATCACGCTAGTTATCAAATTAGGCCTAGTGCGCTCGGGGTAAGGATGTCAATCTATGACATCCTTTTTGCAACGCCTACGGAGTATTGTAAATGCACCTGAAATCCTTAGGAACTGCACCCAAAGTTTGCGGCCCAAGGACCCTAGAGAATCACGCCCAAAAAGATTTCTAAAGGTTTGAGATAGATCTGAGGTTACCTTCTTCCGAGAGTAGGAGATCATTTCGATGTTGTGCGCCCATGTGCTATGCCCCTCGTCTTCTTCTGGTTAGTCAGTATGTAGGCGTCAGGCAGGAAGGACGCCGCCATTTCACGCAAAGTTTTAGCATCAGCGTGGGGATTACAAATCTCCTTCCATTCGTCGTCGTGGCCACTCGGTACGATACAAATGGGGTCCACAGTCGACGTTCATTTCATGAATAACATCAAAGCCAATCAAGATGACCTTAAAGATCCAGGTATTGCCGTCAAGATACATTGCGGTATTGAACTCAGGGGCAATACTCCCACCCGCGACAGGCTTTCTCGTCACTTGAGGGGCTGTCTTCAGAATTCAAGTCCGCAGTTTTCTCCGCAGACTTCAAAGGTCACAACCTTGTTGTGCTCACGGATGGCGAACCAGACCCGGAATCTGGGGATGAGAATGACACATCTGATCAAGAGGACACGCAAAGAAAAATAAGGAAGCATTCCGACTTTTTCGCAAGGGGATCGTAGAAGTGGCAAAGAAGCTAGACGACGAAGACGCGGAGCCTGCGCAGATTGGTACACATTTCTGCCAAATTGGAAACGAGCGCGACGCAACGGAATTTTACTGAGTATCTCAATGATCGATTCAAAGGCAGACATAAACACAACCCTGATGTAAGGCTCCCACAAAACGATGAGGCTTACATGCTGAATATTATAGATGGTCGACACGATCAAATGCCAGTACGAGCTTGATCTGACAGAGAAATTTTACGAGAAATTGCTTCTCGGCGCCATCGATGGATTACAAGAAAATGGAAGCCCATGATCCAGCCAAAGACAGTCAAGACACTGTTCCTGCGCTGCCATCGCTCCAAATCAACCGGTAGAGCAAAAGAGCGGCAATGGTCAGACGATGAAACTCTCATGCTTCATGCGTCGTCTAGTCGTGGGAACTGCTTGCAGCACACCAACAAGTCTTCTACGATGGAAACCCTGTATGAGTCACAGATGGACGATGCTCGAGCAAAGCCCAAGTTTGAAGGAAAACCTCCAGACACAACATGTATCACCACCGTCACCCAGATTTGGACCGCCATCCCGCCATATCACATTCCCTAACACCAATCAAGAGGCGGAAGAGGCGGAGCCAAGAGTAGCACAGCGTTCCTCCACTTATGGAAGTAATAAATCGCACTAGTGGAACAAGCACTCTCCATGAATTGACGACACATACCCTGAATGATATAACGACTAACATAACCAAGAAAGCCACTTAATAATGCCCGGTACAGCATTGGCGCTCTAAGATTCGAACGACAGAAGACCGTGATGTGAGAAGTACTGAGAGAGTATGTCTTCTAATCTACTTCTAAACCTAGAGTAGGGCTGATCGAAGACTCAAGCGTTGGCCGCCCACGAAGTCTTTTTGGTGGGCGACACACCGAGCCAAATTCAATGTGCTCCAGCGCTCCTTGGTGCAAAGATAGAAACGTCTATGATCCCTGTTGCTGGAAGAAAGGGACTCCTCATCGTAACGGGCCCTAGAGCACTGGTTTCCTGTACATGTCTTACATGCCTGAAACGCAGTCAGTATTTGGCATCATCAAGGTGTATTATTGATAGGGAATGACATGATGTATGGATAGGAAATAACATTTATGTGAGAGTTACTTGGAGGGAAAGGAGCAAGGCCGTAGAAACCAAGCAGAATTCTTGTTCCTTCCGCGCTTTTGTGTTGAAGAGGCTGGTGGGAAAATATCCACATTGCATGGAACGTTTCCGATTCCTCTACTAATGGGGAAGCATTGAAGGTTAATTGTAATGATCTTGATATATCATCCTGATCCCAATGAATAGAGTGACTGGTAGATAGAGTTTGGGAGCGATGTGAACAGGGGGCCACCAAAGTGAGCGGCTTGACAATAATACTCAAACGGCTGTGCCTGGTTTCAATGTCACTCTCACCTCTTTGGAAAATTTTAAGCGTCTGGCCGCTCTACTGTTCCACAACAATAGCCATTGTGCCATTTTGTCTCTTTGTTCTCCAACAAGCAGTGGGGCCTTCATGTTCTCCCTTTCCCTCATCCTTGCTTAAAAGGCACTAGGACAACTTCCAAAACCAAAATCAGATCTAGACCCAAACACAACCTACAGAATCTTGCGTCAAGACCAGTCCACTTCATCACCACCACCCAAGGAAAAGCAACCACCACGGTTCGCTCCACTCAAGAAGCCTCAGACCTTGAAGCCTAGAAGACGCACATGATGAGCGGCAGCCACCACACCAAACACCATCCAGTTGTGAGCTCCCACGATGTCCCACAAACCATGTCTGTCTGCTGGCAATGCACCTTTTGCGGGAGGGTCGTTATCAAGAGTCATACAGCTGACAGCGCAGCATCCTCCGCAGCACCGCCTGTAGCACAATGCCTCATCAAGTCCGGCGAGACGTGGATGCACCCTGTTCTTGGTGAGCTTCCGCACTACATCGAGGGCGGAGTCTGCAGGTACCGGCGCATGGACCTTGGAGCGAGACTCTCAGTCCGGCCAGCTTTACTTCCCTGGAGCCCGCGCTAGAGATGGAGAGACTTGAATGCAGGTGTACAAAATTACTGATTGTATGGTCAAGAGCCCCAATCCCCGCTTCTATAATTGTGAAATTTTAACAGGTCCTCTTTCCCCGAACGGGGGAGAGTACTAGATTCAGCCTAGCGTTAAAAAGTGTTGTAACACCCCGGTGTCTCAACCTACATTTATCATCGAACATTCCCTTCTTCGAGCACTGAATTACCCAAGCGAATCGTTTACCTGAATGGACAATGCTCTCAAACATGGCGTAAACTGCAAAGCAAAGGGCATCACCACCCGTCCCACAGCACTTGAAGTTCTACACACTGTATCACTTGAAAAGCTACTAAGTACTTTGCCAACTTCATGAAACTTTAACATGGACCGTATCCCACTAGAAGTCTACCGGCTTATCGTTTCCATGATTCATGATGAGGAGGAGAATCCGCTCTGGGCACCCGACAAAGAAAGCAGCCCGTCCACCACGGCGGACGGAGAAGTCCCACAGTCGATTTCTGTCACCGAAGTCGATTCGCATCCAAATAGCACTCCAAGTCTCTCGTCTTCAGTTGTTGAGTCAACAATCAACATGCAAAGCCAGCTGCAGAAACGGCTAGCCACGTTTCGGAAAATTCGGCTCTTGACATTGATACGCAAGCTATGTGCCAACATGCCCAGAACCTGCAAGAGAGAAGATTTAGATGAAACTCCCAGAATGGTAGTCAAGCGGCTCGCGACCCTGAAATCACTACGACTATGCAACAAAAAGCTTGCTGTGGCGACTGCGGAGTTTGTGTTTGAAGAGGTCCTGTTACACTTCACGGGAAAGAGTCACGCAAAGCTCGAAGCACTTTCACAGCATACCTACAAGGATTATGTTCGAGTGCTCCAGATTGTGCCAAAGACAATATCTGGCCCGCTCCTTCAGAAAAAGGAGTTTGGACGATGGCTGCATGGAGAAAGGACGCTAATAGGCAATGATTTGATCTTCTACCCTGGTCAGGGTGTAATGGGACCCTTGGTCATGCCGGACTGCGTCAAACTTTCTCGAAAGGCAATCAAATTCCATTATAGCCACTACTCATCGCTTCACGCCGAGCAGCAGAAGCTCTTCGGTACGGCTGAAGGTATACTGCAAGCCGCCATTGGCCATTTCTCACAGCTCAAGCGGGTTGAATCTGGTGCATGCCGGGGCTGGAGTTACAGGAGGCAGGATATTCCACCGAATGAATTTGAGTCTGGTCGGGGCTGGTGGCGTCTTGAGAGGCGAAATATTTCACCGAGAGATGAGATAATAGACGGAGAGTGGAAGGCTGGAGCTCGTCAGACAAACTTCGATATGGATCAGGGCACAATGATTTTGAGGGCGGTGGCTCGCGGAAGGGTTAAATCTGGGGCTCGCATCGACGCTGGTCCTCTATTTCGAGACTTGGGCAAAGGGGTCATGCAAATCGCTGATCCAGAGGAGAAAGCTGTGGTCAACATGCTCATGGCCGACACTAAACATTTCAACTACTATTTCAAACTGGCCGATCTTCATGCAGTCGAGGAGTACATGTCCTACGGCACAATTCTAAGCTTCTTGCGGGGAATGACAAAAGTTGAAAGCTTGCGTTTTAAATCTGCGTCCCTCAACAACGGAGTTGACACAGCAGACCAATTTGAAAAAGCCTTCGGCGACAGTATCATTTGGCCTCACCTCACCCATCTGTCTGTCGATTACGTCAACTTTCTCGACTTTTGTGGCCTCGCTGGCCTTATCCAACGATATAAGGCTAGCCTTTGCCGACTTACACTGTATCGTATTTACTATGACGGCGAAAATCGGTGCAATATAAATGCAGATATGCGAGCGGGCGCCATGAAAAAGATCCGGATTTGGAACATGCAACGGAAGGTGGCCGAGACTCACAGTTGGGCTGACTCTGGATCGTCACATATATTCTCTGACGGAGCATGGTCACCCAGGCTTGGATCATATCTCCGGGAAGAACTTGTAGCCAAACTATTTCCATCGTTTGCGCACGCACAAACGGGTCTGCTGGCGGAGGACGACGAATCTGTGAAAGAAGCGGGAAGCGAGATATAGCTGTGGAGGGGTTTCAGGTCATTTGATTGCGGATTTCAGGTAGAGACAAAGTTTTTTATATCATTTGCGCATGCGCAAGCAGGTCTCCTGGTGGAGGCTGGTGAATTTATCGAGTGGCTAGAAGTGAGATTTAGCATCCAAGAAATTACAGATTGTTTGGCCGCGGCAGTAGTAAATTCTGTGTCTGCTGCCACTAGCATCCGCCTTATTGTTCAAATTCCCGACAGTAACCTTCTGAAGGTGATGTGTCAGTCTTTTGATTCATAGTAAGCGTTCTCAGCTCGAGAGAAATGCACACGGAGCGAAGAAGCGTCCAAGATACACACTGATGAGTTGCACTTATAGCCCCCTGATAACTACCCAGGCGCCCCCGCAGAGAGAAGTAGAGTAGCGCGTGAAGTCCGGCGCAATCATGGCTACTGAGAATGGCAAACTTTCGCGAAGCTCGCCTGACAACTGAAAGTAGTATTAAAACGAGATATTTCGTCCGCTTTTCTGTCAAAACCACCGAGGGTATCACTCGCGTGCAAAATAGATTTCACGAGTGGTAACACAACTGAATGCTTCTCCCTGCGACACAGTTACGAAACGTGTACTTCTTAAGCACGAGCTGCCTGCCTTACCACTTCACAGCGAAAGTCCCCAAAATTGTGAGAAATTGCTCTTCCCCAAATCGAAGTGAGCATACAAATTCGGCCTAGCGTTAGCTATCTTGTGCGATTCAGGACTTGTTCATCTATTCTGCAACTGTTATACCATCTGAGTTTCATCCACGCTCATTATTACGTATGCACATTCAGCATCCAATCATCGAATGCAACAACTGTAAAATCCACGTTTCACCCAGTTTCATCCATTCTCGTCCTTACCGAGGCCCAGCATCGAGTCATTGGACAAGAGTGTAGTGGGGGATAGTAATCCGAGGACCAAATGTGTATTTGAAGAAGTCGCTTCAACATATTCTGCTTCCTTCCCGGGCCATTCCCCCGGTAGTCAAGGACTTCCAGCCCTCTCATTCGTCTTTTTTCATATTCTAACACCGTGCTGCAGCCTCACCTCTGCATACCAAAAACCTCAGCTCATAGCTTGCTTGACCAGTCACGTATTCACAAGGGTGGTAAAATACCTTTAGACGTATACCACCTCATTTCGACTTCCTCACCATCGTCCGAAGCGACCTCTTGTCCGCGAATGGCCCCAGGGTAGACTCGTACTTTTCAAGCTTGACCATGAAGTCTCGCAGAGGCAACTGACACGCAAGAGCCATGCCGCGAATGGCGTTTATGTGGGTGACATTGTCGTCGGTGGGATTCAACGCCTCGAGGTGTCGAAGTAAGATATGTTTTTCAGACTCTTGAGCTCAATGACGAAAAGCTGGTACTCCGTAGAAGCTCCTGCGGTGTCCTTCAACGCCTTAGTTACCCTTTTCACTAGGCCTTTGAGCACGCATAGGTCATCAGCCTCCATTGACAGGACAGTCATAGCAGAAGAACATACCGATGGCGCTGATAAAGCGCCCAACGGAGAAGCCAAACGCGGGTGTCATTGTTGCGGAGGAAGGAGAAAGAGCACAAAGGACAGGAATCGCATGGTGCAATTTTTTGTGATGCTACTTCAGGTTGATCAGCCTAGGTCAATAGCACAGCCGCGTAGCTCAGCCATCTTTATTATATGCACCTCAACATCAGAGGCCCAGTGAACAGGGGCTTCTCCTCTTTCTGACCTGAAGCATCACCTCTCCCGGGTGCCTCTTTAAGATGTGGAATTCACTATGCCGAAAGGTCTGGATTGGATGGCTTGCCGGCGTCGCTGTTTGTCTCAATGACCTCTCCTTAAATAAGGTTTCGTGACCGCAATGAGGATTGATTGCGAACCCCAGGACTTTGCGGTCTCACTGGACACGGGAAACTGAGAGACAGACCTTATGCTTCGTCATTGAGTTGGATAAGACAGTAAGGTGTTGCCTCACACGGTAGCAACATAATGACTGAAGAGTAAGATTAAGATTGACTCTGCCTCGTCTGTGGCACGCTAAGCTAAAACGCAGCTTCCCGCTGCCACCGCTTTCCTTACTCCTGCATACCCCAAATGTTTATCCAGAGCATCGATCATACCAGGAAGGTAGCCTGCAAAGCCTGTTTTGTCTGCCAGTTGTCCATCTACCAGCCATGTCGTACGTCGATAACCAGATCAACGCATCAAGTAAGCGTACAGCTGCTGCTTCCGCAAACTCTACTTCAATAGTCTGCACCATCGTAGGCCTCAACAACAGTCAAAAATGATCTCGAGCCTAAGCAGGTGAAGCAGGCCAACATGGTCATCTCGAAGCCAAAAGACACATGCATCGACTCTCATCTTGTAACTCAGGTCACCTATGCACCAGAAAAGTTCAAGGAAAAGGATGTTCCATTGACGTGGCAAAGGTTGTACGAGTATTTGTCTTTGCATGGCGGCGTGAAAGAATACGGGCAGGATTTGAAAGGAAATTTGATGAGCCATGAGAAGGTGAGTTACGAGAAATTTGATGGCAAAGAGAAGGATTTGTTCTCTTTTCGGCCCATCCACAATATTCGCTCTGTCGACGACATGCTGAGATTTCTGCAATATCAACCTACAGCTCAGGCCCTTAGCGTTAAGGATCTGAAGGAGGGATGGCATGGTGCGTTAGATGCGATAAATAATCTTGAGAAGCAGGGCAAGCTTTCTGTGATTCGACACAAGGAACGCGGTAGTGCCCAGCCCATGACCAAATGATCCATCGACATTCTTCCCGATAAATCAGGAGTGGAAAGCAATGTGGCACAGGATTGAATAACCTCAGCTAGTAGTAGATTGTGCCCTTTTTGTGTAGGAACTCCGCGCCCGTCAACCAATCCTGGGCATTCGCAGGGCTTCACACATCTGAGCTTGCAAAGCGCTGATTTTACTAGGACCTCTTCAAATTCCTGATCGACAACCTCGGAGTCGAGGATATCCACTGTCATGGAATCTCCATGAGGCCAACCAGCATTTCTCAATCACAGAGATGTATGCACTACAACAGTATAGTGTAGATGTGTCGAGATGTTGAAAAGGTGTTTGCGGTAGTTAAGGCTGGTAGGCATTGTTGACCATGTTCATTTGTCCCAATGTCTCCTCTCACAGCGGTGGCTAGCTTCAAGCTTTCCATGGTTTGCCGTTTCATAGCTGCGATGCGAGCCAATGGCCTTGTGGGGAGTGCTGAAAGAATCAAAACTCTGCTTGCCTATACAACGCTCATTTCCAACCTGCAGTCGGGATATGATGGAGAGTGGTCCTCAAGGCTGTGACGAGAGGCAGTCTCGACAGCCATCTTTGGGCGGCCAACGTTGCACCACTCTGGGTGGACCTTTGCAGATGTCAAAGGCCTCGAGGGTGCAAATTAGTCATTGCGGGGTTTACGTCGATTTGGCCTGAGTGTTCGGAGGATTGTATACTATGTTGTACAAAGCTAGGAGCACTCCACGTCAGAGACTCCAGTCATGTTGCTACCCTAGCTGTTCGATCATGCAAGAAAGTGGTATTGAGAGATGGTTTTGTTTTCAACTTAACACGCTTTCGCTAAAATCTACAAAATTTCACTGCACAATGTGGTCAGGGCAAAGCGAGCTAAGTAAAACATCCATGAAAATCGCTGACTGAACCCGATTTGAAGACCCAATTTTCGATTTGACAATCACTTGCAGCCCTGCTTCTCAACTTCTTCTTTGCACGGGTGCTAATATTGCCACTAGTCACCTTTTCCTGGTTTCTGACCTTCCCCCAATACCTATTGATGTGTTTATGAAGCCTAGTATGATTTCATTTAACCCCGTGGCATACGGGGTGACGGACGCAAATATAGGTAGGTAGTCTCGTTGTCTCCAAACCCGTCAAACTCGTCTGTTCCCGTTCATCGCATCATCATCTAGGTTGACGAAGCCTTCTATGAAATTGGCGCAATTATGATGAGATACTTGAGATGTTCATATCGACGTGACGGAACAATGTCGCATCTCTAGGCTGAGGATTATAATCATGGGTTGGCGGTATGTTAATTGGATGACTTGATGCTGCTGTTTCCTTCCTAGAATCATTAAAATGCGGTTGAGTCATCTCGCCCTCAAAAATCTCGCGTTCAAGCTTGTTAGATGGAAAATGGAAATCTGCGGGCAAAGAGGCATAGCTTTCTGGATCATCTCTATTGTCGGTACCCTCACTTACCCACTAACATCTTGCGGTTCGAAGATTTGTAGAAGGATCGATAATGATAACACCATCATGACCGCATATGGCCCATCAGTCTCCTATTGGTTAAAGACTGCAATGATACGCAAGTTCATCCGAACCTCATCACGAACCAACATAGGGCCATGAAACTCTTTCTCAGGTTTGCGGGTGCCATTCTTTGACAGCCACCTACGGAGGAAGTCAATCTTGCACGTCTTGCTGATATATCGAATATTAGTCAAACTGACAAAATCTCAGTGCCTCTTCAAGGCGTCGTGTGGCCCTGCAGAGCATTCACAGAGGCAATCATGTTCCTCGAACGTGTCTCGCGTAAAACGTGGACCCTCAGGGCACTCTCCGCCAACTGCCCCTTCCGTCCACCTATCCCTGAGCCAATTCAGTGACAACGATCTCACTTAACCATTCTTGAACCGATCGTAAGCAACCAAAGCACAGTCGAAGACTGAAGAATCCCATCCCCCGAAGGAGGGGCGATCAGGTTCTTCTTCAGCGTGTGCTCTCTGAATTTATTGGAACTCTTCACCAAGACTGCTATTAACATGTAGTACTGCGGACTTCATGTCCATATTCGAGCTGTTTGGTTTTTTTTTGATGGCGTACCTATTTTGCTGAGCCTCTTCAATGATTATGTCCATACCGGACGGTCCACCATGCTCGAAAACTTTTATGGTACTCGGTGGCTCAACATCGTGGGCAGAGGAGTTGAAGGGAGTGTCGTCCCAAATGTGGATTCCGAAGACCTCTCAGTGCTGGTGCCAAAAGTGACAGATTCATCTCGTACACGATGATTGTCACTGAATTGAAAATGGCGGCTTGAATTTTGCGTCTCGGTTTTCCCTATCCCACAAAACTGATCCCAGATAGCCAGCTCCGTCTTGCCGTTTGTATAACGCTGCACAAAAGGTTGTAACTGCAGCGAATCTGGCCTAGAACTAGTTTCAAGAAGTATAAGACCTTGTTCTGAAGAACAGAACTTCACTCCAGAAGTGGAAGTATAAGCTAGTGAAACTAAATCGTCTTTGATAAGCTCTTCTCCGTCTAAACTCGTTGAATCCGAGTAGTATATTGTATTTTTCAGACTAGTCGGAGATTCGCCAGTCCTGACAAGCAAAGACGACATCCGACCTTGGCACAAATAAGACTTCAGAAGTCCAGAGTATGCTTCCCACGATGATACAGAGTGAGGATGTCCACTTGGTCCTCAGTGGACAATCTCCAGGAAAGTTATAGCTGTTCTTTCAACTCCTTCACCTGTTCAAACTGCCGAGCAACACGGCTTCTTCGTTAGTCTACTCAACAGGAGACTTCCCTTTACGTGGCTCATCCTTCGCTTCGATTGCAAACTCCTCACTACTCTTGAACTCAAATACGGGTTTGACTCAGTAGTGGAACGAGGTATGAGCTCCTTCGGGCATGTAGTAACAAACAGAGCAGAGACGCATGTATGGCCGGGTGAAGTAAAGCTTCAGAAGTAGTGGGAAACCTGAATGGGGGAATTGGAATTCCGCATAGCAGGTACGCTAAGAATTGATCAAGCGTCTCTAAGAACGGCAGTGGAGCCAGATGAAATTAGGCAGGAAGGGTTGTCTAGTGAAGACCCCATCTGCGTTCGATTCTTGTTGCTGTCAGAGAATCACGGGGATCTTTCATGCTCGGAATGATATGCTCACCAGATCCACCGCGCGGACTCGCGAGTTTGGCGGTTCTCGGAAGATGTCCAATGTGAACGCGTTCAAACAGGAATTCTGCCTCAGGACCTCATCGAGAGACTTCTATTCTTTCCTCAGAGTTCCTCCGGTCACTCGAGGAACAATCTCATCATCTAGGCCTTGGGATTTTCTTCCTGCAATTTGTCTATGAAACGCTTTGGATGAATGAAGCAAGCTCCTTCAAAAATTTCTTGGAGAGGACGTTTGTCATGCTTGTCTGTAGAATTGTTGGAGGAGTAAAAGGGAGTAGGTATTTTCTAGGTTTTATCGGGAACTTAGCACATAAAGCCTCGTTTATCTCACTCCAATCGCCCAACAACTCGTCTTCTTGCTCGTTGACCCAGGCTTGAGCAGTGTAACTTGTGTTGCTTCCTCAATAGAATGCCTTGATCATATCTATCGTCAGCCTTTCCGCAGAATATTCTGGGCCCAAAGGAGCAAAAGAGTATTCAACTTATCTGGGGAATCGGAACGGGTCCTCATTCTCGGGATCGTTACATCACGCCTTCAGCTTCAGTACTCCGATGGTGTATTTGAATTGTAGCTAATCGCTAATTGATGTCATTGGAGGAGATGCACTAAACCATATAACTCCCGGAAGTCTTGGCAATTCCAGCCTGTGGTCATCATTCGAGATCTTCGAATCGCTAAGCCGAATGCGTTGCTGACTAGAAGAGCTTGACAATACAAAAGACTTGGAACCCTTTGTAGGAGGCAAACGACGCGTGCTAGGACATGCATAAGGCACGTCGAATTTAGGAAGAAAAGGCATCACCAACGTATGTCTGCGTATATAATCGTGTGTTTGATATTGATGGGAGTGCGAATTGCGCCGAAAATGGATCATGGATTATCATCGAGATACCAGCGTTGGCGAAAACAGTGGGGCTCAAATAATGTGTCCAATGGCGATATGAGTCACTGTAAGGACATTATCTCTCCCCGTCAGGGTATTCCTGCTTGATTCAATCTCAAAGTTCCCTTGATTCTTTCATAAGGAAATGTTGCCTCCCAAGGCAGCATTGCACACAGTTCGAAGTGTAGAGAGAATGTTTTTATAGCACCTATCATTGCGGACTCGAAGAAGAGTGGCTGTAAGGTTCGATGCTGTTGGTGAAATTGATGCTCTAGTCACACATAATCATTCATTCAGCGCGACGTGCTGAAGTAAACGATGATCTTGGACGAGATCCATGGCAAATCCAAGCCTCACGAGGCGGAGTCCAACAGCGAGCAGCGGCTCCACTCAGACGTGACTGATAGAAAAAGCTCCCAGTAGTAAATGATGATTGTTGTTCTTGCCAAGCGCGAAATTTCTGGTTGGCTACACGGTCGGCGACCTTGCGTTGCTGTCAGCTCGGATTCTCAGTCTCGATTTTGAGGCGAGCAAAGGAGGTCAAATCCTAAGTAGACGACAACTCTTCGCAAATTCATCAGAAAACCTAAGGCATTGATGTGCATAGGAAATCGCTACTTCGAGCTAGAGATGCTGGGCAACCGAAACAAATAATTGGTGACTTGAATCAAAGAAAGTCTGAAGATCAGATGACGATCGTCGCTGTGGAAATTTGTAATTAAATGCGGTGTACTTCGATGTACATATCGGACTAGGTGATCAAAATGAGAGGTGTAAGGGTAAGATCTTGGAGAAGGTGGCACTTGGAGTAGGGAAGGTTAAGGAGGAAATGGGTGTTTGTAGGCGGCGAAGCCGCGCTGGCGCTGTTGCAACCAAACAGAGGCGCAATGAATATATTCACTTCCGCAAACCCATTAGTGAGTTGGGTGAGGTGACTTGAGTTCAGGAGCTCCATCCAAGTCAATAACATCGTTGCCACTGAACCTACCGCTAAAGGGGCGGGAGGGATCTGGGAATAGCCTTGAAGGGAGATATTCTTCGATTATTCTGTTTGGGAGGAGCTCAAAGGCTGGAAGGCTGGAGTGTGTTAAACTTTACGATCCTGAATCTTTGGACGAAGCCGGTCAGTCAGAGAAGTTGTGAGCATATAGATGGTGTGGAGATTCCTCTCAAGGTTCATATTGCGCCTCAATGACTTTCAATCCCTCGCCGAGCCCCTCATTTAAGCCACCACGTATTCCATCCACCCAATATGTGACTGCTCCCAAGACTAATTCGTTGGATATAGCTGTACTGGCCAAAGCCACGCTTCTTTTCCCCAGTGAATTTGCAGAAGTGACGCTGAAGGCAAACAATCTTTCCCTGATATCGTATGCACGGCCGTAGCTGTAGGCCACCCCAATGAAGAGCTTGATATAAGGAAGTGCCAGACGAAGTAGTAGGCATATGGCTATTATTGTGGAAGCGAGACTGCGATGAAGGAGGGAGGGGTTGCGTTCCCCAGGTTGGGTTGTTTCGGGAGTAATCGAGTCTTTTAGTGATTCTGGTAGAGACTTTTTCAAGTGAAGCGTTTCTTGATCTGTGAGGTCGGAAGGAAGGCCTTGAATGAGGTATACCATAGCGTCAAGATATAGTTGGCGGGAGAAGGCCTGGCTTTGAGCGTCTGAGATTTGGGATTCCGTAAGTGAAGCCTGGAGAGTATTCGAGCCTGGCCTTGTCAGCCATTTTCATGGTCAAGGACCATTTTGTGCAGGATCTCACCATGACGGGCAAACTTCCAACATATACCTGGCACCTCTGTGTTTTCTGCCAACGATGAGCCTGGGACAGCCATCTCGTCTCTCACCACTAGTGTACCGTCAATTTCGCTGCGGAACATGACTGGGCTGGTGACCCTTCTCCGCGATCGAAGGCTGTAGTCGCTGAGGCTCCTCCGGACTAGGGCGAAAGGTTGCAGTCCAGTTTTCAGAGCGCGTGGAAACATACTGTATACTGGCGAAGGTGTCCGAGCAGGTTGGTCCCTTTCTGAGTGAACCTCGGTCTCGTGAACAGCCATTTCCTCGTCCGACGATCTTTTAGGCTCCTTGTACTGGCAATGGGCGGATTTATTGTTATTGTACAAGTATAAGAAGACGAGTGGAGGTAATGACTGAAAGATAAGTATGCAGCACACGCATTGAATGCAAGAACATTAGAGTATTTGGTTGTAACTGCAGACGCCCCACCAGCCGAAAGTTCATGTAGAGTAGTCCTTATCGATAAGACTAGCGTACTTACCACGGTACAAGCAGCCAAAAAATCTAAAAAGAGTCCTACTTAGCGTCCCCTCCTCTTGAGATGAACTTTCGACAAGTAAAATGCGCTTCTAGCTTAGCACTCACTCTGTCTTTGTGTATCAAGCTATATGTCTCAGTCTCCGCAAGGCTCTCTGCATACTGCAGCGCCTTTCTTTTGACTTGGCCTACTAAACTCTTCCTACCTCGTTACTGAGCTCGTCTAGATCTAGTCTCCAAAGATGTCCACATGGAGGAAACTAAACCAATACGGCACCCTAAGAGTGCCCTTTACCTAGGCTTTCAAATTTGGCAGTGGTAATCGTAGCGGCCACCGTCCTTACACTGTACGCGATTTGCCTCATCCCCGATGTAGTTTGCAGTTGTTGCCGTTGTCCCGGACCCCATCGTTCCCCCAGAGCTCAGTTTGAAGACTCCATCCAATATTACCATACTTCTCAATGGCTCAAACTCGTCGCAGCAGCAGGCGGACCATCGGCCAATTTTTGCACTGCGAGCGAGCTTGTAGGGGGCACCGTGGATTGAAACTTGGATGCAACCTTAAACTTTGCCTCTGCATTTTCCGGCGTTATACACTGACGGCGATACAGAGCTGGTTTGCCTCCCACATAAGTTCGTGTGAATGAGACCAAAACGTGTATCAGCTCACACTTTCAGTGCATCGGGATTATACATCGTGACTCTAGAAATATCAAGAAGGGACATACGAACCTAGACAGTCTGATTGCAGGAATTTACAATACATAGGAACGGGCTACTCTATGTGTGTAGCACTATTAACAGCGCCTTCGGAGAAGCTTGATGGGGCTAGGTCTAGCATTCACGGGACGCTACTCGTGTTGTAGGGACCGTACCAAGCATCCAGAAAACGATGTTGTAATCATGATTGGGCGTGGGGGCTCCGTACGCAGGTCACATAGCCAATCGACCTCACCTTCGGTCTATTATCCGCAGGTAAAATGCCAAATGAATATGTAGTGGTTGTTTGACAAATCGCATGCCAGTTGCATAATTAGCCACATTGATCACGTGGCTTTCCCTCTGTTTCGTGCAAATCATCAGTCCAACTCTTGCTGTAAGTTGCTTTTTTTCTTTTTTTCTTTTTTTCTTGTTGGAGACACTAAAGATGCGATCGACTCTGCGAATAGACGATATATAAGAAATAGACCGGGCCGTGTAAAATTGACAAGATGGGGCAGAGCGAACAGTATCACCCGCTATACGGATACTTTCTAATTTACGGCAAATGCTTTTTGTACTCTGTGGACTTGGGTGGCTGTGAAATTTGGCAGAGAAATGAATTGCCATTTGCCATGTCTTCGCAGCGCACTCCCTCTCGCAAAAGATGTCTCACAGTAATACTTTTGCTGATCAATTTTTGAGGTGTCCTAAGAAGACGAGTTGCGACTTTGGTACTCCGTAGATTTGTGATGTTCACATTGGATTGGTTCCTTACATTTTACAGTCTTTCAAATGATTTTATAATATATACATCAATAGTACTGTTTTCAGAACTTAACATATCCGATGTGGTCTAGTGGTTAGGATATCCGCCTCTCATTACTGAGGGAACTTAGTGCGCGGATGGCCGGGGTTCGATGTATGTTTGCGCAAACGAAAATTAACGATGCGCCTGATGTTAACATCAAGCTAGTCCCCGCATCGGAAGATTACCTCAATTTTTTGGGTCTTTGAAAGTACATACTGCGTGCTTCATTTTTTGATTAAAAAGTCTTGTACTTCATTCCAGACGAAATGTTCGCCTCGGTTGAAAGCGGGTGTAGTGGGGGTGAGTCGTAAAGATAAGCATCATAGGCTGTCGGGCGTTCGCTCCAAAAACGATGTACATGATACTTACATGTGACCAATCATTTTTGGGCTTTACGCGCGGAGTGTCATCTGGAAGTCCACGACCCCGCTCGCATCCCACCGCTCGCATCCCAGTAATCTTCTCCAACTCGTCTCATGCCTCACGCGATTTGAATACGATACCTTCGCAGAGACCTACTTGTGAGGCGAAAGACCTGCCTAGCCCTATGAGCTTCAATTGTTCTGATTCCCTCCTTTTGAGAAGACCGAGATAATCAAGCGCGCTTCTCCAGAGAGGGTACGCTTTACACTGACTCGGTGGCTCCTCTTGGTCAAACAAGAACCTATTTCCAGCTGTTTAGCCTCCTTGATGTCATAGAGCACACACTTTTCTCAGCTCTGATGGCTTCGGCAAGCTCGAATTCGGGCATCACAAGTGGGACAAGAGATAAGAATGGCCTGTGTCTGTTATCGCTAGGTCAGTGGTCTCGCTCTACTATACTCGATCACAGTGCTCCTTGATTTTAATATGAGACAGATGGCGGAGGTGTAAGGGGTCTCTCAACTCTTCTGATCTTGAAGCACATCATGCAAAAGATCAATGAGGAACGTCAGCCTAAAGGACTTTCGTACGCAAGGCCATGCGACGTTTTTGACGTGATTGGTGGCACTTCGACTGGAGGGTGAGTACAGATATCAACATCGACGCGGTCTTACACTCATACCTCTAATTTTAGTCTCATTGCAATAATGCTTGGTCGTCTGCAAATGGACATCCAGTCATGTATCGATGCTTACTCCGAGCTCTCTCGCCGTATCTTCTGCGACAGAGGCCTTCCTGTGGATTGGCGAGGTAAAGTCACAGGAAGATATAAAGCATCGGAGCTAGAAGACGCAGTCAGGACGATTATCAAAAATTCGGGTTCGTCAGAAAATGCGCCTTTGAATGATGGCAAGGATCGAGGCTGTCGAGTGTATGTCGTAGAGCCAAAGAACCTGGAGACCAAAGCTCATATATCGCAGTTTCGTGTGCGCAGTCAGAAAAGAGAACAAGGCTGTGGCCCGTATTCGCGCTTATCATTCTGGCACAGCAGTGGTCGAAGATCGCGCAACAATATGGCAAGCTGCACGGGCCACATCAGCGGCATCCGGGTTCTTCGATCCCATTTCCATTGGACAGCACGGTCAGGAGTACATAGATGCTGGGCTTGGCTGCAACAACCCTGTAGACGAGGTTTGGACGGAGGCTCAAGACATCTGGTCACCGGAAGGAGAGGACCTAGCTGCTCTTGTGAAATGTTTCATCTCGATTGGCACTGGCAACCCAGGGACAAGCCCTATAGAAGATGGTGCACTCAAGATGTTTTCCAAGACCTTGAAGGAGATTGCTACCGAGACGGAGAAAACCGCAAATCTCTTTGCATGGAGAAATCGAGGCCTTTTCTTTCAAGAGCGGTACTTTCGCTTTAATGTAGATCAAGGACTACAGAGTGTAGGTCTCGAAGAATACAAGAAAGAGAAAGAAATCGTGTCAGCGACGACTCATTATATGGAATCCCTGCAAATGCAAACACAGACACAAAAATGCTCACGAGTCATGAAAGATAAGGAATGTACGTTAGAAGATTTTTCTTGAATAGATACCTAGTTGTGCTAATGAAATCAAGCCTGGCAAGGCGACATCACGGAAATGAGAAGACTTATCTTGAGAGAACATCAGCAAGGAAGAGAACATCAGCTAGGATACGAGCAGTTTCAATTGATGTTCTCTATCGCGGCCGCTCCTGTAATCGATTATTTCGTCGGTCGAGCCAGCAATCTTTCATCGATCGAATCAGTGCTTCTTCCTTTCACTGCTGCAGAGCGAAAGATTGTGGTTCTTCATGGACTGGGAGGAATTGGAAAATCCCAGCTGGCCATCGAATACGCAAAGAAGCATCGACTTGACTACACTGCCGTGCTCTGGCTCAACGCAAAAACGGAGGACACATTGAAACAGAGCTTTACCGCCAATGCCAGACGGTTGCCCGAGAAGATTCTCAGCCAAGAAGTCCTTTATGGGCCTCAGAATGAAGAGGCTCTCAGTATCATTCTACGCGAAACGAAGAAATGGTTAAGCCTTCCAGGGAACAACCGGTGGTTACTGATATACGACAACGTCGACAATCCTAAGATTCCGGACAACAAGAGTGAAGATGCTTATGATGTTCGATCATACTTCCCCGAGGCTCACCAAGGCTCGATCCTGGTGACAACACGCTGGAAAACCCTAAGAATAGGACGTCTATTAGAAGTCGCGAAGCTATCAAAGGACGAAGACAGCATCTCACTCCTTGAACAAATTTCAGACAGAGACATTAGGCAAGGTAAGTCTTGAAATCGTGAAGTCTTCAAACCCACGCTTAATTCGAGAATAGATCTCGGAATCAAGGACTTAACAAAGAAACTTGACGGGTTGCCACTTGCCTTGGCGACTGCTGGCGGTTATCTAGGCCTGACCGGTATATCTGTATCAGAGTATCTTGACCTGTACGAAACATCGTGGCTCGAGCTTCAGAAGACTAGCCCTGCGCCTCTTTCTTACGAGGATCAGACCATACACTCGACTTGGAACATTTCGTATATCCTTATACGCAAAGAGAATGAGTCAGCAGCAAAGCTCCTTGAGCTCTGGGCGTACTTTGACAACCGAGATCTGTGGTATGGTCTGCTAAAGGCTGGAGAGATTGAGGCTCCCGGCTGGTTTCTTGATGTTATCAGCACAAAGTTGGCTTTCAATTCCGTAATCGGGAAATTGCAGAATCATGCTCTAATCGAGCGCTTGGCCGAATCTGACGGATATTCAATGCACCATTGCGTACATGCTTGGGTGAAGAACGTCTTATGCAAGACTGTTGAGGGTCAATACATGAGATTAGCTCTTACGTGCATTGGAGGAAGCGTTCCCGTCGAGCCAGAACCAGGCGATTGGATAATAGGTCAACGCCTGTTTCCACACTCTGAAAGATGCACGCAGCTACTGCGTGCATGGAACGATGGGAGCAAAGGTTCCGAAGAAATAGAGGAATGCGCCATGTATTTTTTTGCCAATGTGGGCATTCTTTATAGTAATCAAGGCAAGCTGACGGAGGCCGAGTTGATGTATCAGCGAGCTTTGACTGGCTATGAAAAAGCCCTTGGACGAGATCACACATCTACATTAGACACGGTCAACAATTTAGGAATTCTTTATCGTGATCAAGGCAAGCTGACGGAGGCTGAGTCGATGTATCAGCGAGCTTTGGCTGGCTATGAAAAAGCCCTTGGACGAGATCACACATCTACATTAGAAACGGTCAACAATTTAGGAAATCTTTATCGTGATCAAGGCAAGCTGACGGAGGCCGAGTCGATGTATCAGCGAGCTTTGACTGGCTATGAAAAAGCCCTTGGACGAGATCACACATCTACATTAAGGACGGTCAACAATTTAGGAAATCTCTATCGTGGTCAAGGCAAGCTGACGGAGGCCGAGTCGATATATCAGCGAGCTTTGGCTGGCTATGAAAAAGCCCTTGGACGAGATCACACATCTACATTAAGGACGGTCAACAATTTAGGGGCTCTTTATGATGATCAAGGCAAGCTGACGGAGGCCGAGTCGATGTATCAGCGAGCTTTGACTGGCTATGAAAAAGCCCTTGGACGAGATCACACATCTACATTAGACACGGTCAACAATTTAGGAACTCTTTATTGTGATCAAGGCAAGCTGACGGAGGCCGAGTCGATGTATCAGCGAGCTTTGACTGGCTATGAAAAAGCCCTTGGACGAGATCACGCATCTACATTAGAAACGGTCAACAATTTAGGGGTTCTTTATCGTGATCAAGGCAAGCTGACGGAGGCTGAGTCGATGTATCAGCGAGCTTTGACTGGCTATGAAAAAGCCCTTGGACGAGATCACACATCTACATTAGACACGGTCAACAATTTAGGAAATCTTTATCGTGATCAAGGCAAGCTGACGGAGGCTGAGTCGATGTATCAGCGAGCTTTGACTGGCTTTGAAAAAGCCCTTGGACGAGATCACACATCTACATTAGACACGGTTCACAATTTAGGGAATCTTTATGGTGATCAAGGCAAGCTGACGGAGGCTGAGTCGATGTATCAGCGAGCTTTGACTGGCTTTGAAAAAGCCCTTGGACGAGATCACACATCTACATTAAGGACGGTCAATAATTTAGGAACTCTTTTTCGTGATCAAGGCAAGCTGACGGAGGCTGAGTCGATGTATCAGCGAGCTTTGGCTGGCTATAGCAGAAATCCTCCGCCGAATGTCAAGTCACAGCTTCGCGTGTTCTACAATATGGGTTTGTTATCTCGAGAGTTGCAAAACTTCGAGAGAGCAAAAGGGTTCTTCGGCCAAGCTTATGAGGGCTATGAAAAGCTTCTGGGGTCTCAAGATGCTGATACGGTTGACGCTTTGGACCAGTTCAATATAGAGATTGAGCGAACCTCGCAAGGAGCTGAGACCTCAGATGGGCGGGGGGATTCTGTGGGAACAGAATGATCTTCTTCACTTGGCCGTGGCGACGGAGGGGTTAGATGGCTCTCATGCACACGAGAGGGATCATGGACATCCTTGAAGGAGCTTCGAGTAGGGGACATGTGGGAAGAGTGAGGAGGCCAAACATTGGTTAGACTAGGACTGCAATAGGTGCTCAGCTATCTGTATCCCGCGGTGCTCAATCTTGATGCCAAGGGAGTTCGAATTGCCTGGCCTGAAGCAGCTAGCTATTCCGCAAAACGCAAACACGGAAGCAGCTAGCCACTGATGAGAGATGAATTGGCGTCGCATTAATTATAAACATCACCACGTGATTCTCACATTACCACGTCCTACTCCTTCCCACCATCCGTCCCTCCTCCCCAAACCCCCATCAGTAAGCATTGCCGTTCAACACCCCCACCCTCACATCATCCAAATAAATCAAATGCAACCCCCCCTGACTGCACCCAAACACAAACCCCAACACCCCACTCGCCCCAACCGGCGCCTGGAACTTCCACCCCGTCGGCGCCCACCCGCCAACCTGCCCCTTCGCCACCGTCATCGGAATGCTCACACTTCTTCCTGAAGCCAAAGTGTTCGGATAAGTGGCGTTGAGACTGCACGTGCCGCCGCCCATGTTGGCAAATGCGTAGTCGATGTTGACGGTATAGTTTGTCCCGGGGCAGATGGTGAGAGGTTGGGAGAGGGTGAGGGAGGTGGCTGTTGTGGAGCCCGAGGGGAGAAGGGAGGCGTAGAAGGCGGAGGTGTCGGATGCTGATGCGCTGGTGGTTTTTAGCGTGCTACCGGGGGATTGGAGGCCGTATGTTGTGGCGCCGAGGATGTTGGAGATAGACCAGGAGGGAAGGTTGGCTTTGAAAGTGGGGCACGCTAGGGCGGAGGTGGAGCAGATTGAGGATGCGGCTGTGGATGATGGCAATGTGGAGGATGAGGAGGTTGCAGTGGAAGATTTTGTGGTAAGAGATTGTGATGTGGAGGGTTTTACTGTTGAAGAAGAGATCGTTGTGGATGATACTACTGTCGATGATGCCGCTGTGGATAATGATGCTTTTATCGCTGAAGACGCAGTTGTAGACGATGCCACTATAGATGCCGCTACCGTCGATGCTGTTGTTGTGGTCGAAGGCACGGTTGTGGAAGATACTGCTGTGGAGGATGCTATTGTGGAGGATGCTGTCGTAGAGTATGCTGCTGTCGATGATACGGCAGCGGATGATGCTACCGCTGACGGTGCTATCGACGATGGTGCTACCGACAGCGATGCTACCGACGATGATGCTATTGAAGATGATGCCACAACGGCCGATATTGCTGTGGAGGATGCTGCGGAGGATGCTGCAGAAGATGCTGCGGAAGACGATGCGTTTGATGACCCCAATGAGTTAGGTTGATCGCTATGGTTGAAATCTCATTAGTACTCGATATGTCAGACAGACATCAGACAATACAAATTTACCAACAGTGGAATTTATGACAATATTTATCCAAATAGCACGAAGAGAAACGCACGCAGCATAGCCGAGAAATTCAAATGACAAGCCGTGCTTCCAGACCATCTGAACCAAAACAGAAATTGAAAGAAATCAGTCATCTTACACGAGCGAGTAACTGTAAGACCGTGACACAGTATACCGATCATCTCCGCGGTACTGTCCATAGTTCGTCCCATAAGACGCATCCCATGTCTCATTGTACATCGAGCAATACAGCCCCTGCGGAATGCCATCCTCGGAGAGGACATACGCATTGAAGAAAATCTGTTTGCCATTAGCCTCAAGAAAGTTCAAACAAGTGAAAGCACTTACGCAGGCCATATAACTGCCATCCGCGGCTGGATTCTCGCTGTCGTACGTTGTTTGCACATTACACGCATCGGCGCATGTCTGGGGGTCATAGCCTTGGCTCTGGCTGAAGGGGAAGTATTGGTAGCCCATGTAGCTACCAGAAGAGGGCGGAGCGTTGATTGCACCGCCTAGTTCAGTTGGACCGTTGTAGCCACTACAAGCTGGAGGAGGGGCGTCTTTGTTGTAGGCTTGAGGGCAAAGTCAGCCGGTGCAATTGTGGAGGCGAACACTGAATGGTGTAGGGAGATCGAAAACCACATACCATTAGAGCCAGCGATAACGACTTGGAATGAATCTTGATATTGCCCAAAATTCGTTGCTTCGTCCACCGATAGGGGCGCGCCCCAGAGCGTACATTTGTAGTTAGTCGTGCTCGGTGGGTTTGGGCAATTTTCGGCGCTAGCGTTCAAACTCGGGTCTCGTTCAATATACATATTGAAGGCTTGGCAGCCAGATGCTTGATCGCATTGCGAAGCGCATCCGAGGGAGTCGTAGCTGGTGAGGGTGTAGAGTCCCATGTAATCCGAAGCAGTCAAGGAAGCGTTCGAGTTAGTGAAAACAACCTCGTAACCGTCTGGGGTTGGTGCGGCTGTTGCCATTGCCTGGAAAGATTCAGTCTTGCTGGCTACGAGGAGATGGGGCTGGACGTACTGCAAACGTTGGAAATGATTCGAACGCGTCTACAGTGTCTGGGGAGGGCACAGGACCGGAACCTGTAGGGTAAGGCGAACAATCGCCATCTCGCTTTTCCACTGTCAAGTCTCGCTTTGAAGATGATATGATGCTGGTTAGAGGGTTTATGGGCGCTGCAGGGACCGATGCTACAACGTCCGTGACAATGTCAATAGGCGCCGTCACGCGGACTGAGTCGGGATATTCTCCGATGGCAACGAGGTCAATCAATTGCGGTGAGGGAAGCGCAAAGGTAAGAGCCGTAAGAGCGGCGAGAACGAAAGGAGTGTACATAATGACAGTGGTTGGAAATGTCCAAGAAGGTTAACGAGTGAAATGATAGAACACGGCAAAAGAAGCTACCCAGTCTGCCTTTGCACCAGAGTCTGGAGAAATGTCGAGGAAGAGACGCTTCTATAGCATTGTCTACCTCTGGTAGCATTTTGTACTCGCTGGTCTACCGAGTCTATTGGCCAGCCACAATTCCTAACCTGAACAACGCGATCGAAAATTGTACTTGGAGAAAAGTTCAAAGTTCTTAGCGAGGACTTCCCATTATTACCAGGCACGTTAAAGCCATTGGCCAGCCAGATTTCCGGTAAAACCTGATGACAAGAAGGGAAAGCACGTGCTGGCCAGCTAGCTGCATCCTGCAAGGCACATGAAAAGTAAACAGGCTAAAATCCATCTGCGCGCAAGAAACGGCAATACTTTCCTTGTGGTCTGACATAGTGTATGTTAATGCAATACAACTGGAGGCGTATTCTCTGGCCAAACCTGGATAGACGTTGACTAATAATATATTGAAGCTCAACTTTCTTGAGGCGACCCCTTTGACGTGCATGACTAGCGTGGCTTATTCAGGTTAGCCGAGATCATTTTGGGAAGGCGAATGCGGGGACGCCAAGCTAGTGCATCCATAAAGGGGAAATTTGAAAATACTGGATTTTTAGACGGTGAAGTGACCGGGTCGCTGGGAATCGAAGCTAGGAACACGATGTATGGAATATGGATCTCCGGAATCGATCAACTTTAAAACCGATCTGGCAATCATTGATCTGAACGATGATGCCAAGCGTTCAGGACCTTGCCTTCCCCTTTAGCGTCCGTCAAAACTCTTCAATGGCGTCATGAAAGACTTCAGGGAACAGTCCTCTATAGGAGGGGTATGTCGTAATGAGCTTGCGAATGATTGGCCCCGGAGCGAGGTACGAGTGTAGGGCTGGCTATAGACACCCCTAAGAAAGTCTGAATTACTGAGACTATAACAGTCCATCGTCTTCTTGTGATCCACTCCTCGCTGAAACGGTATCAAGCAGCGTTGCGAAGGCATCTTTCACAGAATCTGGAGCGCTCTGTTCCGATCGCTCCTCGAAATACTCTCGAGCAGTCTTGTCTAGGGAGTCCTGCGCTTCCGGATCAACTCTAATCAGCCTAGCTTGACTGAGGATATCCATTGTCATACTATCTCCATAATTGCTGCTAGGTGAAGGGTGTTCCGCTCTTTTTCCGCCTTGAGAGTACAGTCCGCATCATGCGAAAGCAGTTGTTGATGATGTCATGTTGATTGCCAGTCACGGCAAATTGCAGCGCCGTCAAACCTGATCTATTAGCGGCAAGTTTGGGGTTTGCGCCGAGCCTGAGAAGCGTCTCCGAGGATTTAGGTTGATGGTCATAAGTGGAGCATATGAGCGGGGTATCGTCTGCGTCTGAGGCATTCGGGTCCCCGCGTGCACCATCGTTTCTTTCTTGTCGTGACGGCCATTCCTGGAGACGAAGTGGAGGTTTGTAGCGCCCACTTCCGTCTTTGACATAATATCCGCATCGTGGTCAAATAACAGTCTGAGACTTGGGAGGCTTCTGGCGGAATGCATTGGACTGAAGCCTCGGTTGTCGGATTTGTTGGCGTCTGCGCCATGTTCAACGAGAAGCTTCAACGAGTCGATGTCGTCTCTCGTGGCTATCCATGTTAAAAGCAGTGCGACCTTCGTTGTCCTGGACATTGAGCTCTGCGGTAGAACAGTCAAGGAGGGGTTCCAAAGGGACAGAGATGAGGCCGAGGACAGCTTTATGCAACGGGTTGAGTTGCAAGGTGCAAATGTAATCGATTGCGACCAAAGGAGACAGCAAAATCGCTGGCTTTATCAGGTGCAACCTCATTTGAAAGGATACGTTCCAAGGCAACAAACACTGAAGACCTGAAAAAAGTACATTAGTCGACGTACACTACTGGCAAGCTTCGACCGAACATCAAATAGAGTTGCCTTCTTAACCCACAGCTCACATTTGGACTGGACAAGAAGCCAGGCGTATGGGGGAGGTTTCCAGGTAACAACAGCCTGCTTTCAGGCTCTTCCTACATAAATCGGGCGGCTGTCAAGGACGACAATCTCTTAAATGAGAGCTTCTTATCAAATTCTATCGTCGACGTCGAGTGTGCAAGCCAAAGCAATTCCTGTTTGGAGCTTCGGGATACGTAGCCCCAAATTTTAGTGTACGGGCGCAAGCGAGCTGCATGCAGGGACAGATGGGCGAGCGGTGGTACGCTAGCAAGTTTACAACTGATGTATAAGTTCGTTTGGTAACTTATCCTCAGTGATCACCTTTTGGTTTAGTCGTAACGGTTAGCAAAACCGTCCCTTCTCTGGGACGCGGCACGCCTTGGCAGGCGAGGCAGGGTCTTGAAAATCGTTTAGTTCTACCTGAGGCCTGCTACGGCCACCCTCCCATCCCTCTCGTCAACCCCCCGGCTTCATGATTGCTTCAAAATTTCCAGCTGACGGCGATATGATCTCACGTGCCAAAAGAGGTCTTAATTACTTGCAAAAGACGGAACAAGGTAAATGGTAGAGACGGACCAAGATGGATGGAGACACCTTTTAAGATGAGACCATGAAAGGTGTTGTGGGAGCCAACGAATTCTTGTGCTCTCGGCTTACCCTGAACTGAAAAAAACATAGGAGACTGGTGCAGCGAATGGAGCCTTATCTGGGACCAAAAGGCTCTGAAAAGCGTTGATGCGAAGTACCAGTCGTGCACCACTGCTATCGCAGGACCTAGCAGGATACAGGAGAGACCCCAAGGTACATGGAAGGATTACGGGTACGAGGTTTGAATTGAAGAGCTCGGGATCTCCTCGCAACCATTGCTGGCGGTGAGAACAAAACCTCTTCTTTGAAGTGCAGAGTGGTCGGGCATAGAATGACTTCTCGAGCGAAAATCAACAATTGATCTCAGCATTCACTTGGAAACCGCCTAAGTCAGCATCTTTTCATCTTCACATATACGCTTATTTGGTACCTTCATCCATTTACGGGAATATGATCTCAGCCAAACTATGACGGAGAACTTCGAGTGAAATCTTCGCGATTCTCAGGACTTCCGACAAATACTATTCTTTGAGCTTCCAATTATGACCCTTGCACCCACTCAGCGTCACGATTGATTGATACCAACTACATGCCACCTTACAGAAATATTAATCTCCTGATGTTCTCCTCACAGTACAATTGCTTCCGTCCAACATTGCTCTGCCAAGGAATGGACTACGCGGCCACACTCCTCGGAAGAACCCCTCACAATCCACGTCAAATACCAAGCTTCAACTTACCCTCGCAACAGTTGAACGACGTAGTCGCTGTTCTATCCGATCCATTCTTCTTCATCTCCGACGCCCAGCACGAGCTTAGCAAGCGTAAACTGGAGGTATCTGGCTGCAAAGACGACCTCCTGTGGAGGCTGTTTGAGGCTCTAAAGGCTGAACACGCGGGGGGCTGGACATTGGGCTATCTCCTAACCACCAGGATCCTCCCTTTCCATGACAAGGGCCTTGATCCGCAGAGCTTATCTGGCCATCATGTTGAGGGGTACAAGGCGGATGGAGATGGCATCATGATTCTGGAGCTTTCTGATGGCGAGGATGTGACTATCCGTTCGAATACATCAAGCGACGATTGCGCGAAGATCAAGATGGACCACGACCTCTTCTGGGCTCTCCATACCCTAGACGGCATGAAGGCAGTGCCCTGTAACCTCGCAAAGAAGCCACTACTGATCACCGAAGCCGTGATGGGTGTGCGCAAAGATCGGTGGGGAAAGGAGGCAGGAACAGTCTTTGGCCTCAAGCTCGAGGGCATGAGAGCCATATCGTTCTTTTTTCTTGCGCGTGAAGCACCCATCTGTGAAGACCGAATCTGTGGAGATGTTTGGCTGGAGGACAACGTTGTTCTGCGCGAGGATGTCAGAAAGCTACATGGAGGCAATGAGATGGTGGTTGGAAAAGTGAGAGAGGGTTGGGTGACTGAGGACAAGAGTACAGGGCTGGAAGAGGATATGAGATGGTTGCATGGACGTAGAGATGGTGCTTCGGATTGACTGGAAGTGCCCCTTGGTAGTGATGTGTTCCTTAGAAAACGTTGATGATGAATTGACGAAATTTGGCTCTCATCATAGGACAGTGCACCAGCCAGCCATTCACTTTGCCCTTCAGATGACATAAAAATCATACGAAGATGGTCAGCAGCATGAGAGTCGCAGCCCAAATTGCAACCTCCTCGAGACCATCACATCGCCATACAAAGTTGGACTCGACAATCTAGTGCCTTCCTTTGCAACTGCGCGTCAAATTTAGCCCTTCGCCGCCTGCTTCTCTGTTACGTCTAGCCCAAAATTACCCATCTCTAGGTGCTAATCTTTATTCTCACGTGTCCACTCTCCACAATTTGAGGTTTCCGATCTTGATCCCTATGTCTACGCAGTAAGAGCAGCATCACCTCCTCCTATCAGCGAATCAAACCGCCCTCAGAAGCACAATCGGCAGTCCAGTAGTGTTTAATCGCGCCATTCCACCCCAATAGCCCTCTGCTTCCGTAAGAACAATTTCTTAGCTACTAAGGCTACGATTTCGTATTGGCGTGTTTGCAATCAAGCCGATTCTGCAGCGGCCACTCTGTCAAACGAGGCTGTGTGCGCGATCGCGGCCCAGAACCCATTGCTGTTGAACCATGGCGTCTTCTCGGACTAGGAGTTATTCGACGGCCTCGTAAGAGTCGTCTACAACTATTATCAGGTAGTGAGTAGAAGAGAGACAGGTTATATCCATCAAGTATTTTGAGGCATTGAGAGCTGAGGAGATATTGGGGATTATTCGGAGGTGTCAATGGGACACTAAGGTGACGTTCGAGGTTTGTAACAGATATTCTTGTAGTCTCCATGTCTCCCTAGGATTTGTGCGTGAGAGGACACTGTGTTCTGAAAGTTGTACGCAGAACATCACTAGGAGGCAATTGAGTGTGGGGATCCGCAATAGCAAGTATCCTTGATTATGGAATATCTTCATAGTGGGAAACCATACAGTGTGCCCCTCGACGATCATCTCCGGGTTCCTCCTTGGTTTCTCGAACTGTATGTGCTCTACGCCTGATGCATCACAGCTTTCGGTGTTGTCATAATCCCAATATGTTTTTCAAGTGCTGACTCACTTGCGGTTGGTAAAAGTATTCATACCCGTGCGACTGAGGTTCGAGTCACCTAGGAATCGGATAACAATGTACACAGGGCTAGTCAACCAATTAGATCGCTCATGTCAGGTCTAGCGTGTCCAGTGAAAGGACTGCGAGAATCTGATTGGCTCGTGATTCAAACCTGCCCGCATGAGCATGAATCGTGGATTGACCATAGGAATAATCCCGTGCAGCGGGAAGCTGCATAAGTTGCCGAATCACATAGCAAGCTCCCTCCTCATCACGAGTCTTACCCCCACTTCACATTCTTCTCATCAATATTTTTGTTTTAAAAATAGAGGAAAAAGACAACCATTTCACTTAGCATCCTTTGAAAATCGAAGAACTATCGTGAGAAAACATGCTAAAGATGCGTTCATCAACCAAAGCTCTCTCTATTTTGGTCCCCATGGTGCGCTGACTGCGGGGAAAGCCTTGTCTTAGCTGACATCAGTATAGCTCCTAGTCGGACTTGTTGTCACTGGCGGGTTCGTGTAAACCCCAATTCTACATTTCACGTCATGTATGTTAAGTGTATGGTGCAGCATCGTCCTGTACAGGATCCGAGCGTTCTCGCTGCCTATTTCCACAGTCACCGCCACAGCAACAATCATCCTACCAGTGATCACCGGCGTCACTCTACGCGGTGCTCAACGGCTGAGTATCCGTGCAAGTGGCTCCGATGCACGTGCCAAGATGTCCTTCTCCTGGTCTGCTATTACTGTCTTCGTCCTGCTCATCATCTACGAGACTGCAATTGCTACGCTAGCTCTCACTCATATGGCTCCGGCAAGCGATGTGCTTTGCGGCCTTGAGCATCGGTGGGGCTCGTTGTTCTCGAACAAGAACGCAGATGTAATCCGAAGAATCCAAGAGCATTTCCAGTGCTGTGGTTTCCGTAACGTCCAGGACAGAGCATGGCCATTTCCGGATAGAAGACATACCGCCAGAGCTTGTGTCGAAGCTTTTGATAGGAGCAACAGTTGCCTTGGTGGCTGGAGACAGATGGAACAAGTCACTGGTGGATTGATTCTGTTGATTGCTCTTGTGACCTTTCTGCTCAAGGTCAGACCTGCGTCTCCTTGACCAATAACAAATAGCTTACCGCGATTGCTAGCTGCTAATGCTCGTGCTTTACCGAACACACAACCCCTTCCTTACATCCACGCGTACCTCCGCAGAAGACGACGGCAACGGCCCGAGCCTTGGTGAGGAAGACGGGGACAACATTCGAGGAAGAATAGAAGATGCATATCATGACGAGCCTCCGCCGGAGATTGAAGCACAACTGTCTAGCTCTCAGCTAGAGGACAGAGGCAGCAACGGATCTGACGGTCGTGGCCTGGTAGTGCAGCCATCAAGGCTTCACAACGAGGCAAACGAGTGGAGAGAGGGTTGAGGTGAGATCATACGCTTGGCCAGGGATGTAGATTGATGGCCAGGGTGTAGACAGCGCCGTCCCCACAGAGAGTTGCTCTTTCCCAAGTAAAACCCACGGTTGAGAAGCAATACCCTTTAGCTATCAACAATCACAAGCACAAACAGCGTTATCAAGATAGAAAACAGCAGGAGGATTAGAACTTGATGATGCCAGCCTCCCGATAGCGCCTTTCCTTGCGTGAGGAGTCTTTGCTGCCTGAAATACCTGGCGCAGCCTAGTAGAACAACCATGGCCCCTCCGCAGGACATGACCGCGCCAAGGATTTTGCCTTTTGTAGGGTCGAGGTCCTTCAGGACGAATAACTGTGTAATAACTACGCCAAACGAGATAAGAGTGACAGATGTCCTGAACCAGCCAAGGAACGTCCTTTCGAGAGCGAGATAGTCGCGGGGGTCGCCTCCTGGCGCCCCATGCTCAAGGTTCAAGCGGACGTTGTGAGACCACCAATACTGCAGTCGCTTGAGATGGCTTGTACTGATATCATCTGTGGGGCTTTCCGTGGCATTTGGAGCTCTCTCTGGTGAGGCGTCCACTTCAACCTGGCCTGTGACGTGTTCCTCTAGCTCGATTGTAGCCTCTAGACGGTGAATCGCTGAGCTGTTTTGTGCATTGTCATTGCCTGGGCTCTGCTCATTTGGCTTCGGTCGAAAGGGATTGCGGGTCCACCCTGCCATTGCTACTCCTCAATTTTGTCGAGAAATAAGCTCCCTCGGCCCCACTTTTTTAGTGCACGGGCTTGACATGGTGACAGGTCACGAGACTCCGAGTACTGACCGCAAGGCTGATGTACGACACTAAGAATACATTTCTATCTATAGCCAAGGTACCTTAGTAGTGATAGGACGGCCACCAGAACGAGTCTATAATAGTGTGTATCGAGGACTCTATTGCTAAAAGGGAGACTAGGCCTAATTAGGCAACTGGTCGTGTGTGCCGCCCTTCGGCCCATGCAGCCGACACCCTCGGAGCCTCGTAACAAGTAGCGTAGAAATGGTGCTCACAAGACACAAATGGAATCGTCTGGTAGAGATCAAAACACACGGATGGGTAACTTTGATCCGCCGCTTTCTCTCTTTGAGACCATCCTGCGCATTGACATCTTCATCTCCCACTATGCGTAGCTTAGATCAATACATTCGCAATTACATACATGCTGGGCACTGGCTATCATAAGACCGCGAGACGCCTTTGCTCCTGCCCTGTCTCATATATTAGTTGCTGACTTTTGCTTGTATGTAGTCTGAGCTTGCAACACTTCTTCTGGAAAGATCAAGTCGAATACGTTCTGCACCCAAACATTCCAAACTCAAACCCGGAAGTGAAGGTCGCTGATAACCGGGATCGGGACCGGCACCGGGTCTGGCCTTCCGCCTGCCCCAGTTTCCAGGAAAATGATACCGCTGTCGGCATAGAAGAATTTGGCTGCCCGAGATGGCTCGGACTTTTCCATCTTCTCGATGGCATTGACACCAACCTCTGAGAGAGGCCACACAAAGAGCGGCTCTAGGGCAATGTCGATTTTATGGTTTCGATGCGTTTTGCGAGCTCTCCAAGAACCTCGTTAAGAAATATGACACATGCTGATAAGAGAAGATGACAACCGCTTGATTCACTCGTTAGCTTGGGTAGCCTTATTTGCTGCTCAATTTGCGGGTACGTTCTTGAATCATAGGCCATCTCTCTGGGCTTTTCGAGGCACCTGATGCTAGAAACTAGATCACGAGTACCCTCTCTTCCTCTCTGCAACGCTTTTCCTAATCGGGATTCGGGACCTTCGACGGTGGTACTATCTCGAGAAAATCTTTTGGCTAATTTCTCGGCTTTTGAATGGATTTCTGTATGCGGCATCTTATGTCGATCTCATGTTGTTGGATGCTTTTCCGTCCAACTGAGATCTCTGTGGTCATGAATGTAAGTCGACTAGCGCTTCTGTTGCTTTCTTTTTCCCACAGTGGCTGGGAGCGGTTGGAGTTGGCTGGATATTGGGCATGGCTGCGTTTTGTTGAATGGTTGCTTTGATGCATGCTCATGCCCGTGCTGGGTTAGAAAAGACAGGTTCGGCGTGGAAGGGAAAGAGATCGGTGATCGGAAGTCGGGACATTGGGCTAGCTTATAGAGAAAGCACCAAGGGCTTGAAGGGCCCCCACGCATAATCACGGATGGACTCTTCCTATTCTGGTGGTTCAATGTTGTCCGTGGGTAGAAGGGCTGATTGATGAGTGCCCGGGGGCGCGCCAAAATCCATGCTATTTCATAGTCCGCCTCACACATGATTGGTAGCGGAGTTGTCGAAGCCTACTTTTAGGCTTGCCCCAAGTCCCGCCACGGGCTCCTTTCCATTATCGTTTTGGAGCCCAATGGTGATAGTGTTCTATAGAGGCCTAGACCTAATATTGTATGAATCGTCCAGATTGAAGGCTTTATGCAGCACGAAAATGATGATGCATGGAGACACTCATTTCGGATGGTCAGAGCGCCACCACAAGGAGAGGGAGATTTGCAGCCCGAGAATTACATAACGATGTGTCGTACACTTGAATGGTTGATCAAAGAATTGTAGTAGGAGCTGAAGAGAAAATGTTGTATAATAATAGAGATAAGTCTATGGGTCACCTTTGATTGATACTGTCGAGGTAGAGTAGGAAACTGCAGAAGAACCCTGACTCTGAATCTGCGTTCCAACTTCCAGGCAATTTGTAGCGGATCCCGAGTGACAAGAGGCCGAGGAGCCTCACTATTCTTGGCGATCTTGGCGATCTTGGCTCTTGGCAAGAGATCCCGGCAGTTTGTCAATTCCCCGAACCGGCGAATTGCTCGGGAGCTCGCATGAGGGTCACGCCCCAAAAATCCAAACACCAATACCTCCCAACCATCACCTCTCCAGCATCCCCACATCAGAGCTGCTTCACCACTTTTCCATTATCCCCCAAGTAAAGCTTCAAATCCAAAGTCCAACAAACAGAATGACTACACCGGCGCGCAGACGCCTCATGCGGGATTTTAAAGTACTGTGCCCCCAACAAGTCTTCTGCTCCTACATATTGCAAGCTATGCTTATCCTCCAAAGCGACAAATGGGGCCTGGATGTGTGCTTGAGCTAACAATCCTCTGACATAGCGGATGCAAACAGATCCACCAGCTGGTGTCTCAGCGTCTCCGATCGCGGACAATGTCATGACCTGGTACGCATCCCTACTCGTCCACACAGCGTGTGGCCAAATGGGCTAACGGACATGAATAAAGGAATGCGGTCATTATAGGACCTGCAGATACACCTTTCGAAGACGGAACCTTCCGTCTAGTCATGCACTTTGAAGAGCAGTATCCGAACAAACCGCCAGGAGTCAAGTTCATCAGCCAAATGTTTCACCCAAATGTCTACGGTACGGGGGAGTTGTGCTTGGACATCTTGCAGAACAGGTGGAGTCCTACGTATGATGTAGCCGCGATTTTGACAAGTATTCAAAGGTATACGGAGGTCTTGCAAGTATGGTACAGAGGCTGACCACTCACGTCTAGTCTACTCAACGACCCCAATACTTCATCTCCTGCCAACGTCGAAGCATCAAACCTCTACAAAGACAACCGCCGCGAGTACACGAAGAGGGTCCGGGAAACAGTGGAGAAGAGCTGGGACGACTAGGAAGGCTGATCACAAGCTTGGTTCATACTCGAGCATGCTCTTATGAGAGCGGGCGCACAGGTGTATCTTGATTTGGGGACATTCGGGGGGCGTGGGCAAAAGAGCTTTGTCTATATGGGCATCCCAATCTCATGATGGAGCGTGGAGTTTGGGTGCAGAGGCGTTGGCGGTCCTTCAAATGCTGGACGCTCGGTACAAGCTGTGAATCATAGGAGGCATTAGAAATCAACAGGGTTCTTCTGTCTTTAGCAAGGATGCACGAACGGGTTCTTTGCATACCGCATGCGGCCTACCGCAATTGCGCATAGAATATATCCCGAAACTTCGGTTCGAGTATAGTAAACATAAACCATTCAGATGCTCTGCAATGCTCTCTATTCATACACATGTGATCCCGTTATCAATCTAGGTGTGTAGAAGTGAAGCTAAGTGTTGATATCATGATCGCTCCCTCCTGCTCCTAAATGACCCTAGTGGATGTTTATCAGCGCGTCACCCCGAAAACGGCATCCCTGCATCAAAATGCCCCATTCTGCCTCAAGAAATCAACGCCATCGCTTGCTTTGCCCTCTGTAAAAGCCTGTGTTGTACCACTCGCCAACAGGCTCTTGAGTAGCATAGGGACCTCGGCGGACTTGACAAAACCCTTCGCAATGGCGTAAGTGCGGTGGAAGTCCCCGGAGACGCAGCCCCTACTTACACGGACATTCCAGGAGCGCGGCGAATGCAGGAAACACAATAAAAGGTACAGGCCTACTGTCAGACTATTGGTCGGCCGATCCAAGAGCTGATTATCTCTGTGCAGTGGTTGCTCGATTTCGTCCCCCGAACAAGGCAGAGTTAGCAAGTGGAGGAGATCAAATAGTAGATTTCGACACAGAGGACACATGCAGCATCAATGTACGCAAGGCACTAGTCCTCTGTATTCAGACCTACCTCGACTTTCTAGAGACGGAATAACGGAAATAGTATACCATGGCTAACAACATCCCTAGTCTAACGAAGCAGCCGGCGCATTTACTTTCGACCGGGTCTTCGACACAAACTCCCGGCAAACAGATGTTTTCGACTTCTCCATCCGCTCTACTGTCGACGACATACTCAACGGCTACAATGGCACAGTCTTTGCCTATGGGCAAACTGGGGCGGGGAAATCCTACACGATGATGGGCGCTGATATAGACGATGAGGAACAAAGAGGTATCATACCCCGGATAGTGGAGCAGATGTTCACTAGTATATTACGAAGCCCTGGAAACATCGAGTACACCGTTCGGGTGAGCTATATGGAGATCTATATGGAGAAAATCCGGGATCTGTTGGCACCTCAGAATGACAATTTACCGATACACGAGGAGAAGAGCAGGGGAGTCTATGTCAAAGGTCTGTTGGAAATATATGTCTCCAGCGTCCAGGAAGTCTATGAGGTCATGAGAAGAGGAGGTGCTGCCAGGGCTACGGCTGCGACGAATATGAACCAGGAGTCTTCACGGTCACATTCGATCTTTGTCATCACCATCACTCAGAAGAACGTCGAGACAGGCTCAGCTAAAAGCGGGCAACTCTTCCTTGTCGATCTTGCTGGTAGCGAAAAAGTCGGGAAGACGGGTGCCAGTGGACAAACACTTGAAGAAGCTAAGAAAATAAACAAGAGCTTGAGCGCGCTGGGAATGGTGATCAACTCGCTCACAGACGGCAAATCGACACACATACCATATCGAGACTCGAAGCTCACTCGGATTCTGCAAGAATCACTCGGTGGTAACTCCAGGACTACCTTAATCATCAACTGCTCGCCAAGCAGCTACAACGACCAAGAGACCTTGAGTACACTGAGGTTTGGTGTCAGGGCGAAGGCTATTAAGAACAAGGCCAAGATCAATGCTGAGCTCAGTCCACTGGAAATGAAGCAATTACTGAAGAAAGCCCAGAACCAAGTCACGACGTACGAGGTCTACGTCTCAAGCTTAGAAGGAGAGATCCAATCATGGCGCAGTGGAGAGACTGTACCCAAGGAGAAATGGGCTCCTCCATTAGCTGCTGGTGGAGTAGCAGGTACTCGAGCAGACTCGCGTCCTGGCAGACCAGGCACACCCTCCAGATTACAAGAAGTTGGCCGGTCAGAGACACCCAGCCGATCGGAATCAAGGGCTGGAGATCGAGCTTCTACTCCTAGCATTGTACTTGAGAAAGATGAACGAGAGGAGTTTTTGCGGCGAGAAAACGAGCTGCAGGACCAGGTGGCCGAGAAAGAGTCCCAAATATCTACGGCAGAACGGGCTTTTCAAGAGGCAAGGGAAGAGCTTCGAATTCTGAAGGAGAGCAGCTCTCGAACAGGCAGAAATAATGACAAGCTTGGCAGCGAGATCAACGAGTTGAAGATGCAGCTTGAGAGAGTATCGTTCGAGAGTAAAGAGGCCGCCATTACCATGGACGGCTTGAAGGAGGCCAATTCTGAGCTTACCACCGAACTGGATGATGTCAAGCAACAGCTGCTTGACGTAAAAATGAGCGCCAAGGAGACGAATGCTGGTATTGACGAAAAGGGGAAGAAAAAAGCGGAACGAATGGCGCAGATGATGGCTGGCTTCGAGATGGGAGATGATTCTTTTTCGGACAACGAAAGCAAGATCCGAAGATGCATTGAGCAGGTCAATTCCCTGCATGAGACCAGTACTGCGGGAGAGGTGATCGCGCCTGACGCGCTGCAGGAATTGAGGATTATGTTGATCGAAGCGCAAGGCATCGTACGGCAAGCGGATGTGAGCTCGAACGCTACAACCGAGCTAGGTGACGATCGAGACCGAAGAAGAGACCTTGTTGAGCGATTAGCGACTGTCGAGCAGGAGTATGAAGAGTTGATGGAGCGTAACCTCTCTGACGCAGACATCGACGAGGTCAAAAGCAGGTTGTCAGAACTCTACACGAGCAGGAGGGAAACACAAGCCCAAATGATCAAAGACATGCGAGAAGACCTAGCGCGAAAGGATGAGGAGAATCATCGTCTGAAAATGAGCGTCGAAGAATCTCAGCGTGCTCCCAGGGCCAATGGGGCAATTCAACCAACAGCTACTAGCAGGACGGTTCAACAGCAGATCGCCGACTTCGACGTCATGAAGAAGTCATTGATGCGGGATCTTCAAAATCGCTGTGAACGTGTGGTGGAGCTCGAGATATCCCTAGACGAGACCCGCGAGCAGTACAACCATGTGCTAAGATCTTCCAATAACCGGGCACAGCAGAAGAAGATGGCCTTCTTGGAGCGAAATCTAGAGCAGCTAACACATGTGCAAAGACAACTTGTGGAGCAGAATGGAAGTCTCAAGAAAGAAGTCGCAATTGCGGAGAGGAAGCTGACGGCAAGAAACGAACGAATCATGAGTTTAGAGGCGCTGCTGCAGGATAGTCAAGAGAAGTTGACCGCAGCGAACCACAGGTACGTACCACACGGTAACTGCACAGAGCAAGCAGCTGACCGCCTCTTCTCTAGATTCGAAGCACAACTCACAGCAGTCAAAGAGCGCCTCGAAGCCGCGAAGCACGGCTCTACGCGTAACATGTCATCGGGATCAAATAACCCTATCGGTTTTAACCTTGGAGGAGCAGGGTCGCGGATAGCAAAACCATTACGAGGAGGAGGCGCGAATGAGCAGATGAACGGCGCAGGTCCTAATCTTCCTGTGTTGAGTGGACTGCAAGCGCAAGAAGCAAACGGTAGTCCAGGCGGGAAGAGGAGCAGTTGGTTCTTTGATCGACGTTAATAGATGATGAGCGAAGGGCGATACCACGTGGGTCTTGGGCGATACAGATACTTGGGTATGAGCATATTTTGTTAGGCCTGCTTGTGATTTTACGTTTGATTTACCGTTATACCCCTGCATCGAGAGGGAATGGAGTCTTGGGCGCAGACAGAAACTTGTTTCGGCGTCCCAAATCGCCCGACGCTACCTTGCTCATCTGACCGCGCGTCAGCAGCGCGTTCGATCTTTCCTTGGCGTGCCGATCTTAATGATTGTTGATTGTCATTTCCCTCCGACTCCCGCTTTCCAACCAACAACATGGATGAGCAGATAGTCGTTGACTGGCGCCACCAGCACACACTTATAGATCCTTCAATGGAATGTCCTGTCTTATTATTTTCAATCCGTGCATTTACCGTGATAGCGAACACGACTCCAGCCCACCAACTTATAACTCCTATCCACCACAGATCCCCACTGCCAAGAATGCATTCTTCCTCACCTCACATGCACCTGCTCCTCTCATACCACTCGGGTCTTAGTTCTTGAATCACGCATCGATTCCATACATGGACTCAGCTACCGTTATGCCCAAACAAACAAGAAACAAATCGAAGCAGCCTAACAATATACATTACTTTCACCAGCTGCGATTCAGGCCAGTGTTGGAGAGTTCATCCGTTCCACGAGGCCAAGGGAAAAGACCCGGCATGCATTCTGCTTTCGTCGACGTGTGCCAGTGGCAAAGATGTGGCATCAATCGGTAAGATAGGCCAAGGGTCACCCGTTTGCTTTCCCATACCGGTCTTTTTCACTTCTCCTGCTGGGATGGCCGTTCCTTGCGCGCATGGCCGGGTTTGGCTTCGTTGAACCTGCTGTCGTTTCCTGCGCCCCTGCAGCCGATGACACTGCTAGAGCGACGATCGAAAAGCAAAAGGCAAAGCTGGGCCAAACGCAAAAGAGAGGTCGATCGACCGCCGTGCCCATGACTGAACGCCTCCGATAATGCCTGGAGATACGCGAGATACGGCTTGCATCCTGTTTATCTGCGTAGAGGAATTTCCGCCGTTCCACCCCCCCTCCCCGACTCTAGCTGCAGTGGTGGAGCATTTGGGAACGTGATGATTGACACAAACGTTGGGAAAGGATGGCACGAGCGCTGCGATGTGACCCTTTGGCCGTGTTTCGCTTGGAATCGGGAGTGACGCTTTTCTCCGTGAAGGAGCTCAGGTTGGAAGTATAGCTTGTGATACTTATGATGATGCGACTTCGGGGAGGGGGGCTGGAGGAGGAGGAGGAGGATGTCCAGAAATCGGTTTTGGGGACGGCTGAGGTTCTAGGTGTACAACAAGGCAGACGCTTTTACTTCTATGTAATCAATCCTCTTTTCACACTCTAACCTCCAAAATTTCTCGCTCGTCAACAACCCATGCCCACCGACCGACCTAAACGGGCACCACCAGCAAAGTAAGTGGATTGCACCCGGGCTGCGTCGTCGGCCCCACATCCACGTTCCCACCTTCAACGTGGCCTTCAACCACCTCGGACGGACAGATGGAAAACACCGTATCCGTCCCGGTCTGACAAGTCAAGGCCCCGTCAACGACTGCACAAAGCGACTTTGGATAACCGTTGGCGTCAGCGACGCTCTCGGGATGGAAAATCAGTGTCCCGTACTTGGCGCCGGGGAAGATGGTCGCGATTCCTCCGGAGAATTCATTCCGGAGCGTGCCGTCTGCGTTGATGTTGAAGGTGGAAAAGGATGCCACCTGGTTGGGCGCGGTGGCGAGATAGAGAACCAGGAGGCCGGGATCGTCGGCGCCGATGGAGACGTAGTCGCCGTCGAGGTCGGTGCCTGTGTCTGCTGCGACGAGGTAGAAGAATTCGGATGATGATGGTGTTGCGGTGGGTGTTGCAGTGGAGGTGGAAGTTGAGGAGTCGGTTTGTGCGGACGACCTGGGATAGGTTGAGCTGCTCGGCACAGAGGTTCCGTTTGCGCCGCTGGTGGGATACGGCGGTGGGCTGGTCGAGGGTAGTGAGGTGCCGGTGCCGGTGGCGAGGGAGCGCGGCTTCAGACCGACTGGGGGGTAGACAAGGGCAGTTGCTGACACGATGAAGAGCAGGCTCGAAAGCCGACTGGATTTAACAAACATTTCTGTAGTTGAGAGACTAGGGTAAAGGGAGCTGATGTGGCAAGGGCAAGAGCAGGAGAGGTCAGGTCTGGGGTCTGTTGTCCTTTTTGTAGTTGGTACTTGGGAGAATTGTGGAGTGGAGTGGAGTGTCGACAAAAAATAATAGCGCAACACGAAAACGAGCGTGAAATACTGGGAAAGGGAAGCACAAATGGGTACTTGGAAGGAAGTCAAAGAGCAGATGATGCGCTGTGCGTGCCTTGAATTAACGTGGTTTCTGGAGATCTTAAACTTATGATGCCATGGTGGCAACCTGCATAAGTCCGGCATGAGAATTATCTACTTCGGGACGCGAGGAGGAATACTTGTGGACCCAATTCTTGTGCTCCATTCATTGTATTCTTTAGCTTGCTCCTATTATTATACCAATGTCGACACCCTTGGTGTAGGAATCATTCTCAGAATCCGATACTCCTCGAGCTCCTTTGACAGATATTCCTAGGCTTTGAGGTGGAGCGAAAATCCCAAATCTTTAGGTTCAATAGCGCTGTACGGAGATTTTGTCCCCTGTTGTGGAGCCCTCGGTAGCGAGGTCCCGTGCAAAAAGTAAAGCGATAACGGTCTCATCGTGATTATGGGTCGATTTTGAATAGGCCAGTCGATATGAGTCTCGACAACTTGTAAGTGAAAACCGTTTCGGTTGAGAATAGGGCTCAAGTCCGCAGAGGAGCCCCTAAAGTAATCCCCAAAAAACTTCAAATTCCAAGCGAGTATCTGACTCAATTTGTATTCGGTTGAAGGTTTGGCTTAAGTTGAGGCAAGATTGATTACTCTATCACGAATATCAACTGACATTTGAATTATGTCTTGACTGCGGTCATGTTTGTGACATTGCGACAAGCAGCGTTGCTGAAGGAACTACTGCAGTTTCCCGTTGAAGGATGAGAACCCCTGTGTGTACGCAATATTGGTGGCTTGAACTATGCGACTCATTTCGGGAATGGGTAGAAGCACTGGAGTCTTCTATCGGTCCTCTATTCAAATATACAAGTTGGACGTTCGCTTTTCTTTGAGTTTCTGCAGCTGAGTGGATCCCGAACACGTCTAGGGAGCAGGTATGCACCCGTCGGCTAGCGCTCCACAGCTCTCAGCGAAAAATCACTCTCGTTGAGCTCAATTTTGTGACGCTGTATCAAGATCGGTTGAAGAGTCGTTTTCGCCGCCCCTCGATCACTGCGTCATGCCCCGGGCGCAATCTACTAGTTCTTTGCCGTATTGGTTGCGTGGTCTACTCTGGGGCCTGTTGGATCTATACGACCATGAAGAGACATCTGTACCTATGAGAGGAAAAAGGCAAGCTTTACTAGAGATGCAATTGTGTTGGATAGGTTGAGAAGTTGTGAGTGACTTTACATCGGGTGGTGTCTTAGCACAAGACTGTTTTGTTGTGGAAACGCTTTTGCTGGTATTATTTTATGATTACCTTTCTATGTCATTAATACCGTGTTGAGTTGGTTGCCGGATGCGAATTGAGACCTTGCCACATAAACCTCGGGGTTCCTCCGTCGATACTTCTATACCTGCCCGAGCCGCACTTCAGTTCACAGCCATGATGCGGACGCCATATCGAAAAACTCGTTCAAGCACGCCAGAGGCTATTTAGAATGGTCAGCATCGAGCCTTCACCCCAGGAAACAGCGCAGGAAGTCAGGAATATTGCACATAAACCATGGCTGCCGGGAAACCGGTATTCAAATTTGCCAAATCAATCAGACTTGCTGAATCGGCGCCCTACCAAGGATGACAGCCAGCTTACCGAGGATGACCGCCAATTTTGCTACCGCATGCTGGCTATGGATGATGACGCCGTTGCTGAAAAGGTTCGCCTGGGAGAGTGCCAAACCTGCCCAACTTGCGGCACTTCAAAAGGCTACCGTCTCGATGGATGGATGTTCATGGGTATTGTCTGAAAATTGGCGTGCTGGACCAACCCGTGTCCCGGGGACGTTCGATAACCAGGACGGGTATCAACATTGGCAAACTGGGAGCCTAAATGACAGGCGTTCTGGACAAGCTGCCTCTCAAAGGCCGACTGTCGCTTTTGGGCCACAAAATACTGCCAACAATTGAAGTGACCTTTCCGGTGGGGGCCATCTAAGTGAGGGCTGGGACTTCTTCAACTAAGGGAGACGATGAATTACTTCAACGTAATGCACAAGCATTGTCCTGTAGAGGCATTTTTCTGGAGTGTAGCCGGTTCCCAGCTTCCAGTGAGAGGCCATGACAGTAGTTTCAGGAAGAAATACAAGAAAAAATTTCTTTTGAGCGGTTTTGACTTCCACGATCATCTGCCAACGCCAATTGACTCACGCCGCGAGGTATCTCAACCGCTGCACAAAGTTTTATCGTACGTCAACATAGCATACAGTAAGCGCACTAGGAGAGATCCTGAGATCTGAGATGAAGAGGAAGACCTCACCAGAAGGGAGTCTAATCCCGGTGCCCCGGACAGTATGATCTTACATGGATAGATACCTCCATGGACGCTACTCGGCTATCGTGGTTTGGCACGACCTCCTCCTCTCCTTAGTGCAAAAAGAACTATCTGACTGCCCACTTTTTGATCTCTCCTTCACATGGTCCCCGGTCGCGATATGTCAAACAAGAACCGAAAACTACTTATCTTCAATCGCTTGGTTGTGTTATCGCCGTGCGTTAACGCTGACATATAGCAAACATACATCGGAACATCACGCACTTACAACAATCCCGGAGGACCTCATACCATTCAGACACCACAACTACCCATTCTTGATCGATCTGCCTAAACTATTATCAGCATGGAAAATCGTTTGCCTCACACCATCACCGCAGACTGCGGCTGCTCTTTGACCGCCTGCCACGACGGCATCGCACAGAGCTTGGACCCCAGATCACACCTACAGACCAATATGGAGCAAGTAATGCGGGAATACTCCATGACCGATGACGAGCGCGTTGGTTTCTGCCGAATGTTGGACCTCAAAGAGCATGTCTGGCCTGATGGACGCAGACTATATGATATCTTGCCCGATCGTTGGCAATACATATTCAAACACGTCATACGGCAAGTACCCTCTACGTCAGTTGATGAGAAGGCACATATATACAGGCTGCTGGGCCTAGGTGATCCTCCGGTCGAGGAACGTGATCTCTGGGCCGCCCGATACCATGCGGCAAATTTCAGCATGCCAGACGCCCAGGTTATCTCGGCTCCCGGACCTGCGCCCCCACTTCAAACCTATCCACCAGGTCCACAGTGGATATCAGATGTGTCCTCCAGAGACAATCCGGCACAGGGTAACGTGTCTCTTTACGACTCCCAGGGGTTTCTGGGGACAAGCAACTGTCATGAAGCGCCCAGTAATCATGATGAGCTTCAAATACGACCGCATGGAACCTTTCAAGACTATTGCCAGTTCTGACAAGCTATCTCAGCCTCAGAGTCACAGTATCGATGGGCGAACAATGGTCGCCCTCTCTGCCCTTTGCGCACAGGACGATGGGAAAGAGCATGGCCAACAGGTCCGGCGCACGAGGAAAAGGGTGATGAAGAAAAGTATCTTATTGTGGAGGATAAAGCGATGCGAGCGAAAGGGCTAAGAGCACTTTGAGCTTCCTCCTGTCACTTCTGAACTTGTGAACGTCTCTATTGTAGCATGCATAAGTCAACCCCCGTACTCAATCTAGTGTTAAATCTTGCGCCACATTCAACATTCAGTCTGGATCGTCATCCCCTCCGCCACCCGTCTCCAACTACTCCTTGTTCAAAGCTACCCAGAGCTCTCGCAGAGTTTTCTCTCCCTCACAATCACCGTGCCCGTTGAACATATTCACAGACGTAACAAGGCTATTAAGATATCTTGACCGCTTCTTCGCCAGGACAGCCAGCTCTGACTGCTGCTTGAAAATGAAAGCGTCTCCATATACCGTCGGACCAGAAATATTTTTGAGCTGATCCAGATACTTGTTGACTGGAAGGCCCGCTTTTTTATCCACGCACACATACATCAGGTAATCGTCCTCCCACAAAGAAGCAAATTCACCCAGGCACGAACCCGGGACCATGACGAGAGTGCGATGAGCCCAACTGAAGGTACAGCCGGGAGTGTCTTGTATTTTGGGAACGCGCTGAAGCCGTGCCTCCAATTCCTTGGTACTGGTGTCAGTTTCGATAAGTGGGATGGGTATCAGGCTCGTAGGGGGTTCGGAGCCGTTGCAAGGTATCCAAACGACATCGAGGTAGTCGAAGTCTATCTCTGAAGGACTACAGCTTAGATCAGCATCAATCTCAGCGTCATAGGTGGGATCGGGGATGCTTACTCCGGAGGAATGATTCTGCCGACGGTTAAACCATTGTGGCTATAGGTGTGAGTCCCCATGTTTAACGTTCTCCTGTGTGAATCAACAACAAGATCAAAACATAGACATGAGACCTGGTGTGCTTACGGCGAGGTCAAAGATGTTGCCAGAAACTGGCTGAGTTCGACTCCGGTGGGGAGGTCAATGAATCTTTGTGTCAAGGTAATGTAGGGTTCATGTGGAGAGACTGAAGACTTTGCGATAGAAGTGCGCAAGAAAGTTGAGAGCCATTTATGATGATTAGTGAGACGAAGAATGTTTGGCAGGATTACGGCCTCACATCATGTTCGGAGCCCCACGGGGTGGAAGTGGTAATTTGCCATGAGCGGCATTCGTGAAGCTGAGTAGTTCAGTGGCGGCGACTCATACTTTTGGTGTGTAATTTGTTATATTATCTATTCAAGGCACTGAAATATCGCCATGATCACGGATGAAAAGTGTAGTCCTTGAGCTAGCCGGGTGTCTATCTTAGCTGCATTGCATAGATCGTGCTTAGAGGTTTAGGGAAAGTTAGTACTGCGACTGTAGGTGCAGCTTAAGAACTATACTGGAGATCGCTGTCTCGAGACTGAGTAACCACTTCGTCATTGAATAGGGTGGAAGATAGAGGGCATGTCAATTAAAGATTCATCTATGATTGTCCGTTCTGCATGATTGTAAAATCCACTTGTAGTTCTCAATCTCATCACCTTGCACTGGAATCCTTGCTGATCTCGTCATTCCATCTCCGTCCGTCCCTCCAACCCCAAGGAACAATTCTTCATCGATTCACTCATTTCGTCAACAGAGACGCCCATATCGAACAACGCATTCGATAAATACTTCCTATCCAGATGATCATATGTCACCATTCCGATTTCATTTTTCTCCTTCACCTTGAATATGAAAACACTCCCATAGACAATCGTACTCCCATGGGCATCCGTACTCCCATCGACATTCGTACTCCCAGGGGCATCCGTACTCCCAGAATCCGCGACATCCGGGGGTATCTCAAAAGTTTTATTTGGCAGACAGCCTGCACTCTCCCTGGTGCATTTATACAGGAGGTAAGGCGCAGGGTCGTTCTCGAGTTCTGCTGAATCTTGATCCGGCCGCATGTTCCCGATGTTAACCAAGCAGCGATCTGTCCCACCATGGTCTCGCCAATCTAGGTGGCCAAAAACGTTGGGAATGTATTGGAGGCGTTTTTCAGACTCGTCGAGGTGGTCGGTCTTGGCGGTTTCCAACAAAGGGAGCTTCTCTATGGAGATATCTTTGACACCGCTTGTTGGTAAGCAGAGGACTTCGACGTCCTGCATCTTTGATCGACTATAAGTTGGTCAGCGTAGAATTAACAGCAACGTCTGTGGAGGGTAAAGTCCTACAAGTAGGATGTGTCCTAAGTCTCAGCTTATGACCGCAGTAGACAATAGGTGTGGGAGGGTAGATAGAAGATCTGCAAGCCTGTGGTAGAGGGTACTGGGTCACGGTTGAGATATTGGAAAGCTTGGACGGCGAGAGAAGTCCGGAAGTATGGAGAGATTTGGGATGTATAAAGAAGAATAAAGAATTGGGGAGAAGAGGCCATCTTATACATTCTACACGGTCGCCTTGCAAGTAGTTGTCTCCAATGACCAAAGACGTTTCGAAAGCGTTTCTCGGATCCCAGATGACTGCCTCCAAATCCCTATTTGTGTAATGTATGACTCATGGTGCTGGGGAACGTTTCAGTGCAGAGCCAATAGCGAAGAAAGACAATGTCGCCAGGTCTACCGCCTTGTCCGACTCTCTTTCTCCGTTTCAATTGCCCCTCAGCCTCGCAGCGTGTATGAAATTTTCGCCCGGGCGACAGACTATTGGGGGAAATGATTGTCACTGTAACCACCCGTTTCAGGGATCTTCTATGCGGAATCAGCTCACTATCCTTTCCGAATATGCCACACCCCCCCCAACTCCAGATGCCTCAAGTAGACTGTGTTGCACACGGCTGCAAACGTTAGTAAGAAAATCAAGGACGATTGTTTCATTTGACTAGCTTCCAGATGGCTTTCCACAACCCAATCTATCAATGTCTTTCGCCACATTCAGTCAGCATTCCTTGGGCGACGCCAGGTTTCTTGTAATATTGCACAATATCATGCTCCATTGTGCCGTACCCTGCCCTCCCTGACTTATCGAATGCCGGCTCCTTGAGCCTGAGGACGGACGTGTTTAAGAATCAGGGGCCAAATGCAGTCATAAAGAGACAAAGATGGTTTTGGTATATAGCAATAGTGATAGTACGCTCGATAGATCGCTAGAGATCTATTCCATGTAATCCTACGGCAATGGTCGGTTGCCAATACCAAGATCATGCCTCTTGCGGTCTTCCTTGGCTCCTCGCCCCGGCATTATTCCCTTGGGCCTAAGAGCTTCCGTAAAATTTGCTCTGTAGCCCCGCCATCCTCCAAACCTTCGACTAAATCTTCTTTTCCCATGTGTAGAAAGTCCGGTCTTCCATAGTCCTTAAAACAATGTACCTTGAACAGGAAACTGTCTCCATACATGTGTACCCCTGAAAGTTTTTCAAGATATTCATTTTTCGTAAGCTTTGCTTTCCTTTCGTAACACACGTAAATCAAGAATTTTGTATCAAAAGAGCCCCCCAATTTGTCGGCAGGGATACTAAGCAATTGACGGTGGTCCCAGCTGAAGATAGAAGAACGGGTAAGAGTATCCATATCGGGGAAGTGTCCGAGCCATATCTCCTTGTCAAGCCACTTTTTGAGGCTTTTATCGTCACCACCGACCTCGGTGAGCGGAATATTGACTATGCGGACGCGAGAACCATCACAGGGTAGGCGAAGGGCTTCGGCCGTGTACTCAGGAGATAGGTTGGGCTGACCACTGATCGTTAGGTAACCCAAGATTGGGTGTGTATCGAGGGTGACATTGCTCTTTGTTGGCTGATCTCTGGCTGTAGAAGCCTTCTGTTTTAGCGGGCTTTTACCAGTGACATAGTCTTTTGGTGACGAGTGCATGGCACTAGAAGGATTCTTCGCTGGATGGCTTGCGACAGGAAGTTGCCTTCTCGAAGACTGGCTTTTGCTAGCGGCAGGCTTCTTCTCAGGCTGGCTTTTGCTCGTCGTACTCCTCTTCCTCCACTGACCTTTGGCGGTAGCCTTCTTCGGTGGCTCCCTTGGTGGTTCAATCGTGACAATATGAGCATCCTCCTCAAGTCCAGTGGTGGCATGCCTCGTTGATGAGTACGTTTTACCGGTAGAGTACGGCATTTATGACCGACTACTATATGAATCAGTATGCTTTTCACGGCATAACTTCAATCTGTGTCCACTTACCACGAAGAGTCCTGCTTCTTTCTGATTGTGCGAGGAGGAGCGATGACAGGTTTGTTGGAAATGGAGATGATGCTGCTGTTGATGAACTTGAGGGGCGATGGTTTTTTTCCTGAAAGACATTGAACTATGTTGGCAAAGGATGCATGGGAAGGAGCGGCTCTATATACACTCCGCCTTATCACTTTGAAGGACTTCGCCTTGAAACGAGTTTAGATAAGCGCCTTTGATCTTGAAACAATTGGCATTTGTTGATTTGATGACACATGTATCAAGTCTTGCAACGGGCTGTTTCGTGGCTGTGGACTGTTTCGTGTCTGTGCTGATGGGCTCTTCGTCAAGGGGCTTGCCGAACAAATCAAAATTTCCCTTGCCACGACATGAGTTATTTCTAACGACTCAAACGGTGGAGAAGTCAGGGCTTTCTACTAACTATACCTCTCCATCTTGGGTATTGCTGAATTGAGACAGCCTACTTCGCGCAATTTCCCTTTCCATCACCCTCAAACCTCAGCACAGACACAGCCGATAAGAGATACAGAGGGTCACAACTCAAATTCATTGTTCTATTTGAGGAGCCTCAAACTAATCCCGATCGCCACAATCCTCCGGATCCTCATATCCACACCCCTACCCGCTATTACCGCTGGGCCATTGAGATGAAAATCTCACGGGCAACTTCTTCCTCAGGGACTGACAATGTTGTGGCATATCTCGCTCTCCCTAACTGATCCGGCTTCTCATTCTTCAGCCTGAAGATGAAAACATCCCCAAAAACCCTCGCCTCTTTATCCTGCTTCTCATCCTGCTTCCCATCCTTCTCGAAAAATGGATTCTCTTTCAAGGTTAACCCATCCCAAGCCTTGTTACATTTGTACATAAACCACCATCCCTTGGATGATTTAGGAATATATGTACCTTCCATAAGCGCGGCGACAAGAGAGCGAGAACCCCAGTCGAATATAACAGGTGCGGGGAAATTTTGTATGTCAGGAACGTGCCTGAGCCATGCTTCACTTTCTGCAGTTTCTTTATCATGGGAACATTCTTCTTCGGTCCTAGTGGTATCAAGATATCGTGGGGCATCGAGAGTACTGTCGGCTCGTATGCGGAGCACCTGGATTTTTTTCGTATCCCACGGCAGTGGCGGAAGAGGAGAGTCGTGGGTTGGTGCATGAGCGACGCGCTTATCTGTTGGAAGCGGTGTCCGTGCCTGGCTATGTCAGAATGAGATGCTTGGAGAGCAAGTCTATCAACGGGTGCTTACCACCGTTATCTTAGTTGGCATTTTGATTCCGTCAAGGAGGGAAGAACACTCTTGTGGAATACGGTTGTGCAAAATGTCAGGTATGTGAATGTCTGGAGAACTTGAGATTTTGGAGCAAAAGAAGCGGGGGGGCAGGAGGCCTTTATATTACTTACTTGGTCGCCTGAAGTAGCCTTAGAGGAACTCGAAAAAAAAAAGCCTATCTGGCATCCAACGAACGATTGGGCTCTGATTCTCCGACACCCGAAACATGCTGACACATGTCAGAGGGTACGACACGGAAGGTTACATGAGTAGCACATCAGAGTAAGGCGTACAAACGGGCATACCAACCGGCTTTTCTTCCCAAAAATTTTTGCAACATCCTCCCACCTTGACTGGGAGATCTGGAGCAGGCAATTTGATGGGTAGCGAATCAAAGTCAAAGCTTACAGCATGGGCCAGGCCGATCGGCTTTTCTTGCGAAACGTTTCTGGTACACCACCCCGCCTCAGCTTGGGAGATCAGAGTCACACAATTTTACTGGTAGCAAATCACCAACAGGAGTCACACGACGGGCCGATATGACCCCTCGTCTTGTCGGTGGTCACTGAAACGATGATGACTCAGTCAGGCGAAGATGAAATATTTTGAGCTCAACAAGTTTAATTGAGGCAGCACAAGCCCTAAGCATCTACCAAGTACAAAGTGCTTGCCACAAAGATCCCATTTGTCTTGATTCTCGCTACTCCCCTTCCCCTCTACCCGCTCCTACGACCCCCAAATCACCATGTAGCCATGTGATTCAGAAATGTAAAGGCAGGGCCCTCCTTGTTGAAGCTGTCCGCAATCTGATTCCCCATCTTGGCGTATGATGCGTTGCCCTTCCTATAATTCTTCAATCTGAAAACAAACACATCTCCGTAGACGCGCGCATTCTTCTTGAAGTGAATATTCCTTGTCAACTCCTGCCCCAGTTCCATGCACGGTTCAGTGCACTTGTACGCGAGATAGACCCCCTCCCATCCTTTAGGTGCGGTAGTATCGGGCAGCTCGTATTTGAAGAGGTAGCGATGTTCCAAACAGAAGGTGTGGTCGGGCGATCGCAGATCGGGAACGTTCCCAAGTAGTGCTTCTAAGTCTGCAGTTCCGGTATGGCAAGCGCGGGGATAATCTTCACTGATTCGGACGTCATTGAGTGGGATGATGCGCAAGGGTGCTTCTCTGGCCGGTATGTGAAGCACCTGAATAGCGACAGACTTTTCCATAGCAGAATGGATTGCAGAGTATGGTGTCTATCAGTGAATGATATTTGAGGCTACGACTTCTGATGGCTGGTTTGGGCTATTGTGTTTGGTGAAGAGTAGGGAAAGGTCCTGTGTGGAAGTGGAAGTGGATGTGTATGTCAGGTTGCTAATGCGTGACTAGAGAGCGTGATAGCAATAGATATCGGAGGAAAACGGCTCCTTATGCTAGTGACATAGCCGCCTTGAAACCTTTTGTTTGGGATGTGTCTCAAATCGCGCTCACAGGTCGGGATATGACTGGATGTCTGCACCCGCATCGCCGTGGGGCCTTTATTAAGGTCCGAGACAAGACCATTACCCTCGAGAACGTTTGCCTAGGACGATTCACAAGAATTGATCTCAAGTAGAGGGGTTATTGGATGTCGGCACCCACACTTGCTGCCCTCCCACCACACCACCGTGTATCAAGATCTCCGACGGCTGCCTCCTGGAACCAACAACAACAGTAACATTTGCACATTGGAACCAATTGACCACCCATCTGATCCAGTACACAAGGCAACCTCCAACCAAGATATGCGAGGTAGATACCTTCACCATCAGTGGGTAACCACTAGGAAACAACTGACAGATAAATTTGCCGCCCAGTCACGTTTGAAACCCCACGGACTCCACCACGGATCAGAGAAACTTTCCGTACTTCAAGAAAATCTCGCAAGGCGACAGGTAGCGTATTGCATCTGACATTGGATTCCGCGCGACGTTGCAGATGGAGATGCAGGGTCTGAAGCACGGGTGTGATTACGGATTGGAAACCGCCCGGAGTGCCCAACAACACATCAGTCAAAAATGCCTCATACACATCTGCTACAAACCCAGACGAATAAACTCAGCAATGTGTAATAAGGTGTACAGTATCGGGGCCGTATTCTCTTGTTTGTAGTTGTTCCTCCTGTTGCAGCTAGTAACCGGTGAGATACCTCGAGCAAGCAAAAAAAGCGTTTGATAGTTCAGCTAGCCTCACGCCCCTCTTTGGCCATGGAATGAGTGCGGCAGATATGACACATCAAGGTGTCAAGAAACAGGCATTGTTTCGGCCGTCTTTATTGCCGGCGATTCCCGGTGAGGAGGTCTTTCTCCAGCCCGTAATTATCCGCTGACTCACCACTCAGCATGTGACTCACTGCAACTACTCACAGCTCCCTTTTTGCCCAAGCAGCTTGCCCCTCTGACAGGACGCCCGCCTATAGTCCGGCATAATTGTCCGGAGCCTTCAAGAGCACCGGCTGACAATGATTAGCGCAGAAGCTAGCACGCACCACAATGGTTAATTTTATCGTCAAAGACATTTAGCGTCCGCTTTGCTAACCGAAGAGCTAGATCTAAAAGAGCAAAAACGTCAACAAATGCAAAAGTGTTAGACTAGAGCGACCGCCTCGGTCTCCAAGCTCAAGCAAGACCTGCAGTCCAAACTCAAACAGTGCGCTTCCAAACGCTTCTTCGACCATACCGCGACCAGCATTATTTGGCGCATCATTGAAGATATCCTCGTCGTTTACATGGAGCGCGGATTTCCATATCGCGATCTCGGCACTCGAACGAGCACGCCATGCGCCTTGCACTGTACGTGAAGTGGGTATCTGGAATACGCCTGCATCCTCTACGCGTCGATGAGGCAACAATTCGAGCGACGCAATAGGCAAGATTTGCCCTTGTCAAGCCAGCGCCTTGTGCAGCACAGCAGCACCTGTCACATTAGTATCATGCGCTTCGTATGACACCGCTGCCGGCAATACAGGGTTATCTCCAGTACCTTAATGATACCCAATGTTATAATGAGAACCAGTGCGGCCTGTTCCCATAGGCCATTCTTTCATGACATGTTCTAGCGTTCTTCCATACATGTCGACTGCATGTCGACTGCATGTCGTAGTTTGCTTCTACACCGATGTTTGTAACATTTCTTTGTTATCCATGAGATCTTATACCTTATGAATCCCATCATAGATCTACATGCTTTCTATCCTTCATCCACTGTAGTCTATGATAGATTATGAGCCCGATTGACATAGAAGATAGAATTTGAATCTTTGCCCTAAAACTAACATTTAAAGCACTCTTTTCAAGCATATTCAATTCACCCAGCTCACTCTATACCCTGCTAATCTAGACGATATCTGAACAAATCGAACAATAGAACATTGATGAACTGACGCCCTCTTCGAAGCAGCAATCAGAGAAAGTCTTAACTGTAATCGAAAAGATCTTTCTATATAAGAATAGATCTTTTATATTTACATCATCAAGCACAAACTACATTATCTCAATGCTGAATAAGATCAAGAATTGAGATCACTGATATAACTCTATTCTTGATATATGTGAAATAACTAACATCGATGATGTTCTAATCGGACACGATACGATATCTGTTCAAATGAACAAGGAAACAGATAAGGCATTTAGCGAAAGGATCGTCTATTGAAAGATAGTTAATAAGTACATTATCGATAACGTGCCTGACCAGGATTCGAGAATAATTAGAATTTGAGAATCTTAGTAAGCACATCAAAAATTTGACAGTCTAGCCATATTTGAAAGAATTTGTAACTAGCGTCTATTCTATCAAATAAACATCCCCCAATGTAAATATACGAATTTCGATCAATTGAGTCGCTATTGCTTGCAAATCTTCTTCTAAGTCTTCTTCTAGATCTTCTATCAAATCTTATAGCAATGCCCGAAAAGCGACGGCCTAAGGCCCCTGATCTTCAGGCTCGTAAGGCTAAGGCCTTGAAGGTCTGAAACAAGGATCTCACTCTGAAAATCTTCAAACTTGCTCTGAAATATGATATATCGATCTCTTCTTTCTATGCCCGTACTCGAGATCGTAAGACATACAGCGAAGCAGTCGAAAGTCTGAGAATCTTTAACAATGACGAGGAAAAGACCCTAGTCGAATAATGCATCAAATTAATTAATTGAGAACACTCATCAAGGGTAGAGACTCTTAGAACTTTGATCTCAGAACTACTTCAACTCAAGATCGAGAATTCAACTAAACAAGTAGAAAAGCATTGAACGAAACGCTTTATTAAACGACATCAACAGCTAGAAATCACATATAGTCGAACATTAGACAATAATCGTGTCAAAGTCACACACCCTGAAATCATTCGTCGATGGTTTGATCTTTTGACTAGTACTGTCAAAGAGTACAATATCAAAGAAGAACACATCTTCAATTTTGACGAGAAGAGTGTTTTAATGAATATAACTATAACGACTAAAATCATCAGTCAAGTCAAAGACAAGCGACGATTTAAAACTCAGTCAGACAATCGCGAATTGATCATAATCATCGAAGATGTAAATAGTGAAGACTGAAGTATTTCATCGACTTTGATATTCAAAGACAAGCATTAGCAGAGCAGCTGATAAGAGCAAAATCTAATATCTGAAACTAGAATCGCTGTCAGTCTCAGGGGTTAAACGAACTCTCAGATAGCCGTGAAGTGATTAGTTGAGGTATTTGATATCTATACAGAAAGATTTATAGACAAAGACGACTATCGATTGCTTATTCTGAACGGACATAATAGTCATGTCTCGTGGCAATTTGTTATGACCTGTCATGATCGGAGAATCCTATCATTATGTCTTCCCTCTCATATCACACATCTCCTTCAGTCTCTAAATGTTGCTATATTCGGACCTCTTCAAAAGATATACGATGATCTTGTTAGTCAAGAGAGTGAGACAGGGATTAACTCTATTAATAAAGATATCTTTATCAATCTCTACACCGAGACACGAGAAAAGACCTTCACATCGAACGTCATCAAAGCAGGATTCAAAGCAACAGACTTAGTATTATTCAATCCTCAGAAAGTATTAAAGCGTTTTTCTGATCGGGCTATCACTTCTGAGACACAGCAATTAGACGCAAATCCCCGTTCTATATCAAAAACATCGATAACAAATGAGCAAGCAAGACGAGAAATCGAGCTATTAAAGTCTCAATGTACTCCACTTTCACTACTACGTCTTTCTAAGCTAGAAAGAGACTTTGTCAAGATATATATCAGCAATATCATTCTTAGTTAACAGAATAAATAGCTTTTCAGCGAGAATCGTATTCGAAAGAGAGGTCAACAGTCAAAATCTCGTAGACTAGTCTCGAGTAATGATCGTCTTCTTAACAAAGAAATGACAATGACTCAAAAGATTATTATCGATGTAACAAAAACAGAGCAGACAAGAAAAGTACGTCATCGACTAACAAAAAAAGAGTATCAAGTCTATCTACGACAAAAGAACACTCATAGAAAGACACTTTTCAAGTATAAGTTCTTGATATTGAGGGACGAGAACTGGGAAACTCGCTGAAGAAAGTTTCTGACCGATAATGCATATGAGTTCTCTAAGAAGAGAAAGAAAGAAGAAGATGAGAAAGAGAAGAAAGAATTAGAAGTATCAGAAGTAAAAGAAGAAGAAGAAGAAGAAGAAGAAGAAGAAGAAGAAGTAAAAGAAGTAAAAGAAGTAGAGAAAGAAGAGAAAGAAGAGAAAGAGAAGAATCAGAAGAATTAGAAGATAGAAGAGACTGACGAAGAATAATGACGACCATGACACCTGTTTTGATGCTAATTCAGCTGTCATCCCTGTACTATAGCGACGTATTCTCGATGGCATTTAATTGAATAACTCCGCTGCATATGAAAATATCATATTTGAATGATTTGAATGACTTGAATCTATATATTTGAATATTTGCCTGAAGATGCGGGCAGAGAAGATAGCTGACGACGGCCTTATTTGGGAGAACACTACCGGTAGCCCTACCAAATTGACCAATCATCTCCATACTCTAACCCTATATTCTCGAATCCTGATCATTCTCGAATCCTGGTCAGGCACGTTAGCATTCGTTTCTCGCTGAAATCAGAAGAACTAACCCATATCGCTGATGTGTCAGATGTCTATCAGATGATTCAACGACTCAGAAATCAATACAAATTCAAAGAATATATCTCAAGAGAGATTCTGTGACGTATCATGAGTCGTACGACTCTGAACAACTGTAAGAATATAACGAATTGAGTGAAAATCATTAAGAAGGTCAAAGTCTCGCTCATGAAGCTGAATTCGATCATTTCACAATGAATCGTAACGACAATATTCTTACATGGCCTCCCATTATTCTATAACTCGTTTGTCGAAATCGTTATCAACTCCCGTGACAAAGACGCCAACGAAAGGTCTCTGAAATCTAACTTTGACGATATATGCGAGAGGGTTTTGAACAGGGAGCGGAGATAGAAGATTTTGATCATTGATTAATTCAATTTCAAGATCTTAAAGGTCGCTGAAAAGGCAAATTCGGCTAACTTCAACGTCAACTTCAATTTCAAGTCGAAGTCTTAAGAGAAAGACGAAGACAAGAGAATCAAGTGTGACGAATATAACTAATTTCATGAAGAAGACTGCTGAATAACTCACTCAAAAAAGACTAATCAGACCTGACGTGACAAAAACAAAGATAGGCTGATCGAATTTTAGAAGAAGAAGTCTGAAAACAAGAATAAGAACAAAGGGAAGAAAAAGACCTGCTGTGCTATAAACGTCAGCATCAAGAACTCTAACTTCTACTTTGACTTCGCAGCCTTCTTGCATTACATATACTTCATAATCTAATATCGCGAAGATTCAACCCTATTGAACGAATCAATTAAGATGAAGGTCTGTGACGAAGAAATAGTGTATGTAACACACAGAGAAATTATTCAACTGAACACTCTAATTATTAATGACGATGACAACGACGAAGAATATCGTTTGTTCATTAAGAATATTCATTTCTGCTCAGAGATGAACATCAATTTGCTATCTCTTGATATTCTAATTCGTAATGAACTCTTCTTCGATGCAGTCAAGAAACGACTAATCGTGATTAACGACGAAAATAACATCATTATGAAAGATGCACTCATTAACATACTATTCAAACTCCGTCTCAGCGATGCTGAGAATATGAAGGTCAAGAATATGACGAGACATGTGGCAATAACGACAAAACGTTTTTATAAGAAGATCTCAGTCAAATTCTAACATGAGACGCTCGATCACCTGAATTATATCGACGTCGTCAGACTTTCAGCAATGATAATAGAAATGAAAGTCGTGAGATCAATCAAGAAGAAGTTCTATGAGTCATATGCTCTCGCTAAGCAACATAAGACGTCTAGTAAAGAACTCATATCAGCAGTGAACGACTCATTTTATCGAATTTATACTAATCTTCTTGACGACAAAGACAGTCTTTTATTGATCATTAAAGATCTCAAATACGCCTTAACATTGACTAACCAGGACACTCGATATCGCTAAATGAACTTTCTGAAGATAAAGAATTAAGCACTTCTCGAACTAAAGAACTTCGTGAAGTACGTTTAGACTCAATTCAACATCATCTCTCGCATTATTCGATCAGATAATAATAAGAAGTATAACTCAGAGAAGATAAGAAACTAACTAAAGTTTATGAGAATCATTTAGAAGTTGACTATGTCAGACTATTCAGAGCAAAACGAACTGAATAAGCGTATCAATGATATACTGCTGACAAGGGCCCGTGCTCAACTAATTGCAGCAGGACTGTCAGCGGCGCTATGAACTGAGATCTTTCGAACGATCATATATGTGATAAACAGATCGCCCATCTCAGCACTTAATAAGACCCCCCATGAGGCTCTATACAAAGTCAAATCAAATCTCTCCCGTATACACCCTTTTGACCTGATGTGTTACGCACACGATTATAAGACTAAGCAACGAGAAAAGATGTCGTCTAGAGAATTCAGATATGTCTTTCTTGACTATAAAAGAATTAATTAATATCGACTGTGAGACGTCAAAAATCACAAATTGCTTCGGCGACGTGACGTTATTTGAGAGTAACTTGAGTCTTTCGCCTCGTCTTTAGACGTGTCTATTAAGAACTGAAACGACGTGTCGAACAAGGAGAATAAGAACGTGATCATTATTTCACTTTCTAGAAATCTTAATTCCTATTTCGAAGACGTTCTTGAAGCATCCTAGGGTTTTATAGAAGAAATCTCAGAAAATGAGAATCTACAAGATCCCGAAGTTGATTCGATCACTGAACTTTCGCCTACGAAGGCAATTCAGAAACAAATCAACAACGAGAATTCAAATTTGCGAGGCGAAAGACTTCGTTACTCAACAAGACATGATCGAAAAAACTATTAAAAGCTCCACATCAAAGGATTCGCCAAGATGACCACCGCTCACGCCCTCATGAGTGATTATAACGAGTCGCTAATCTATAAGAAAGCTGTCAATGACCTTAAGAGAAAACAATGACTAAAAGCAATACAGATCGAATGAGATTCGCTGAAGAGCAATCAGGTCTGAAACCTAGTCTTTTCATTATTCAATAACCGCTCGATACTCAGAGATCGCTGAGTCTTCAAGAAGAAGCTCGAAGTTGACGATAAGATCGTCAGGTTTAAGGCTCGCTGAGTAGTCAAAGAATTTCTTCAACGAGAAGAAATTGACTACAACGAGATCTATTCTGAGATGATCAAGTTAACGACCTTTAACATTCTTCTAGCACTCGCAGCCAAGTACGACTAAAAAGTGAATCTAGTGAACATTGTGACGGCTTTTTTATATATCGATGTCAAAGAAAGAATCTACATGAAATAGCTCACTGACTTTGTTGAGAACCCTGACAAGGTGTGCTTGCTTCTGAAGGCTCTGTATAGTCTTAAGCAGTTATCTCGTGAGTGATACGAGACTCTTTCTGAGTTCTTGCTTAGTCTGGGTTTCGTTCGATCTCAATTCGACGCATATCTCTTTCTATACAAGACTAATCAAGAAATAGTCTTCGTGACTGTTTATGTGAATAACATTCAGATTATTAAACTGCGTCCCCTTGTTGACTGAATCAAAAGAAACTTGTACGAACGATTCAAGACCACGGATCTAGGCTTATACATCTATTATCTGAGCATAAGGATGGAACGAAACCGTGCTTAGCGAACGATTAAAATCAGTCAATCAGACCATGTTGAGAATGTGCTAAAAGCTCACCAAATGACTGACGCAAATTCACAAAGTATCTCAATGGAGGTCAACGCAAATACGATTCTTTTGAAGGCTACAAAGGAGTATCAGACTGATTCAACTGACGTCATCGTCTACAAGTTAGGTGTTGATCAGCTGATGTATCTCATGATCAAGACGCGTTCGAACATCGCCTATGCTATATGCAAACTCAGTATGTTTAACGTCAATTCAATAGCGATCCACTGAAAGGCCCTTAAGCGAGTTTTTCGGTACCTGGCTGATACGCGAAATCGCGACATCATTTATGGGGGAGTCGAAACCTCACTGTGTGAATACACGAATGCTGATTGGGCCGACGATTAAGACTATGCTAGGTCTACAGCGGGTCATGTATTCACGCTAAATGAGGAAGTAATCAGCTGGCGATTCATCAAGCAGAAATCAGTGACAAAGAGTATCACTAAGGCGGAATATATGGCCTCAGCGAACACTGCCCAGGAGGCCGTCTGGATTCGTTTTCTTATGACTGAATTGAATCAGGATCTAGGCGGTCCTACGGTGATACACGGTGATAACCAGGGCGCCATAGCCCTGGCCAAGAACCCTGTTAACCACAACGCTCCCGATGGTCGACCAACCAACTACCAACTAACAGTCTGGACTGGTTCGGGTACTAATAGTTTGAACCAGTTCATACTTTGACTAGATAGTTGGTCGACTGGTTCAGATTTGGTGAACTAACAGTTGGACTGATAGTCGACTGGTCCAGGTATATAGAATTTGTTGTTGCGAATATTTGATCACGCAGGCGTATTTCTAGTAGCGATCAGAGAAAAAAGTGTGAATATCTAATCACGCAGGCGTATTTTTAGTAGCGATCAGAGATCTAATCACCTCTCACAAATCCAACCACTCAATATTCAAATTATTCTTCAACAATCATCAATATGACTCATAGTAACGATGACTCTGATCTATCAGATCCTCCTCCTACCTCTAAAAACTCATTTAATATCGCCGCTGGGTTCGTGGCCTTTATTAGGCTCGCCAAGCACACGCGCAACATCTCTACTCGAAGACCTGTGATCTCAGCCAATCAAGTCTCTCAAAAGAAACGTACGCCTAAGACAGCGACTCAAGAGGTCTCGGATGATCATAGAGCACTAGCTGAGATGTCTATTGAAGTCTCAGAAAGATCTCAAGAGTCAGAGAAATCATTTGAAGCATCTGAAGACTCCGCTTCGCAAGATAGATTAGAAATACTCGACAATCAATCTCAAGCATCGAGATCCTCCTCAGCCTTCAAGAGACCAAGATCAAAATCCTCACACGTTTATGCACATATTCGGATCCAAGACGGCGATATGATTTGCAACCGCTGCATCAAGCGCTACAAAATCACTGGTGGTATCGGGGCAATGTCTCGTCATCTAAAAGAAGTACACTCGATCGATCTCACAGCCAGTAGCGTCGTTGAAAAAAGAATACGAAATGGAACATCAGTAGATGTAGCGATTTTACGTGAGGCTGAGATTAATCGTTAAGCAGAGAAGAAAAGAAGGAAGAAAATGATGAGAATCGACCTGAACAAGAACACTCTGAAATACCTCTATCTACAATGAACGATTGATTGTGATATCGCCTTCAATCAAGTCAGAAATAAGAACTTCCGAGCCTTCTTAGAATACGTCAACCTCGTGGCCAATCGAATGCTTTCTGACTCTGACTCGACTATAAAGATTTATGCTGAAGATCTATTTGCTGAAGAAAAGAAAAGACTACGTCACATGCTAACAACAGTCATATCAGATATTCATATCATATGCGATATGTGAACGTCTTCTAATCATCTTGAACTGCTAGTAGTGATCGCGCATTTCATTGGGGAAGACTCTAAATTGCACGCTATGACTCTCGAACTCAAGAAGCTCGAAGGGGATCACTCAGAACTAAATCAGACGACATATGTTCTCGTTGTGCTCGAGGATTTCGAGATTCGCAACAAGTTGAATTATATGATTATGAACAATACTAGTTTCAACGATCAACTTATTGTTACTATTGCTACTGCTTTAAATGAGAAAGGAGTCTTCTATGATGCTCAGCAACGACGCCTTAGATACAATAAGCACGTACTCAATCTCGCTGTTCAGGCCTTTCTCTTTGAAAAAAAGGTCGATAACTATGAATTTTCGAAGAATCTCGCCGACTCTCCTTCTGATGCTCAGTTGAGACAGTGACGAAAGCTAGAACCTCTCGACAAACTACACAATATCATTATATGAATTATGAGAAGCCCTCAACGCATTCAATTCTTTAAAGATCGGATCGTTCAGGGCTACATGTCACATCGTGACAATAGCACTAGATGAAATTCCTGATACGAGATGCTTGACTGGGCCATCAAAAAGATTAAGGCAGTCATCATAGTCGTCAGCAACGAGGAACTCGAGCTGTCTATCGATCTACTCAGTGCTGAGAAGTGAAAAACACTCGATCACATTCGCGACTTCCTTCAGGCCTTTCACGATGCTACGAAGGCTACTGAAGGCCGTGCGACGACTTTAGATGAAGTCCTTCCTTCTATGAACTTTCTATGTGCTCATTTCGAGAATACGATCGAAGAATACGCCCATCACGACTTTATGAGAGAGTCTCTTCACGCCGGCCTCATCAAGCTCTTGAAATACTGAAACAAGATCAAAAGAGCGTCTGCATACATCGTCGTCATCGTTCTGAACCCTCGAAAGAAGTGAAAATACTTCAAACGTTGGAATTCTGAGTGGCAACCCGATATGAAGACAATCATAAAGAAATTCTGAAAGACTACGTATCGATCTTTCATCGGCCTGGCTACCTACACTTCCTCAACAACTCGTACGCCTCACAAACCCACTAATAATTAGTATTTTAAGTGACTAGATGATCAGAATGATGAGGCGGAGAACTTCAGCAGTGCTCTCGACGAGTTTGATCTATATATCGCTGATCATTTCATACTTCGTGAAGAAGATAAGGACAAATCAGCACTCGAATGATGGCTACAATCGGAGCAACGTACTCGATATCCTCTTCTTTCAAAGATGGTCATTGACATCTACTCCATATCAGCCATGTCTTCGAAGGCGAAACGCGTGTTTTCAGGGGTCAAACGTACGATCTCGAACTCGAGAGATAGCCTCAAGAGTGAGATCATTGAGCTATTGAAGTGTCTGAAATCATGATTTCGATTGAGTATCTTCACGAAGAAAGATCTATATGCGATTGTTGCTACTATGAGGGAGGGAGTCGCTGACGAACTCGAAATTGATGTAGAATAGTGGTGGACTATCAGTTGAACCAGTCCAACTGTTGGTTGGACGGTTTGACATCTGAACCGACTACCAACCGTGTGTATAGCTTCAATTTGAACTGGTTCAGGTCTGCTGGACCGACGGTTTGAACCATCGGGAGCGTTGGTGAAGGAAGAAAAAGCTGTCCATCGACGTATCAGGCACATCAACGTCAGCTACCACTTCGTCAGGGAGTTGATTGCCAATGGAACACTCAAATACAACTACATTTCAACGAAGAAAATGGTGACAGACGATCTAACGAAGTCTCTGACTTCAGGAAAGTTCGCTGAGTTCATTGTAATGCTGAGACTCAGTGACTTGAGACTACAGGAAATGGACCAATGAGAACGATGCAAGCTAGACTTGAATAACCTCAGATATGACTTGGCTAGCCAGGGGGAGTGTCGGACTGTGTCTAGGCCATTCCATACATGTTCTAGCGTTCTTCCATACATGTCGACTGTATGTCGACTGCATGTCGACTGCATGTCGTAGTTTGCTTCTACACCGATGTTTGTAGCATTTCTTTGTTATCCATGAGATCTTATACCTCATGAATCCCATCATAGATCTACATGCTTTCTATCCTTCATCCACTGTATCCAATGAGAACCAGTGCGGCTCGTTCCCAAAGGCACTTCTTTCATGACAAGTTGCTGGTGGAATGAGACCTTGACAGACCTCCAGACACGAAAATCTAAGCACCATTCTCGTAGACCAGCTATGCAAAGACTTGCACGGTGCTCCGTAATACTTTACTGCGACGCAAGACTGAGGCTCCAATAGTGTTTCTCGGTTCGCGCATCTCGTGCCACCTCGGCAAGGACAATCATTCGTCCACCACCCTCGCACATGCACATATCTAGCATTTCCCACACTAACTTAAAAGGAGAAGGCTATGGCTGACTTTGAACAAAGGTGGACAAGCTTCTGTTCCCAAGGCGATTAGACTTCAAGACTTCAATGGTGACGTTCTATGACAATTGTATCAGGACACACGCGTTTTAATTACAGCAACTGTGACCATTCCAGCTGGGCTAAGGTCTCAGCCGACCATCCGTTTCTACTGGAAAGGACGACTGATTGGCTAGACCTTGAGGTATGAAAGCTGGCATTACTATTGACCTTTTGGGTCACCAGCGTCCCCGACTCACTCCCCCTTCTCTTCGCTAACTCGGCCAAGAGTTTCGACAGTATAACATCTGGACAGTCCTTCAAGTCATGGATTGCCGCTTTTCCGAATGGCGAATGTACCTTGAAAACGAACACGTCTCCATACACGATCGGCTTGGAAAGCTTTGCCAGATAACGGTTAGGTGGAAGGCCTAAAGAATCTCGACGTCAGCGATGCTTCTTCAAAGTAAAATGTCAAACCATGAAACAAGTTGAAGACGTTCCCTTAGGGCCGTTTGCCTCACGGGACATGTCTGGATAGTCCGAGATCTTGGCTAGGGGAAATGTACATACCCGCTTTCTCGTCCTCGCAAAGGTACATCCAATACTCCGGCTCCCAAGCTTTTTCAGCGGGAAGACCAATGAGCGAACGCCATTCCCAACTGAAGTTACTGAACCTTTCCGTCTTTTCATCGAGAAACCGGAGATCCGGAAAATGGCTCAGTTCTTTTTCACTGTACGAGCAGTCCTTGGGGCATATACATATGTCGCTTGGACCAACTAGGACTAGAGGTATCTCTGCTATCGTAGGTAGGAGGCTATCGCATGGTATGCGAAAGACCTTTTTGACATCCATTGTTGTCTAATTATAGGAACGGTAAAGATCAGTATCGAGCCCTGAAAACCTCTTCATATGTAGGTGCTTACCACGGGAAATGCTTTTTAAATCTGAAGTGACGGGGAGAGACGCTGGACTTTACGCCAAGAGAAAAGATGATTTTGATCGCGAGAGTCAAGATCTCTGATATGATAATGAATAGTTAAGGTCGATGATTTGCAAGGCGGCTGAAAGTAGAGAAGTCTGAGAGGTGTGCTAGGAGAAGAAGATATGTGAGAGAAGACCTCTTATATACTTCTAAGAATCGTCGCCTTAAGCGTGCTCGCCTCCAACATAGCTGAAACAAGCCTTGCAATGACTCATTCGGGCTGTTTCAATGCTCGAAACAGTGTGATATTCGTTTCGAAACATGCAGCATGAAACATCGTACATAAAACGCGGGGTTAGGATTACTAGGTCGACGAGCAATCTGAAACCTTTTTTCACTTCTGGCTACCCCCACAATTTTGTTCTGTCCACCATTCGTTTCTAACGAGAGAAAGAACAAAGGGCCATGCCCAGCGACCTAGAGCTTTTCCGGTGACGGTTTCTTTCCCTAGCTACAGCAGCATGAAATACTTAGAACACCACCATGGAATGCTTATCATGACGGTGCTTCCATTTACCCCTTGTATATAACTCATTTCGACTGGCCCGAAGAGCGAAAGTGACTTTGGTGATAAGTAAACGCAACAATGCTGTTAAAAGACTGCACTGCTGAAGGATTGGGCATTGTGAATACGAAGAAAAGACAAAAAGGAGAAGGCTACGGTCGCCTTTGAACAAAGCTAGAATGTCTATTTTCTCACTTAGAGTGATTAGACTTCAATGTCTGCCCTTCTATGACACAAGCATTGAGACAAAGCCTTTGCCGCTCACGTTGACAGTAACCCTGACAATATTACCTAGTGAGCTTAGATTCTCATCTAGCTAATCGTCTCTATTGAGAAGAACAACTGACTAGCCCAGACCTGAGACAGAGAGCGGGAGCATTATTACTGCCTTGTTTGACCAGTCGCTGTGCTTTCGAAGGATGGTAAATTGTGAGTGTTGAGTAGATTGTTTCTATTGGGTAACGTTCTGATAGTAGAACCCCCCCAGCGCTAGCGTCAACGCCAGAGCTAAGTACTCTACTACACGTACATCCCTCCACCAGCTTCAACAACTCGCTATTCCTCTTCCTCCGGTTCCTCTTACTCCAGTTCCTCTTCCTTCGGTTTATCTTCCTCCGGTACCTGATTCAAGAGCTGTTTTATTATGGCTTCTGGATATTCCCCTCCCTGCATAGCGGAGACGAAGTCCTCTCCTAAGTCATAGTATGTCGCTTTACCAGACCCACCTGGCTCTTTCTGCATCCTGAAAACGTACGCGTCTCCGTAAAATTTCTTGCGACAGAAGTGTTCGAGGAGTGTCGTCCGTGGAAGACCTAGAAAATCTTAGAGTCAGAATTGCTTGTTCTAGGCAAGGTCGCAAACAAAAGGACAGCTGGAAGGGGTCCATAGTGGCTAGTGCCGTTTGCTCCCGGGACATGCCTCGTGACTCGCCCGATATTTCGAGATAAGAGAATTTGCTTGATAGGTAAACATACCCGCGTCTCCATTTCCGCATGTGTACATCACATAATCTCCCAGCCATTTTTCGCTGCCTTTCTCCAGACCTGGGACGGAAACGCTAACGACCGAACGATATTTCCAGCTGAACGTGTACGTCTCACCACCCTGGCGGACGCGGTAATCCAAATAGTCTTTAAGCCACTTCTCATGTTCATGGCAATCTTCGACAATGGTTCCGTCTGGGCCAGCTTTGGGGAGAAATAACTCTAATACTTTGAACAGCTCACCATTGCATGTGATGCGAATGATATGGAGAGGACCTCTGGACTCCATCGATGTCTAATTATAGACAAAGCGGAGATCAGTATGAGGCGCCTGAAAGAATTTCCCATCGGGTAGCTTACTATGGCGAGTGTAATTCGAATTTGAAGTGGCAAGGGGAGGTGCAGGACTCTGTACTAAGAGGAAAGATGGTGCGATTGCGAAAGCCAATTTCTGTGGAACTGTAATGGATGATCAGGGTCAATGAATGATCTGCGAAAAGGTGCAAAAGTGGAGAATCTTAGGAGGTATGTTAGGAGAAGAAGATATGCGGGAGAAGGAAGGCCTCTTATACTCCAAAAAATCGTCGCCTTGAGCGTGCTCGCCCTCAAAATAGCTGAAACAAGCCTTGCAATGACTCATTCAGGCTGTTTCGATGCTCGAAACGGTGTGATATTCGTTTCGAAACATGCAGCATGGAACATCGCACATAAAACGAAGGGGCAAAGGATTAATAGGTCGACGTGCACTCTCTGAAAAACGTCGTTTCAGCCTTGTAATGCAGAGTGTTTCCAGAGCCCAAAGGCAGTTACGATCGATGGGAAACCCCCCCAGAGCAGAAATTGCTTGTGGATGAGACAGGCAGAAAGTGAGAAGTCTAAAAATCTGACACCAGAAGCCGTTTCTGCAAGATAAGTCCATCAGACAAACACAGCCTCATACATTTCGCAGTCGCGTTTCAGTTTTTGCTCCTGCCCTATTGTCACAGCAGCCAATCGTTTCTGAAACAACCTGTGTAGGCCAACCGAACATACGAAACAGCCCAAACATCCATGTACAATACCCCGGCCTCGGGACAAGACCGCTCAAGTACCCAGATGTAAACAGGAAGGCATCGATTTGGTAGCTTTCTTACCTCAGCTTTTTCACATCTCGGGCTCATCCCAGGATGCAGAACCTCACGGCTCGAGTAGCTCACGGCCACGAGCTTCACAATAGCAGGGGAGGCAGACCTGGACGGCGTACCCGCCCAGCATTCCCCGCCGTTTTATGTTTTCCAAGCTTCAGACCTGCAGATCAATCTCAAACAGCATACTCCTCAACCTCTTTCTCCGGCATATTACGCCTGTTATTATCCGGCGTAACACGGAAGGTATCTATTCCTTTCACACAGCACGTGAAGATCGGTCCCTCGAGCTTAGTAGATCCAGAAAGGAGAACTTGATATGCAGGTTCATGGTCACGTATTCAATTTCTTGTTGCTTCAGGGGAACGGTACGAGATTCTTAGGAATACTTCAGTTTTCAGTCACCTGGAATTACCTACCCACTTACGTTTTTAGTGTAGGGATCAACGCCTTTGACTCATAATCAGCCTCCCATTCTTCTCCGCACAACGCCGCTCCTCACTCGGACAGGTATTGACTCCTTGTCCTCTTCAAAGGCATCAAAAGAAAGACAAACATCCGAAAGAGGAAGAAGAGCACAACCGGACCCACCTTCTCGAATGTCTTGTAATCCGAACGCAGCCAGCGAACATGGGCCTTGATAAGCCACGCTGCTTAATCGAAGACAGGCATCATCATGGACGCATTGCCCTTCGTGGAAACTTCAAAGCGGAAGAACGTATCGATCTGTAGCGCCCGCCCGCGCTCGGGGCCCTTTGGTTGGTTTATAATGCTCCAGCCGGCCTCTTGTGGATCGTTGCCAACATAGAGCGCCGGGAGGGAATGTTTCAGTGCCCTACAGATGACGTGCTACGGGCAGTAGGGTGCGAAAAGAAACGTGCTGGCTGACATCATGTCGAACGTCTATGGGTCATCGAGTACAGTGTAGCCGAGAGATTCCAGGAATCGGATCTCGACGGGTTGGAATTCTGTGTCATGGAAATAGACGTTTTGAATGTCGTGTTTCGTGCCTAGGACTTGTGGAAATCCGCCACATGGCCCACCACCGCCCCAGCGTCCTCCGTTCCTGCACACTACAGCCACTCCATCCTACCTCGCTCGTCAACATCGCCGCCTCATTATCCGCTCGACCCACATATACAACCTCGAACCCGCCGCGGCGTCATCCAGAACAGCACCATCGCGCGACCGCCGAGGAATAAGTTGCCATCCTTAGTAAGCATCGGCAACAGCCAGTACAGTATCATTACCGCAGGAGCAAGCCCAATCCGTGGGAGCAGCCGGCTCGCGCAAGCTACCTACGACTCCTCTGGTGCGTGGCGGCTCGATCCCATTGCGCCAGTGTTCGCACCTTTCCATCAAGGCGTATGTATGTATGTATTTATGTAGCGTAACAGAGACAACGACAACGACCACCGCCCTCCCCCCCCCCCCTCCCACTTCAAGTGCAGAACAGGCCTGACGCTCGGGGGGGGGGGGTATTTCCTGCGCTGGAGATGAGGGGAGTGGCTGCTCTTGTCGGTCGCCACAATGGGAGTGTGGGCTAGTTGGTGAGTCGCGATTTGAGCGGGGCTTCCGCTGGTCATGGAATTATGCTCTTCATCGATGCTCTTCATCATTGAAAATGATAGAAGACGTGTTCATTGCATTCTATAAGACGCGTGAATATAGGAAGTCCATATTTCTACCTATCATGCAACCAGCAAGTGCCTCTTCATTCTATCTCCCATCTCTTTCAGAACCACGGCATTCCATTTCCCGCCCTCCCACGCCTGTGCATAGCCTCATTTTTTCCACTCCAGGTCTATGCCGTTCTGGCAGGGGAGTCAGTCTTAGCGCTGGGGGTTACTACATATGCCTGTTCAGGCCAGTTGGCCTGAGTCTTGGGACGGCCCAATCGGATATACGCATTGGTGCGTTCGATTGGCGGGCGTGATTGTAAAGTTGAACCGAATTGGCATGCAGAGGTCACACATGACGACCACAAAGCTTTTGAGTGTACCTTTAGCGCAAGGGGATGATATAGAAAGTAACCTGATACAGAGGGAGAAGTCAGATTCAGTCAGAAAGGCACAAATAGAGGTTTGCGATATCGTATCTCGTTAATGACAATAGTGCGCGATTAAATGCATTTAAAACAACCGCTGAGGACAAGATGTTAAAGCTAATTCAAGCCAGAGCTCCCATAGGATCCCATAGCGGAAGCCTGTGGATGGATCAGCAACTCGTTAACTGCCAATAGGACTAGGAAGCACTTGCATCTTCGGCTCCTTTTTCAGCACATCCCGAATCTCCTTCGAAACGAATCTGACTCTCGTTAGCCTCGTAACTTCCCATTCATGAGCGCAATGCATACTTCGGGTCAACGACGGCCTGATAAACAAATTCATCCATCCACTCATCACTCATAACAAACCATCCTTTCGTTCCAGCTCCCTCTCCCCAACTGTTCTGTACGCGCCACCTCACCGGCTTCCCATCCCCATCAACATGCACAGCCGTCAGTACCATCGCATGCGTCATCGCGCTCTCTCCCGTCTTGAGTCTCTGCGCCTTTGTCATTCCAAGTCTGATGTCAAAACCAAGCTCGTAATCAATAAGCCCTGGATCCATGATGCCAATTTTGGAGTCTGAAAATTTTCCGACATCTGAGCCGAAGAAGATGGGGAGTTCAGCTTTCAGCATGGCTATACAGGCGGCTTTTATGGTGTCCATGTCAACGTTCACGTAGCGTACGCCGCGTAAGCCGACAACATTTCCGAGACGGCTCACGCTTAGGAGGTCACCGTAGGTATTCCGGGGATCATTGACGAGACTGAAAAGCTCGTGGACGTCGGCGCCGCGATTGGCTTCAACACTGGCTTTGCTGGAGAGCTCGCCGGCGAAGTCCAACGGGCTGGTTGTATGACTGCCGAAGTTGTCGTCTTTGTCGTAATATTCCCATATCATATCTTTATTAGGGTTTGGAGGAGGACCGAGCATGATGGTTAGGATACGGTGAATTTCTTGCATCATTTTGTCCTTGACGCTGCCTAGTGTGGATCTTGGATTTGGACTCTTATCGGCTAGACGCCGGAGCTCGAGGGCGTTTTCTCGGAGTTTGGTGGTGATGAGTGAGGCCATGGTGCTGGAATTCATAGCGTTGTGGGAGTCGGGGTAGAGCGTTTGTGGGACCTACAAACTTCATATCAGAGTCCTTATAGCTGGATAGTAGCCCAGAATGCACCCACCAAGCCGTATTTCTCAACCAAATTCGCAACCATATCCCACTGTCCTCCATCACCAACCGGCGACGCCATAAGCGTCTGCACCAACCTTCCATCCAGCTCTTCATCCGTTGTATCCAAAATCTGCTCCAAGAAATAGTTTGCTTTCTCCAATTTGTCCCAGAAGAACAGGTATGACTGGCTCAGCTCGAACTCTTTCAGATTGTACCTCCGCATGACAGCGACGCGGAAGACATTGGTAGCGGCGAAGAGCCAGCATCGTCCAGAGGATCGCTGGTTGGTAATGGGAGCTCCTTCAAGCTTGATCTTGATATTGAAGTTCTGAGTGTCGGCAATCGTGGCGGATCGTTGGGTTAGGACTTGCTTGGGGTCGGTGCCGGAGAGGGCGGAGAGAGCGAGGCGGTTCTGCAGCTCATTGTCAGTAGAGAGATTGGAGCGAGGGATTCTTGGACGATAAGATTGGACAAGATGGAGCAAACCTTTGGATCCTGCAACAGCTCCTTCTCCCAATGCTCCGTTGTGCTAATAGACAGGGTAGGTTCCCATGCCGTTGAGGGTAACTCGTTGACAGAGTCAGGCGTACGTGGTGTCTCCATGTTGTTTTTGACGTATACGTAACCCTTTTCCGGCGGAGCTTGTACGTCGAGAGCTTCAAGTCTTTCTGCTAATTGATCTCCGGTTACGGACTCTGGCATGGTTGACTGAGAAGCTCCCATATATACCAACAAGGGTTGCTGTAGAAGCGGGGGAAATTGCGGGAAGGAGTGACTGGAAAGTTAGTCAACAGAGACTGACTGACTGACTGACTGACCGACTGTATACGGGGTAGCAAGCTGAACTGAGGAATTGAGGAAAATAATGCACTAATAGTGGTAGTGGTAGTGGAGTCAGATGCAATATAGAGTTCATGACGAGCTGGATCACGAGCAACGATGCATATCACCACCTCACAACTGCCTTAACCGGCCTAGACCATTCCACACTCGAACGCGCTATCATACCTTAGGGCTTATCGCATTGCCAAGCCGCTTAGCTGCAACTTGCTAGAGCTGCAATGAAGATCCCTGTGTACCTTATAGCCCCGAGTACCCTGGTGACCCTTCAGGTACCGTACTCGTATTGGCTTGGTGAAATGGATCTGTGGACCTACCTCATCACCATTCACCAGTCATAAATGGCCAAATTTCACTTTGGAGATGCCTTCACCAGCAAGGCAAGGTGCGCACGAGATACAATATATGCATACAGTTCTAAATATGTCCAAGAAAGAGTATCAAAAGATGCATGTAGGCAGCCTTCCGGCGCGCTCAATCTCATTTTCCCATACCTCTTCCGCGACACCGTCTTCCAACTTGGCTCTTGCAAAGCCCCACGCGACGAGACGTGATATGTCGACTGCCAAAACATGGAATGAATCGGCATAATTAGAGCCCCCAAGCGTTTGCTGTTCAGAAGGAGCGGACCCCCGAGCAACTCTGCTCGGGAAGTAGACCAATCTCAAGTACGCGTCCTCTCCAAGACGCGGCTCATCATTGGATTAGAATGGCAGGCACAAAGCAGTCGCTGACTTGGAGGTGGGGGCCTTCAAGGCGGTTGCTGCTTTGAAGGGAACAATTCCAGGGAGTCACTGCGCTGGTGGGCCAGGTGTAAAAAAGCCTCCTGCTCAAACGAGTAGAAGTTCGAACTTGTGGCTGGTATAGGCTACAAAGGCTACGACGACCGTTCAATATTCACTCATGCAGATCTCCAAAGTCATTCTGCCACAATGGTGACTTCGGAATTCCTGGCAGCGCCTTATCACCCCTTCCTCTCGGGTAACGCCCATACTTGGATCTCAATCTTCGGGCGTACGGCGGCGTTGACCTATCTTTCTCTGGAGCCACGCTAGGGTATATGTTGACCACTTGGGCGTTCCCAATCGTCCAGTTGGATGAGATCTCCGATGAAGCGATCGTAAGAATGGACCGATTCGACATCACGGAGACACCTCGCTGCAATTTCTTCGGATTCTCAAATTGGTTGGAGTCGTCAGAGGATCTTGTCGAGTCAAAGAAGGACATGTTGCCGAAGTCAGGGGTGCCAAGCTGAGGCGGAGTATCCCTTATGAAGCCTGATGTGTTTAGCGTGTCCGATACTAGGCCGCTTGACACTGGCGAAAATGTCTCGTAATGAGCGAGCTCATTTAACGACGGCGGTGGAGCGCGCACCACAGATGATACCTGTTCAGTTGTATATGATGAGCTTGCCGAGTCTGTCATTGACAGGAAGGAGACACGATTGACATCATCGTCATCATGAGAGGCATGTTGGACAGGCGCAAAACTGACATGCGGACTGTAGTCGACAGTGGAGAAAAGGGGCGGAGGCCTTTGAACGGAATCAGATATGACTCTTGAGCTTACTGTTGAGCCGTCCGCAGATCGACCTGAAGATCGACGTCCACTCGCCCTTCTACTTTCTGCCGTATGAAGCGACGAATTCCATAAGACAGGACTAGCAGGTAGCTGGTGAGCTTCTCCACCTAATATTGATGGACCTGTGTAAGCCTTCTGGAGGGACTCGGCAATTTCCCGGTTTTTAGACGAAGAAGGGCGGCGGGATTGAGCAGTGGGCTTTGATTTGGATGTCCGGCGAGACTGAGAGTCATGTGACTTTGCGGCCGAAGGTCTGCGAGACTCGATGGTGACCAGAGCCGGTCGCGGTAATGTCAATGAGCCCGATCGTTGTGTCATGGGAGTCGGTCGGGAGAGCTTTGCGCGAGCCTTTGCAATTTCCTCCTTACGACGGAAAGGCTCGCTTTCAGCGATTTTGGATCTCCCCGCATCTCGAGTCTGATCCTCCAGATCTAGAACACCAAATGGATATTTCTGACTTCGAGGCTTTGGTGGCCAAGTGTATGCCGCAACTTTAGATCTTCCAGCGTCTGTGCTCTGCGCCTCCATGTCTATAGCCTTGGAAGACTTGTCCCGACGGTGAGTCGCGACCTTCAGGGGCCATGTATCCGAGGTCTTCCGTTTTTCAGCTTCACACTTGACAGTATACGTTGCTCTTGGGCTAGGAAGGTCGAACGATGCAGGGTCTCGGGTGCTCGCAGTTTCTGCCGCTTCCGATTTTGGTATGACCTGGCCACTCCGCACCGTAAGATGACGGGTGGGTTTATCTTGAGATTCACTGTCTTGCCGTCGTTTGCGTTGCTCCCTAGCTTTCAGATACTGCCAAGTAAAAAGTACGGCCGTGAGTATGATGAAGAATCCGAGGAGTGAGACGATGATGATGATTGGAATGAGATCCATGTCGCCGGTAAGGATTCAAGAAAAAGGCCCGGTATCCTTACACACTGGATGGTGCAGGCCACGGTCCAGGCCGTACTTGTTTGCCACTAGGACAATGTTGGGTCGGAGGCGGTTCATAGGCAACGAGCAGAAACTGCGCGAATTGCAGAGAGTGAATGACCTCAACCTTCACGGATTATGTGGGATGCTGTGTGTGTGTAGTTTTCAAAGAAAAGAGTTTCGAGTTCTCTTAAAAGTCCAGGGTAGTTGGGAAGCCTTCCGCTGGTCGATATAGGTCAAACTGTGAATTCATGGGATGAAGGCACTAGGATGCACAAGCAGCGCTTAAAGATTGAAGTGAGTATGGTCAGAAAGAATGTAGTAAAGCAGAAGAGAACTCCTTAGCACCAGTGAACGAATGTAATGCATCTTGACTGAAGGAGGCAAAGGATCAGTGTACTACTCTGTACAGTCTTATAAGGAAGGTACTCGCAACCTCAAACAATACGCGGAGGCGGCTGCACGCTTATGCACGACAATAACTGGTGCCCGAATCCTGTGAAATGCTTGGTTCCCAAACAGAAAACATTTTGGCTACCGATGATCTGCGAGGGTTTCGGTGCTGGATCTTCTGCCGATATGCATTACAGCTTCAAAGTGAGTGGTGGGTCGCAAGTCGGGCCTAGCTTAAGCGTTCAGACAGATACTTTAAAGCGCTTGAGCAGAATGTTAGGGCTGGCGCGGCGCGGTGGTAGGGTCAATGCGATCCTTGACAAATGCCTGATGTTATCAGAAATAGGCGTCAGCGGTCCAGACAATGAATCTAGTGAGTATACCCACGCCAGTCTATGCAGGGATTGGCTCCTTGGGATCCTCATTAGTCGATGATGATGAATATTTCTCATCATGCTGGTCCGTAAATGGCTCATTTTGGTTGCTTCTATCCAAATACTGCATTCAGAGGTATTAGTGGTGAAGGCCTTAGGCCGTCACCTAGGGTAGAGGGTCTCCAAAAAATCAGCAACAAGGTCATCTAGAAGACAGTAGTCAGTCAGAAAAGCATGACAAGCGTGCTCAAAGGAGAGTTTCCTCCTCTGTGGTGTTGGCGTCTGTGGCGGATGTAGGGTCGCATACTGGCCATCTACAGTAGCTTAGTAGGGCGTGCATAACCTGAAACACCTGATGACTTCAACGTCAATTCCAATCGTTATGATAAGTCCGCTTGAAAGACTAAGCTGACTTTCGCATTTTCGCAAAGCTACCTCGCTCATCCAGCAAATCGCATCATCTTGGATCAGCCTCTAGTCAGCGAGTTCTACATGCAGCCACACCGCCAGTCGCAATAACGGTCAGTCTGTAGTCCGCAAGGCTTTTTCCTACGCAAGCGACTGGATTATTCAGAGCCGAACTGGCAATTCTCACATCCCACATTCATGCGAGGGCATGACATCCCACGTGTGGCTTGTTTGGAGCATCCAAATCGAGGAGAAAGTCGTGTTTCAAGATTTGTCATCCGAGCATGTCCTTGAGGACAACCGACTTGAGTTACGTTTTTTGATGACAGCGGAGTACTCGCCTGACGAGAAACTTGGGTACGTTGGCTTGGGAACAATGTTTGGTTGCCCGTAGAGTAGTGGAAAAGGACTCGGGACTTGGGAAGCGTCCGGTTGGGCGGAATGCACGAAAACTTTGCAGTTCTGCGTTGGCCTGCAGCAGCGATGATCTTATATACGTGGAGAGAATGGATCAGGCTGGGATTTTATGTGTGAAGTGCGAATCAATGCCAGGTTGCTGTGTTCTGACTCCAAATGCAGTGTCCCCTTGATCAATGTTTGTCCTGCTGAATACAGAGAGAAAGACGTGATTTGCAGGCATCGCTCGTCAAGGCAATTCTCCCATGATGTCTTGTTGTTGTGTACGAGGAGAAAAACAAATTGATGCGAGGATTTCTATTCTCTCAGTCTTTATGCCAAGCCAGGCACGGCTAGGGCTTGATCTAGCACGGTGCACGTAAGAGTTAAAAAAAGAGGGTAAGAGCTGCAAGTGTTTCCTTAGCCGCGGCATGGCGTGCGGCCGTTAAAAGGCGTTCGCGGGGCAATGGCCTACTAGGCTACTTACTGTACTTACACTCCTGGTCAAATTCTGTTGACTTCTCACAAATGGACTTGGTGTAAGGCCAATCTATTTTGCATATCATATATTAACAACCCATACTTACCACGAGCGCTGTCGCCGAACCGAACCGGGCGAATCACCTAATATTGTCTACGCTCCCTCCGCTACTTGGATTGCAAGACCGTCCAAGATGGGTCGGCCACCAGCCGTCGTCATTATTGCGAGGCATTTTAGCCAAGAGCCAAATGGTGAAACTACAGTCTGCTAACCTCAGTGCAGGCATGGTGCTAGACTAGATGCTGCAGACACACAATGGCATCTGACCTCGCCAACTCCTTACGACCCTCCTTTGACTTATGGCGGATGGAGGCAGTCTCAAGCTCTGGGCGCAAGGATTGCGAGTATAATATACGCTCGAGAGATGGTCTCAAGCTCGCATACCCTTGATGGCCTTGATGGACATATGGAAAGACTGAATATCCATGGCGATTTCGGTGAAAAACAAGGACGTGGCCACCAATCCCACCGTGGCAAACGACGGAAACACAAGGTCGTCATACACACTTCACCATTCCTGAGATGCGTTCAGACGTCCATCGCCATTAGTGCCGGCCTAGCTCAGCAGCAGGGACCAGCGAACCCTAGCAGTCATTCAACTCACTCAAGACCGCACGTAATGCACTCTGGCTCGCCTCATATTCGGGCACTGGATGCTCGCAAGTCACCCTACCTGTCGGCAATCGCGGAGCCTGAGGATCCTGGCAGGTCAAGACAGAAGAGGCAGATTCATCGAACTCTCCTGAGAGTGGACGCTTTCTTGGGAGAATGGCTTTCTCCAGAGTATTTTGACAAGATCACACCTCCGCCTGAATCTAAGATGATGGTAGCAAGCTCCAAAGCAGATCTGCTGCATCATGGAGACTCTATCAATATGACCCACACATCCAACAGGAACTCATCTGGACAGGGCAATTTCCCAGGAGGTTGGAACAGCAGAAGCGCAACAAACAGCAAAGCCCTGGATTCTGACAATGACACTCCTCTAGCCGACCTGTCTAGCCTTACCGAGACTATGCCTCGATTAGGCCGTGCCAATAGCCATAGTGTTGGAAGCTCTCCAAACCGATCTGATTTGAAGATGTTCAATAGAAGAGCCGAAAGAAGCCCAACCCCAGAAAGCCCAATCTATGTGCCTCCGATACCTTCATACGCAATCTCGCCTTCGCAACCTATTCCTCCCGGATACGTTTCCCACGCATGCGAGGCATGCGTCAAGGTGGACAATCTATGGGACAGTTTAAGACCACCGCTTGGGTGGGGCAGCGGCGGTGAATATGGAGAAGAATGGAGCGCCATGCACAAGCGCTTCCGAAAAGGCTTGCACGAAATGATCTCCTGGTACCGCACTCATGATGACTCCGAGACACTGAAGCCCATAATCGATGACTCTCTGGAAAGCAAAAATTCTGGCCATGGAGACCTAGAGGATTATGACGACGATGAGACGGACACTGTACTAATTTTGGTGACCCATGGCGCAGGATGCAACGCCTTGATCGGAGCATTGACGAGTCAACCCGTCCTTTTAGACGTCGGTACGGCTTCACTAACGATGGCTGTACGGAAGAGCGTCGATTACAAAAGAGTCTCTTCGCCTCAGTCCGAGGATGTGCCAACATCTCCATCTCGACGGCGACACTCACTGATTGACTCGGACGACTACGAAGTCAAGCTCACTGCTTCGACGGAACATCTACGAGCAGGATCTCCATTCTTAGCCGGATCACAGCTTCAGCGTACTCCAAGCTTGCCAATAAGAGAAAAGTCTCCGTACAGATATGAACGTCCTGGATTCACCAATTCTCATCACTCCAAGTTCAGTCCGACCAGAGAGGACTTTCATCTGGATAGTCCAACCAACGACATATTGGGAGGACTGCAGAGGAGTGCGACAACTGTTGTCCCATCGTCAGGTGGCCTCTGGAGCATGCCTATCCCCAAGCAGGTAGACACAGCTATCGAAGAGGAGAGCAAGCACCCTGGCCCGCAAACAGGTCATAACGCCCCAGTAAAGGCAGGAAAACTGGACGGTGTCTCAGAACGCGTGGAAGTGGATCGACACGAACGACTGAATGGTTCAACCAATTCAGGCCGAACGTCTCCAAATGGCACTTTTGATCACGCGGATCAAGGCCCTTGCCCTTCCATCGCTCCGAGCGGCCTCTGGGGTGCTCCACCCCAAGCGCTCGGAACAGAGCGTGATAAAGGCTCCAAGCGGCGCTGGACGCTGTCACAGGCTTCCTGAGAGATATGTCTCTATCGGTTACTCCACTCTCCATCTAGTTTTTGGGCAGATCTTTGGCATCATGCCCTGCACGATATCATGTCAGCGAGTTGCATACAATACAGACGGCTCTCTCCTCCTTCTTCTTCTTCTTCTTCTTCTCCTCTTCTTGCTCCGGCTTTGGCAAGTGGCGTGCTGGCCCATTGATGTAATTTTAAAGCATTGTAATCTTGGGATAGGCCATCTGTAATCGTATGATACCCACTCCTACTTTTTTTTCAACATTGTGGATATCCAACATGCGGAGCGCGGTCCTTTTGAGACTCATGGCGCAAATCGGGTTTAGAGATTCATGAGATCAGAAGTTAAATTCACTCTTCTCATCACCGCGACTCTAGCCAAGAAGCCCCACCCCAAATCAATGCACACCCAAGCAGCGCTCCAGCTCCCAAAGTTCGCTGGCCCCACGCCTCAACTCGCTCAATCTTGGCTGCGGCCTCGACTCTTTCCTTGCCCAAGTCCCTACCTTGCGCGGTTACCTCCTCAAGAGGTGCCTCGCTCTTCTTAGCTTCTGTCGTATTTCCTCTCGCATGTGCTCTGTTTATGATCTCCTCCAACCTTCTAATATCTTCTCTCCACTCCGTCTCATTTCCCCCCACGCCCTCAACCTCCACCCCTTGCACATTGCCAAAGAAGTCCATCACTAACCTCTCTCTTCCCTTCTCCTCTCCTCCTGGAAACAGATCCCATCGGTATCCCGGATTGCTATGAATCTTGCCCTCATCGTAGCTACCAAAAAGATCCGCTAATGTGAGCTTTGAAGTTGGAGACGTGACTTGCGTTTCTAAGAAGTCGAGGTTGTAGTAGGTCCAGCGGTCTATGACAGCAACGCCCACGTCATTGTCCGCGTGGTGGGAGTAGGAGGATTGATCGATTTCGGAGGAGCCGGTCGCGATGATGTTGGGGGAGTAGAAGTGCTTGTAAAGGGTGTTGGCTTGGCAGGTGTCAATCATGAAAAGCATTTCGTTGTAGCTATTCCACCATTTCAGTCAGTCTTAGTTCCTAAGAGAGAGAAAAAACGCGGAGAGCTGAGGCGGCATAAGGGAGGGGGGAATATACCGCTTCTTCTCCCACATCTGCTCAAACGCATCCGCCAAATCCCAACTCCCGATCTCCTCGCTATCCTGAAACTTCAAAAACTCATTGCCCCCATGCCCCGTCATATACACCAGCACATTACTGCCCCCATCACTCCCCAACCGCTTCCCCCGCGGCACATCCTCCCCCAATCGATCCGTCAACAACCGTATAAAATTCTCAACCGTCACCTCATACCCGCGGTAATCCACCTCAATGTTATCACCGTACAGATCGAGCGCGCGGTCCGCGTTGTTATACACGGTACCCGGGAAGGCGTTGCGCGGATTGCACGCCATGTCGTCGGGGAGCATGAGGATGATTTGCGAGTCGGGGATCCCGAGACGTTTGACGGTGCGGTAGAGCGAGAGGACGTTGGCGAGATGCCGGTAGTTGAACCAGAAGCGCGAGGTGGACACTAGGACGGCCCAGTTGGAGGTGTGGGCTGCAAGGGAAGGGGGGAGGAGGAGGGGGAGGAGGGAAAGGGGGAGGAGAGAGAGGGGAGGGAGCTTCATTGCTTGGGGCGGAGGCTGGGAGGATGGACGGAGAGGGTGGGCGAGGATTGAGGGTCTAGGAGACGACGATAATACACCAAAGCAGTAAATTGGAAAACGATAGCTAACAAAGGTGTGTCGGTACGTATGACTCGCCGTAGAATCTGCCGCTAGCGTATTCGGACATTCAGCCCTATGCTTCGCGACTTCTTAGGATTCTGAGCGCGTCTTGGAGATCAGTATCTTTTCAATATCGATAGTTCATATCTTTACTTCTTGGTCCCTTTTCCTGGTTTCATGACCCCGATTGTACGGAGCAGGGCGCCTTATCTCTCATCTCTACCTCATAAGTGGACTCAATCGTCGGGACCTGAATTACCGCAAAGTGTTTCTCCATGCCGGATGCCCCTCTTGCCGGTACATGCTTCCTGTGCAATTTTCCGTGACTGTCGTGAAAATACTGAAAGAGATGCTGCTGGGCCTCCATCGCAGACTCTCAGCTTCCTTGCGCCTTCAGAAGCAGATTCGGTACACAATAAGAACGCGTCATGTACCTCCCACGCAGTCTCATCTCCCACCTCTACCAACATCTCCTGCGGAACAATCACCCTCTGTCATCCCCTGTCCTAATCTTAGTCGCACTAGAGCCCGATGCTCTCTGCGCCTGTCGAATATTCACAGCACTCCTCAAACGCGACTACATTCAGCACAAGATTCAACCTATCTCCGGCTATGCAGATCTTGCACAAGCGGGGAGAACCATGGTGCAGCCGATGAAGATCCAGCAAGGTGGAAGCGGAGGGCTGGTAGTATGTCTCGGTGTAGGGGGGCTTGTCGATATGTCAAGCGAATTGGGACTGGACTCTGGTGACCGAGGAGAAGACTTGTCCGGAGGCGTCGAAGTATGGCTCATTGACGCCCGACGCCCGTGGAATTTAGGAAATGTCTTTGAAGGGGATCCAGCCGCTGTTGCCCTAAGAGAGATCAGCGGCGATGCTGCAGCAAGTAATCCACATGTTGATAATGGCCGAATACAACCGTCATATAAGCCTGGTCGAGGCGGAATCATAGTGTACGATGATGGAGACATTGATGAAGAACTGGGTGCTGAACGAGAGGCCTATTGTGAACTCACCAGGATGCAAGGCCTGGAGGATTATGGCGAGGACTCTGATGACTCAGGCGACGAAAGCGATGTTGTAGATTCAATCGAGGGCGGACAGCCCTCAAAAAAGCGTAAATCTTGGTCGGACCGAGATGAGGAGGGCGAGGAGAGTCAAGACGAGAACAGAAGACCTCGTCAAAGGCGGAGAAGCAATTCTGTATGTGCCATCTTCCTCTGTACATTCATATATTCTTGCTAATACAAAGAATAGAGTGGCTTCGTACCCGATTCACCCAGCCGTCGCCGCAGAGAGAGCTCGAGAACTGTAGGACGCTCCTCCGAAACGTCGCCTTCACCATCGTCGCAAGCTTCGTCACCAGTACCACCGAAATCACCATCGATACGAACATTGCGTCGAAGGCTCCTGCGCGAACGTCGAAAGTACACTGCCACTCTCGAGAAGTACTACTCCGGTGGTGCGACGTACTCAGAGCCCATCTCATCGATTCTCTACTCCTTGGCCGAGGATCTTGGCCGCGAAGATAACGATCTTCTATGGCATGCCATTGTTGGGGTCAATTCGCTAGAACTCTACGGGCGAAGCATGACTGGCGTCGGGATATCTACCTCCCTAGATGCTGGTGGCTCGGCGGGCTGGGGCGGCGAACGAGGGGAGCGAATACGGCAAGTACTACGAGACGAAGTCCGCCGATTGAATCCCCCAGACCCTAGCGAAACATCTCGAGAGAATGGTCGCGGAGAAAGTTCCGGCGTCATACCTACCACAGCTCGCTCTCCCACAGATAATTCGATCCGACTATCTCCTGAACCCCGTTTCCTCATGATCAGACATTGGTCCTTATACGACAGCATGCTTCATTCTCCTTACTTGGCTTCTCGATTACACATATGGAGTGACGTTGGTAGAAAAAGACTGCATAAGCTTCTGGCCAAAATGGGAGTCAGTCTGAGCCAATGCAAACAGAACTACACGCATATGGATATGGACCTTAAGCGAGGCTTACGGGAGAGATTACTAACCTATGCTCCATTGTACGGACTCGATGGCTTAGTGCCGCCGAGAGCTAGCGCTGGTCGTGGAAGAGAAGGCTGGGGTTTCGTGCGAAGCTGGGGCTGGAAAGCTTGTCTAAGCGCACAAGACGTCGGCGTAATAGTCGGCGCGATCCTTGAGGTGGGAAAGTCTGGCGTGACAGCAGGCGATTCGTCGAGGAATTGGGACCGTGGAAGAGGCGAGCAGAGAGAGTTGGTGGATGAAGATGGCAAAGCAGAGGGTGAAGAGTGGGTACGGAGATTCTGGGAGGCGTATGATGCTCTTGAGAAGTAAGTCAAGATCCTGAGTGATATTCTACTTCTGCATTATTCTGACTTGAGACACAGCATCGAAGCACTCAAACACGCACTTCCCACTGCCCAGCATCTCCATAAAGCTATCCTCCGCACCGGCACCTCCCTCATCGAAAAGCGCCAAATTCGCCATCTACGCGCTTTCCGAATGGCTGTCGTCAAAGAAGGCCCCGATGTCCAAATGTTCACTCACCCAGCAGCTCTAACAAAACTCGCCCTCTGGGTTGGCGAAGCCATCGCCGAACAGGAGCGGGATCAACGTGGCAAATTAGGAAAATATGGCCGAGGTACTCCCCTCGTCTTGGCCAGTCTCAACGAAGCCAGGGGAGTATTTGTGGTCGTCGGCACTGGGGGAGGTGGCGGTGTGGTCGACTTCACCGCTCGAGCTAAGCGAAAAGCGAGGCTAGAGGAGAAAGCAACGGCTCGAGCCGCTAAGCTTGCCGAGAAGGAGCGGAAACGGCAGGAGAGAGAGGAGAGGGAAGAGCAAGAAAGCGAAGAAGAGGAGGAGGATGACGAGGATGAAAGCGATGACGATGATGATGACGATGCTGGGAATGGCTATGGTAAGAACCGGTTTGGTAATGCGTTTGAGGAAGTTGCCCAGGAGACCAATGCGAGAGTGAGGATTGACAGCTTCGAGCATTGTGTTGTCGAGGTCAAGAAGGAGGATCTGGGTGGCTTCTTGGAAAGTCTGAGCGTGAAGGCTGTCATTGGCTGATTCAGAGACTGCTGGATGGGTATTGCATAGCTGATGTTCTTGAAAGCGAGCATCTGCTGTTTCTCTTATTTTGACCTTGCTGAAAGCGATAGTGTACAGGGACAAGGACAATAACAACATGTACATGGAAAATGGCAATGATAGCCTTCTACCTATGACCGTGCTTCTCTGTTTATCCAGTTGCCCACCACGTTGAGCCAGTGCGGCCTGATAACAGTGATGCTGTGAGAAAGAAGTGCAGAGAAAGTGAGGCAAACTCACATCTTTTCACACCACTTCCCTCTCCTGCTCGCAAATACTACCTGTCACACCTGCAAGACTTGTCAATACCCCGAGTCATCCCATTGCAGCCTGTACGGCAACCATCCCCGTTTGTTTACCTTTTTTCGTTTACATTCAACCACACTATTCGCCCCCGACGATTATCTGACCAAGCTAGACAGATACACCACCAGTCATTTCCTGCCACCTGACAGAATGATTCTTCCTTCTTTACCATCATCTGCTGTCATCAACAACCAAATCACCCGCGTTACATCAGGCGTCAGCTTTCCGCATCTCATCAGCGCTCTTGATCTCAGCGCTACCCTCTTCGAACCTTAATCAACATACCACCACCCTCCGACCCTTCACCAAACCTATCGCAAGGTACCCCTTCCCCTCCCGTCCAGCCATCCCTCGACACCATACCACTAACCCTTTTTCTCCAGCAGCAAAAATGCCCGTCCTCCTCTTCCCCGACGTCGCCTACTTCTTCATCAAAGCCTACCGTCCCGCCAAAAACCCCCGCACAGGCCGCGTCACCTACGAGCGCACCGGGCGCAAATGGGTCAAATGCAACCTCCATGACCCCGTGCAGCGGGAACACGCGCATAATTATTACCTGTCCTTGTGTCCGGATGTGAGTAGATTTCCAAACTCTGGGGGGGGGAAAGACTTCCTACCTTGCGGTGAGATCATCGTGTGGGCTGGGCTGATGCATATGTGTGTGTTTTGGTGTGTGTATAGATTAGTCAGGAGGATAAAGACAAGGTGGCGAGCGAGTGGGCGGATATTAGGCATGCGAGGGAGGCGGAGGAGAAGAAGCGGGAGGCGAAGAAGCAGCAGGAGGAGAGGAAGAAGAGGATTGATGCTATGGTTGAGGAGAGTGAGGGGGTCGCCATGAATATTGCGAAGGCGGAGAAGGCAATAAAGACTGCTGCTGAGGGCAAGAAGGCGGCGGCGAGTTGGATGGATGTGGTGATGGGGTGATTGACTGAGTGGGCACGCAGACGCTGTGTAGTGGACAGATAAGGGTGTATGCGAAAGGAAGGGGCAATTGTAGAATAGCTTGCTGCGAATGATCGCGCGGGGATAGTGCTCACTCAAGGGCTTGATTTGCTCAAACAAACCTTGCTTTGTATGAAGTCCAGAACACAAATGCGCCCTTCGCATCGCGCACCCAAAGTCGGCGTCGAACCAAAAAGCAAAATGAAAATCATCCAATGGGGTTGGAATTCCGATTTGAGATCTCTTAGACCCTACGACTGTGCTTGTCCATGTAGATGCAAACCTACGAGTGATGGCTTTGAATGAGTGGCAGTGACTGGATGGGGCCCATCGTGATCTCAGTCAGTTTAGGTCACTGTGCTTCCGAAAAAGACAAAAAGCAAACCACGGTCAGCGAATGGAGTATGGGCGAAAAATTAACTCACGTGTATATGATAGCAGAGGCCCCTCACCCCCTTCACCTTCTCAAAGTCCTCAGCATTACTACCGCAAGCCTACAATTCACATTCAGCTCACAGTGCCCGGGAGTCCATCCAAATATACTGGGAACCAACCCAGTGACACTGGGAACCCATTTGGATACAATGCCCACCTTGGCGACACCTGGGCCCCGAAGTGGCTGATCGAAGCCAACTCAAACACCCACAAAATGATTGTCGAGAAGCAAAAGCGAGAGAGGAAAGAATAGGAAGAGGCGGAAGATAAACGCACGAAGGAGGAGAAGGAAGCCGATGCAAGCATCAAACAAGAAGAAGGCGAAGGAGGAGAAGGAAGCCGATGCAAGCATCAAACAAGAAGAAGGCGAAGGAGGCTCTTGACCCGATTCCCCACAACTGCAGCAAGGCAGAAATATGAGCTCCATTCCTTGCTGAGAGGAGGAGGTCATGGCTGTTAGAGGCCAAGGAATGCACTTTTGCGTTGGCAATAATGGTCTACCTTTTCAACAGTCCGGAGAAAAGAACATTATGGTACCATTAGTCAAAACAGCACGCTTCTACCGTCGATCAATAGGGTCAATAACCCTGCACGTGGTCAATCAGCCAATTGTGGCATGTCTCACGACGGCAGAACCATTGGTCCACAGTCCTTCTATCGTTCCTCATCAACGGTCATTATCCGTGGCCATCTTTCTTCCCACAGCTCATCGTTCCGCCAATCTCGCCTCTACCTTGTCCCTCTCCTGCTCTTTCATCTCCCTAAGCTCCTCCTTCGTAGTGTCAAACTTCGCATTCGCCTGGTTGAACGGATTCTCCGGACTCCGCTCAAATTCCTTTCTTATCATATCCTCCCTCTGCCTCTTCCTTAACCCCTTATGCTCTTCTTCCAACTCTGGCATGCGTCTAGCCTCGTACGCCGCATACGCAGCCTTGAATCTCCTCTCCGGATGTCTGTCAATCTTTTCCGAAGGGTTGGCGGAGGTGAGTGAGAGGGCGTCGAGGGCATTGTCGATACCGGTGGCGTTAAGGGAGGAATTAGCTTTCGAGGTTGACGAAGAGGGTTCGTCGTCAAGCGAGGAGAGGTCGAGGCCTTTGGTCTTTTTGACGGCGGTTTTGGTGTTCTTGGGTGTGGGGCGGGCGTCTTTTTCTTCGGCGGCGAGGAGGGCATCTTTCTCGGTCTTTTTACGTGCTGCTTCTTGTTTCTTTGCCTCGGCTTCCTCTCTGTAAGTGTGGTTAGATAGAATCAAGTGCTGAGGGAGAGAAATGTACTTCTTAGCGTTGGATTTTGCGCCTTTGCTCCATTCTTGATCTTCAGATATTGCTTTCTTCGCACCCTCGACTGCGGCTTTTTGGTTTGCTACTTCAGCTTTCTAACGAGACGATCAGCTACCAGTCTCACAGTGGACAAAGAACGCAGCATTGGACCTTTGCATTGCCAGCAGCCTTCTTGCTGTTCTCTCCCGCCTGCTTCTTAGGCATGCTGGACTTTTTCGGAGGCAGGTTCCTCGAGCTCTGACAATTATTTATTCGAATCCGAGGAGCTCGTGATAGCACTCGATCCAGGATTAGAAGTCCAAAGTCGAAGTGTCAATTGTTTATTGATGTGCCACTTCCTCCCATTTCCCCCACCAAAGCATCAGCCAAGACTGAAGCCCTAAGGTAGTTAGGGCTTTTATTTTAGCGGTGGCACACAGCCCTTTGTTACCTTAGGTATGATTAAGGTACCACCAAACTTCATAGCGCCCCAAGAAACAATATCAACTCGACTATTACTTTTCTTTCCCATTCTGTCGAATACATTTCAAAAGTATACTAATGCTTCGAAGTCTCGTTAGTCATGGTGGGGTTCTCCGATCTCTCTAACGAGCTCGTCCTCATGATGTGGGATTTCGTTGATTTGAAAGATATCTACCTACTGTACAGCTTTCTAAGAATGTCTAACTCCAAACCCACGAGCTGCCGCGCGAGCACTACAGGCTCGAACATAGACCCTGTTCCATCAGTAACGTGGGTGCCGAACCTGGAAAGCCTCGTGTATTTGACCGAATACTCGAGGAGGTTTTGATTAACCCCCGGGCAGCTCGCTATCCTATACTATTGAGATCCGATCCACGGGAGTCGGATTGGGAACTTTGGGAACAGGAAATGGGATATGGCCGAGGGATGCTGCCAGTGAGTGACCTGGAGCTTTTCAAGCAAGCTCCCAGGGACGCCGTTCATATCCCAGTGAAAGAACTTGGGGAAGGCTGGTTTGCAGAAATGGACAACGGCAACGAACAACCTCTGTTCGCGCTCCTCCTGCTTCTATTGCCGAATCTTCGCGAAGTAAAACTTGGCTATTCTCGCAGATCGTCTATCCCCATTACTGAAACCCTCCGAAGAATCGTGCCGAATAGATAGGACGATTTGCGTGGGCTTTCAGACCACGGCATTTTCTCGTGCCGCGCAGTCGAGAGATTGCGCATAAGATACTTCCGAGACACGGGTAAAAGGTGCGCTTCGACATCTGACTGCGCAGCTGTCTAAGAGGCTGCAACAGCGCGCCATTTATTCTATGTGAGAAACAATTTTTACGACACAGGATTCGTTACCGCCCCTAGTCCTCTAAAGCATACTTTCTCCGGCCTTTTACTACGTAGTGAAATGGAAATTGGTGATGTTTCCTATTTCCTTGATCCTGGCAGGGTTTGCTGCTTCTGCTGTTATGTCGCTCTCTCTGATTCCTCTGCAATTTCTTACGACTTCTGACAACCTTTCCACCACCGAAGTGGCATTCAACACATCGAACGCAACAAGCCGGAGCATCGTCTCCTCCACTTCTAGCTGTATTCCTTCGATCTCTGCACTCAACAACCCAGACAAATTGCCAACATACGCCTTATTCGAATGCGACACAACCAGATTCGGTCATCCGAACCTGACGAGCTGTCGGGGGGCCCTCATACAGATGCCGAATGGCTGGGAGGATAGCACTTACGGTGATCGTACTGTCTTCGGTGAAGATGTTGATGTTCCATTGCCTGTTAGATACGCCAGCAGTAAGGAAGTGTACATTTTCAGACGGCGGTGAGCATGTATATGCTAATTACAGGAATAGGCGATGGGTCTTGCATCATCGAGGTCTTTCCAAGGAAAACAGGCGAGATCGATAAAATTCCACCATCTAAATTGAAAATGAGAGTCCGGTACCTCCTCAAGAAATGTATGGGAGACGGGAATACCGAGGGCGGGATTGGGGAATTCTTGGGTTAGCATTAATTTGACCTTTCAAGTTGTTCATTTTGAAGTGTAGATCACTAATAAGCCTCCAGGAGAGAAGGGACACCTCTCCGTCGTCGTCAAACAGTCTACTACAAATTTTAAGTGTTTCACACCCATGGGCGCAGGTCCAAGACCCTCTGTGTGTCAATCACCTTTGAACACAATGCCTGTATCCCATTCAATGCAGTTGTTTGGTGAAAAGGGGACGCGGGATATTGATGTCACTCTTCCGCTGAGATACACAGACCGTGAGTAAATATTTCTTACATCTTCGTTACGATCCTCTACTCCTATACTCTCTTGACTGACTCTAGATGTAGCGAGTGACCAGTGCGTAATTGATATTGTTATAGAGGGACCACCCATTCAGGCTAATTGGTATGACCTTTGGGGTGCTGCTGCGATCCTTGTGGGTGTCTGCGCGGAGTTAGGAAAGGATGGCGTTTCATCCAAAACAGGTATTGAATCCTCCCATCTTCTCGAAGATTACATGGCATTGAAATTAAATGCCAGCTGGCGAGACCGAACTTGCGGTCTGGGTTACTTGTGGTGATTCAACGAGTTTGTTCGAAATCACGGCATGAACTCCCACAAGTGGGTATCGGTGCGCTTGTGATTCAAGCGTAATATTGCGAGGCTCATCTCGTCAGGTATAAAAATTTTCAGGTCGCGGCTAGCTTGAACTGATGCCAGATACTAGTCTTTGATGAGACACTTTCTACTGCACAACTAGAGCATGGCGACAAAACCGGACGACTGGAAACTTTTCCAAACGAATTATGCGGCATATAGATTCTGAAGTATTGTTTTAGATGTTTGCATGACTGCATTTCGTGCTCGGGATCCCGGCGATACATACGCCAAACTTCAAACTCTATAGTCTCTGATTGGTATAGAATTGTTCCCTACTCGCCAATACCTCAATCTGGTCGCCAACTTTCATCGAACCAACTTCGACAGCAGGACCCATCATCAAGCCCATACATGCTTTCAACCTTGCACCTCGGTCAATACGTCGAGTGTTTTCCATGGAGGCCTCCGACTCGGCTTCTATCACTTCAAAGCCATCATCCTCGCTCTCCGCCTCGGATTCCACCCCCCTACACCCTTGTCCACGATAACGGTGTCCTGGTTGACATTCGGCAATTAAATCTCGTGCTCCGATATCAGACAACATACTCATTACTCATTCTCACGCGCTTCCAGTCATCCTCCGCATATGTTTTCGGTCCCGTGATGTATAGCTTGGTACACACTCCGCAAACAGTAAATGCACAGTGAACTCGACCCAAACGCCACTTCTGATGTACCGAAAGATGATGCACCAACAACTTACGTCAAGTCGGAACCTTCTCCAACACACTCAAGAGCGGACCCTCACCACAAGCCTTCGGCCCATACCATAGAACCATTGCAGAACTTCAACTCGCTCCAAGAGTCAACCAGTCCAGAGCCTCTGTCTTTCCGGAATTTGTTCTGCTTGATGACTACGTACACTCAAACCAAAGATTCGTTATGCCAACAACAGCGAAAGAATGGTCAAGATTTAACCACGCCCGTCTCACCGCCAAAGGTCCCAGAGATTGGGGTTCCGACGGGCCCAACCTCGGCAACCATGTCATACTCGAGCAATGAAACGAGACCAATACGGACTGGAATTGTATCCCCTACGTGCCGCCCCATGGACCAAACATTGTCGTTGCCTTTGGAGATCTCTAACACTACTCCATTGACGTCTACAGTGACGAGAACTGCGTGACTTTTGCGGCAGACACCCTGATTTCAACCAACCCGATGGTGGACACGCGTGCCAGTGCTGTATGTTTGTACATGGAGACTGCGGGGTGGGCGGACTGGAAGGTTGCGAAGATTAGCGGAACTGATTTGGGGCAGGGGCTGTAAGTATACGTGGGCGGGGAAGTTCTGTGTGCTTTTGTTTCTATCAAGGATGGCGGATCATTGCCAAATCTTTTTACACGTTCTGTTACTAGGTTCTGATGCATATCTGGTTTATGAAGTTATTGGTTGGTTTCGGTAGAGCATTTCATTGCTTTTTGTTGATCAGAGAATGATAGCACGTATGTGCAAGGAAATGGAAACCAATGAAATCGAGAATACCCAGCGCAAGATGTATCAGAGGTGTGTGTTTCTCACCTATGTTTCACCCCTAGTACGTATCACCATCCCTCTTGACCAATCCGCGGACCTCGATGGGAATCTTAGTACGGATATGCAGACCACACCCACCGCTCTTCATCAAAACAATAGCCCTGCGAGCGAAGTATCTTCCATCTTTGATTTCGACTCCCCACTTCCTGGAGAACTTCCCTGAAAGCTCCTATCCGGCACAGACGTCGAAAGTAACGGCCTTTCTGTACACGAGTCAGCCGAAGCATCGGGCCGTTCAGCAAGCCCGCACTGCAGCCGTTCCTTGGCCGGTGTATTAGATGGAGGTAGCACTCCCGGAAGTCCCGAGTTTGGAGTGCTGATGCCAGTGGCTCGAGTTCGGTACCGGAGTCTGTTTCCGACCAGAGCACCGCCCTTGCATCCGCTGGCATTTCCGACCATCCGGTTCGCATGAAAAGACCGTCGCGAGCCGTCCTCGCGTGAGCCGTGCCTTCCTCGTTTACGCAGGTCGCTGCCGTGAACCACTGTACGAACCATGCTTCCCATTGTAGCAAGAGTTGTGGAGTGCCTCTTGCGTCTACCAAAACTTGGCGGCACTCATTCCATTGTCCGAGCCAGCGGTTGAGCCGTTGCTCGTGCTCGGTCGAACGCTGTGGAGCTGGATTCCGGAGACCGTCGAACTCGTATCGGCAGTACGGGCACGAGATCCTGTCCTTGTCAGCTGAAAGCCAGGACGAGATGCAGCCGAACCCAACTATGTGTCCACCTGGACATGGTAAACGCACTGGTTCTTCTGCAGGCTCGCCCTCTGAGGGTGGCGTACCGTACTCTTCGTGGCATATTATGCAGGTGTTGGCTTCAGACAGTTCTTCCTTTGTGACTCGAGGAAGTTGAGCGAGGAAGTCTTCTGCCATGGTGAACGCACTCCCTAATGTTCTCAGTTCTGATGGGCGGTTTTCTATTGTTAGTCTGTAAGTTGAAGCGTTCGAAGCGTGATCTATCTGGACACGTGGGAATGGAGGATGATACTGAAAGCAGGCGGTGGGAGAGGACCAGATGGATTGTTAGCCCAATAGTAACAAAGACTTTGGCGGCTGGTTGGCAAGGTACTACTGAAAGCCAAACAAAGGCCAGCGATGCCTTCGACTTCATTCACATGACAAAATGCATTGTTGTTTTGTTTTCTAGACCTCGCTCCTCGTACCTAAAACGCTGGTTCCCATGGACTTTTTAGCTTTGTCCGGCGCCGCGCACTTTTCCCCATTTCAGATTGTGAATATCTTTTAAGATGTGTACCTTTGTCGTCCCGACTCTTTGTCAATATTTTTGTTGACATACTTCACACACGCTTCTATGATTTATAACACTCTAGTAAGCTTGTTCTTACATCAACGAGAATTTTTTTCTCGCGCCTTGCAACAATTTGTTCACTTAATCGTCAAGGCCCACCTCAGTAAGGCGTGATATATCAGTCAAATGTTTGTGCCCCCTCGAACTGCTCTTCTATGAATCAGTGCCTCCAATTTACCCTAACAACTGCAGACGCGACTCAAAGGTCTATAACTGATCATCATCCTCGGCGTCTTCCAGAACATGTCCCAAACTCCAGTCAACACTCGTCCGACCGAGGAAGCTTTCGCCGCCTTGCTCATAATCACAACCTTGAGCTTCGGAAGCCTCTACGTTGTCGCGAAGACGGCTGGGACCCGGTTCGTGGACTCTCCACTCAAGAAATACAAACGTGGATCTGATGCTGACGAGGTTGACGAGAAGCCTGACACAAGTAAAGACAAGGAGCAGCATTTTTCTAGATGTGACGGAGACAGCGCGGACATCGTCCAGTCTCAGATGGAAATCGATAACGAAAACGAGAAAATCCCACCAATCCAAACCGAGATACAGGTTCCACAACTCCCTCGCGATCATAACCGGCACGAAGGCCTCAACGCCATCCGTGCCTGGGAAAAGGCCACCACCGATCGTATCCAGCGGCAGAAAGCAAAAAAGCTGCATCAACTCCCATCCCTCTGCCAGCGCCGCGAGATCAATAGCAAGCAGGGCCTCGAGGCCATTCTTGCCTGGGAGCAGTCTACTATGAGTCGGTTTCAGCATGAAAGGAAACGCCGGCTGGAGCGTCTTTCGGCGCTCGATCAGCGCGCGATCGGTGAAGAGAAAGGCCAAGAGGCGGCGGGTGCTTAGGAACGGGTGAGAATTGTCCGTGAGGCCATTATTGTTCATTGTTCATGGCTGAAGATGTCAAAATTTAGTTCTCAGCTATGACTTTGCGCTTGTCGGCTATCAAATAAGGTTCTCAGTCACCTGTTGGAAGGATACAAATACTGGTTCAGGGGAGTCCTGAGATAGAATAATTCAAGCATTCTACACATCACATACCTGAATCTTGACAGAAAATATCTCTTTGACGATAGCATTTCAAGGACGCTCATGTTTTCATCTTTAGAAAAAATCCTTTGCCGTAAAATATTTTCCAGACAGTTCCTTTGTCAATCAACTATCAAATGCGGATGCGTCATGGCGACAGGCGCGACGGGACTTTTGTTACCCTCATTACTCTCATATAGCGCCCCTAAAGCTCTCTATAGCGCGGATTACTCTGCCCGCCTACTACTCACAGAGGGGTCATACTCACCGTGAAAAGAGCCGTCGTGTAAGCTCAAAGATGGCCAAGCTGTGAGCATGAGATATGCGTCAACAGCAATATGAGTCTTCCTTTGGGATTTGCCCTATATAATGAGTGAAACATGTGCTATAATCGCTAAACCTCATCTGTAAGCCCTAGCGCACTAGCCACCTTTATGACAGTAGCAGGCTTTCGTTACCCTTTTGTTATGTGAAATGCCGACAGGTTGCCAATAGATGGACCCTAACAGAAATTAAAATCTCAATCAGCCGCCATCCTCCCTGCAAGGCTAGCCCCTTTAAGTTGTGAGGCGGAACACAACTTGCCATGTAAACCAGCGTGCGAGCCTTAATCCCCCTCCTTTGTGCAGCATAGCGAATGAGCGTACAATGTTACGCGCGCCTCGGCCACGAGTCTCGCACATAACATATCCATTCGGTACAACGTTCAGACTGCGTCGACTTCAACGAGTTAGGCTCGAGAGCGATGTAAAGGCACGTCGCCCCGAACTTCTAGAAAATAGTCGTAGGATAGAAAAGGCCTGACTTGTCTTTTGAGGCTCCCTTTGACTATGCAACGCGATTACAACTTTTTCTTCGAGACAAATCCTCAATTCTACTTCTGACGCCGGTCTTAGATATTCGCTTCGACTACATATACTACGAGTACAGTACAGTATTGAGACCAAAACTGATTTGCTCCGAATGAACCGCAAAGCCCGCCGCTTGCTTGATGACCATCTTGTTCGAGCCGAAGCTAATGCACTCGGAAGCCGAATAGCTACGATGGCCATCCATCGTCCTCCAACATTACGTCGCTGTCGCTTAGCGTCCTTGTTTTATCACCCGATGACCCCTTCAAGCCCTTATGATCATTGATGAAATATCTGGGCAGTCAGGCATATTGTACTGAGTTGTACTACTATGTCGAGCGATGGAACACTTGGCCTCTATTTTGACACAGACACAACGACGTATGGAACACCAAGTCTTCTAGTCTCGACCGTTGCAATGAACAGGAACCTCACCCCTAAATATATTACACGGCTACCTATCCAGATTGAAAGAGGCACAAAAGAATCGCATCATTCGGGATATATGTGTCAGACTATCAAATAAGTGGACGTTCTTCTCGGCTTGAAGAGTATACGGCCTGCGGGCCCGCGAGACGGCTCAATACCAGCCTCTTATGGTTAATATTAAGGACGAGCAGTTTACGAGTTGCTTCTGGGGTACGAGTGCAATCCATTTTGACAAACCAACTGGCATTGGAGGGTCTTTCGCAAATTATCTCCGGACCCGTAAACCGAATTTTCCGCTGAGAAGGGGCCCCCGACACTTTCTTGCTCAACACCTCGAACGTATTTGCGGTCAGCCTGGTGGCGCCTCGGCCTGACTGAGACGACGAAGGAGCCATCCCTCTATCTAGAATTCCTATACTTCTCCCCAATAAGTGCGCAAGATGAATTCCATAGACGGTAGACGCTGGCAGACTGCCATCCAATACTCAAGACAGTCCACGGGGTCTGGGCGGCAACATCCAGCTCTAAATATATGAGGTTGGCGACAATTCATCTGTCTTGGCTGACGAGGCGTTAGCTGACCAACGAACATCTCTAGCGAAGGCGGACATGCAAATTCGATAGCGTAACTATTAATGAACACATAGTCAAATTCTGGTCTAAGGGATAGCGAAGCCAATCGCAGACTTCTTGTAAATTGGTAATGGGTATGCATGGTACTTATTGCTGACAAAGGTGTCCCCTTGCCACCTTCCATGGTCTTCCATTGGTCTTACTATAAGAACTACTAACTCAACTCTTTCCGGTGGCGGTTTTGGCGTCGTGGTGTATATTAGGACCCTGATGATCGCCCGTCCCACGGTGTTCTTCTAGATACTTCTTTCATCTGCAGCACCGCTTTGCCATCCTTGCTCAAAAATCCCAGTGCATGCTATCAAGAATCACGTGTTCCATTTGGCTTCTCTGCATCTTCATCAACCAAGCAGTGTATGACCCCAAGCCCCGTCGCGTGATACGTACTTGAATAAGCCTCGAAATCTATTACCTCACTTCATGACCTTCACCTTGGAAGCACTGATGGCAAAAGTAAATAGGCTGGGCGTCGCCTTTCCATTACGGTTAATGGAGACTTAAAGTTCTGACAGTGAAAAAGCGCAAACACGGAAATTTTCTGACTGTGTCCCTGGATACGATATCCCATCAGCTCGGTAGATCCAGAGCCGTAAGGACTTTGGGAGGCGAATCCCTGTTTGCAATAGAAGGTATAAAAAGCTGCTTTCGAGCTTTTGGTTTTTGATCCTCACTTTCCAAAAACAAATACCTTTACTGCCAAAGTCCTTCTATCACTCTCCCCTCATCAATCAGCCCCAAGAACACCAACATACGCAACCATGCATTTTCTCCCGCTCCTCTCTCTCGCCTCCCTCACCCTCGCCGCTCCCCACCTTAAACGCCAATCTTGTTCCCCCGGCTCAACCCTGCAATGGACAATCACAGGCTTTAACACTTTCACCGCCAGCCCAGGCCCCAACGGCGTCAGCAGCATCTCCTTCGACTTCTCCGACACGACCAGCGGGACCAGCAGCGAGTGCGGCCGAAGCTTGCCTCCCGGCTCCGGGCAATCGGCCGCCGATCCCGACAACTACTATTCATGCGACAATTCGGCATTCCAGTATAGATGGGATGGGACGACACTGTCGCTGAGCGAGACTTTGGCGTGTGGAGCGTAAGTGGTTGCTGTATCATTCGATCAAAGCCTCCATACTGACGGATGGTAGTTTGGCGACGGGCAGTACGGAACCGTCGTTGGATTGCTTTCCCAACCCTGAAGGTGATGGGATTGCTGGAAATGCTGGGACGGAGTGTGAGACGCCTACGGCGTCGATATTCCTTACTGGAACCGTTGATGCTTGAGAGGGTGGAGGTGGAGGAGATTGGGGAGCACCCGAAGGAGACAAAAGACAAATTGGTAAAAAGAAAAGTTGCACTCTAGAATGGAACATTTAGATATGTTGAGACCTTTTTTTTTCGCTATGATTATTTTCTACCTTGAGGTCGCGTGATTTGATGATATTACCGACATGGTTCTCAGTGTTACGGACAGCTGTGGACAATGAATGTACCTAGTGCCGTGCAGTCGTTCCTGTCGGTGACATTACTAGCTTCTAATGTCCATAAAGCTGCGAAATGAGAAGTGGTCCTGATCCTTCAGCGCCGGGATAATGCGTGTCTCGAGCCTTTATATCTCCCTAAGCGAAGCTAGAAGGAGATGGTTTACGGAAGTTGACACCAAAAGTCTTGCTCCCGCCAACAAAAGGGTCAAATAGAGGGCTGACTGTCAGAGTTGTAGCGTGGGTGCAGGACGTGCAGGACCTTTGTTGTCAATCTCCGTAGGTAGGGTCTCATTTCCCCCATTTTGGGGAAGCCATTTAAAAGCTTCGTACAATGCCACTAACTTATGCAGTGATGATTGTTGGAAATCGGTGCTGCAGCCCTATTGGTGAACCGGTCAACACAGCAGTACTAGTGGATTTCTAGCGCACGCAGGCCTATCTAATCTAGTTAATCAATCAGTCAATCCTTCCATAATCTTCTCGGCAGGCTTGCAGGAGGGACTCAGTAATCATTGAAGCAAGCTGACGAGATGTGCCCCTCGTCCAGATTTTATTCCTTCCAGCGTTCTCCGGCCAGAGGAAGGAAAGCTTTCTGAACCTATTGTCAACAACATTCAGGTTCCGCCAAAAATCATTTCTGTATTAAAGTCTATACCTGAGGTTAAGACTGTGCGTAAAGAACCTATTCGCGGGGCGAATAGGAATATTATACTGGTAATACAAAGTGCTTGTACTTGTAAATGACATGCTCCAGATAGAAATGAAAATTCAACCTATCCACAGATGTTTTTCGGGCCGTCCTGGAAAACCGCTCTCCTACAGTGCCATAACGGAGTTGAGCGCGGATAGACGGCTTCAGCTAGTATAAATCAGATGACAGTGGAAGCGGTGGCGGCACAGACCTACCCGATGCTCGTGGGTGTCATTTTAGTTGAAAGGATTGAGCTGATGGTGGAACATTAATATGACACTCAAGAGGGGCAAAACAAGATACCGCCCCGGCGTTTGGGTTGAATCCTGTGGCTGTGTGAGAATCTTATGCTTCTGCAGTACATACCTTAATTTACAGCCCCTCAGGAAGTAATCCTGCCCCGCTTCATTTCCCGGAACAGCCTACGTCGAGCCTACTTCTCAGCCTTATTAAATTGTACTCAATAAGATTGAATCCATCATGCATGACTCGCGTCTTGGAAGGTCTCGTTGGCATTCATGACTCGCGTCTTGGAAATTCTCATTGGCCAAGGTACGTCAAGATGCATCGAATGTGTACAGAGCTGAAGAGTCCCAGGTTATGAAAGTGCATGTGGAGCTGTGGTTTTGCAAGGCTGCAACATTGCATCCACACAAGAACTGAAAGACAGCTCATGTGATGATGCTCCGGTTGATTCAACTGGCATTTGTTCATCGGGGATTTCACCTGTGACGCAGATCCCTGCAAGCTGACGGTATCATTATTCTGCTTTCGGTCTTCGACTGTTTCATCCTTTTTCAATTTTCGGGAGCGCCGATATGCATAGATAATCTACAGCCGAGGTAACATTTCTAGTCTCAGGACCTTTTGAAAGAATCCTTTGAATATAGGGTAGCTCGATAGGATTGCTATTCGCAATAATAAGCACCCGCAGGATTGTCGCAATGATGCATGCACTAGCCTCGACCTCAAAAAGGCTCTAACCGAAGGAACATCTATACGGCTTTCAGACACATTTGGGGGGTGGGCTGACTGCGGCGTCAACGCAACAGCTCAGAGAATCTCTAATCCACCTCCCATCGACGAGTCCAAGTGTTGCATAGCTGCCCTGGATACTACATTCCGGTATCAAGTGCTTTCATTGTAATCGCACTGTCACTTCCGTGGACTGATACACTACCCACGTCATTGAGATACTAATAGCTCCTCTTTCGGCTCCTGCGCTCAAGCTTGATATGCCTTCTGCTCCTCAAGCTGGCCTCTAGAGCATTCTGAGTCCTACTTCTCGACTCTTGTGCCTGTAATTTGGATAGTCGCAGACATGAGCTCAGCTGATACTCTCAACGAGCCTTTCCACCCGCCTCCACCTGGTCTGGTACCAAACCACTTGAATCCGCAGACTCGAGGGCGCGATATCACAATAACATGTTCAGTGTTCCTAAGCATGATGATTTGTTTTGTATCCATCCGAACCTATACAAAGTTATGGATCATGCGGAAGGTCACTTGGGATGACCGTATGTTGCCTCATGCTTTCACTTCAGGTTCAAGGCAAGCTAATCACCGCTACAAGTAACATGTCTTATCGGATTTGTATGAAAGACCTTGAGCGTGCTCTTAGTATTTATGCTAAATACGCACCTTCGATAGCTTCTGACCGTGACTTATTATGCCACCTGTGTGCGAGGTACGTGTGAATTGGACTTTCAGACCTATCAAAGTATCTCTTTAATTTGTGTTTAGATGTACTCAATGGATACGTTGGGTATCACTCGTGGGATGTGACATCACAAGAGATCGCAGCCAGCGACTTCTATGTCGTCAGTGCTATCGTCGTACACTCATTTAACGGGATACTGATCTACAGGAAAGCTCTCTTACGTGCAGGAGTTGGTGAATCCACTGGCTCTAGGGTTTATCAAGCTGTCGTTTTTCATCCTTTACTCGCAAATCTTCAAGCCGTCCCCAAAAATGAAAATAGTGATCTGGATTGGTGCCACAATCTGCACCATCTTTTACAGTCTGGTCTTTGCGCTCAATATGTACTTTTCGACACCGCGTCGGGGAGAGACCTATCTCACACATTCCCTAAACCCAGTTACCACAGGTGGATTACGTCTGTCTGTTCCATTTGCTGCTATCGGGCTGGTCTTCGATCTCGTCATTATCACGATACCTATCTACGGCGTCTGCCAGCTTCAGCTCTCAGGTCGGCAGAAATTCAGTATTAGTTTGGTCTTCTTGACCGGAGGCTTGTGAGTATCTGCTCAGCATAAAAAGCGTCGCACTTACTCATTAACGGTCAGTGCTTGCGTGTCTGCAATGCTCACTCTCAACTATCGGGTTGCAATTCAAACCACAGACGATGTCTTCAGAGTTTTAGTACCCAATCTAATAACCTCGTGAGTTAGCCGTTCCCCTCCTTTTCCCAGATCTCTAATTCGTCCGCAGGCTTGTGGAAATGATGATTGGCGTCATCTGTGCGTGCGCGCCCTCACTCTCTAAAATGCTGCACGAGCACCCACCCTCATACGAAATAATCAAATCGCGCCTCCAATCTCCATTCAAATCTACCTCTCAGTTCCTGTCAAAAGGTTCAGCGAAATCGTCATGGAGAGATCAGCGACGAGATTCGGACAGCGGCGATCATATCTTTTATGAAGAGCGCTTGACGGGAGGAAAGATTGCAAGCGACAGAGGATATGAATTGCATAACGGCAATTTCTTTCGACACGTCGTTGGGGAAGGCCCGGGGGGCTTCGCTGTGGGGGATGGTAGCCATGTGAAGAGCGAGATTCTTCAGGAACGTGCGGCTGGTGATGAACTATACCAAGGGAATAAATGCATATGGGCACCACTCCCGGCAGTCACGGAGGCCAATATGGTGTGATCGACTGACCGAGAATTTGACGTCTGGCAAGGGATCATGCGCAATATCTGTTTCGAGGATGGTGCTCCTCCAAATCGATTACTGAGCTCTTTATCTGTAAAAGACGATACCCTTTCTCTCTCCAGGTTCAACGGGCAGACCTGTCGTTGTCTGCGCGCATATTGGTTGTTCGCTGCATCTGGCACCGCCGTCTAGCCTTGATTTCCACCCAGGCAGTACACCGCTAGAGATCAATGAGGCTATCCATGTTCCCCCTTGTTTTGAGTCGACTGGCGGGGAAATGTTTCCTTGCCTCCACCAATTCGATGAGCGCCTTGGTTGGCTCGATCACCTCGTCCACCCGCGATCCGGGCTTGGAGAGATTTTCGTCAATCCAGGAGACTTGGCGTATATCGCCTTCCAACATCGCCTTCTCTCGAATTCCTAGAACTCTCTTCCGCTCACGCGCGAGGTCTCTGAGCTGTCGGTTCGTCAAATAAATGAGTGCGACGTTCTTCCGTAAAGGATTCCGAGTCCCTTCTCTGTTTCTCGTTTTCTGCTTTCCGTCTCATCGTTAGTTTCGAGGGCAAGGAGATCTTCGAAAGCATCACGCCACTGACGTTTTGGTAGCTGGCCTTCTAGATGCAGTGGAGAGTATGAGCTTTGAAGTATGTAGTCCACTGGCCACATTCGAGATGGTGTGGGCGTTTCTTGCGCAGAAGGGCGAGAGGAAGTCATGGTGATGGGGGGCATCAGTAGCAAATTTAGAATCATTGAAAGTAATAATACAATCTCCAATTCGGGAGTCGGGGCCGGTTGGACCTTTTGTCTTTGGAGTCGGGCATTTTGTAGAGGAGATGGAGGTGGTGGAGATTGGAGCATCACCTCTTCCCTTGCATGATTCATTTGAGCACGATGTCTCGAGAGCGACAATCTCTATGTAGCGGCCCTGACATCTCCTCTTGGCCCGAATCTGGAATTTCTATCTTCCACATACCGAAAGTGTGCTACGCTATTATCCCTTTGCCATTAATCTTTTCCTATCTTACCTCATACAAAGTGCAATCCTATCTTATGGAACTACACAATCAGGCTCCTCCAATACTTCAGTCCAAGGATGCCTCTTCAATTGGTTCATCAAATCCGAGCATGCGATCTTGGATCAAAGCTCGGGCCTCTTCCACCTCTTGCAGCACCTTTCCAGGTTCCTGAACCATCACCTTTTCCTGGAAATCACCGTTTGTAAGATAGTTCCTCATCACCACTTTAGTCACCATCTTTCCATCGGGGAGCGTGATACGTTCTGCAACCGTTGTTTGCATCCGAAAGCAAGGACGATCAGGAATCCTGCTCGTGTATGTAGGCTCATCTGGCGGAGGCTGTGGAGAGCTACCGTCATCAACAAATTGATGATCATCTACTGGCACGGTTGACGGCCGATGTGATACCTCGTACATGGGTGGCCCAGGAGTTCCTTCGTGTAAGGGTTTGCCGTGTTTGAAGTGCTCGCGCAGCTCATTTTCGCTAAACTTAATGCCATCTTCTGGAGTTCCGAGAACCATCAATTCGCCTTCTTCGCTATCTTCTAACGTTGAGTTCCAGCTTGTCAACGCACCGCTTGTGATTAGAGACGCCATCCATTGGCCCCGATCTTTTCGTAGACTAGCCGACCATTCTCTGCGAATCTCTTCCATGGTCTTGAATGCCTTGGCAGTGTCGACGCGACGCTGCACCATTTCTGCCACCATTTTCTTCTTTTCGTCCAACCAGGAAATGAAAGAAGGGTCTGTCTGATTGCCTGGGGATTTGGCGAGGTTGAGAGCTGTCTGCACGAGATTATAGGTGTGAGCATTCCGCGCGTTAAACTTGTTGAGCTTTTCGATGCAGGATTTTGCCCTTTCCCAATTAACCTTTGCAGCAACGGCCTGTTCTTGCTTCCTGCTCTCAAGGCTAACCATTTCACCACCAGACTCCAGAGCAAGTAAGTCTTCGAACGCGTTTCGCCAATCGCGTTTCGGTAGCTCCTGTTCAACCCAAAAGGGAGAGTATGGACTGCCTATGATGTATCCCACAGGCCACATCGATGGACTCAAAAGCCATTCTTTCCTGGCTTGGCTCATCCTCTCGTGGTATGATATACTCTCAGTGTTCTGAGATGGTTCAAGAACAGACTTCTTGCAATTATCGCAGAGCACCGAGCCAGGATCTGGGCCGGAAGGCTGCCCAGGACTAGATGGAGATGCCATGAGAACGGCTGGAGCGCTGGGCAGTCAACTACGGCAAAAGGTTTGTCAGGAGAGATTACATGCGCTTGAAGCGAAGAAAAATTACTCACGATTCTAACAACAGCAAAGACTAGTGACGAAAGTCACGAGGATACAGTAGAGGTACGCAAGGGATGATCTCCCCGGGGCCCCGCACTCGCGCCAAGTTGGTCTCGAGGCAGTATACTCGTGTCTACCAGGATACGCACCACCCTGGCAAATGCACCACTCGTAACAACACCGGACTCGCTCCTAAACTCTTTCGGTGCTCTGGATTTCAAACAGCCCTCCGGGATTAACGGTGAAGTCGAATATAGACAATGGGTATCCGTGTGGACCGGGAAGGTGCCCCTCAAAATGCAAGTACGTCGGGTCCGACACTCATCCTGCCCGGAAAATTCGAGGGGATGTCAATATATCAACAAAAGATATACCCGTACTTGTATCACGTCCCTTTGTTTACGCATAGCTTTGTGCACGTTCATCGGAACCAACTGGCTCTCTCTATCGAGAATCAGTTTCCGTTCAGGCATTATAAAGATCGTTCATGAAACGTTGAGCAGAGTTGTCGCCTTGTCTTGACAAGCTGCCCGAATCTCACTCCAATTTTTCGCTCTGCCTGCATAAGTTCTGCTGAAACACTACTTTTTCAGCGTGGGCGTCATCATTGCAGCCTGTTTCCCAAATATGTGCCGTCTCATTGGGCGGTCACTCTCTCCGAATTTTCGCTCTGCCTGCAGAAGTTCTGCTGAAACATCATTTGCAGCCTATTTCCCAAAAATGTGCCGTCTCATCGGGCGGTCACCCTCTCCGATCTGCCATATCGCAGGCGGTAGTCCTGCGGAAAGCACAGACTGCCTGCCCTCTGCATTAAGTATCACATTTCATCTCCTTGTCTCATCCACTCAAGTCTTCTGCTCGGCCTCTACCATGCATCCGTTAGAATTCGTTACGTGAAACGTCCTCCCGATGACAGGCATCCGGGTCTCTGTTCCGTCAAGGCGCACCCCCTTTCCTTCTTTCTGTGGTGTGGATGGTACAAGATTGTCACGTATCACCTTTCCCTGCCCCTCATTGTCTCGAAAGGCTGAAAGTCTCATGATGGGTATAAAAGAGAGGTCCTCGCTCTTCTCTTTTCTCCTCTTCTTATATTCAACAAGCACAACGTTCTCAAAAACGCACACTCGACACGAAACTTTGGCACACACTCGCACTTTACACACAATATCCACGCACACAGCACTCACAGAAAATAAAAAGCACCGCAACACCATTGTACCAGCGCCATTAGGAGTCGAACCTAATACGAACTAAATATCTCCGCGAAACACTCACTCACGATATACTGGCACACACTGTTCACATACTCAGGCATCTTTCCCCAGCGTTCACACGAATTGTTCACGCACAGCATTCAGACACATAGCTTTCATAAGCAACATAGGACTTCGCACAAGTCCACCGTCTTTTCTGAAGGGACTCAAACAATCAAACATCAGCGACCATGTCTGGAGAAAGAGAAACCCTTTATACAGAAGTGTGCCCCGATTATCTTGTACCAGCTGCAAGTGTAGCTCTCAATCCTCAACGTTCGTATCCCAATGAGAACCCTCCTGACAACGATTGATCTGAGGGGACACAGAACACTGCTGGAATAGGGGCACGGTGAGGGACCATAGTGAGCCTGAATGCGAGCTTCGTGAAGAGTTCGTTATCATCGAACTCTACAAGACACGCGAAGGAGTGCAATTATTAACGCTCAAACACGGAGAGGCACGGGCCGCTAGGTTGAGTGTAGGACGCCCCTGGGTAGGGTCATCTGTTGTGGATGTGTTCTTTTTTGGGCCGAATGAGCCTAGAATTGTCGTGCCCTGGAATTTGGCGATTCCTGATCCTCCGGAGTATACTGATCCCTAGGCAAAGCCGAGGGTCAGGGTCATGTGGTCTCGTCTGGGCGCAGGTACGAGAGCTTATCAAACAATGATGGGTTTTCTCGCCCTTGCAACTTGGATGGGTACTTTGATTTTGGGTTGGCGTTTGGGAAAACTCATGCGTTGCTTTCCTTCTTGCGCCTTTTGTCTCAGCACCAGCACCAACACTCCGACCACGTTCCTTTGTTCAGGCGCTAGTTAGAGACAGCACCTAATTCCAATGAAAATACTCGTAACCCAATTGAAAGCGCAGAGATGTTTGTTATCCTTGACCAGAGGAGATTCGGGGGGCTTTGCGCGTTTGCTGAATTGAGATTGAATACCGTCTCTCCACGGCAGAGTAGCAGGCGAAAGCCGTACTTTGGGTAGAATAATTTAAGATTTAAGATTCGAGCGGATCTATTTACACACTATTTCTATGATAGCTAGCTAAAATCTAATAAAATATTTATTTTTATATTATGTCGTCTTAATATCTTAGATATCAAGTATTATTTGAGTGGATATGTGACGGTTACACGGTGAACGGAATTTGCGACGACAAGCCCTAGCCCTAATCGTGCACTTCCGGGTAAAGTGCACTTCCACGAGTACCTACGCACTTCTTGGCATAGGCGGGATGAGTCAAATTTTGCACTTGTAAAAATGCATTAAATCAGCAATACTTTTACAGACTGCTTGGCGATTACAGAATCTCTCGCACTGTTGTAACCTGGCTCTACCCATAGACTCGCCATGGATCGCAATCTACACGTGTTCACCGGGATATGCACTTCCCTGGGATATGCACTTTAGGGTTAGGGCTTCCCAAATATAATTCCAAATCTATCTCCCCCATCATAAGCCACCAAACAAGTCCACATATCTATGACGAATCTATACATTTCGGTCTCTAATAGTCGCCGAGGAGACTGAACAATGGCCTCATTAATTCACAATCCCCTCGTAGCCAGTAGTCAGCCCATTCCACCCCGTCCTGTACCCCCGTTGCCTCCCAAAATTGTTATTATGACTCCCCCAAAGGCTTCAAAAGAGGTCTCAAAATCAGAGCGATTGCAACTCGCAATTGACGAATATAAACAAGTCTACTTGCTCTATGAGAACAACTCAGATCCTCATAAAAAGCCGCCTGAAATTGCGCCAATTGTCTACGAGTATGATATCATTCTCATCACTCTTAGACGACGTCTTGTCGATAAGACTCGTGCTCATCGGGAGGCACATGACAATGAATTACGACTCAGCCCGGTGGAGGAGGAAGCTCTGACAGGGTGGATCTTGCAAGTGACGTCCTGGAATTGGCCTCTCAGAGTTGAACTAGTTAGATTCATGGCTTCTGAGATACTAATAGACAAAGGAGACCATAGGCCACTAGGTAAAAACTGGGTATCGAAGTTTCTTGGTCGTCATTCGGAGTTGCAGAGTCGATTTAGTCAGCTATTGAACAAGGACCGTGCTGCTACTCATGATCTCTACCTACTTTTGCACTGGTTTCAGCTTGTTGAGTCTGTGATTCAGAAGTACGATATTCAGAAGAAAGATACGTATAATATGGACGAGAAAGGATCTGCTCTTGGCGGTACTAGGAAAGCGAGAGTGATATGTTCTCGAGAGGATATTCAGGTGTATAAAACCCAGGACGGGAATCGAGAGTGAGCAACTCTTATTGAATACATCTCTGCGAACAGTAGACTTCTTTCGATATTTCTTATTCTTAAGAGTAAGCGGCAAATGAAAGTCTGGTTTGATTTCGTGAAGGATAAGGAAGCCTATATTGCTGTTAGCGAGAATGGCTGAACAAATAATATTATTGGCTTGGAGTGATTCGAGAAGTATACTCAGTTTACCCCGTTTTTGTATACAATTTTGACTAATTTCTTCAGATGCTTTGAGCCTCAGACTCGAAGAACTCTAAAAGGACGATATCGCCTTCTTATACTTGATGAGTATGTCTCTCATATCAGTATCAAAGTCATCGTTTTCTACATTAACAATGACATTATTCTGCTATGCTTGTCTTCCCACATCACACATATTCTTCAGTCACTTGATGTTGGATTTTTTCAGTCATTGACAACAGCATATCGTAAGCATTTGAAGACGAAGACACGATATGGCGGAGGCTACAAAATGAATAAATGTGACTTTATTCAGTTTATTCAAGTGATCAGAAAGAATGTCGCAACAGAGAAGAACATTCAACATGCATAACAAAAGAGTGAACTTTTTTCGATCAATCCCCAGGTCGTTTTTGACAAGTTGAGACTTCAAATTTCAGAACCACGACCTAACACACCTTCATCAGACATGACAGTCACAGCATTTAATGGTGACTCCATTTCTGTGACGTTTACCTCGGCAAATATGCAGCAAGTTAATCGACTAATATAGCAAATCAAGGCTGGGAACCCTGATCTCACACTATCAGAAAAGCTTGGAAAAGCTTATAATACCGCGCTAGCAAACAATATTCTTCTGAAATCTACTAATAACGATCTTGTCAAGATAGATGAGCGAAAGAAGCAGAGGGCTGATCGTGAACAAGCATATTTAAAACAAGCGTATCTCTTAAACAAGGAGACTGTGAATAAACGACAGCAACATGAGGCTGATAAGCAATTTGAGAAGCAATTCAAAAGCATGTGTTATCTGAGACCGTCTCTTTTTGCTGAAACAAAGACAAGAAGTCCAGTCAAGAAGAAGACTAGCTCAGTCAAAAAAAAGATTATTACTTTATTCTTGTTGAACTCAGAGATTTCATTAATACTCCCTCTATTAGATCTCTCTCCTCCAAAACAGCAATCACAAAGAGGTGACAGAGGTGAAAGAGGTGAAAGAGATATCGCAAGAGGTGATAAGAGAGGTGGTAAGACTGCTACAGTGATATAGGAAGTAGTTGAGGAAGAGAGTTCTGTTCGGAAATCAACTCGTGATAGACTCATAATAGACAAAAAACGATAAAGTAGCTGTCGGAGACATAACAACATTATTCAACATGATTATGCAGAGTTGCCATAGAATTTTGGTGCGATGTAGGCATTTGAGTGTTGGTAAGCCCTAGCCCTAAAGTGCATATCCCAGGGAAGTGCATATCCCGGTGAACACGTGTACCGTTCACGCTCCCTGCCAGAGTGATTCCAGAGCGATCGTCAAGCAAGTCGCCGGAGAAACCCGAATCTATCACCTTGAAAAGAATCCGTGAACTAGAAAGCGAACGACAATCCTGCAATAAAGAAGCAAAGCAACAGAAGAAGAGGATCAGACTGAATTCGAGCTTCGATATAGCCTACTGGAGTGCCCGTCGAGACCTGACAGAAATCCAGCTGAAAGCCACACGTCTTACCAAACAAATTTCTATCGCAAGTACGAAGGATAAAACGAGAGAACTTTTGGATAGCGAAGATGGTCAAAGATTAATAGTGCTGGAAAGTCACTGGAGCTCGACAGCCGCTTGTATTCAACGCAAGCTGAGAAAATGAATATCAAAGACGACAGATTTAGCCTCCGCCGATCTTTCGTTAATCTATTCATTGGTGCGGAGACTGGTTTGGGCATTGGAAATTCTCGAGGCCAGCGAGATTACCCGGACCAGTCAGATTTCAGAGCGGAACTTCAGCTCAAAATGGATAGCAAGCATCCAGACCCTGATAAGGATGTGCTATGGTGCCCTATCACGGGCTTCTACTGGGATGCTCAGTCGATAGTTGCGGGTCATCTATTTCCTTCGAGGAGTGACCAAGATACTATGGACGCCGTATTTGGACGACCTGGCGATGGTGCATCGGAGCTTTTCAGAGCTGAGAACGGTATTCTGTGGTCAGTTGGAGCCGAACAGAGATTTCAAGCCGGCCACTTCGTGATTGTACCGGATATCCCAGATCAGGCTGGACAAAAGGAAATTGACAATTGGGAAGCATCTGGTCCGTAAGAATACAAGATTCGAGTACTGAATCCGACAGATGCGAAAATGACTAGAAAGATACTTGATACCGAAAAGCGATGGGCGGACATGGACAATCAACGCATTAGATTCAAGACGGAATTCCGGCCACGAGCAAGGTACCTGTATTTTACCTATTGCGAAGCAATGCTTCGTCGATCTTTCGCTGGCAAGCACCTCGAAGTGTCGCGAGATGAAATCGGAAAACGTTTTTGGGCACCCGTGGCCGATATATGCGGCAGGGAATGTTGTTGGGATTCGTGGAAGAGTTGGGTCACGAATACAACAACTTGCTCGAGGGGGTTGTCGAGGAGGAGGCAGCTGTTCCTGACAAGACCGCTGTCTTCGCAGCCAATGCACATGTTCAAGACCTGCTAAATGTGGACGACGAGGGCGAAGAAGAGGACGACGATGACGATAACGATGACGATAACGATAACGATAACGATAACGATGACGATGACGATGACAATGACGATTAGACTTAGCTTACTTAATAGTCTGGTTAAAAGAATTAAAATATTATTATAATATCTTTAGATATTTCTTTTTATATTAACGAATAATGTTATAAGACTTTAAAAGATTATTCTCGAGACGAGCGTCTTTCAGCAAGACTAAATAGTAAATTACTAGATTATAGACTTAAAAATACGAGAGTAATTCGCTTCGTATACGAAATATTACTATTAAATTATATTAGATCTTATATTAGATCTTATTAGTATATATAAAAGAATAAGATAGAACTAAGTTAAAAAATCTCATATTTATATGTGTAGCGAGCTATAGTTAATAATAATCTCGTTAGTTCTACGCTTTTTGATTAGACTCGCTTTGTTAGTCCGTTAGACCTCTCGAGCGCCCTTATCAAAGAATTGAGTGACTTCTTATAATCTCAAATACTCTATTCTCTCTATATATAATTTCTTCAAATTTTCGTTAATTATAGAGCTTAGTTTGCGCATTTCAACACTATAAGAATTATTAAATTCTATCTCTTATTGATAAAGTAACGTCGAATTTCAATATCGCTGCTCAATCGCTTGACCTCGAATTAAATCTTCTAATGCGCGACCTCGAAATCAACTCTCGAAATTCAAGAACACGTTTCACGAATTTAATTCGTGAGCCTATACTTATTATATTTAAAATAACGATACTTAATTAGTTATATACAATATAATTAAAAAATAACTTATAATATTTAGAATTAGATTTAAATTTATATAGTATTAGATTATAACTTTATATTATATATACTTTATTATTTCTTTTATTATATAAATACTATATATAATAATCTTTAACGTATTTATAAAATTATCTTTTATCTTCTCTTAATAGTATTAATCTACGATTAAGTTTATACTTAAATAAGATTTCGATCTTAAGCTTAAAAGAAGAAATATTAAAAGTGTTTAATTTAATAAAGAAGTCTTTTAATAAAGTCTTCGATAATACTTTACTTATTTACTCTCTTATAAGATAATAAGTTATATTCTATCTTAGAATATGCGCTTAGAGTACGTTATTTAATACTTTCGAAGATAACTTACTATCTTACGAAATTTTCTTAGAAAAAAAATTCTAAAAAGATTAATAAGATAACTTAATATATACGTACGATAAATCTTCTTAAGAATATTATAGAAAATAAAATATTAAGTTTTTTATAGTTTTAATATTCGCGTTTAAAACGCTATTCGTAAAGAATATGTTAGGATTAGTACCTGAATAGGGTGTCTGGGGCTGTCAAGCGCAGACACCCTATTTAGGTACTAATCCTAACAGAATAGCTATGACACTTAAAACGTGCTTTTGAGACCATGTCATATATCGAAAATTAACTATTGCCTAAAACGGGTTTAAATTGTTTCTTTTAAATCCGTGACTAAACCTCCCTTGTATAGTCTCATGATTGCCAAGCCAGTTCATTTCCAAAGAGATCTGAGGACACTAACTCCACTCACGGCATTTTCTGCGAGGTCTTCTGTGCGAAGAATAATTACGATCTTGTCTTGTCTCAAGCTACTGCATTGAAGCCTTATTTGTTAAGATTGTAAAGGCCGTTGGGGTATTTCATAATGTCATCAACGGTCATGAATCGCCTTCAAATTGTGTTACCTAATGGATCCCTTGCCGAAAATATGGAATTAGAACCGCTTATACAATGTTCCAAGACGATGAAGATAGATGTCATCCCTGCACGACTCAAGCGTGGAGTGCACAAGCAGCCTCGCATCAGAACCTAGTGAAGATATTTATGCCTTCCACAGATCCCGATAGACGCTTTCAATCTTTGTCCCGATTAGTACACAGGGTTAAGGCACCAGAACTCAATCCAACAGTACAGGGAACTCTTTGAGCGTCTCTCCTGTGCAGAAGCTGCAATTGCTTCGCTCGTTTTAAAGACGTCAAACAAAACACCTAGCTCAATGATTAGAGCTGATGAAGAATTGAGACTTTTGCAAGCCGGTATACACACCAACCGGCGCACCAGCATTAGCTAGAGCGTGCCTGGGCGATCTCGTGGGAAAGTGAACACAAGAGCTCTAACTTCAATACTCTCCCGTTTTGGCGCGTCCGGACGGATCTGGCGATGCTCGAAGGATACGTGAGGGGCACCTACTCTTATCAGGTAAAGAATCTAGGAAAAAGTCAATTGAACGACATACGTATCGCCTTTACATCTGTCGCAGAGTCGAACTGCTTAAGGAGTAAAGGTTCCTCCGGCCCCTGTCGATGCAGATAATACCATTTGTATTTTTTTCTGTAGACAGCATTCATGTTCGCTCCATTGTACTGCCGCCGAATATGGTCAGTCTCGAGCAAGTCATCCTCTTCGACATTGCTCCCATCGCAGACAGCCAACGGCCAGTCCTCAACCGGATTCCGGAGCGGCTTCCACACACTAGGCTCTCTTCGTTAGTAACGTTGTCTTCAGTCTCGAGATTTAGGCTCTTCTGATGAGAGACGTACGTGATTATTCTCACTCGACCTTGGAGGAGAAATTCTGCTTCGTCGGGGAGCTGTAAAATCGTGCGACTCAGAGCTGCTCCAGGAGACTGATCTACCTCGCATGAGATGTATTCTCTTGGCTGTCTTCTGTGTTGCTCAATACTCACCAACGTGTGCGTGCACAGCGGGCAGGAGCCAGTCAGTCGGATCGTTAAGATCGATGGTTGTTCCTTTTGGTAATGTAGCGTTATGTCTAAGCTTGTTGTCCTCATTGTCAATACAAACACCATTAAGGGTCGAGGGAAGGGATATGATTTCGTACTCTCCAATCAAAGAAGAAGACTTTATCCACATCCTCCACCTCCACTTTGATGAAATGCTCTACTTTGGGTAAAAAGTTGGCTTCGACTGCTTCTCGGTCTTCGTAGTCTTTGAACTCGAAGTCATGATGGCGATATGTGAAGCCGTGGTCGTTCAGGCTATACATCTGCTCCTCGCCACGTACGTCGTAAAACGTTTCCTCCTTGTCTTCATAGGTTAGATTAGTATAGCGCTGGTCGGGAGCGGATTTTGGGATGTCGATCAAGATTTGGAACGGCTTTTCCACTTTGTAAAGCTCCAGCATTTTGATGTATTTGATGTTGCTCACGGTGTTTTGAGGTACATACGGAACGTCCATTTTGACGTTTGTCTATCAACCGACTCTGTATGGCTTGTCAACAGTTCGCGACGTACTTTTACATATAGCAGTGGGTTTACTCCAAACCTCCCCCGCAAGGTAGCTAGCTACATGAGACTGGTGGCCTTAATGGGGGCCTTTAGACGATGAGAACCAAGTCTCAACGGTCCTGCAAGGCTGTGCTCTCAGGACAAATGAGCCTACACCATCAAGAGTCTGCAAATGCGGCTAAATAAGAATTTGAGAGCTCACCCCACACGTGCAGTTCCCATTACACATGATTCGAGATAGAGAGGGTGGGGAAGTCACACTAGCATCAAGCAATCAGAACATCGTACAGAAGTTCATTACAGTGCAGATTCATCTGCTTGGCTGTTGCAGGGACGGAAGAAATGAGCCAGAGTCCGAAAATGACGCTTGCCAATTCTCTCCAATACCAGCGCAGAGCTTATCTAGTCTACCTTATCCGAGGTGTCACATCCCTAGTAGACACTGCACTCTGACGTGGCTTTCTTACTGCATCTGAAGTCTGCACGTCCGTCATGTGCTAGTTGTGTCAATGTGCGGGGTATTTCAGTGATTTGTTGCCGCGTCCCTCATGCAAGGCTGAGAGATGGCCTTCAATGTTGCCTTACTCGCAGATAAGCCTGGAGGCTTTTCCATATATTTGGTTGCTCCTGTCTTTTTTCATTTCATTCTGTTCATTCAGCCTCAGCTAAGGTGTACGCACCCATACAGATAAATCTTCATAATACGGAACCACAAAGCTCAAGATGACTTCAAATAGCCAAAATCAAGCAATGCAGATAGTTGATTCGGCTGAGAAAGCTGACGAGGGATGGATCGCCAAAGCGAAGGAGGCTGCCGCCAGAGAGTCCCGCTGGCAGCCATGGAAGGAAACGATGAAGCACGAGGAAGTGGCCACTGGATTTGAAGGCGAAGATATGTCTACGATTCGCTCAAGGGATGATGTTCAGCATAGCGGCGTTGCTGGATAGATCATACAATGTCCTGGCGTCTGGTAAGTCTAGGTTATACTGCTTCCTATCCAAAACAGAATTATTGATTTTGCTTAGGGCCATTACTACTAGCAAGGTTTTGACCCTATGGAGATTACTATCTGGAAATTCAATTTGCTTGGAGTGCTTTGCGATTGGTATGTGCATGGAGATAGGGCCGGAGGAAAGGAAGCAAGGAAGGCAGGAGTGTGAGATCTTTTGGAACCGTATCAAATACAAGACTTGGCTATATTCTTAGGCCTACAGACTAGTGTCTCACTGTATTGTAAGCGCATCAATTTCCGCATGTGCTGCGAATCTCTATCGCTGTAGACTCAACATCAGCATGATCTGATCCCAACGCCATGCTCTTTATTTCACGTAAAGCAATGACAGCAGTACAAGACCACTTAGGCTCCACAGCTGAGTTTGACCGCTCAATGTTATCGGTCTCAAGATATCAGATGTAATGCTATTATCGATATAGAAGCAGTACACAAACAGGAAAAAGGGCTTGCATGTTTATGCGGCTATTCCTCATCCTTGCGAGATGATTTGTGATCATGTATCGTGCAGCGCGCGACTTTTAGCCTCATCCTTTGGCACCTAGTAGATTCTGCTTCCCTTTGCTCGCCAGCAGCGGAAGTCCCCTCTCCGGTGCTGACCCAGACAGTCGCTTGAAAGTCTCGCCTTCGGGGACGCTCGGATCGTGCATCCAAACGACAGAATCGATCTGGCTGTCGTCACCATGACCAAAAGCCAGGAGATAGTACTTTGCTATTGTCATCGGAAAAAGGCCCCTCCGTGCCGTTTCATTGCGGGTAAGGAGCCATGAAAATGTATCATAGTTATAGTGTCTGAGTTGGTAGAACTGCGACCGATCGCCTTGATGACACATGTACAACTCACTTCCGTCAGCCCATATTTCCATGTGCCAGTCTTTTACGACGTTGTAGTAAGACCCTACATAGTCCGACAGCTCTCGTACAGGCGTGTCAGGGATGCGAGATTTTTCTAGTTCCTCCGCCATTTGTAGCCACAGATTATTCGAGACTTCAACACTATCCTTGGCCAATTTCACATAGTCATTCTGATCTGCATTGTTAAGAGCTGCCTCCAGGACGAGTTGTCCGAGCCAGTCTGCGGCATCGTTGTTGCTCATCGAGTTCGTCAGAACCACAATAGCTGTCCGACTCGATGGAATGAGGTGGATAGAAGACAAAAAATCTATCAGACTGCCTTGATGATGAAACACCATAGTTTGCTTCTTCAACCCTTTCCCGACCAGCGGCATGGCGTCGACATATAATGGATTGAGGCCGACAGTACCCAGAGTACCCGGAAGCACTGTGCGTATCCATCCCAGCGCATATGATCGCTCGAGCTCTGATGGTGTTGGAGAAAGATCAATGTGACCTTTCAAGAGCGTCGGAAGCTGTTTGAACGGCGAACCTTCTGCTGATGTGGCATTTCTGGAGAGCTGATCATCCGCTGCCTCCATGAGCTTTTGCGAGTATGTAATCAAATCTCTCACACTGCTCTGAATACCCACTGCGCCTTCCATTATCACGCCGTCCTCGATGCTTGGCCTGGGAAGATGTAATGGCGTCCCGTCAGACAAGGCCATATAAGCCTGCGCAACGTTTTCAACCTTAGTGGAGTGCTCGGTAGTCGTTCGATTCAGGTCTAGAGGCATTAAAAGTTTTTCTGAGAGAAATGTGCCCCAACTCTGTCCACTGAGGCGCTGGATGACTTGGTCAGCTATTGCGTATCCCCAGTTGCTGTAGAGCCACCGCGACCGAAATTCAAAAACCGTCTCAAGGTATGAAGCCATCTTGAGCGTCTCATTACGACGCAATTCGACACCAGCGAATTCGTGAAGCCACAGCATGTTCTTTGGCGCCAGACCAGTGCGGTGACTCATGAAATCCAGTACCGTGGTCTCATCGTTGATTGTCTGGTTAAAGTGTTTGAAGTCGGGCAGAATTTCTCGGATTGGTGTGTCCCAAGACATTTTTCCCTCCTCAACGAGTATGCCTATACTAGCAGCTGTGAAGGATTTGCTTAACGAGGCGATATGATAGATGGTGTGCTCATCAGGAGGAAGCTTAGCTTCGACGTCGCGGTAACCATAGTTATGAGTGTAAATAAGTTTGTCTTCGTGTAGAACACCAATGGAGGCACCTGGAGTCCCCGAGATACGGCATATCTCTGCAATGACTGGACTTAAGGCTTGCAGTCGGTCCAGGAGGCTCCGCATGATTAGGGGGCTTCATATACACCCTTTCCGTGAAGAGCAGTGCACGAATGATCAACTGCTATGAAATTCGGTGATTGTGCAGATTCTTTACCCATACCAAGGGGAAGAAAGAATTCATCTTGGGAGTCCTGTTTTGCCAATAAGTACTTTAGAAGAGGGATTTTTATCTCACCTTTGGCGCTTTCCTTACCGAGGTTTCCCCGGAGCCCCCAGTGGCCCCCCAATGTATGTATGCCATCCCCCATTATTGCCACTAATGCAAGCCACGTCTCACCAAAAGTTGTATTGCGGCTAATCTTGTCCCACACAAACCACAAACAGCAACTCAGCAATGCAGGGCCAGTGACTGTGGTGAATTCCGGCATGCCTTATCATTCTTTCAATCTTGGAAAAGTACTAGTGTAAGTGGCAGAGTTGCGCTTATGCGTGTGGTACACCTACTGTCACCGCCCCGTCCGCAACCATGCCGTCTAGATTCACAGAGCGTGATAAGGCGTATCTTGGTGCGCTGGAAACCACGTCTTGTTGGTGGCCCCTAATATCTTCCATCACATTGCCCTCTTTCGCAAGGTCCGAGTAATTCACGTGATTGTATTGCAAGCTGAACATGGAACGATATCAGCGCGAGCGTTGGGAAAGGCTATTCGATCAAGCCAAGCACGACCTCGAAGAAGAGAATTGTGGTAACGCCCTAAAGACTACTAGTATAGATGAACTCATGGCCAACCTCGATCGGAGTGCGATTGTGTACAGCAGGCTCGAGATTTCACAACTTGCAAAGAAGCTGCACCCAAGTCTACAGCATATTCAGACATTTACATCTGCAATCTCCTCCGCAGTACAGTACAACCCCATCGCCTGTCTTGTCTGGGGGGGAATGCAAGCGGTTCTACAGGTACTCTAGCTCATTTCCCCCAGTGGCTCCTCCAGTACGTGCTGATGCATTCTATTTCACACGCAGTGTGCTTGTGTGCTTCCCAGTGTATTGGAAGACATTTTTGACCTGATTGCCGAATTAAACAACACTTTGCCCCGATTTGATAGTGATCTTGCACTTTACTCAGGCCGCGAAGAGCTTCAGTGGCCGCTACAGGACTTGTACGAAGAATATCTAAATTATTGCACTACCGCTGTTCGCTATCTACAGAGGAGGCCTCAAAGTACGTGATTCGATAGATCTGCGCGCTTTCACTAATGTTGGCAGGACACTTCTTGTCATATCTCTGGACTTCGTCTCCTCAGCAGTCTCTTCAGCAGACGAAAATTCGCATTAAAAAACACATCAAGACCTTTGAGAAGGAGGTCGAGTCCTTACACCGTCAGGATGTACGATCGCAGAACTTGAATAGAATCAAGAACATTAGTCTTGACCATTCTGCAGAGCAGCCTAATGTCGAGGAGAATACAGAGTCACATTCACGCAAAACCGTCAGTACTGTTTCTATGTTCAAGAATTACGCTTTCACTGGTCGAGATGAGGAACTAGATAATCTACACCAGAAATTACTCCCACATGGTCAATCTGACTCGCAAAACAACGTCCTAGCCTCCGGTGATCCCGTCTGCTGTGTTTTACATGGACTTGGCGGTGCAGGTAAAACCCAGACTGCCCTCGAATATACATATCGGTATCGTGAAGACTATGACGCAATGTTTTGGCTCTCAGCTGAACGAGATCCCGAGTTGGCTGCGAGCTTTGCTCTCATAGCACTTAAGCTCGGACTTGTTGAAGACGATGGCAAGGATGGCGCTGAAGGGAAGCACAATCAAGTCAAAGCTATCCAGGAAGCTCGAAGCTGGCTGCAGCATTCAGGTACGTAATTCGCGGTACACATTTCTCGTCTTTTATTAATCAAAATCCGCAGAGAAGCAATGGCTTCTGATTTTCGATAACGTCGAGGATATTAGAGATCTGGAGACATACCTTCCAACAGAGACAAGGACCCGGGGTTCCGTTATTGTGACCACTCAGCGTCCTCGATCACGACAGATTACTAAAGACTTTTACAATATTGAGCTGCAAAGCTTTGACGAAGAGTTAGGAGCAAAGCTTCTCTTCAAATATCTCGAGCAAGATCCAGTTGATGATGCCGAGAGAGCCCTAGCTCGTGAGACATCCATGATAGTCGGAGGCTTGCCATTGGCAATTGCAACGATTGGAGGATATATAAACGAGTCTGAGAGTTCTGTTGCGGAGTTCTTACAGATTTTGAAGCGCTCTTCTAACGCGTGGGAAGATACCCAGGATACCAAGACGAAGCACTATGAGAAAACTTTAGGCACCGTCTTTGATATTGCATTGAAAGAGCTTCCGAATGGAGCTAGGAACCTCATTGATATCCTTGCATTTCTAAATCCAGATTCAATCCCCGAGGGTATCTTAATTGCACCTCATGACAATGAGGAGGTCAAATTCTTGAGCAAAAAGTCAGAGTAAGTTTGCTACTGTGGACAAAAACAATAACTTATGCAACTACAGCCTTCTTGAGATGACGCGTGTACTCCGTCGACGTCAGCTTGTCCGTCGTGAAACTTCAGGCGGAGAACCATTTCTCTCAATACACAGAAGCTTGCAATGGAGTATCATTGTGGACCTGAGTCGAGTCTATGATCATCGCTGGAAGGTTTATCATCAGGCCTTCGTCTTGTTACGCCGTGGTATGCCAATGAGCTCACCCATACAGGTACCAGAGCCAGAGAAGTGGCCGCAGTTCGAAAGGTACACACCTCAAATCTTGAATCTACGAACCCATTGTCTATGGCCGGAGCCCCCTGTGGATCTTCCAGTTGACTTTGCTCGCATCCTTTCAGATATGGGAACGTACATGTGGCATGCAGGTCTGGTCCCTGATGGTTCAGAAGCTCTGGAAACTGCGGAGCGCATCCTTGATGAACGCGGAGTTCGCGAGATAGATCCGCTTCGAGGAGACATCCTCGGGAATCTGGGAATCCTATCTGGATTTGCTGGCGTCAGCGAAAGGAAGGAAGGCATGGAACGCAGACTCGAAGCACTGACGATACGCAAAGAGGTTTATGAAGACATCCCAGAGAAGAAAATCACCCAAGACGATCGTACACGGTTGTACATAGCAGAGAGCGATGTAGCATACGGCTACATACAGGAAGAGGAGTTTGAGAAGGTTGAAGAGATCATGGAACGTTGCTTGACCCAGTACAAAAGCTGGGACACAGAAGAGAACATCCCTTACGAATATGCCAAATATTACTACACGATGTCTCTTGTACGAGCATCGCAAGGCTCGATCAATGAAGCACTTGACTTCAGTAGGCGTGGAGTCTCGCTGGTGACGAAATCTGCTGGAAAAGAACATTCTGTCACCCAGCTCTGGAAATTCAATTTCGCAATTCTAGTCTTCCATAGCGGCGATGTGGCAGAATCGCTTCATATCAATGAGGAAATTCTTTCGGTCCGGAGGAAGACCTGCGGTGAGTTCAATGCTTTCACCCTTGAGAGCTATTCGACCTGCGGAGCTTTACTCCTCCGAGAGAGAAAAGCTGATAGAGCTGCGTAAGTCCGTTTCTTCAGATACATCCCTTCTTGGTTGCTCATGCATAGCAGCGAATACTTTGAATCATGCCTACAGAGACGGAAATTGCCATGTTGGAATCGGGAAGGCGTCGCGCGCGCGCGCTTTCGCTACCATCAGGTGCTCAAGAGTTTGGGCAAAGATGAGGAAGCTAGCGCTGAGGTAAAAGCGGCATATACCACCCGAGATCAATTGAAGAAAGAATGTGAAGGCTACCTCCACGATCCAGATCCAGATAACGAGCTTGCGATATTCGACCAAATGTGCTCTATGTGGGCTGGACGATTTACAGGAAAGATCGCGCAAAGCCCGGCTGCCTAACTCAACCTCCCAAGCACACTCTCGGCAAATGGCACAATATTTCCGGGAAGAAGATACATCACCTCTCGTCGCCAGTCAAGGCTTTGAATCCAGCTAGAGCCCTTCGCCAAATGTCCTCATTCTCTAATGTTGCAATCCAACGACGACAACGATCAAGCTCGCACAGATCGTTTTTCATCGTGTACACATTCGTCGTACCGTTCAGAACCACCACATTCTTTAAGCCAACGATCAAGCAGTACAAAGCTATCTGAGTTTGAGTCTCCATTTCCGTTGCAAGAACCCTCACCGGCTCTGATTCTAGAAGAAGAGGGTTTTTGGATAATAACCCGAAGGCTTGGTAGACTATCCTCTTTTCCACGCAGAATTCACGCAATTTTGTATCATAGGAGTTCGATTTGGAGAAACGATTCTGTACAACGGCGGGCTTGATGTCTGTTAAGTCATAAAGCAACTCAAGATTGTTGAGATTCACGTTGGATATACCGAGGTGGCGGACACGGTGCGGCACAAACTCCTCGAGAGTTCGCCACGCTATTAATGTTTCGGAAAGCGTCTGAAGAGGCGAATGTAGGAGGACGCAGTCAAGGTATGCCTCGGAGGAGTCTTCACAATCAGCTCTTCGAGTCCGAAGGTGATCAAGCGAGGAGGCCACGGATGATCGGATCTGATCCGCTACCGATTGTTCAGGCTGATACGGTACACTATCCACATCCTGTCCATCAATAGGCGTGAACTTGGTCTGTAACTAGACAAATTTCAGTATACCTGCGAGGGAATGGTAAAAGGAGTTGTAGAGTTTTACAAACAAGTCTTCCCTTTTCAAGGTGTCTCGATCCAGATGTTGACGCACAGCTTCACCGACAAGATCCTCCCGATAGTGTCTTGGCTGAGCAGCTGTATCAATTGCTGTGAAGCCTGCTTCGAGAGCTTGGCTGACGAGATGCGCTGTTTTTTCTCCCTTCCACGCGGAACCGTAGATGAATGCAGGGATGCGGGGATTTCCCTCGGCTGTGTCTGCTCTCGTCAGGGAACAATAGCCGCTGGAAAAGACGGCCATCGTCATAGAATAAGGAGTGCTATCGAGGGGAAAGTGTGATGACTCTTGATGAGCGGTAGCAGTCAGATCGGCGAGGGTTGGACAGAGGTAGCAGTACAGGTAAGTAAGAAAAAGCTCGACACCTTAGAAATAAAAAGCGGCTACACCATTGTACCAGCGCCATTAGGAACCGAACCTACCTTAGTACAAACTAAATACCTCCGTAAACAAACTTGGGCTTATGCACTCACCCTAGTCCTGATTCAGATTACCGTATTCCCTAGGCACCTAGAAAATTACTTAATTAATATAATATTTTAAAACTAAAGAAGAAAAATAATAATAATACTAGAAGTTTGATAGATATATATTCTCTTTTACATTACTCTATATATACACTCTCTTTTATTATATATATATCTTCTCTCTTAGCTAGATAGATTTAGACTAGTAATACGAGTATATCTCTTTTAATAATCTCTTTATATTAATATATTTACTTACTTATAAATCGAAGACTTAATATAAGTCTTATAGAAATTTATATTAATATATATAAAGAATAAGATAGAGTCAAGTTTAAATATCTTAAATTTATATATATAGTTAAAAATTAATTCGATCTATTTTTCTTCTCCGATTAGACTCGCTTTGTTAGCTCGCTAGATTTCTCGAGCGCTCTTATTAAAAAATTAAGTGATATCTTCTTATAATCTTAAATACTCTATTCTCTCTATATATAATTTCTTTACACTTTCGTTAATTATAGAGCTTAGTTTACGTATTTTAATATTATAAAGTTTACTAAATTCGATCTATTATTAATAAAGTAAATTAGAATTCTAATATCGTTACTTAATCGCTTTACGCTTAATCTCGAAGTAAATCTTCTCGAGAAAACGCGACTTCGAAATCAACTCTCGAAATTTAAGAACACGTTTTACGAATTTAATTCGTGAGTCTATACTTATATATTTAATATATATTTATCTTTTATAAGACGTCGTAGTTTAACGTAATTATAATTTTATTAAATATTAAATCTATTAAAGATAAAATATCTTTTTATTATTATAAATCTATTATTAATTTATTATTTCTATTCGACTTAATTACGCTTATTAATATTTGTCTTATCTTATTAAAATTATTAATTTAAGAAGATACTTTTAAAGAAGATTACTTCGTTACTAAAAAACGCTTTATTAGAGATAAGAGAAGAGAAATAAATAAAGAATTTAAAATTTTATTAAACGAGTAATTATAAGAATTATATTATAATAGTAATCATAGTAATATATAACGAAGATAATAAACTAAGAAGTAATTATAAATTAAAAGAGAAGATTATATATATATAACGAAGTGAATCTATTAAGACACGCTAAATCTAAAGAAGAAGTATCAAATAAAGACGTGTTAAGAATACGAGATACGCTCGTAATAGTAATTAATATAGTTTATTGAGTCGCTACTCTAATTAGTCGAGATCTCTTATCGAATTATCGCGAGATTACTTCGTTAAGAAAAAATCGTCTTATCTCGCTTCACTTCTATTAAATCTCGTCTTAGCGTCGAGACGAAGTGTCATATCTTAAACTTCGCTTTTTCTCGTCTCGTTAAGTAGCGTAGATATAGAGTACACTCGTAAAGTCATAATACTTTATTATATTTAATATATTATAAGTTATTATAATTTTAAGGAACGTAGTGTGGTGATAACCGTAGTGTAGTATGTAACGAAGATAACAAGCTGAGGAGCAACTATGGACTGGGAGGGAGGCCATATATGTATGGCGGAGTGAACCTGCCAAGACACGCTAAGCCTGATAGGGCTAGCGTAGGTGTCAAAGGTACGAGGTGTCAAGGGATGCAGGGTACGCTCGTAACAATAAATCGCAGAGTTATTTTAAGGGTTCTGATAGGTGTACATACCCTTTTACTACATGTACATACCCTTTTACTACATGTACATACCCCCTCCTTACTAGGTAGATATAGGCTAGTAACATGAGTATACCTTCCAACACTATTCGGCCTGACATATTTGCCCGCAAATCAGAGACTTGACACGAAGTCCCATAGAAACTTTAAGGGTCTCAGTGAATCCTCTCCCCCCGCAAGGCGTCGCAATGCGTCGCAATTTTTTTCACCAAATCTACCAAAGACAAAACACCTTCCTTCCTATCGCCATGGACCTAAAGAATCAACATCTGATTCGGCTAATCCTCGAACATAGTGTTTTTGAGTCTTTTGAGTCATTTGAGTCCAGGCGTTCTTCTTCCACCTCACCGCCAGCAACCCTCGATCAACTATCAACCCTCCATCATCGATCGTCTACCTCACCTTCCTCCTCGTCCTCCTCATCCTCCTTCTTCAAATACTTCGACAGCATGGGCTGACAAGAGTGGGCTGAGTTGCGGGCATCGGGCGGGCATCGGGCAAAACCTCACCACACCACATCCTTCTGGGCAAGTCTCGCGCACTGAGATCTGTCAGTAAGTCGATCAAAATGACGTGTTTCTGACACAGTCCAGCCGTCTAGATCGCTATGTGCAGGGAGTGCAGTCATAGAGCCCCAATTTGATGTTCCACACCAAAAAAATTCTCATTTGGCCCCAGGAACCGAGGTTCTGCCAAATTTTTTCAAAGTGAAGGGAAATGTTGCTTCACTTTCACCCACTTTTGATGAGAAATACACTATCTGCGGATGGATCTAGAGCCTGATGTCCCCCAATGTTTTCTTCGTAGTTCCGCATGCATTTTTGCTAAGGATCATGAAAGCCCCTCCAAGTATTTGCGCTGCGCAGCACATAAATTCCGTCTGCAAGTGCTTTTTATATAGGAGAGACTTTTACCTCCCTAGAGTTGGTGGGGTAGCTTAGTGCGATGCGTCTTCTTTGGAATGTAGGTAGGATAGAGGGGTATGTACATGTAGTAAAAGGGTATGTACATGCAGTAAAAGGGTATGTATACCTATCAGAACCCTTTTTTTATATTTACTTAGTGTATATATTATAATAAAATAAAGCTAAGCTAGAATATCTTAAATTTATATATATAGCTAATAATTAAATTGAAATCTCTACGCTTTTTAATTAGTTTCGCTAAGTTAGCTCGTTAGATCTTTCGTCTCTCTCATTAAAAAATTTAATAACTTCTTTTTATAACTTTAGTTACTCTATTTCTTCTATATATAATTTCTTCAAATTTTCGTTAATTATAGAGCTTATCTTACGTGTTTAACGCTATTAGAATTATCATCTTATTCGCTATCTTATATCTTATCGCTCGTGCTATAACTCAGCTCCGCTCCAAACGAACATAGTTCCTTTTTCGACCATTCTGGAGCGCCTCGTTGCTCGACTCTACTAATCGAAACCTTTCTGCCTCGGCCTCCCTATCTCGGCCACTATTTCATTCACCGCTTAGCTAATCTGCGACTCTACGACGACATTGATAGGAATTTTCCGGCTTGCGGCGAGTATTCCGGGGCGAAGTTCGGAAGATTACCTAATTGCCCGGGGGGCGCTAGATCCTCTCCGGTTGATCCACCTCCACACATGTACAACTTTAAGCATTAGGTATAGCTCCCATGGTCCGAACTCCATTAGATCAGGGTGGCCGATAGCCTTTCTTGTGGATCCTCGTACCTCGTGATCTAGTCAGACATAATGGGCTCAAGGACTCAGACCCCCTATCTCGACGCAATCAAGGACTCTTGCTCCAGATACCCTGACTTGTACAAACTCAGCTACTACCTACAAGGACGCGTTCCTTATCCGAGTAGAGCGGCTGTCTTGCAGTTTGGGTCTAGCGGGAGCAGTGGTGTGGAAAGATTCGACTTCGGAGATATCGACGACCTGAAGACGTATTTTTCTCATACCGCAGGGAGTGCTTGTAAGCACCGGCTGTACCTGATGGAAGATCTTTCTCGGCCTTTCATCGAGGCTTTTGGTGCGCATTTCTGGATGGACCCTTTTCTGTTCGCGGCGCATGAGAATTCCACCCATTGGACCGCATCAACACACAGTTATACACTACCACGGAGGCTGTCACCCTCAGAGAATTGTGACCCGCTATTCACTCTAAGATACTACGAGGTTGTAAGAGTCCCGAGGGGCGGAAGCCGGTGGGGGGGGCTCAAGACAGTGTCTAATGTCCGTCGGAAGATTGAAGCCGGCGACTATTCTTTCGAAAAGAAAGAAGACTCTGGTGTTTATGTTATTCGCAGGAACGCGTCATTTTGGTCGCGTGCCACGAAAGATGGAGGTTGGGATGGTCAGTAACGATACCTTTCGCTCCCCTTTGCTGGGATCAAATTGAAGATCAACAAACTCACGACTGGCTGCAGCGCTTATTCTGGTCGACCCTCCAGTTGGGGACTCGGTACTAGACGGCAAGAATCAAATCCAGCATTGGCCGAATATGTTTTACGGGCATGGGTATGTTGATTTTACGCCCTGGTCCGTCAACAATTCATATCTACGGTGGGACGATGTTAGTCGCGGTCCTCCCCGAACGTCAATATTTGATGATATTGTATGGTACTGGAGCCGAGCGGCAAACGATGTGCAAATTTCAAGTGTGGAGAATGATATGGCTATGAGCGCTATATTTCTCAAGAAGATTGTAGCATCGAATTGGAACGTCATGCTGGAATTTGTCTGGGCAAAGCTTAGCGAATTTGAGAGAGCTCTAGGGAGTCCTGAAGCAAGGGGAAACGGGGGCCACCAGCTTGCAGAGATCTTAACAGATGTTAGTCTCTTTCGCAGGCGGCTATTATGGTACCTTGACCAGGTTGAATCGAGTTTACGGAGTATGGGAATTAACATTGACAAGGAGAGTGATGACGAAGGCAAAGAACTTCTATCAGTCCTTAAAAGACTTCAAGGATTCAAGGAAAAGGTGGAATCTTTAACATCGGTAGTGACAGGACTGTTGAGCATTCGCCAAGCAGATATGTCCCAAAAGGAAACCAAATTGGTGTCAAGGCTCACGTTCGTCGCTCTAGTATTCATTCCTCTTTCCTTTACGGCGAGTATATTCAGCATGGGTGGGGACTTTCTCCCCGGCAGCTCTCATTTCTGGGTTTACTTTGCAGCGGCAGTGCCTATGACCTTCATCGTTCTTGCTCTTGCCTGGTTGTTGCGAGGACAAACGTGGATATAAGTATCGTAACCACCGACCATGCTACCCTTACAAGCTTGAAATCTTCTGTAGCAGCGTACTTCAGTGATCATGTCAACATCGACGCGCCCATGTGTATGATAGACTCATAGACGGTCGAGTGGAGATTCCAGTGTCGAGCGGTCCACAAAGGGAGATTCTAAGGTCAATCTCATAATGATTCCGAACTTCTAGCCTCAGTAATTCAGACTTTCATAGGGGGTGTCTATGGCCAGCCCTACACTCGTACCTCCTATAGAGAACTTCCTCGGTTGTAACATCATCTCCACGTCGGAATTGTATTCCCCGCCGCTAGTCTCTAGCGTGGTGCGGGTGGCCATTGCCCTCACCACTTGCCCACTTGCCCACTTGCCCACCTACTTACTTGGTGGTGGTGCCCTCCTTCCAAACTTCAGAAAGATCAGTTATCTCATACTTGTGCCACCTAACATGAGCACGCACAGGGCACGTAGACGATGTGATAACAATTGATTGGGCAACCTCAACGCCAGGGCTAGCAGACCTGAACAGGCATCTTGTCCCCTAGCGCTAAGAAAACTCCCATGCCTACCTACGCGGCATAGATCTGGAGTGCAATGACTAGCCAGATACATGTATAAAAGGGATTCTTCTCCTGAAGAATTCCGATATCGGAGAAAAATTCCGGTACCGGTATTTCTGTATCATACCTGAGTCCCATGGGGCATTCAATTGACTCTACAAAACCTCCACATCATGACGAATGCATATCAGAAACTTGTGCCCAACGGGCTACGGGCCCATCTGGTGATGTTATGATTAGGGAAAGAGGCTCAACCCAAGACGTTCCAGATCGTGTGCCGTCCACTACTACTACACCATCGATTGGAAATGATTCAATCGAGTGCGTTAAAGATGGTGTATGACCTTGGCCAACCATGGACGCGACCTCCCCGAGTTAATACACTAAGTACATGCTCGGCATTGGGCAAAGGCTTTGACGACATACTGTAAGACTGTAAGACTCTACGGTAAGCCTCTATACTATAGAATCCAGAGGCAGAGGTGTGGTACATGGTACTCCGATGATTGTTCCGACTTGGGTGCATTTCATAATGTATTTGAGTGCCTTGGTTGGTCATCGGCATCGGCAAAGGGTACCCGGAAGCCTCATCTCGCCCGGGTTAGGGCAGCCCATGCAGCCCATCCTGACGGGCCACCCCCCCCCCCCACAAAAAGCTGGAATCGGCTTGGAGGTTGATTGACACTCGGTAGACGGTACTCGTACAAGTAAGGAAGGTAACTTAGACGTCGGCCCCTCCTATCATCATTATCCTTGACCTGATCCGACCGAGCATCTCCCATAGCATGTCGCCACCACTGCCGTCACCATCCAGCGCCAACGCGGGCCATTCATTCCTCGGGCAACTGGAGGGTTTGATCGCAGAGATGTATATAATGGCTGGAACCTCATTTCGGATCTCGAACAATTCCTCTTTCCTAATCCACAAACCATCAAAAGCAAAATACTGAGCCATTTTCCGCAATCAACATCTTTTGAAATCTCAATAAATACCATGGGGCCTCACATGTTATCATCGTTACTTTTCCTCTTCCTAGCCAGGCACGCTTGCGGTACCGTTGTCGAATTCAATGCCACTGTTCGCCTCATTTCCTTTCTAACAGCAGCTCCATGACGCATTTGCTGACCCTCACTTAGTTCGATAATATACCGGTTACGCCAAACGCCGAGCCCCCTGTTGGTGACTATGATGATGTATTCTTCGACGCCTTTCAGGTCACCTCCAAATCTGTGCAACTTGTAAGTGTTTTCAGCGCCATCCATCGGTCTGGACCCCGTCGCAGTTGTCTTTGACCGATTCAATCTCGTCCGGGCCTTTTCGGTGTGCTGGAAAACAGGTAGTAACATGGCGCAATCCAGGTCGGCGGAGTGGCCGCTGCAAGTTCACCCAACGCAATTTTAACCTCGAACCAACAGCAAGGCACCAACGGTACACCATCTTTCATCCCTGTCGCGCCCTACAAATACATTGGCCTTCAAGACTTCGATTTCGGCTGTGGACTACATGACGATAACGCTGTAGCTGGCGAAGCCGTACAGTGCACGATCTTTGTGAATGGCTTCGCAGCCGGCTCCGACCAGGAGGTCGCGACGGCTGATTTTACATTCACGCCGCCGACTGTCTCTGTGGCCAGCGCACCGATGATACATGCTGTGCTGCCGAGCAGCTTCACGTCGCAGAAGATTGTGAATGTTACGGTTGTGCAAGATAATTCTCTGACGGAGACCTTGCTGATTGGTACGTACTCGAGGATACCGCCGTCTTTCCCGTGTCTGTACATACGTTGCAGAAAGCTCTCTTGTTTCGAAGTCCTGATGGCCTGGGAACATGATATGCTGACTACAAGACGTCTCTTAGACAATGTCCACTACTTTCTCTCCAAATCCTAGGCGGCTACGATTCCATTGTGTGATGGTTGCGGACGCGCAACTTTGATCAGGCAATCATCGAATAGTATGATACTCTATCTTTAAATTGTTTTTAAGTCTTACTCTAGTATTTACTTATACGCGCCCGTCGTCTAAGATATATAAAGAATCTCTTTAAATAAAGAAATAAAAGATTTTTATTATACTTAAAATAAGTTCGTATAGCTTCTCTCTAACATTTATCTTTTCCTATTTCGTTTATCGTAATTATTGTCTGACTGATTTTATCTTTAAATCAGACATGAGAGGTTTGAAGATCGAGGAGGCCAACAGCATAGGTTGCTGGAGTCCATCTGGAAACAATTGAGAGAATTGAAGAGGACCCAGCAAGCTCTGAAAGAGACGTTGACATCGGCTATAGAAATCATGAACAGGGCACAGAGACCAGAGGCCGCAGCTGCTGATGGACGATTGATGTTCTAGGCAAGTAATAGTGGGACAATCTATCCGAGGAGGGCTGAATACTATTGGATCAGTCATTCGGCTCATTGACTCAATTCTTGTTTGCTGTAGTCTAAGCGTTCTCAGAGTGGTCAATCAACGCTCAGTATCTCCGGTAATACTCAGAAGTCTTTGTAGCCTACCACGAGAAATAGGAGTGTTCATGGCAGATGTGGGTAGCCACGAGTCTAACTCCCAATTCTCACTACTCTAATAATCTAGGCTTGGGGAAACTGTGGTGCTAACTTCTAAAGCCTCTCCTCTTAGTGTGCAAGGCATGTCGGGTTTGGGTATTGTTGCGCTTAAGCGCTTCCCTACATGCTTTGATCCACCCGCGACGTGCTCTATAAGACCGAGACCCTGCAAATTGGTCCTTCATAAATCTCTCTCGTGTGACTTTTACGAACTTCTACAACTTTCATCGCTGGTGTACCGCAGCATGTTTACGTTCTTACTTTTACTGTTGTACACTTCGTTTACCATTTATGTACGCTCTCGAGCTGCGATATGTATCACTGCCCGAAGCCTTCTACCTACTATCAACGATTGTAAAGATGTTGTAGACGCAATCAGCTGGCTATCTGGATTGCCGGGCGAGAACAACATGAAAGCTTGGGGCCGTAGGCTTCCTACGACTCTTGACACACAGAAGGTACCCAAAGTCTTCTGGATCTCTGGACGTGGCCCAACCACTTGTGCCGTTCATGTGGACGTCGATTCATATGATCTATTTGCTATCGATGACTTCAGATTGTCGGATGTCGCGTCGGCTGGAGAAGAGGTGGTCACTCAGTGCTTGTCTGCGAAGAGTAAGATTGGTTTGGCATATCCAGCTGGACCGGACGGAAATGTGTATGCTAAGGTAAGGATCCTCGGAGGAAGGCCCAATTGTTCATTGAAAAGTGTGGGAACACTTTACATGTACCTCCCTTGGTGGTGACTGTCAATCGCGCGAAAGAGAAGCTAACCTTGGTTAGATTGTGAGAACAGACTCGCCATTTGAATTGGAATCTTTCAATCAATCCGACGTGCAGAGATTTGCGGTGCCTGGTACGGTGGAGACACTGCAGGTTGCGACAGTCGACCCAGTTATGTTGGTATCGCTCGGCTTTCATTCTATATCAAACGTCACATCGAACATATTGCAGGTGGATTAGTGGTACGAATGCTGGGATCATCCCGTTGACTGAGATTCAAGCTCGATACTGCTTTCCCAAGATGGCGCAGTGTACAAAGTAGGCCATGTATTTGTAGTCATGGAATGCACGAAGCCAGCCACCTTGGTTACTAGAATCGTCGCTGAGGTTCGAATTCCAATATTGTTTAGACCAAGAAAATCTTTTTACTACTCTATTCTCAGAACTCCCATTACAGTCTGCTAGCAATGCCTTAGTAGCAAAAGTATCGTAGGATGTTAGGTAGGTAAGGTAGATGAGACTGAGAGGAGTGGAAGATTCAGGTACTAGTTACCTGGGATTGCAGGGATGCGGATCGACCGGGGTGCCATGCGGGGGGAGGAAACGGAGATCTCCCGGGGTCTGGCGATGGCGCTAAAAGGTAAATTGGGGCTGACTCGTAAAACGTTGCCGAGCACCTGCCCGTTTCAACTTTCAACAGCTCTTCTGCTTCGCCGATCCACCACCACCATATAACCTCGCAAAATTCGCTGTCAATGAATTAGGAAAGCCACCTTCCGCAGGCCAAAGGCGCTCGTTCGTAGCCAACGGAAGCTGTCAGAATACTCACTTCAGCATGCTTAGATAACATAAGAGCTACAACAGTACAGTCTAACCCCCAAGCGGCTTGCAATAAGGCAAACAAGGTGCGAATACGGACGGCTAAGGCGGCATCGGAGCCTTCGTACCACCTGCTGCATACAACGATCCTTCATCCTGCCCATGGAATGATTGATTCCGGATCAAGACACACATGCGCCTAGCTTGCCTTCCTCTGCAGGGGCTCACATCCTTACAATTCTAAGCCAAGCCCATATCTATTTTCCGTTTCCCTCTCCGCCACCCACAATGAGCGCTTCCAAGTCAGATGTATCAGGGCCAAGCACGCGCTCGAAGGGCAAGTCCGCGGTCGTGGAGAGACCGAGGGGCAGATTATACTTCATGGATCTACCTCTGGAAACACAGAAGCATATAATCGCACAGGTAAGCTCTCTGAGCCTCCGTGACACTCGAGTGCTAACAAGCTTCGTTCTAGGTCAGCCATAAAGAAATATTTACCTGGCAACGAGTATCTCCCCACTTCCTGTCCCTTGCCAGCGCTGAGATATATCGAGACTTGGACCTGAAGATCACAAACTCTGGGGATGAGGAGTTACATGGAGTTCCCAGCTCGCACGCTGCGGATGCTCTTCAGACCATTTGCGCAAGTGAGCACGATTATGGGCAACATATCAAGAGCTTTCGGCTTGGGGTGAACGAAGACACTGTCGAATACATCCCTAGGAGCCTTAATCACGTTCAAGACCCACATCTCATGACACGGCTGCTATGGGACTCAAAGTCGGACTCTAGCAAGTTCCTCAATACCGCATTGCTCCTGGTTGCTCGAAAGCTCCGCATCCTCGAAACGTTTCAGTAAGAGTGTCCGATACTGATTCAACATAAGGCATATACTGACAGGACGCCAGATGGGATGCCCCTATTGAGATAAGCGGAGCGGTATACCAAGCTCTTCACAAGATTCAAAGCCTACGCTGCCTTCGAATTAGGCTTGACATATCGCCGTCACCAAAATTGATCCTTCGCCCTGGCCCGTCTCCACCGAACCCTTCAATTGCGATGCAGCAAGCAGCCATGCAAGCACAGATGGCAAACCAGGCACCTCTGCCAACTCTTCCGCCACAATATGTCCCGCCTCCGCTGGGCCCAGCAGGCGCTGCGATTTCTTACCCACCTCACGCGGCAGCCAAAATCAACAACATCAAGCGGAAAAAAGCTGGAGGCAGCGGAGGATTCAATTATTGGGCAAACGGCAGGGCATTTTCTGGCTTCAAGTCTCTCCATACATTGACACTTGTCGGCATGTCCAACCACGACTGCCTATCTGAGATAGCAGAGTGCATCAAAGCTTCGTCCGCTTCTCTCAAATGCCTGACTTTGTCTCTTTCCACGGATTTGGCACGGAAATCCAGGAAACCTGTGCCGGTAAATAATCCTGAACTTGATGATCCGTCCGACACAGAAATGGATGATGAAGATGAGCTAAGTCAACCACCGCAGCCTCCTACGGGTGCTCCACAAGCTGCTACCACCACCAATGAAGCCGACATCCGGAAGGAAAAGCTCGCACAAGAAAGCATATTAGCAAAAGTGTTCGATCTCCAGAGTGTATCCGCCGAAGGGAAGAAGCTAGAGAAGACTTTGTCACTATCGGGGGGACAGTTTCAAGAGGAAGAGGACAGCCAAGAGAATATCAGGATGGTCAATCAGCTGATGAAGTCATTGATGGACTCTCCACTAGTATCAGGCACCGACGCCACTTCTCTCGAGATTCGATTGCAACATTTAAAGATGATAAAAGACGCCGCCGAAAGATACATCTCCAACCAAGAGACACAGAAGAAGAAACTCCTGGCTGAACAAACCAAGCCGGCTACGCCAAATGTAAAGAAAGCAGCTTCTAAGCCTTTGAACCCTCTCGCGTCGGGTTTTAAGCCGTCATCGAGCAACAAGAGTCCCAATGTCATCGACCACGATTTTGAACCCCTTTCAAGCCCAAACAGTCCGTACTTCGCTTCTGGGCCTGGGCACTCCGTGTTCGACGTCAATGGGGCGCCGAAGCCCTTTTCTCCGATTAGCGGCCCCTCCTTGGATCAATCTACTCTGCTCCCTTGTCTTCCCCCGAATAGCAGTTCCAAGTCTGCAACCTCGCAACCATACATGTCACCGTACGTCGCGGGATCTTATCCAGCCTCTTCCAATGCCCCTCTAACCTTTCCATATGAGCACAGCAACCACAGTATGCCGGGTCTCCTTCCTCCTCTAGGGTACTCCTCACCCCTTCAGGCGTCCAGCAGTGGGGGATGGGGCATTACTACCTCCAACAAAGACGCACTTCCGAGCTTACACAAGTATGTATCAAATGTTGGGCAGAACCAAAAGACAAAACAGAAGCCGCCGAAAAAGCCTCCTCCGGCCAAAAAGGGCTACCCATTCAGCTCCGAAGATGAATCCGAGGGTACAAAGACTCCGCCGTTGGCACCGAAGCCCTTCTTTGCGGCCAATGCAGACACACAAGCTCTGGAAGGGTCTATGGATGTCGATATGGAACATCCTGACGAGGATACCACTGATCATGGGGAAGACCAGGAGATCATTGTTGGTTCAGAAGGTTCAGAAGAGACCGCAACTCCAAGAAAGCGAGCGAAAGTCGGCTTGGTAGAAGTAGGCAGCTCTTCTAATACAGCCAACCAAGAACCGAATGTCCCCGCAGAAGACAATTCGACCTCGGGAATGTCCTCAGACGAGACAATGCAAGCATACATACGCGCAACACATGGTTTACAGCTCGAGGAATTCTCACTTGAATGGGTCCCGTTGAAAGCTTCCATTGTAGCAAGAGCTTTAGACCTGAGTGTTCTAAAGCGTCTGACGCTTCTCGAGGTCGGCCCTCAGGACGCTTTCTGGACTCTTCTCGTGAGGCTGCAAAGCGCTACACAGATCACTTCTTTTAAGAGCATCCATACCGACAACGTATCGCTTCCGTTTGTGAAATTTCTCGCAACATTTGAAGGTCTGGAAGAGCTCTTCATGCTGGAAAGGAACAAGAAGCAGGCCGCCGAGTCCGAGCTTGAGTCGACAGTTGCGATTTCGACCATACGCAAGGGTATTCTTCGAAAGCATATGCCAACCTTGGAGCGGTTGTCGATGAGAAATGAGCGTAACGAGCAGTGGGACGTGGACCCAAAGACGCTACGATGTCTAGCACTCAAAGGCACGAATCTCAGGGAGCTGGCTTTCAGCCTCAGTCTGAAGACTTATGTAAGCTGTCCCATGCTCCAGCGCATAAGTGATACTAATGAAAATAGCACGTTCTTATGCAGCTCCTTCCACATTTAAAAAGCCTCTACGCACTACACATTATTACACTACGTTCCACGGACCGCAGCATCCAGCTACAAGGCGAAAGTATCAGCTTTGCAGTTGACAACCTCTCGCACTGTCCCGAGATGAAGCTCAGATACATCGCCATGCTCAGCCAAGTTATGGCGCTGGAGACAAAGCCTGACCAGTTCCGGCGACATTTGAAGGCTGTCATGGACAAACGCAAAGACAAGAAAGGCAAAGGCAAGGCTCCGGCGGATGCTACCCTAAACCTCTTCATTCCTACAACGGATGACTCGGGTTCTGATGATGTAGACGATATCCTGGCAGATATGGGAGCTGGGGAGACGAAACTTAAGTTCAATACGAGGTTTGTGGACGTAAAGGATGTGAAGATCTTTTCGAAGGAGATAAGGGGTGGGAAGTTGTGATTGGGATTCAATTGTTGAGATATCGAGCAGGCATTAACACAGCGTTCTGGGTAGCATATATGCATGGCATTGATCATTCCTAGACCTAGAGGTATGGTAACTTAATGGCTTTATACATGGAGGCGTCGATCCATGCCGCCGAGGGAGCTTCATAAGAAAGCGATTTCATCTTGTGCATAGCAAACATACATAGCTTATACCCTTTCCTTCTTGCATCCGAATACGATGAGAACTAGCAGGCTAAATTCACAGGTCTGGGTCGGCCAAGAATGATGCCACGGTTCCGCTCACATGTAGGGATTTCCTTCCGGGTGCCAGGCCTAACTCTAACCGCGTTCGTCGCCGCTCGGAGCGTAGGAATGAAAGAAGAATGAAGGTGTCGCCGTGTGCCGGTTGGTCTGGGCAAGAACCCAACACACACACAGTCCGAACCCCGTATTCCCACTGCTTTAACCCTAGTCCGTGGGGGCTTCTTCGGTGGGTCCTCCGTGGCGCCGAGTTCACCCACTAAGGCGGTAGGTACAATGCTTTTCATTATAAGTTGTATAACGCCACCACCCCGTTTGTCTACGCGCGCGCGCCAGCTGTCTCGAAAGCTTCCGTACCGCTTTCTCCGTCTTTTGCTCACCCCCTCCAGCCCCCCCCCCCCCCCCCCCCCCCCCCCCCGTCCCGTTTTCATTTCGGTGCTGTTTCGATACCTCGGACCGACATCTTCGTTACTCGAACTTCGTTGCTTGAGACGGGGGGAGGATATAACTTTGAGTTCCGGTTGGGGACTATCGCCACATGCGAGACTGCTCCTGAGCAGCGGATTGGGACGCGCGGAGGTGGTGTTAGGAATTCTTGGCGCTATCATTGCCGTCCTTGAGGTAACGCCGAAGTGGGATTTTTGGTTGCTCGTGTATATCGCCACCTGTTTTTTTTTCTCTCTTGCATGAGATGGGGGACATGGAGGAGTTGATGCTCTTGGCTTGTTGATTGGCGGGTTTGAGTTCCTCGCAGGACTGTTTCCGGTCTTCTTTCTTTTTTTTTTTTTTTTGTTTTTTTTTTTTTTTTTGGAAAAACTAGCGGGGACGATGCTTGACATTAGCTTTATATGGTTTGATGCCACATTTGGCTCTCGATGTAGCGATTGGCTCGATCGGTTTGAGAGATTGGTCTGGTAGCGACTCGATTTCTTATCGGAAAATAGAAAGCACCAGCAGCAGGGGTAGCAGGATTAGGGATCCCAGACCGATCTGAGGAGGGATCTGAGGGAGTAACTTTGCGAGAGGACCTGCTGGAGGTTTCTGTGCGAGATTTCGAGACTGGCGGGCTAGGGCCAAGCGCAAACCGTGTGAAGTCAGGGAAATCTAGCTGGTAGTGGAAGGCGAGTTCTTCCCGTAGGCTTATGACACCCTTTCGACTGTAGCATGGGGGTCGTGAAAGGCTTCCAGTGCTTCTGGTTCTTTCGGATGAGGAAGTTGAAACAACGCATACTCTCGGTGGACCATGCGATAGGATCGTCCTGTCCATTGAGTATGCGTGCGGACATGAAGGAGTAGTGATACTGTCGAATAGAGTCGAAGCGGTAGTGGATCGAAAAGTCCGACAAACGGATACGATAATCGATGAGGGCCTCATGAAGACTCAGAGCTACATGAGGACGTGCCGCGAAGTAACAAATGGCCTGACAATACACGTCAAAGCCCCTGAGGAGCTGGTTGATACCGGAGGCCTCTTGGGTACCCTTATTCTTTTTGTCCTTGCTGCTCTCACTACTCCACGCCCAGTCGGTGTAATCACAGGCTAACTTAAGGAGATCCTTGGGCTTGAAGGTTCCATAGAAGATTTGTTTGAAGTATTTGATATCAACGGCCCGAAAACGCTCATGGAGCTTAAGAAAGGGTTTATTACCTTCTTGATGTATAAAAGAGACTCTTGGCCCCTCCCCTTCCTCCGAATCCGACGAAGAGGACCTCGAGGATGACTCGTGTCGACGGTGATGAGACCGAGACCCGTGATGAGACCCGTGATGAGACCCGTGATGGGACCTGGACCGCGACTTTTTGGCCTCATATTCCTTGAGGAAGGCTGCGACTTCGTGTTCGTCCAGCCGGGCACGGCGTGACGGCGGGGGGGTCTCTTCGATGACGGATGGACTGACTGTCCTGGTCGAAGCTTCAGAGGTCGGCGCCTCTGGGGTATCATCACGTGGTTGGGTTTTAACGACTGGGCGACGACTAGGACGTGTCTTCTTCGTAACACCCTGAGGTTTGGATGCCACTGGGGCAGTGGTCTTCTTGGCCGGTGCCCTTGGTGCGGCCTTCTTCTTTGAGGAAGACGCCTTCTGGGACGCCTTCTGGGCGGGCTGGTTGGTCGTCCTAGAACGAGTTGTCATAGCTGCGGGGGCCATTGGACGATGGAATACGGTGTGAGTGGTCTAGTAATAGAAGAATGTGCTAATTGGAGTAGGATACGGGGTCAGGTGACAGCGTGTTGCTTGCGTGTCTACGAAAGAATGCTATTGCTCTTCGAATGAAGAGTCAAACGCTGGTGGAATACAGCTACTTATGCTGCTCCCAAATGAGACCTGTCTCCTGCAAAGGACACGTCTACCAAATCCATAAATAGCAACCAACAACCGGCCATGCTCTAAGCGAGATTAAGCCCCACTAACCTCTTCAAGCAGGGCCGAGAAGATTGACTTCAAGCACTATCTCTCACGTTTCTCAAAGAAATAATGAGCTGAGGAGATCACTGTCTTATCGTTGATAGAACTAAGGTGACGATGCAGGCTGCATTATCTTTAACACACGGTACAAATCGAGAGAAATAGTGTATTCCTTGGATATAAACGGACACGAAGCAAGATCAATGACGAAAGACTATCAATATAATGTTGGATTAATGGATATAGATGGTTGTGTGGATATTTGATAGATAGGAAACGAAAGAGAAGAAGTACCTGGAGCAAGAATTTATGTTTCGAAGAGCTCACAATAAATCTTTGTAGCGTGTGAATTGCTGGAGATGAATGGTTAATATGAACAAAGTGATGAATGACTTAGCTGTTCACGCGCAAGTTTCAGCGTTGACGACGCAACAGTGATGACGGGTGAACTGTCGTTCAGAAAAGGTCTCTATAATATATTAGACACAGCCCGAGGCTCCAAAGTCTTCGTAAAGCACGTAGTGAAAGGAAGGTAAAGTAAGAAGGACCAACAGGTAATCTAGAACCATGACGGTTAACAGTCCGCAAGGTTCAACTCCGCCAACTGTCGGATGCTTGACGCTGGTCCTAGCAGAGTTGACAGTGGTGCTTTGTTTGTAGCTTTCATGTATTAAAGATTTACGAATTTTTCGCGACTGAAGCGTGGATCACTTTCGAAGGCCTTCTTTTTTCTGACCAAGATGATATGATATAGACCAATCAGGCAACAAAGAAACGAAGGTCGAGAGCTGAGGGGTGAGAGACGTCAGCATTGACACTGCGTATGTTTCAATCTGTGAAGCACTTGACTTAACATTGTCTCGTCAAGCGTACATGGGCGGGAAAATGGGTATCAATTGCGCGACTCGTGCCACATTGGTTTCGCAATCCCCCTCTCCGTTCTCCCTCATAAGCTCGTGTTCCTTCATCAACTGGTGTGTCCCAGCGCTACAACACAAAAGCAAATAAAAACCACGCGCGGGCCGTGAAACTGGATTGTAAGGTTCAAATTACGCCGCTGATATTCGATAGGTTCACCGTTCCTAGTTTCTAAGGCAAAAAATAGCAATGTCAGTGGCGGATGAAACTCGCTGGCGCCAAGTCACGTGCGAGTTGGTCTAAGCTTCCAAGAAATAATACATCTTCCCTATAATTATTCTCTTCATCTTTCTTTCTTGATCACCTAACATCTTTTTTTACTTTTTTCTTTATCCAACACGCTCTCTTCAACATCAGCAGGCCTGATAAACAGCTTCGACATACAAAACCGTCACTCGCACCTTCTTTTCACAAATAACTTCATCAGCGACGGGTCTGATACCTAGTACATACATTCATTATTACATATCTAGGCCTTTACCAGATATCACTATGCGTCTCTGCCTCGTCCTCCTCGCGCTATCCAACTTCGCAGTGGCTGGACCGCTCCCGCCCTTTTCGAAGGCTGCCATAGAAGCGCGCGCTCCGCCCTCCGTAAGTTAATCCCCACGGGGAAAGAACGGGGCTGACATCAAATTATCACAGACGTCAGCTAACTACACACTTGGAACCGATACCGTTGCAGCCTTGACTCAACTGAAGGCGGTCTACGATAGCCTCAACGAGCCCAATCTTAGCGACAACGTCAAAACCAAGCGCGATTTTTGGTCATGGTTCAAGGCTGCACTTAAAGAGGATGGTCTTTTGAAGGCCAGATCTTCCGTCTCCAACTCCGTAAGTTCTATTCCTCACGAAGATGAACAAGGCTGACGCGGAACTCTTCTCAGACGTTTGATGACAGCACACTCGGTTCCGACCCAGTCGCGGCCTTAACTAAATTGAAGGCGATCTACGATAGTCTCAACGAGAAACGCACGGATGGTAGCCTCAAAGCCAAGCGCGATTTCTTGCAGTGGCTTAAGGACATATTTGAAGCTCCTGGTCTGAAGGCCAGATCTTCTGTCTCGACCTACGTAAGTTTTATCCCTTGTGATAATGGACAGGGCTGACACGAAGCTCTCTTAGACACCCAGTAATAATACAACCAACTCTGATCCCGTCGCGGTCTTGTCCCACTTGAAAGCCGTCTACGACAATCTCAATCAAAAACGCACAGGGAGCGGCGTGAAAGTCAAGCGCGACTTCTGGAAGTGGATTAAGGACATGTTTGAAGGTCCAGGTCTTAAGGCTAGATCTTTTGACGACCACTCTCCCAGCGACAGCAACTCAGACAACGCCCTCGAACCCGAGCGCACTTGCGTGGAAGTATTGAGGTCTACAGAGCCGATTCTTCCACGAGGAGGTTCTGAAAGCCAAGGTGGGGTTCTGGCCGAGAGCTGTGATCCCACATTCGAAGCAAGATCTTGATTTGATGGATGTGATAATGAGTTATGACAAGCGCATGCGGTGATTAGCTCTTTGTATATAATAATAGCATGCTAGCCTGTCAAACGAAACGGAAATCTTCCACAGAGTCCGCCCAAGCGGGGAGAACTTTTGGCAGTCTGCATAGTGATAGGATAGCGTTTTTGCAGATATAGAGAAGGACTAAACGCCTGCCACCTTCTGCCTTATTCACGGGACAATGTTTATACGGACAGTGTTAGTGGTGCGGAGCACGTTTGCTTGGCAAAAGCATTTGAGCTATAACTAACTTGATCCTAATCAATTCTGAATTTTGACAGGTTACTTGCTTCAGAGGCATTGATTACTAAATAAGCACTGTAGTGAATATGCTCCCGCAAATGACCTTTCCCAACTCACTCACCACGAAGTAATTACTCTACAACAATTTTCCTTTGCACAGAGACTAGCAGAACGGTTTAATTGTTGACTACTCATGTGTGTCCTCCTTTCTATCCTTCTTCTTATCTTATTCATGCTCTCAACTCTCGTGTAGCCTTCTCTACGCCTATGCTTAGATAACAAAAGCGCAGGTTCTAGCTACTACTATTACGAGTCTTTATTTAGCAAGTTGTGTGATGTGCACCAGAACACAGAGTGGGTTCAAGGACACAACAACGCAATCGCCAGGGTCAGTCCTGACAAAGAAAATGAGTATTCGCGCTAGAAAATGCCCAAGCTCACATGGTTCGAAAAGTTGCGCCCGGCCTTTACTTTGGAGAATTCGATCGACTTTCTTGTACCTACACCCTTATTTTGGAACGTCTGCTTTTGCCCCCTTTGCAGAGAATCAAATCCCATTGGGTGTGAGCGGCTGAGTGCATCTGTCACTTTGGCCATTCATCTCCTGGAATTCACGCGCAGAAAAGTCTTGGCGCAAGCATAAATTCCTGCCCTAGGATTTTCTTCTCTCTCTCAATCTACCAAACATCTACACAACCATCTAGATTCATTGATAAAACATTCATCGATGTCCTTCTCTAATCTTGTCTTCTTTGGTATCTATATGCATTCAACAAACATACTGTTTATCTGGTTTTCTACCTGGCAGTTTCATACATTCACACCTATTATTCTAGCGAGACAAGCCCAAACGTTTGAAGCTTCACCTTCGTATATCTCAATCGAGATGAACTCGGATCGCGCCTCATCTCCGCTCGAGTTTTGCCACTATAATGCGTCTCGCCTTCGCTCTACCATTACCGCGGCACCTCAACTTAGCAAAGCTGAATGATTTGTTTTCCACCATACCTTCGAAGACGTTACACCTCGATAGCAACTAAATATAGCGTCAAGGTTTTTACACGTTCCACTCGAGTTCTAGGGTTCTGTGATTTGTGAAGCCGGCGGCCTTTTCGGGAGAGTCATCAGTTTGACCTTGAACCCTGAGTAACCCTAACCCTAACCCTAACCCAACACTGCCAAAGACATATTGTGGAAGTTGGATCAGGAAAGCCTAGGAGATCTCCAGACTACATGGAGACTGAAAAGCCAGCAGACTTGGAATCCGTTTGCGGATCCGGGATCACCCCATGCATTCGTGACAGCTGAAAATAACGTGCGACGTGAGTCTTCTTTATCTTCTTTTCCTACGAGTGAGCTGACTCTGAAGTTATATGCAGTATCGAATAACCTCTATGTCAACGTGAAAGACGCTGAGAATAAATATGATGCTCGCGAGACGAATACTATACGCGATCAAGGCACTGCGGGCGATATGACGCGCGATCAGACGGACGACTCAAGACATAATCCCTTCTTTTTTGATTTCGACGAGAAGAATAACGACACGAAGTTTGTCTCTAAGCCTTCGACGAATTTTAACGCACGTATTCGTCTTAATGTCTCTCTTATCTCTAACAGTGTCTCTTTTATCTCTAATAGTCGTCAATCCCCTATCAGGGAGTATCACCATTCCAATACTATACTCCAAGATATTTGCTACGACTTACAGTCTAACAAGGACAGACATTCCCAGTCTCAGGATTCGTCAGAATCACAGATCGCTTTTTTTTTCAGATCTCCTTCCACCAGAAGACTCATGTTACCGCTGATCTTGTGCTAATCCACCATTCTCAAATCAAAAAATCACGAACACATAGCCATGTTTCCCTTTGCTTCGCATCACCAGACCTCGGATTTTGGACAAGGCTAGAATGCGTGGCTCCAGTCCTCGAAGAGTGCAAAGGCCCAACAACTGCCAGCTTGAACTAGTCTGAGCATTACCTGCCTCTACTTAGAGCGCCACAACCTCAAGACAGCAGCCACACTGCTATTATTGGAGTCTTACTCGGTCGCACATCTGCTCACTGCACAGGTCGTCTTCAGATCAGTTTCTCCATAAAGGCATTGTTCTGCCTAGCGAACCCTTTTTAACGTGGAGGATGACAACTTCATCACGCGTTGGATGTTGGGCCATGAAAGGAAAATCAAGATTCAGTGGTCATAAGATGCCTGAACTGAGACTACTCTTGGCGAGTACTCAAATTTCCTCTCTCACCGCATGAGATGGACTATCCTAGAGTCAAGATTGCTCGACGAAAAAGATACATACCACTTCATCGACTATTTACTCGTACACTAGCACTGCTCAGAACAATGTTGGTACTTTCCCCTCTCTAATGTTCGCGGTGGTCATTAGATTAACAGGAATCAAAGGGCTGGGGTAGATTCTGCAGATTGGAAGAATCGAGCATTCTTACACCCCATGAGATCAGCCTCCACACCGGCTGCTGATTTATAAGGAATCTTATTAACGAAGGGGGGTGGAGACTGAAACTTTACAATCTTCATGCCCAATATTACCTTCTAATAACATTTTTTCACCTTCACTTTCACAACTAGAGCTATATGCGAACTTTTCGCTAACCGTCAAGTGAGATCATAGTACTCTGCAATGATCACACATTGTCGCCTACGATGTTTCTCTCTTGCAATTCCTTCAATGACTCAGAAGTCGGCTGCGTGGATATAAATAAGTGAGTCCGCCGCACTGTGCTAAATATCCCTTTTGCTGGTCTTTCGAACTTTATCGGCTTCCTTTATCTAGAGCGCCACAACTTTGAGATAGCGGCAACCAACAACATTGATGGAGGCGTGTTTGTGATTTCAGGTCGCACATCTGCACATCGCTCGGGAATCCTCAGTACGCGGCCCTTGCAGCCTTATTCGTTTTCTTTTCATATTTGGGATATTCCCCAACGTCGCTCTGCATCTTCGACGATCGATATCGAATTATATTACGAAGACCTCGAGCTCGACTATAGCTATTCGTCTTACGATATCCCTGATAGATATATTAAAAAATCATTTGTTGATTATAATCAGATTATAGTCCTCTTACTCGACTATAAGATTCAATACGTCGATAAAGAAAATTCTGACACGAAAGAATTTAATATATTTATTGGCAATATGATGAACGCGACCAGAGTCTCCGAACTAGTCTTTCACTGGTTTCGAATGAAATTCGGTGCGCTTCGGCGCAAAGGTGTTGGCCTTCGGGCTTTAGATAGCTTTCCGTGGCTGGCCGAAGAACCAATTCCTACTGGATTCATAGGTGAGGATCTTAACACAAGATTTGTGAAGGCGATGAAGGTCGCAACGGCCGTGTCGCAACCAAAGAGCATGAAGGACACTGTTCCAAAGCTGGATGGTACCGGGGGAGTGCAGCCGCAGCCTACTGTTCCTAGGGCTCCTCGGAGTCACCTGCTTCGGCAATTCTTCGCCATCGGCCATGAGTTACACGCTGAATGGTGGGGCATAGATGGAAGGTCAAGATACCGTCCAGCTCTGCTGCCCCAAAGTTTTCTCTCTTTGCAACTCCTTTAGCCTTACTCGTGAGTGCTTGCTCTGACGCCGCAACGTCGTATGAAAATCAATGCTAACGTGCGTACAGACATACTCATCATCACATCATTCTTCTTTCTTGGGAGTAAGTAAAATCCCCTTGCGGCGATGTTTTGTTCTTCGCTCAGCTAACACATATGCAGAAATTCTAGCAACAACAACAAGCCAACAAAAGTAAGTCCAGTCCGCAGTCGCTGCGCAGTCGCAAGCGCACTGCTTTCCTTGTCGCTGCATAGGCGCAATCGCTAACACCTTATAGTGGCTAAACTTCCATGTCGTACATGCTTCTGCCGAGGCATTGACACATGCGAATGTGGTGAGTCTCCTTCGTGTGATCGTTCCCGGGCCGGAAAGCGCGGCATTGGTCGCTGTGTTGAGATCCCCTCTCACCTTCAGGCGGGGGGAAGCCAATTGATACGGCGCCATCGCCGCGACGGATGGTTACGAGCGATGTTTCGCAAGCGAGCGAAGATTGGCAAACTCGGAGGAAGCAGATATTGAGATCACGTCTGACAAATCTTGCATGAGATGGGCTCGAACAACATGGCGAAGTAACCCTCGCAGTCTACGCTCTCGCTAAATTAGGAGGATCCGGTGGTGGTGTATTCACGCCGTTTAGCTAACATCTCTCTTCAACTTCGTCTTTACTACGACAGCGCACGGCTCTACACATTTTGCGTTTAAAGTATAATAGCAGTAAGCTATCAGTTCTCTATAACTTCAGCTATCTTTCTTGCTCTTCTGAGTTGCTAACCCTACTCTTAAAACTCATTTAATATCATGAATCAACAACTCATATGACAGCAAGATGTCAACAACTCAATATTAATAATGCGCATGATCACTCTAATCATTCTTAAGCACTTCTTTGAGCGACTCTCGCATCAATAACATCGCTGATCATCGTCGCCGGTGATGCCAACGCGAAGGCCATCGATGACGCCGATGAAGCAGCACAGCACGCAGATGGCTGGAAGGACGATCCGATTGAGACAATTTTCACGGACTTCTTGATGAAATCGGCCGAAGACATCTACCGCAATGCCAAGGCTATCATGTCACCGGATGATCCACGAATGAAGATGATCCAATCAGCTTTGTTCACGTGGTTACTCAAGATTCTTGATTTCCTTCCGCAAGATGATTATACCACGGAGGTCAACGATATCCTTCGCAAACTCTCAGCATCCACCCCATTTGTCGAGCTCCGTTTCCTAAGAAAGCTCATCGCAAGGAGCGACGCCGCCACGAGCGTGCCGCCGACGAATCCGACGAGTCTGCCCCCGAGCCCGAACGCACTGCGGTTGCGCCCGAGATCAAGGCTGAGGTTGAACCAACGGATGATGACGAGGTTCAGATTCTTGGATCGAGACCGCGCTACGGTGAGTTAGACTCCTCGTTACGAGTTCGTCGCTAATCTGAGAACAGTCTGGGATGACGTTTTCGAGGAATCGGCACTAATATCTCAGCCAACGGTCATCAAACAGCTGTTCCTCGAGCGACTTTAAGCTGACCCATCTGTGCTTCGTCGAATCCAATTCAAATCGCTCCCATGAGAAGGAGAAGCTCGTGTCCGCCTTCGAGAAGGTGAACAAACAAGCCCGTAACGAAGTCAAGAAACAGAGACGCAATCAGGGCAAATCGAAAGCTTCAGCTACCGATAGCACTCCATCCTGAGGATCGCCACTACTTTGCCTTCACCATATCAGGCATTGGCCAGCTACAGCCGACTCGCATGCAGCAAGGTTCTAAATCAGCAGGGTTTACCATGACAGAGCTGGGATACCGTGCTTTCGGGGCGTTGCCACCTCCACACAATGAGCCGTCGTTTTTACATTCTGCCAGCCACGAACACTTACCTGTATTAACCTTCTGCACGGACGACCTGTTCGGAGGCTTTCGCAACTTCCAGGAGCAGTATGATTTCTTACGCCAGCACTTCCTGCCAAGGGTTGAGTGGGCCCGTCTCAGGCTATCATTCAAAAAGCTTCAACTGTTTGCTGAAAGTATCAAGGCCCTTGGTGTCACGCACCATGTGGGAGGCTTGGTCACTATACTTGAGGATCGGATCAAGAAGGTTGCCACATGGCCTGCCCCTTCAGATCAGTCTGGAGTGCGTGCCTTCCTTGGGGTCGTGGGCATCACACGCCGTTGGGTGAAGAATTTTGCGGAGATTGCCAGGCCACTTACCAGGCTCACGGGTAAGGTGGACTGGAAATGGGCATTGCCAGAACAGTTGTCCTTTGAGATCTTGAGGATCAAGTGTGCCACGAGCTGCTTCTGATAACAATTTCGACATCGAGGTCTTTGATGCGCCGTTTTTTGATTTTCGCGCCCGCTCTTCTTCAGCGCCTACGGTGAAGTCGAAGTCAGAGAGTGAGAAGAAGAAGGTGGAATTCCTCTCGAAGCCATCTCACAAGTCTACGACCGCGTGTGGCTTAATTCTATTTCATCAAATAGCATTTTTGCTGCGCATGACCCGTCTTGGTTCCTCGAACTCTGCGACGACAAAGATAAGATGTGAGTCTCAGATCGAAAGCAAGACGCGCTCGAGTTCGTGAAGTTTCTGCTTGATTAGATCGGTCAGATTCAACCCCTTTTCGTTTTCGAGAAGACCTTTATTCGACAGTGTGTTAAAAAGGATTGTCTTGATCCTCCAACGTACCGCGAAGAAGACGTGACTCTTCGCCTAAGTCATCAGAAGTCTGACTTTGGTCTCGAGTTGATTGAGATGCTCTATAGTTATGGGTTCGATGACCGACAATGCTCTAAGTGTCATGAATACTCGATATAATGAAACTTGTCGAAGCAGCCTGATGTCTTACTATTTCAGCTATCACGATTTAATAAAGACTTTACGAGAAATGATTTCATGATCTCCTTTTCGAGACATCTAACGTGTCTCTATATTTCGAACGCGTATCGACTCGTAACTGTTATATTTTACTACGGTGATATCATTAATAATTACTATAAGACATTTGTCTATCTCGATTTTACGTGATATAAGTTCGATAATAGACTTATCAAAACTGTGAGCTTTGACGAAATTGTTTATATAAGTTAATAGCTTTTTAGTATATAAATAACTACTTACAAACACAAAGGACAATCATGTTTACGCTTTGTTCTATAAAAAGATAATCAACGAGACTTCATTTATAACGAACAATTCCAATCAGTTGATCTTTCAGAAAGACTACGCGAACTACAACGATGGCATTGCTGAAGATCATGACAATCAGGTTGATCTTTACGAGTTTGATGAGGATATGGTCAATTCAGAATCAGTCTTTGACGACATGGAGAGTAACGCTGCAGACCTTGACAATCAGGTTGATCTTCACGAGTTTGACGAGGATATGGCCAATTCAGAACCAGTCTCCGACGACAAGATTGGCAGCAAACCGTGTGCTCCGCCTCTGGGTGCGACAATCTCGGGGTGTGCGTTGGCACTAGGGGCCGGCGCACCCTCAGTACTGTTCCTTGACGACGTTGAAACGTTATGTCAAGGTTTTTGATTCCGTGTTGACGGCGCATCAGCGCGTCCAGGGCCGGCTTGGCGGCCATAAAAAGCCGGACCTGTTTTGGATGAGCGCGACAATTGCCCATCCTTGGCATAAAAACAAGCAAGAAAGCCTGAACCATACAAGAGATGCTCTGAGCGAGAGTTTTTCGAAGATCATCTCGAATTTTTCGAAGGGTACCTTGTCGAACGACTATGGAACAAGGATCTTGATCTGGAGACAGTAAGTTCGATATTTTCGATTCTCGGGGCGTTGAGAGAAAAGGGGAAGGAGAAGAGGACGAAGAAGAAGGAGGATGACGAGAACAGGAGGAGCAGGAAGAGGGCAGATGAGGAGGATGCGAGGAGAAGGAAGAAGGTGAAGAGAATGATAGTGAAGAGAGTGAATGCTGCTCTAAAGCAGTTCGAAGATGTGTTAACCATGATCCGGTACGTACATCAAGAAAATGATAGCTGAAGCGTCTGCTGATTTCAATTCAAGGTCTTGTCGGTTTGGGAGGTTCGGCACCTCGCAAATTCTCTTCTCCGGCGCCGCGTTTATCGCGAGCGCATCGTGCGACGCGGGTGGGTGGCGGGTCACTCACAGTTTATTAGCGGCTCGTTCTTCGCCGCTTGTGTTAAGATCTTCGACGCGAAGCTGACTCGTAACGAGCGAGTTCGCGACCGTCTGGGGGGTAAGAAGAAGCCCGATGGGCTGACGGTTCAATTGAATCAGGCCAAATCGCTTAGGCGAATTGGCGATGCCCTCGAGGGCATATACGACGTCTTGCGGTTAAGGGTATATTTTTCTTACGTTCAGCAGACGTTTCAGGCACGTGATAGTCGCGCTAACTTTTCGCTAGGCGGGTCTACCGCCCATGAATCCGAAGGAGCCCCGTGCTCCCGACGATTCTCCCCCGTCGTTTGACGACGACAGCAACGACAGCAGCAGCGACGACAGCAGCAACGGCGAAGGTGACGACGGTGACGACGAGGAGGACGAGAGCAATGAGGAGGATTGGGGAAGATGAGGGTGAGGCGGTGGCGGAAGATGAGGATGAGGATGAGGAGATGGCGGAGTAACCTGGCTTCGCGCCGGCACCTTTGGTGCGCCTGGCCTTCGGGTCAGGTATGATGGGTGTACTCTGCGCTGTTTTGTGTGATTGCCTTCTGTGCCTCTGGCACACATTTTTTAGTGGATGGAGCAAGTAGCGAGGGGATGGGGAATATTTATCGTATTTTGGTTCTATCATGCGCCCGAACAAAAGAGTGTGATGAACGAGGGCGGCCTTGTAAACGTGTACCTCATGGTTTGGGGGCCCCTCCACTTTGCACGGTTGACGTAGGTACCAACGGATGACCAGTAGTGCGGTCTTAATTTTTCGAGGGGAGTTCGAATTGGCTTTGTCCTCGGGCCTCGAAGCGTCGGACCTATTATTCTACTCGGACTTCAGTGACATGGAGCCGGCGAAACTCAAGAAAGACCTTCTGAAGAGATGAGGCTCTCACGTGAACCATAGTATGCTAAACCAAAGAGCAGAAAATGCCTTTTCCTTACCCCAGAGCTAGTGTAGGAATATCTGCCATTGCCAGCCGTGTGTCGGGCTTGTTTGTAGGTGGGCTGGACTAATCGTAGCGGCAAGCAACACCGAGCAATGTTTTCACGCATGGACGAAAACATGCTGTTCATACGGTATGCTGTTCATACGGTAGGCAATTTAGGCACTATCCCTTTTCTCTGGTGTCCGTTGAAGAGCGCATGCACTAGATACGGACCCTCCTCTTTGTCTAGTTCTGAAAACATCTCCCTCCTAATCCTCTGGCAGTCCTAGGAGAGTTTCGTGGATTTTGTTTCTGCGTACCCGTGGTCGATATCCATGACGACAATGCTCTCGGAGCCAAAGGATCCCTTTCTCCGCAACCGTACATCTGATCTGATATATGAATGGGACGTTTCACGCTCGATTCGTTATGACCGTCGAGCGTCTCTAAGGCGAAATATCCGATAACGATCACAATCATATCAAAAGCGTACGAGTCTCCTCCTGAAAACGACAATCGTATCCAGGTCACTTGCCAGTTGTACTGCCAGCATGTTTTTTACCGGTATATATAACAGTATAATCTCCTCCTCCTCTCTCCATGCCCTCAGACCTTTTCAATTCTCTGCACAACCATAGCCGTCGCCGCTCCGCCTCCATTGCAGATAGCAGCAACGCCATACTCACCCACCTGCAACTGATGCAACAGCGTCGTTAATATTCTGCTCCCCGAACTTCCCAAAGCGTGTCCTAGACTTATGGCACCACCAAGCATATTTACATTCCCACCATCCAGCCCCAGAATCTTCTGATTCGCTTTGATAACGGCCGCAAACGCTTCATTGAATTCCCAAATCGACACCTGGTCTTTCGAGATGCCTGCTCTTTCCAACGCGATCGGCACAGCTTTTGCGGGCGCGACGGGGAAATCGACAGGGTCGACAGCTGCATCAGCGGAAGAAACGATGCGGGCGAGGACACGACTGCCGGAGCCGTATTTAGCTGCAATATCTTTGCTGCCCAAGACTAGCGCCGAGGCACCATCATTGAAAGTTGACGAATTCGCGGCTGTGACTGTTCCGCCATCTTTCACAAATGCGGGCTTGAGCGTGGGCACCTTCTCTTCCCTCAGAGTATCATAGCCCTCATCTCTCTCTATGACTATCTCCCCTTTCTTGCCTTTTATTGTAACAGGCGCAATCTCCTCAGCAAACCTACCCTCCTTCCACGCTTTCTGCGCACGATGGAAACTTTGAATCGCATACTCATCCTGCTCTTGTCTAGAAACTTTGTGTTTCTTGGCAGTTTCCTCAGCGCAAACGCCCATGTGGAATTGATTGTAAACATCCCACAGCCCATCCTTAATCAGTCCGTCCTCCATACTTATAGTCCCGAAGGGCGGGTGCTGATTTGCCCTGGGCATATAATAAGGTACACGACTCATATTCTCCATTCCTCCAGCAATTTGTGCTTCCGCCAGACCCAGTTGTATATTCTGTGCGGCAAATACCACGGCTTTCAATCCCGAGGCACATACTTTGTTGATGGTGACTGCATCCACGGTAGGAGAGAGGCCAGCGAGCATGGAGGCTTGCCGAGCAGGTGACTGTCCGACGGAGGCTTGGAGAACATTGCCCATGTAGACATCGGTTACTGTGGATGCGGGAACGCCGGACTTTTTCAAGGCGGACGTAATGGCTGTTGCGCCGAGCTGGGGAGCGGGGACTGGGGTAAAAGAGCCGTTGAACTGATCTGAATTAGTAGAAGGGCGCGAATGAATAAAGGTAGAGTAATACTTTGCCGGTGGGAGTCCGGGCGGCGCTGAGGATGTAGGCATCTCGGATCTCGCCCCTCGGAGCAGGAGCGGTGGATAGATGCCGTCTGACTTGAGCGACGCGTTGAATGGGGGAATGTGCTGCTATTTGGGGCAGCAAGCGCTGCGACGTCCTTGGTAATGTAGAAGACATGTCTGAATGATGAAGGAAGGATGCGATGTTCGGTCTCTTGCATGAGACCAAATTGTACCGAGGCTAGAAATTATCTCCGCCAAAAGCCGGTAAACGTTCAGTTTTCGTTGTCCACAGATGGCGACTCAATCTTTGAGGTAGTAGAACCCTATAATTATTTTACAGAGGATATAGTCTAGACCTGTCTGAGCTTATGCACATGCTTCCAAAGCCACCTTCCTAAGCATGCAAAGCTCATTCCCCGTGCGCCCTAATTGCTCTCTACCCAAACGCATTGTTCATAGCCTTATGCGCCAACTCCACCCCCAGAAACGTAACAGCATTCGCCGGCACAGCTCTCGCCATCGCAGGCCCCATACCCGGGAAGAACGCCTTGAAACCCCCATTGGCATAGAGTCCTCTAATCGTACCACCAATAGTCGGCCGTCCCTCAGCGCTTTGTAGTCGACTCTTGATCGTATCAATCGGAAAGACAGGTACCCACATAGCCACACCCGCTGCCCCACCCGCAGTCATTACAGCCGTTAAGCTCAAATCCCCTGATGGATTCCCATCTGCATCTTTCGGTGACATCTTTCTCTTCACATATTCATAACTCGCGAAGTATGTGGCACTTCCTGGCCCATCTCTTGCGAGCGTCATTGCAGAGCCACGGTAGACAGACCGTATGCCGCCTTCTTTGTAGAGTTGACGCACGACGTCCATGCCGCCTGAGTAACGGGGCTTTTCGCCTGGCGCGAGTTGTTTCTGGCCTTGAATTTGGAGGAGGACTTTTACGCGTTCGAAGGGAGCGGTTATGATGGTCATAGGGATGGCGGAGAAGAAACCGGCAGCGGAGGTTTGGGCGATTGTGAAGTGGGCCTCGGAGTTTGTTTGGGGGGAGAATGCTCGGACGAGCTTTTGGCCGACATCATAGCCCTAGGTATAGATTCAGTGGGTGTTTGGAGGCGGAAGGTGGGGGACGCGTACCCAAAAGCTGACAGCGACTGAAAGAGAACATTGTCAGTCTTGGGACAATGAGGTGGAATCGTTGGAATTCTCTCACACATTGGTGTCACGCCTACTAGCGGTGCTGATACACCTGCATAGAGCCCCTGAAATTCACTCCCATCAGCACAATAATCCACTTCCTCGCAAGTGCCCAATGCCTACCTTCCGTAAACCTTCCCGAGCAACTGTCTTCCTCACAACATCAAGAGCCCCAGAATAAACTCCTTTCTCCGCCGTCTGCATCCGTACCTTCACCAAATCGAAGGGATGTCCCACTATGACGGCACATACTCCACCAACACCACCTGCGATGAGGGAGCGGAAACTAGAGAGCGTTTGTTTTGAAGCTTCGACGACTTCGGTTTTGACTTCCTCTGCTGAAGGTACTGAAGGGCCGGTTGATGACGACGAAGAGGATGGCATTTCTGGCGCAAAGAGGAGAGAATAGACAAAAATGTGGAGAGAAAGAAGAGTAATGAAAGCTTGTTGTTGTGGGATGGGATTGTGGAATTGGGTTCGAGGAGCCTTCGGACCGACAGCCGAGGCACGATCTTGCCAAGCCTGCCTTTTCTCCGGGGGCTTCCTCCCCCGCTCAACTCCACCGCTGATGACAACCTTCGTGCGCCCTGGCAGAAAATGGCGTTAAAAAGAAGCAGCAGGTATGGCAATTGTGAACATAGCCTTGTGAACATAGCCGTGAGGCGTTGAAGACGGCATGCATTATCACCAATACATCAGTCACGCTCAAGGGCTCAAGATGCTCTATGTCATTGTAAACGATTGCTCTGCTGCGTTCTTCTGAATAATAATATTAAGGGTAGAGATCGGAGAGCAGAATTAACAGCTAAGTATTCCTTCTTCAGTGCTGCATCACCGCGTCGGCGATCGATTTTCCACAAAGTCTAGAAGAAGTAGGAGACGATGCTTCGAATGAGGTATGTCATGCCAAGCACGAGGAGTATGCAGGTGAGTGTCAGAGTGTAGATGTTAGTACTCCAGTCAGATTGCTGAGAAGCTGCTACTGTAGACATTTGCTCACTAGCGTCCTTCATGCTTACCGTCCTTCGCTTCCTCGCGTATTCCTCAGGCTGTTGCTTGACGGAGACTTTGCTCGTCTAGTCCCGTGTCATAACAGGACTCCAAGGTTCTTCTTCCAGAGCCTGATTCAAATATCTGCCCATTGCGTGCCCCAACGCTGTTGAGCTACTCGAGTCTTGTGAGTGGTGCTCCTTAGGCAGATTAAATGACGTGGCTCGAGAGGCACTGTCTCCGTTCCCTTCGTTTCTTGATGAACAAGACCCGAGGAGAGTCTCGATGGATGCGCCCCATTGTTCACTGCTCAAAAAACTGGAAGGCTTTTTTCCGGCTTCATATTCGTCATAGCCTGGCTTCACGTCGAGACCTCCCACTCTCACCCTCTCCTTCCTTCTCGAGGAAACCATTCGGCTACCATGACTGCATAAGCCTCCTATTCGCATGATGCCAAAAAATTCAAAAGTAAGGTGATAGCCGGAGTACAGAAAGTATTTGACGCTAGAAAGGAATAGCGACAGCAAGGTAGCATCGGACCATACTTGAAACCAAGCAAAGAGCGTATTTTCAGTCCGAACGATGATAGGATAAAGAGGCGAAGCGGTAAATGATCCGTCAACCGAGATTCATTGGCATGAAGGGGGTAGCAAATTGCGGTCAAGACCTGCAGACATCGATCTGAATAGCCAAGATTACCCTCAGTCGAATCAAGGCGTAGGGCATTTCGCAGCCAGGTGAAGGTTAAATTTAGACAGAAGTCCGGCATTGTTGATCCTGTATCATTTTTAGGCATACATAACGAGAAAGAATCCAGTCTCAGCCTATGAATACAGCGCCCTAAACATTTCAAAAAGGGCATCTGCCGGGTTTAGGGCTTACTTCGGAATGAAGTCCGGCACTATTAAGTCTGTGTAACCTCATGAGTCTATATAAACCTCTCGATTCCTCAAGATTCGTTCCACATTTTTCATCTTCCTTCTGTACTTGCAACCTCAACCTCAACCGCTAGCCTCTCTACTCTCGCAAACTACAAATCACAGGTTCTGCGTTTGCGACCTCAATCCATTCTAGCCATTCCTCGTTCACAGACCACAGATCACAGAAGCCTTCGCTCGCCCCAGCATGCCTCCCCCTCCAGCCACAGCCTCTGAGGATGCTCTCAGCAAGTGCGGTCTGTGGGATGACCAGGAGTCCTTGAAAACTGTTGTGGTGGCACTACTGTGGTACGATCACGAACAGCCGAGGGAATTGTTCAAACCAGATATGTTCATGGAGCCAGACATCGTGGCATACCATCTGGCATCTAAGGGGGGAAAGTACGAGGATATGGATGAAGAAAAAGTCACCGAAATTTGGGACTGCATAAAAGCAAAGGCCGGCGACGAGAGAAATCCATACCGCCAAATTCAGGCCTTGCATAAGGATAAGTCCAACTGGGAGACGAACGAGGAGGTGCAAGACATCATGCGAGACCTATTCATGGATGGGCCGAAAGCCAAAACGAAAGCACAACTGGCTGAAGGATGACGGGGAGCCCGAATAGAGAGCGCCGTGAAGGCTTCAAGGGCTGAGCGAGGATCGAATGCATGCGGTGCGCACAACATCCTAACTCAGCATCTCCGACCTTTCTCCAACAGTTGAAGCACTGCAAGAAACAACATCTACACTCACTGGTCATGATTGACTTCTCGCTACAACTTCGTGCTCCTGAATCGTGGATTCTCAGGCGTCGGAAGGAAGGATGGGTGCTGAGTTGGTACACTCACTGGGCAGGGCTGGCTTCTCGCACCACTCTCGTGCTCTGAATCGTGATTTCTCAGGCGTTGGAAGGAAGGATGGGTGCTGGGTTGGCGGAGCCATAAAGCTGCTTGTGATAGAGTACTTTCATGGCCAATTGTCAAACGCTCGATAGATGACAAGAATAGATTTGAGCCTTCCCAGAGCGTTACAGACCATGTGTGCAGACGGTCCAACCAGCCTAGACCTGATCTAAATGTTCACTTGTGCCTGAAACACATCCTTAATTTCTGTTACGTTGTCTCGGATTTGATTTGTTTCTCGTTGTGTTGGTCTCCATGTGAGGTTCCCTTTTCACTTCCTATCTGGGTTCGAATATACTCATGTTGGACGTGCCTAGACCATCCCATGCATCTTATGTTTGTCCTTTGTTAGATAGATATCTTTGTCAGGCCATGGGTTATATACCCATGGACCTCCTCCATAGACCATCATGCTTTTGCTATCACACTGCTGTGCACTGCTGAGTTGACAGCTCACTGGCGTCTGGTGGGGTATTAGATGGTTGCTCCAAGTCTCTCTTCCAAAAAATAAGTAGCGAACGCCGGGTAGCATACGTGAATTTTGTCGGACTTGACAATCGGCATCCATTTTCTATTTCCTTTCCTTCACAATATTACAAGGCGTTCAAGCAACAACTGGAGCACTGCACCAGTGTCACGGCTGTGGGTTAAATTTGTTTACAGCAGTCGGGATGCCAGATTACGCATGCTTAATGCGATATGATGCGTTCGTGGCGGCCGGAGGTTTCGTCCGCTTCCCATTATGCGCTTTGTGTTAGGTCTGAAGATGCCCAAAGCGCTGTTCACGGACCTCTGTGAGATTGAAATGCACGCTGGACCGTTTCACACCTACCGAGCATCTCCGTACAGCCTCTTAAACTTCTTCTTAGTCACCTTCGACTCTCTGCACAAACGCGGCCATGCACATACGCGGCCATGATAATTACGTCCTAAACGATGGTCCCTAAACGATAGCTGGAGAATGAGGTTTCTCCGTATCGACTCAGGCCTCCCCGTCTCCATCGCATCCGCTTTACTCGAGGATTTTTACGAGCGGGTGCTTGAACGCGTCCACGAATGCACCACCACGATAGCCCCTCCGAAAGCGGTATCCATTGGCATACTAAACTTGCACCTGGATTTCACGTGCGACTCTGCCGAGATCTCTTGAGAATTTATCAAGGCATCTGTAACCGCCATGCTGAATGCAACTAAGCGAGGTTTCACAAGGAACTTCAAAGCGGTGGTACTTCACGGCTCTACGGAAACGGCAGTGAATGTTGCGTTGCGAATCATGGGGCCCACGGATCCAAGTGATAGTACGGATACGAATACCAGGCTATGAATGCGTTGGAAAAGGATGTCAACACCATATTCTCACAACAAAGCAACGCCGATGAACCGATTCTTCCAAACCAGAGCCTCACTCTACTGAGAGTCTGAGACCGGGATCATCACCATGTAAGAGCGACCATAGCAAGTAATCCCATAATGTCCCTTACTCTTTTCCTACCTACTTTGCTATCCCTTCCTATATCACACTGCAGATACTAACTCGTATTCAGCTCGCGCCATTACAGCTCACGAGCAAGAGATCACTATTCTATTTTTGCGCCGTGGTACGCACTTTGTTATCCATCAAAGCCGCTAGGCCATCAAGCGCCAGTGCGCCCATGATGTCGCCGATAGCGTTTCCATTCGCGTCCTTGAGAGGGACCTCGAGGTGGTAGTGTGTAGCGGGTCTTTCAGGTTGGCAGCGTTTGGATTCGTCTTTTGAATCAACTGAAGCGGACGCCTCGTTGACCGGGCATGGAGCGCGCGGCCTTCGTTTTCAATCTGAAAATGCTAGCAGAAAGTGTACACAAACACTGGCATGTACTCAACAGCACTAGGATACAAAGAGGAATACCAATGACATGTAGCCGAACAAGGGGAATGTCTTTATACCACTTTCTTTTCTGCGTATACAATGCATCGCAAACAAAGGAGACAAGACTCGTCCTTGTCAGATCGGTTCTTAAACGATTTCCTCGCAATTTTCTTTTCTTTTACCTGTGCAATTTTCTTCAAACTCAACGCATCCGAAGCCAACACGACACAACGAAAAAACTTACCGCCATAACACTCTCGACAATATCCAGTCCAGCAAATCCATACGGTCTTGAACTTTTCCCCCTCTCAAAAGTCTGTCCTTTGCACAACTCAGGCAGGGAAGCCCCTTTCAGCGCCACCGCAACCATGCAAGAAGAAGACTGGGGCAGATACTCGCAAGCGCCTTGGATGACGGGCGGAACGTGGAAAGACGCAAACGCTTCCGCCCGCTCAAAAAAGACCAAGCCCAAAAAGCACCCCGCGCCAACGCCCACCGCCAAGCACGGGTGCGACTTCTCCTCCGAAGAGGCCACGTCCACCCGAGACGAGGAAGACAGATTCCGCGCCGAGGTAGACCTTGCCGATCTCCAAATGAAGCTCCGGCGCTGGACCTTCGCCCGTGGCTGGAAGCGCGCGTCGTCCGGTTCGCTCGGCGACGAGTCCTCGCCCATGAGCCCTCGGAGCCGAGGAGCTGCGCGTGGGGGAGAATCATCGGCCATTCATTCTCGCGATAAGGCGTCTCTGTTCGGCGATCGAGGGGAGACGGGGAGAGTCGGACGCGAAGTTCTCGCCGCTCGTTCATCGTGCCACCGAGTAGACCCGGTCATTGGACCAGCCGATCCGTCGCTCGACCGACTCTTAATAGGGCAGTATCTCGATCGATGCGTCGCGGCTACGGAATCGCAACTAGCGGAGGGGAGGGATAAATCGAAGAAGCAAGGGGCGGTGAAGGAGATTGAGCGGCTTGTGGAGAAGGTGATAGCGACGCAGGCAGATTTCGCGAGCGAGAGGGTTTGAGATATAAGTATTGAATGGGTGTCTTGCTGTGACTGCCATTGGAGTGAAGGGTGGGAATCAGGAGATGGAGATTACTGCTTCAAGTCACTTCGTTGCTTAGGACCAGCTAGATTGAAGAAGTTCTTACATTGGGCGGAGGCATAACCAGTTTGCTCAAAGATATGATCCGGCGCCTCCCCATTGTGATCAGGACGACTTGATTGATGTTACCCAACAAGACTACTGCAATTGGAAATGGTAATGTGGGAGGAAGTGACCCATTGGTTCAAACCAGGGAGATACTGCTCCTCTGCAAGCACCGTCCCGTTTATCTGATGATATAAATAGATCTCCGTTTGATTAGCCATAGTTATACTAGCAAGCCTCTTGAACGGGAATGGGCCAGCGGGAGCAGTGTGTAGGGAACTGGTGTTGGGTGGATTGAAGCCGATGACTGCTGGCTGTGTGCCATCACCCAAGACTCCAAATACAATGCCGGGCGGCATGAACATCACGAGGTCAGATTCGGCAAACTCGCCGCTTATCAAGGTCATCCACCTGATTCAATACAGCCCGTGGCTCCTCATCTCATCCAATTTGTTGATTTGAGGTTCACGTTTTAGGATTCTGAGTTAGATTATACGAACCGGTGTGAAAAGTCCCATGGCTGGCATTAGTGTACGAAGAAAAAAAGGCCGACACGAGAGAACTCCAATTGCCGTCAGAGAAAATCATCTCCAGGCTTAAATCGGCTTGATTCAGGAAAGGGATCGGTGCGCTGAGCGAAAGGGGCACTGAATCTAGCTCCTGGGTCGGATTCATACAATGTTCTACTAATTGTTTTTGAATGGACCCGGGAATGCTACTGTTGAAATAGATGGGCGGAAAATCGGAGCGCGGTCCCGATTTTTTGGTCGAACTGATATCGACCCGGTGAGACTCTGTACCTAACCTAAGCTCGAGACATGCGGTAAGACGGAGAAGGAAGAACCGAATTCGTGAGGGTGTTTGTAAGGGAGACGAGCTCTACAGGTAGCCACCGACATCATGAGCTGGAGTGTCAATCAATGGGGTGTGGCTCCCACCCGAGTGGTAGTCAGGTCAGTGAGCACTTGGAATTAATCGGAATTGGTCGGTCGAAGCAAGTAAGATGGCCCCCGACTAGTTGGAGAACACAGTCGGCCGAGGATGTGCAAGCCTGCGAAGATTGGATGACCAGAAAGAGCCTTTAGGCATGATTTACGTCATTAGACAAAGCTGGCCAAGGTGGGGGATGGAAATGGATTCTATGATGGAAGTTGAAAAAAGGCAGTCCGAGTCCGCGTCCCTAGCTTAGTCAGAGGAGGATTTGTCTTCGATAACTCCAAGCTGCTAGAAGACAAAAAAAAGCATGGGATTTATATCGTCAGAACTTTAAGTCTTCACTCAAGGTCAGTTCTTATTCGGGCTGCGGTGATGAAAATGGTATAGGACACTACCCGGAGTTTCGAGGAAGCGCTGACCGGGAAGACATGGTCAAACACTCGTGTCAATACATCTTAGATAGAATATAATGGAGAAAGGTACCACAATAGAAGCCAAGCTGACAATCATATCACAAGCCAGTTCAACAGAATCCACGCCCCGATGCTGGTCCAGCCAAACATCAACACCAGTATTCCCAATGCAACACCAGTTTCCACTCTGCCCCCGGCTCCCTTGTATCCAATCGGACTCTCAACAGTTGCTGCATTGTTCCCCATTAAACCTCCTGGGAGAGTGACATTCGAACTCTCAAACCCTAGAGTGTCTCCTCCAGCTCCTAGAAAGATCCACAGTAAAGTAATCGTCAAGCTACAGACGAGCACAGCAACTACAGCGGTGAGGAATTTGTGCGTCGACCAGCCTTCCACAAGTTCTAGTGCAATACGCTCATTGTCCACGGGTTCGATGGTGGAATTCTCCGGGAGGGTAGTAACCCATTCGACCCACTCGTGATGTCGCTTACCCAACTTCGGCTTCTTGAATAGACCCAGCATACGCGCTTCGGCTAGATGCTCATCGTTGTCTTGATGTCGAAAATGCATTGGCTTCGCCTGCTTGGCCACGAGTTCGGACGTGGAGCAATAGGCCAGAAGATTCATGCTTCGCACCGTCCTCGCACTGGCCAGCCGGCGCAGAGAACCTCGCATGCTATTGTACTCTGAGCGAATGAGCTTGAACAACTTCTCGTCGTCAAAATCCTGGCGCATGGTGGCTTTAATGGACGGCTTCTTCTCATCACTATTGTCAATGAGAGCCGTTTCTGGAGGCGTCGGAATGACAATCTTCTTGACTTTTGAGATGGAATCGCCGTGACTGTACAGGACCAATGTAAGAAGTGATTTCGGCGCCTCGTCAACTGTCGGCACCGTACCAGGCTCAGACGCATTGTATAATGACGCTGCTCCTGGTTTGAAGCCTGGAGGATATGGTGTGCTGACGATGTCTTGCCTTAAAAACCTGTGTTCAGGCTTGATGTCCAACTGTGGAGGCGCAGGTGGAAAAGAAACACTCCTTTTCTGCTGCGGTGGTACCACAGGTGGAACGTGTTTTGGGCTGACGGGATGCGACCGGAGTACGTCATGCGCAAAAGGGTTCGTGGTGTGGAAGATACCCGATCCCACTTGATCGTCCTGGTGTTGGCTCATTGTGTCTTCTTGCTCTTGTAGAGGCACTCCTATGACCCCTTCCCTTTTGCTCGGTGTCCTAACCGGGAAGGCCCCATCTCTTGACATTGGCTGCCTACCAAATTCCACATTCTTCCCAATCATCCTCATTGCCTTCCCTCTTGACGGCCCTGGATCATCCTGTGCGAGCGGCGCAGTATGTAGCATCTCCTTCAATCCCATCTTTGACCTTGAACCGTGCTTGACCATCACTGCTGTACCAACAATTGCTTGCTGAGCATCACCGATCTGCGAATCTTCTTCATCATGCTCGCCATCGCTCGAACCATCATTGAAGAAGGATCCCGGCGGCTGTGCTGCATTTTTGACTTCCTTTTCTTCGCTAGGGGTCAGGGAGCTCTTTGCATACCCGCTTGGCCTAAGGAATTTCGGCATGCCATATAAGAAAGGTAAGCGAAATCCACCAACCTCTCGGGGGGCATTGGAGTCCTCAGATGTAGGATCCGTGCTAGGAATTGGCGGTCTTGTCAGCAGACTCCGACCAAAGGAGTGCCGGATGGTTGATTCTCTACTCGGAAGTGGCGAAATACTCAGATGGCGATCACTTCCAGTGGGTTGTTCAGCTGGACTTGGCAGGTCTGTGGATATAGCCTGTCCAACGTTTCTCATCCCAATCCACGTACTTCTTGGGGAGACGCTATTGTCAACTTCCAGTGTTGAGAAGCGGTGACTTTCGCCGCTGCTTTGGATGCTGACGTCACTAGGATGCCGATTGTGATGCGATTGCAGGCCCATTGTCGGCCCTAGTTCTGGCGTCGACATTGCGAAACCTGTGCTTGAGGCTACGGCGATGGGCTGACTAATACTGAGACCAGAGGATTGGCGAAATCCGTGGCTCGGGTTTTGCGCAGACCGTTCGTTTTTGGGATGCTTGGAGTAGAGAGACTTAGTTCCGAAGCGATCAAGGTCATGATTGTTTCCTTCTTCTTCCGAGGACGGTTCGTCAAAGCGATTGATGGTACGATTGGGATTGTCCTCGTGAATCTCGGTATTGACGCTCCTTGTCGGGCTGGGAGGAGCAGCGACTACTATAGCAGAACGGGCAGACGACGAGATGATAGAAACAGGTCGGTTCTGATCGTCTGTGATGGGAGCTTTCGGGGAGGCAAGGGGCCGGTAGTATTCGCCAGGGAAGCTGTCCTCTCCTGACTCCATTGCCATTGCAATTGGTGTAACCCGTGCTTTGGAGAGCGTACAGTGGTCGCACTGAGTGAGGATGCATTAGAAAAATCTAGTCTGGTCATGTTGGCGGACAAAGCAATCTTCGAATGCTTGGCGGTTCCTTGTATATCCTCCGGATGCGTCTGCAGGTAGCCGAGTCCGGCCATCTCATCGGCGTCGCAGACTTGTGGGCGCATATTTCAACTGAGTCCTTATAATGGTACAAAGAAAGTACTCGATGGACAGAGACAAAAGCGCAGTGCAAGTCAGGTACAGCGTTGCTCTGGTGGAAATGAGTTTGACGCTTTGGGTAAGTGGAAATTGTGACAAACAAAGGTGAAACAAGCAAACGCCTAAGCGTGGAATGTTGATCCGATGTCTCGCGTATACCCTCCCACACTGTGCTTGATTGTTCAAAAAATCGTGATCATTTCGGTCGCATGGTATTGGAGATAAGATCAGAGTTTCCACGATTAATACTCAACCGCAGAATTTGCCACCACAGTAAGGGCAATCATCGAATTTGTCAAAAAGCACAGAGGCAAGCGAGTGCTTGATGAGCGCGGTGTCTTCTTGCGCAGCACCAATGGATTCAATGTTGCTATCGTCAATTATGATAGGACCCAACCGTTGGGATAGTCTCATTTGTATTCCGGGATGAGACTGTTCATCGAAAAACTCACGTTTGCAATTGATACAGCGTTTGGTAATTCCTGGCTCAAGCAGCGGTAAAAGCGTAAGAGCGCACCTTGCTGCATGGCTTGTAAGATAAAAGTAGGTCAAACAAGATGGGGAATAGCCTACCAAAATGGTGTTTTTGCGGGCAGTACGCCTCTGCGAAGCTATCAAAGGGTATAATCTGCTGCAACTCTGGGCAGAAGGGGCAGAGATCAAGGAGAGATTTCTCTGGAGTGTGGGAGCTTGATTCGGCTTGGCCTCTCGCTTCGGTCATCTGTCTGATAATTTTTACGATCTCCTGGTCAGAGAGCTGTGGGGAGTTTTTGATGGACAGGAGAGCGCGGTGTTCTGCCAGTAGATCGACCCCCGCACGGCCCTCTATCAGCTTCAAAATGTCCACTAGGGCTTGAAGTCGCTGATTTCGTTTGTGATTGCTCAAAAGCAAACTGCCACAAAATGCAGTGTATATAATTCTGAGATCGAAAATATTCAAAGCTAGAGGTCTGTGCAGGTTTTGATCAAGGATTGTATCCAGGATTGACACTTGCGCCTTTGCTACGTCTACTTCGGCAGGGCTTTGCCAAGGGAAAACGCTCTTTGCGTTGTCATTATCGTTGCTGGCGTCGAATAGAATTGTAGCAGTCCCCTCGAATGGCGCCGCGGTAGACTCGACCATCTTTGCTGGATGTAGAGTAATGCAGGCCGCAACCTGGCTGTTAAATGAAGCCAGACCCCACGTCCGCAGCATTACATGGCTACCAATATTGTTGTCTAGCCCAAATTTCTCTTTTTCCGCTACCATTCGAGCTTTGATGAAAGGTGTGACTATAAGCTGCGAGGGCATTTTGGCATCTCCGGGATGGGCTTCATCTAGGCTCACGGTGAAATATTCATGGCCTGGAATGCCTTTGGATCGTTCTCGAGAAGGCGGGTGCTTGTGGACAGATACGCTTGCAAAGTGATTGATCCCAGAAGTGCGGTACACAATAGGAATGTTATCGTCCCACGTCCCAAATTTTATACGATCAACGAAATGGTTCGCGTTCATGGCCAGGTTTAGAAGAGATGGCCGATCCTTCGATGAAATAGACACCAGAACATTATCGCGGCGGAGCACTTCAACGTTCCACGCGAAGGGCTGGCCTGCGAAAGGGCTTGAGACCTTGAGGATGTAGAGCCCGTTGTTGTCATCTGCAATAGCAAGTAGAGATATTCCCCACTTGCTACGAGAGAAAGCTACCCGGCGGTCAACGTGCTGAGGATTTGTCGGAGCCCATGCTATGCTACGGATCCTTTGCTGGAGGCGAGATTCTGAGGAAAGAACTTTGTTGACGATAACAACCCTCTTCCAGCTATCTAGATCGGTAGGATTAGAGTCAGAGGCCCATAGGGACAAGATCAAGTTCGAAGTCAGAACTGCAAGGACAGAGCGTCTGTGTTTCGCTAGACCAGGAGGCGACCATGCGAGAGCGGTGACGGTGGCTCTCGCTTGCTCCTCGCCAATGGACATCTCCTTGAAGCTAGCCTGCTCTTGGCGGGGCCATTCTTCAGTGGTGAAATTGCTGACTGTGATACGCACATGCGTCCAGGGTTCGGGACCGCCATTCTGGGGGATGAGAAGATATACATCCTCGCCGGCGGCAACTGCGAGCTCGCCATCGGAAGACCACGCTAGGCAGTCTTGCGATGAAGGCTGCACGGGTATTTGAGCTGGAGGGAGCATGTTGAAAAAGCTCTGGAGTATCAAGGTAGCTTTCAGTGGCGTGTTATTTTCGGCGCTAAGAATACTGTCGGCTTCCCATTGGGCTATAAAACTCCGCAGGCCCCTGTGTGATGGGCGCTGTACCCTCAGGTGCTGAGTCTTTTCTGTATCTGGCTATAGGATTTCCCGGTTTCTCAACTTTGCTTAGGTTCAAGATGATTGTACATCTCCTAGGTTCTTGAAGTCTACGAACGGGACTCACAGCCTCACTTCTCTGCTTTAGATCACATGGCCATGGCAACCTGCTCAGGCTTTGACGATAAATCGAGAATTTTGTTGCAATTTCCCTCGTTCGATTGAATTTACCAATGACCAGCTAGTCCTAGAAATGAAGTTTCGCTGTTGTCCAGGCGCCGCAACGAGCACTGGAGCTCCTTTTCACAATTTCGTTATAGGGTAGCGACTGCCTTTCCAACCATGAATTCACTATAACCAGACAGCTATCTTTTCAAATCCTTTCTTCGTAGCTAGAGTCGATCATCTTTACGGACCGCGAACTACGTAGTCTTCACCGTCTCTCATTCAAAGCTACTTTACTTAGAGTAAGGTAGCTTCCCGACGTCGCTTACGGCGCGTATAGTGCCAAGCAAACGCGCCAATCTCTGAATTCCTCCACCCTTCTTCAGTCAATGTTCAAACGGTTCTCAAACGGTCACTATTTAAGTTGCGAAACCCCTCAACTGTGCTTACCCGTGCCGTCCTGTCATGCGTGCCGCAAGGGCCGCAAAGAAAGTCAATGCATCCGGCATGTGACGGATGCAAGAACGAGTAACTGCTGTCTCACCTTGCGACTTGCACTTCTTCTCGCGCCATTAGAGTGAGAATGAAACGATTATAGCTTTCGTTATTTGCGCCTGAGGTCTGCTAGTTCGGGAGCTTCGTGCCGTTGGCGAATAAAGGGGTCCTCGAAAGCAATATGGGGCGTCCTATGCCCCGAAGCATCGGTCTCCAGATTGAGGATTAAAGACGCACTTTGGTCTTTTGTCGGAAGCAGAGAACCTCTCTAGTCTCCATAGAGATATCTACAACATGTGCGCTGCCATAATCACGACATTGACCACAATCGCATCCCTTGCAGCCATAGCCCTGGCCTCCCCAATCCCAGGCAATACCGACATCACTGGATGCGTCAATCTATGGGACTCATGGGGGATCGCCTGCCCCAACCTTGGCCATCACCTCCTCTGCGATAACCTACCAGGAGTCCGCGCTGGGACGTGAGTTGATACACCCTTCACCGACTGCCAATCCGATTTACTTCCATCCAAGGCATCAAACGCTAACCCTCCATCAACTAGGGGAGCTTCCCCGACCCGCTTGAAGCGCCGAGAACAACTAGAAACTCTCGATAAACCTTCACACATTCTCCAACCCCGCAAGACAGACGACGGTACAACCTATTGTCAAGCTCAGACCAACACCTTCATCGTTGTCGTCTCCTTCAATGCCGCCAACGCAGGTGTCTCATCCTTCCTCAACGCCTGTCTCAGCGCCGTCCAAACGACTATCGACAACGGCAATACAGGCCTGATACCGGGGAACGGATGGTATGGGCCCTTGGGCCGCAATGGGCTTAGCATGACCGTGTGGAGTGAATATGACTTCCAGACGACGTATGGGGTACTGCATTCGGCGATACAGGCGTTGATTGGATGGATGTCAAGTAGTGGCCGTACGTTTGGGACCGGGAGCTTCACAATATGGGATGGCGAGAATCAGGTTGGGCATGGCTCTATCAATGGCTAGGTTGATGGTTCTGAATCGAGGGGTCTCGCCCTACACCGCAGCCAAAGCAACGAACAACCGTATCGGTTGCAGTCCAGCTCCGAGAATTTGATTAGAGACGTTTCCAGGGAAGAAAGTGCCACACACATGCTTACAATGAAAAGTGTCTGGACCAGTCGCCGTCACGCGGATTGCAGTGAGACTTTGGAGGTTTGAATAGCGCGTATCGCCCAGGTCAAGGTCCGCTCCAGAAGCTTGTTCCTCTCATCCGTGAGCTAATCATCAAACCATGAGTCGCTCCATTACTACTGTGCCGTCAAATGATCCTTGTTCAGCAGCACAGCAACAACAACTTTGACCCTTCAATCCGGGGCGAACACCGTCCACCCCGAAAGGGGGGTTGCAGCTTCGAGAACTTTTTTACCAAAATGGTCTCCCGTTCACGGCTTTCCGCCGTGACCTCCGCTCGTGTGATTATCGCGATGATATCTTTGACCTCAACGCCTTTGAATATAACAACTCAATGACACAAAGACGAAACAGCGACTAGTTCTTGTGAAGGATCATTATGGTACGATAATTCCGCGAGCCGCTCAGCTGAAATGCTGAAGTACCAGAGTTCGCAGGGGGGGGGCAATTTCTAGGGTATTAATACTTTAGAAAGCCCTTCTCAATGTTTCCTCCGCTTTACTGTGATTCCTGAACTACCCTATATGACCCTGACCTTGGTCCTGCTGAGCATCTAGAACGAACTTTATTTCGAATTTATTTCCTTCCCGCTAACCATGCCACTTCGTCGAATGATGTAGAGCGATTTCTATCGAGCCCTCGCCCGTCTCGTTCATCAAATCATATCAACTCGCCAGTTGTACCTGCAGCAGACCGTAGTACGCCTACAGAGAGCGACCACGTACCGCAGCCCCCGATTGAGACGTATGGTGAATCACGGCGAAAGAAATGGCTTAATGAGACCGATGTCCTGGCTGTAATTGTGGTCTTGTTATGCGTCGTTCCTGCGACCGAAACCATGTCTCCACGGCTTATCATCGCATGGAGACTGAGACTAAAAAAACAGGTGAATTACCACCGTCTCTTATAAGAAGGTTTGAAATCTGGTAGGACAGTCGCTGATTCCCCCGGCTCCAAATGCTTGGTTTGCCTTTGAGCATAACGAAGCTATGCCTGAACGTCATTGCAGCTGCAAAGGTTTCTTGATGTCTGAGGCCCACTTTGGCGCCTCGTCCGTACAGAACCACGATGCTATCATGCGAAACTCCATCGACCTGTCCCATACCGGTCATCTTTGGCGGGCCGTTCTCCTGGCAAATGATCGCTCTGCCCACGGGACTGAGGTTAGCATATCCTATCTCCATCCAAGATCTGGCCTAGGCTAATAAGACTTGGAGCAGCATTGCCTACCAAGAATTCATAGAAGGGTCACACGACCCTACCTTGAAAGACACGGGAGGACAGTACGGTCTGGCCGCACCGGGACAAGTGGCGAGCGTTGGCGGCCGGATCGGCGTGGCTCTTCTGGTCAACGCCGCTCGGCCTTTTCCTAGAAGCTTCTGCGAACGACGGTATTCCTCCGAGATATATTTTTCCGTCTTGGCCTAGGCTTATGGCTTCAACATGCTGCTTTCATCTTTCCGAGAATATCTACAGCTTTTCTGCAAGTCATCCCAAGCCCCTTCTGTCTGTATGTATATAATAAATGCAGTTGACCCACGTGCCGTACCCCCCCCGCCCGGTGGGGCTCTATCAGCCCCTGAAGGATAGTGCTTCGAGATGGTTAAGTTTCCTTGCCGTGAAAAAAGGTGCTGGCTTTTTTCAAATCTTTCCAACCAGTTGACGGACCGTTGCATGCCTGGACTACGTGTCGTTCTATTCAGACGAGCTTGGCTTACCAAATGCCAAAATGGATGGAGGGGTTCAGCATGGTCGCCGTTCCAGCCGGAGTTGAGGAAAAGAAAGCCCGAAGCTCCTCGTTGAGCGGGCCGCCTCTCCAGGCCCGTGAGGATGAAAGTTGTTGTCCGTGAACCCGGAGGACGGGACGGGGACGGGGAAATCCGAACCTCCGGAAATCGAATATCTGCTCGGTGGGGCAGGGGATAATAATCAGACGCTGTCGCACACGTTGAGGTATAGTGTGTGGAGGGTGGGGGAGTAAGGTTGGGGAGATTGGCGGAGGCGTGTTTGGGAGGGGTGGGGAATGGGTATGAGGAGATGTTTTCACTTGACGGGCGAGCATTTGCACGGTAGCTGGGTAGTCGTGGTGCGCATTTTCTCGTTCTCACTGGCTTTGAGAGAGTGGAGACTTTGAGTGGTTCGGAGTAGGTAGCTTAGGTATTCCATCTCTATAACTCCTCTCTCTCCCTCTCTCTCTCTCTCTCTCTCTCTCTCTCTCTCTCTCTCTCTCTCGTCCCTGTCTTTAGTGAATCCATCATTCCAAGACCTTCCATCATCATACCAAACAACACCACCACCATCACCTCTGATCGCAAAAACCTTGCCCTTATTCATCTCCCAGATAAGAGGGGAAAAACTACCGGAAAAAAAGAGATTGCTGGCGCTCGGAATCGAACCGAGATCAATCCCGCCACAAGGGAGTATTCTGCCATTAAAATACGCCAGCTTTTATTTGATTCGTTTTTTTTTTTTTTTTTTTTTTTGTGATTTGTGATACTCACACCGAGAGTCGAACTAGGGTTTGGGTCTTATCAGGACCCCGTCCTAACCGTTAGACTATGCGAGCTTATTTGGATGATGGTTTGGTTCTTACAATAGCACATGTGGTGGTGGAGGTTGAGTCATAAATAAGTGAAGGCTTGGCGGATGTGGGAAAAGGGAAGGGAGATGAGTCACTGAGAGGATCACAGAAGACAAGATGTAATTTTGACCTCGAATGCTGCTTGGGTTCGAGACTGAAGTTCGGGGGTTTATTAGTGATCAATTTGAGTTGGGGAAGAAGAGTGTTCCAGCAACTCGATCCCACTCCTCATCCCACCTCAATTTCCCCTCTGCAACAGCGCCCACCTTCAATCTCCTTAAGAACCCCTCGTCCCCACCAAACAATTGCATCAAGGCTTCCTGCAACCCTTTGGCATCACTGAAGCTTTTCCCATTCACCCCCTCGTGCACCAGCTCCGGCCACGCTTCGAAATCCCCCCATCCCACCACAGGCAGCCCCGCTCCGAACATATCTACCACTTTCATTGGTAGATCTACACCGCTGCTACTCGTGTGCAAACTCACGCCCAGATCAGCGGAGCCGAGTAGCTTGGCGTAATCGGAAGTGCTGAGGAATGCGGTCTCGATGGTCACCATTTCGAGTTTCTCTTGTGCTTTCAGGTCCTTGATGCGGGTTAGGAAGGCGTCCTTTTGCGGGCCTTTGCCGGTAACTACGACTAAAATTTCGGGGAGATGAGGATGTGTGGTTATTGCCAAGTCCGAGTAATTGATTAGTGCTTCGAGAAGGACGGCGAAGTCTTCGTCGGGCGTCCAGGATGTTGAGCTGACTAGAAGGCGCGATTTGCCCATCTTGATTTCGGAGACGAGGCGTTGGTAGTCTTGGAGCCTGGGGTCATCATCTGGACTGAGAAAATTCGGCAAGGTGTCGAGGAAGCTCGCGCGCCGCGCTTCGGTGAGGACTTGCAGGTGGGATGCTGGGCGGTCGTGGAGAGGTAAAATGTTCGTTGTGATGCCGTAATCTCGTTTCAGGACATGCGCCATGGCGTTTGTCACGCAGAAGTGGGCGTCGGCAGAGCGAGCGAAGACTCGTTCGTACAGGCGCGAGATCTGGACAAGAGGATGCGTGCTTCCAAGCCTTAGGGCAAGGATGGAGTATCCAAAGTTATGCCAATCGATTACGAGTCGTGTATGGCGAAGGAAACAGGCGACATATGCGACGACAAGAGTGGGTATCGAGGGAGGATTTTGGACAAGCATCCATCTGGACGGTTTTGTTCTGTATCCGAGAGCAAGCCATAATGTCCAGATTTGGAAGAGTACTTTCAAGGGCCCATATAGCAAGAAGAGTCGCTTGTTTTTGGTCTGGAGATAAGCAGGAGCAGGACTCAGGGCATGCACTCTAATTGCATCAGAATTTGCAAGTATGTCAGGGTGTATATCAGACTCCCGATATCCAATGAGGTCCACGTGTGCCCCATGTTTGGCAATGCTCAATGCATGATACTGCATTCGAGGACTCCTGCCAATGTCGCCCAAGACTAGGATTTGGACTCTGTTGGCACTGCGATCCCTGCCTATGATACCGCCGTATTGGGTTGGCAGATTGAGTAGCACGAGGGAAGAAATGGCGAAGATTATCACCAGCCCCAGTAGGCAGCTTTCCAAGTCGAACATGAGGGGCAGCTTCTACGGAGGAAGAGCAGAAGCAGAGGTCAGGAGTCGTCTGCATTTTTGAAGAAAACTTCCCCTGTACATTGCATAGTCCTGTTCCAGAATAGTAGAATGCCTAATCTGTATACCTTGGCCCGCTTGGCTTGGGGGTTTCCAGGGTTCATTTTAGCCTTTGTTTAGCGGTGGTGGCGGGCCGACAATCCTCCTAGTCTCTAATTTTCGGAGATCTTGCCCCTGAGATTAAGCTGAACCTTCCCCTAAACGGTCAGTCATTGATTGTGATCCGTGGGACCGTGATCCTGCAAACATCATTATTGTCATTGTCACTAGCAGCATCATCATTCGGGCTCTAGCAGGATCTGGTTGTCCTCGATTGTCACTTCCTTCTCTTCACAACTCATTGAGCAATGATATCCAGGGAACAATAAGAACTACTGCAAAGGAAGGTGCTTTGCAATGGCAACTACCTACGCCCTCCCCGCCATGAATGGTCACGCTGGGCATGGACACAGCCATTCGCACGGCAGGAAGCCTGCAACGGAGAGACTTCCTCTGCGCCCCACATCCACCAACGGGGGACTCCACGTCAACGGCGGACCTATTTCCTCCGGCATCCTCAAACCTCAGGCGCAACACCAACCACACAAACCAATAGACGTCTTGTACCAATCGAATCAGCAATCCTACGGTTCCAACCAGCAGCGGCCGAACAGCTTGCACCTTCCTACTCCGCCCTCTTTCTCCACTCCTACAATCGCCAGATCTAAGAGCATGGAGAGACGGAAGAGTGTGGGGCTCCCAACACACTTGCGTCTAGAAAGAAATGGATATGGCTTCCCTCCTACCAGCGGCCAGCAATTCCCGAAGATAGATGAACACGTTAGAACAAGGTATATTCCTTCAATCATGCATGAACTTTGCCTGGTCTTGGCTGACATCAGTAGCTCGAGATGGATGACCGTCAGCGAGGTTCTCGATTCGATACTCGTGCCTTTACCATATGTTCTTGCCTCTCTAGCCTTCACATCACTCGTCACTCCGCGAGGGTCTTCTGATGGCCTACCTCTATCTAGCTTCACGGCCCCAGAGGTCCCAGTCTTGCTGGAGACAAGTACTCTAACATCCTTGACACTCGTGCTTGTTGGTTTGAGAGGCAAGATTGGAACAATGTCAGCAACGGGACTGGATAAGAAGAAAAAGTCCTTGACTGGGATGGAAGAAGTGCAAAAGACTCAGTGGATTCATATGGCTCGCAGGATTGCCGCAAGGTTCCTGACCGTGGGGTTGCCATTCTACGCCACATCAAAGCTTGGAGGTGCGCGTGTCGCTTTGGTCATGCTCGTAGCGCTGGCATCGAATATCATGACGATTGAAGAGGAAACTACAGATCTCACGCGGGCGAAAGGCTGGAGTAGGCTGCTGACGCAAAGACGGTGGACCTTGGTGTCAATCCTGCTACAGTTCGCCTCGGACCTCACAGGCTTCACCAATTCCTCGGCAGTTGTTGAGATTATGCTGGGCTACATCACTCTTGGCATGACTGTCTTCGTTCTGCCGCCTTGCTTCCTGTCCTCCAGACCCAAGGTCTCTGTCGTCACCTCTACCGCTCCTGCATCGGAATCAAAAACTTCAGCAGTCCTTGCGACACCATGGGAAGAACCCCCGCAATTGGAAGACAAGCCTTCCAAAGTTCTTAGACTATCGCCGATGATAAGTTCTCCAGAAGATGTCAACCTCACTTTCTATAGTGGTCTTGTACTGGGAGTTCTGAGTATCATAGGCTTCGTCTTCTCCGGACCAAGTGCTGGCACTATGTCCGAATATTGGCTTGCCTGGAGCTTGCTTACTACATTCGCAACGGCACTTGCTTTGATTACGGCAGACCCAAGAAGTCTACGAGGCAACAAGAAATCTGGTCTTGTCCTTGGGTCACTCCTATCCTCCTTCGCTTTAACCATGCTGTGCAGTGAGGCGTGGAGCTCTTTAGCATATCAGAGTCTTTTCGTTGGACTTTCATTCGCGGCTACAAAGGTTGATACCCACAAGGCGTTTTCTATCTCATCACATTCCGACCACCATCAACATCACCATCATCAGCCAATGAAGCTGAACATCCCAGAGCACGCCCAGATGTCAAGATTATCCGAGTTCGTGATTCAGCATGTACCGCATTGGCCGCTACTCCATAGTATCCTTGCTGAGAAGGATTCCCGGCGGATATTTTACTTCATGTGGCAAGTCAGATCCAGAATGTTCCTTCTGAGCGTACCGATGCTGACTACTCGTTTAGTCTGAACTTCGTTTTCATGATCGTTCAAACATTTTATGGCGTAATGACTGGATCCTTAGGTCTACTGAGCGATAGTATCCACATGTTCTTCGATTGCCTCGCACTTGTGGTGGGTCTATGCGCTGCAGTCATGAGCAAATGGCCTCCTAGCACCAGATTCCCCTATGGATACGGCAAGATGGATACCCTTGCTGGCTTCGCCAATGGCATTTTCTTGATGTAGGTCATTTATTCGACAATTGAATCCTCAACGCTAACCATGAATCAGGCTCATTAGCATCGAGATCGTCTACGAGGCACTTGAGAGACTGGCAGGGGGTAACCAAATTCACAATCTCGGAGAGCTACTGACTGTGAGCACCCTCGGCTTGCTAGTCAACATCATCGGCATGACCGCCTTCGGCCATGCGCATCATGGGCATGGGCACTCGCACGGCGGACATGAACACTCAGATCATTCCCATGCAGGTCATCACCATGATGACGGCCATCCACACGATGATCATTCACATCACGATCACACTCCCCACGACCATTCACATCACGATCACACTCCCCACGATCATACTCCCCACGACCATGCTCACCACGACCATACCCACAACGACCACTGCCATCACGATCACTCCCCTCCAAGACATGAACACCCACCTCACGACACTCACAGCCATGACCACCTACATGATCATCTTCACACGACACCAATCCCGAGTCCCTCACTTTACTCCTCCGTACCACCAACTCCTTCCAAGCCCCTGAATCCGGTCTCCCATGCTCACAGCCACGGCTCCCATGGTCATGGACACCATCATCACGGCAACGAAAACATGCACGGAATATTCTTGCATGTCATGGCTGACACTCTCGGCTCCGTGGCCGTAGTCATCTCCACCATCCTCATCCACTTCTACGGCTGGTCAGGCTTTGATCCTCTGGCCTCTTGTCTCATTGCTATCCTCATCTTCGCCTCCGCCATTCCTCTCGTCACGTCATCTGCCCGTACCCTTCTGTTGACCATTCCGGAAGATACCGAGTATGATTTACGGGAGGCTTTGGCAGGTCTGAGTAGCCTGAGGGGCGCTATCGGCTACGCTGTACCCAAATTCTGGCTAGAAGAGGGAGAAAATCGGAAGGTTCTGGGGGTCATTCATGTCATTGCTGGTAAGGGCGCAGACTTGGAAGATGTGAAGGAGAGGGCAGTTGCCTTTTTGAAGAGCAGGCACATGGACGTGGTGGTACAGGTGGAGCGAGAGGGGAGTGGCAGGTGTTGGTGTCAAGCTGTGAAGTGAACAGAGTCGTGTTGGGAAAGACTTATCGCGAGTCCGCCGTTCAGCGTTTAATGCGTGTAATCGTATCCGAGTAGGGCACGGGTTACATACATACTCACACGTCGTTGAGCATAGATAGCGATGTACAATAGCTCATTCTTCAACGACTCATGACGTCTGTGTCTGTGTATGCATGGTGATGTCTGATGCTTTGAGCTTAAGAACCATTCTATTGGCCACATTGCCGTGGTTGGGGGCATCTCGATAACATCTGCCAAGTTCCTGTTGAGCAGGTGTGCGATTATCGATCTTGCAATCGCCATCTTGCCATATACCTTACCTTTATGCATGGCGGCCCCTGCCACTGGGCATACATAAAGTAGCTCAACCATCGTTTCTGAGACGGGTTGTTTTTTTTTTTTTTTTTTTTTTTTTTTTCCCCTTGGAATCACGAGGGAGGACACAGCGGAGGAGGCCAGAGTTCCAGAGCGAGCCGGATCGGCAGGGGGTGCGCTACCGGGGGGGGGGGGTTTTCATATAGCTAGCTAGCTAGCTGATGCTTCTAGAGTTTTTTTGTTTTTTCCGATCGATCAGCACGTTTTCAAAAGCGGAAGGGAGGAGGAGGGCTTCCTTCGGGCATGATGTGCATGTGCGTGTGCGTGCGGCTTTCGAGGGAATTGAAACGTGTAGGGTGATTGATGATGTCATGTTATGTCTTTAGAAGATCCGGCCGGGCCTCTCCCATGATGAATGGCCGTGTTGGGATGCGAGTGGGTGGGGGGGGGGGCATCTTTTGTCATTTGGAGCGGGGGGTTTTGATATCTTTGTTTGGCCACGATGGCTTTTTGCTTGGGCGGTTTGATTTCGAGTAGGTTCGATGATGCGGTTGACAACTGCTGGGGGTGCTGCGGTTGGCCTTTGAGGAAAGGGGGGATAGGATGGGATGGGTTTGATTTTTTCGACGGATGCTCACTCGAAGATGCTAGAGGCTGCTCCGATGGATCCGAGGCTTTGTTCCTCGTATGGGGTGTGCGTCTGGTTGTTTTGGAGCCGGAAATGTTTCGACCGGCGGTCTAGGGGGGAGGAGGGGGGGGGGGGCCCTCACGCGTTGCTTTGTTTTTGATTTTCGGAAACTGAGCTGGACTGAATTACTGTGCATGCCAGGTTGATTGTGCTGTCAGTTTCTTTACGCTTCAAGATGATGATCGGGAATGGGGTGAGGATGTCCGTTCCACACTTCTTCGGGCGTGCGAGGCGAAGAGGAATTCTCGAACCCTGCCCCTGTTGTCTCGTCAGAAGAAGGAAGGTACTAGGCGGCTGAGCTTCCGTAATGGAGTCAGGCGAAGGCGGAAACGAGAGCATGACTCATGTGAGTGTCATAGGCTACAGTGGATGAAGGATAGAAAGCATGTAGATCTATGGTGGGATCCATGAGGTATAAGACCTCATGGATAACAAAGAAATGCTACAAACATCGGTGTAGAAGCAAACTACGACATGCAGTCGACATGCAGTCGACATGTATGGAAGAACGCTAGAACATGTATGGAATGGCCTAGACACAGTCCGACAGTGAGATCAATGAGCTGATGGAGATTTTGCCTCAAGTAGAACGTTTAGGGGTCAGCTATTTTTGAGCGAGCTATCTTGCCTTAGCGGGTAGAAACGAAAAGGAGTGTTTTTGAGTAAAGAGGAAGGGTCACAGACATCTACGGTTTCCAGGGGCGCAGTACGGTCTCTTTGATGTAATAGGCAGACGAATTTTGAAGAAAACGACTAAAGATAAGTACACCCATCAACGCCCCGAGAGACGAGACATGTACGACCAAGTCGCGAGTTTTGGCCAATGGAGATGCTAGCGATATGATTTTGATTTTCAGAGAAAAGCCGCTCACACTCACACGAAGATGCCACCGGGTTGACGACGAAGCGAGCACATTGTGCTTGTATATGAAACCCAGCTATTTCTGTCGTTCCCTCCTCTTTTCTTTTCATCGTTTCCCACTTGCCTAGTCTCTGATCAAGCTCACAGCCTCCGATCTTCGTGTCAGCTTGTTTATTAAAAAGCTTACTTTTCTATCAAGGTCCGAACAAGCTTCTTAAACAGCTCGCTCTCTATTTATCCAAGCCCGCACCGTGACCATGCCTACAACGAAGCAGGTGAGTACAATTAAACAAAATCCCCATCTTGACATCTTTGTCCGCTGAAATTTGGAAGAAATCCCAGGACAAGATACCCTCGAAGCTGTCGGCGCAGCAGCGAGCAATAGAGCAGGCTAGGCTAGGCGCAGCCGAGGCCAAGAACAGAACGCAGCCTCCTGTGGAAGAGAATGTGCTGGGGGAGACAGGCGGGAGATTCCATCAGCTTCCGCCCAGGCAGTCATTGGAGCCGAAAGTGCAAGGAAGCTCCAAGGGCAAGCAGCCGACACAGCCCGACATCAAAGGTAAGCAGCCCGAAAAGCCGTCATCCCAGCAGCCCCCAAAGGAACTGTCAATACAAGGCACCTCCAAAGGCAAGCAGCCCAATAAGGTATCATCCCAGCAGCCGCCAACGGAGCAGTCAGTGCAAGGCACCTCCAAAGGCAAGCAGCCCAACAAGGCATCATCCCAGCAGCCGCCAACGGAGCAGTCAGTGCAAGGCACCTCCAAGGGCAAGCAGCCGACACAACCCGACATCAAAGGCAAGCAGCCCCAAAAGCCGTCATCCCAGCAGCCCCCAAAGGAACTGTCAATACAAGGCACCCCCAAAGGCAAGCAGCCCAATAAGGCATCATCCCAGCAGCCGCCAACGGAGCAGTCAGTGCAAGGCACCTCCAAGGGCAAGCAGCCGATGCAGCTTCCAGCGGAACAGCTTGTGCCAGAACAGCTTGTGCCAGGGAAGTCTACAGGCAAGAAGGCGCAGCAACTTCCACTTGAGCAACCGATGCGAGTAGACCCCAAAGCCACGCAGTCTGACCCCAAGCAGCCGGTGCAAGCCGACACGAAAAGCAAGCACCCCAAGAAAGCCCCGACCCAGCAATCGGAGCAAGACGATTCCAAGGACGAGCAGCCGCCGCGCAGACCACTCCGCAGGTTCCCACGGGTCGAGATCGCCCGCATTCCCGTCGAAAGAGACGCCCGGATGGAAGCAACCGAAGTAGTCGTCATCCCGGACACCGCCTACCGCCACCCGCAGGCCTTCCTCTTCAACAACATCCCCCAAGTGGACATGTACTGGGGCTGGGTCAACGACGCCGCCGCGACGGCGATGCGGATCGTCAGGTTGGAACGGGAGGGCCGTCCCACGCCTTACTTCCTGCTCGTGTGCAGGGGGGAACTGCCGAAGGCTACGTTGCCACGGAACGAGAATATCGTTTTTGAGGGCATTCACGTGCCGGTTTTCGGGGACGCGTTTCTGTTCAAATTGGCCGACCCGGAGATCGACGAGAATGGTTATGCGCGATATGTTCATATTGAAGGAATTATTAGCGACGCGATCTTCCAGGCGATCAGGGACGCTGCTGGGAAGGTCGAATACGCCACGGCGGCTCAAGCAAACCCTGGATTTCCGGACATGAAGAATTATGCGGATGCGGAGACGATGGCGAAGGACATTAAGAGAATGAAAGCGTTTGTGGTCGCGTATAGGAAAGCTGGCAATAAGGTAACGCCGGATGGGGACATGATGAAAAGCGTTATTGAGCAGATGACGAAGCAGGTTGTCGATTGGAGAAAAGCTGTTTTTCCGATCACTGGTGGAATTCCCGAATCGTCCGATCCCAATATGGGTCAGGACTATCTTCAGAGTGCGATTCTTGCTTTTGACGCGATTCAATGGAATGTAGATGGGGCCTTGTCCGCTTCTATGACACTTAGATCGTCCAAAGTGAAGACGACAGACGTTTTGGGGAAAGTTGAACATCCTATTCAAGCGAGGAAGGACGCTTTTTGGGATTTCATACAGAAAATCCAAGCTCATAGTGCAGCGCTACGAGGAGGTGGCAACGAATTGGAGTTGGTCATAGCTCAGGATAAAGCTAATGATGCTTACCAAGCGTTGAAGGCCGAAGTTAGTAAACATGAAATTTCGGGGAGGTGAAAGTTGCTAAAGAAGTGGACGCTGCTCGGAAAGCTGATGCTGTTAAGGATCTCCCAAGCCATTCAGGTAATAAGCGATACAGATTGGAGCGCTTGAATTGAGTGGAGGGTTAGGGCACCTCAAAATTTGAAGGTGGCTAAGATGGCAATAGTAGGGTGGGGAGTGGAAGCACTGTTAGCCTGCGAGGGCTATATCTTTGGGCTCTGCGCCAGCTAATGTTTCCTCATATTCATTTCCCTTCTCAAAGCCGTAGCGGTTTTCTGTGTGCCCGTTTTGCGGGAAATTTGCTCTAAAGCCAACTCCAACACTCGCACAGATTGGAACATGCAGCTACTTCTTGTCAATATGTGTGATTGGATCGGCATGGTTTACATAGAAAGCCTGAGGGCGAATGTAGCGACTTGCCCTCGTCTGTCTTCTAGTTCATAAGGGTACAAACTGTTTCTCGTCCCCAACTTTGGCAGACAAGCGTAGAGAAGCATGGGCCTACCTAATGATCAAGAGTTTGGTAATTTGAATCGTGAGGATGTGGTGGAGTCCTCCCCAACGGCTGCACTACAATGTAGATGTCTTGGCCAGAAAATGGGGCGCCGGCAGGACTAGGTCGGTTCAACATCGGACAATTTCGCAAGACGGAAAAATTGACGTAGCAACCATTCCTGCTGGCCTTCGCTTATGTATGGTCCCATTTGCATTGTCTCTTTGAAAGGGCTGAACAAGTACCATCCTCCATACGCGGAGGCAGTCTTTTGATGCTCCTTCGAATTCAAGCGCCCTTTGATTCCAGGATAGACCACTTCAGTCTGATACAATTGCGTAGGCTCAGTACGGCTGCCAAGGCAAAATGGTACGCTAGCGCAGATACCATCCACAAGCTGCTGTATCTCATTGATGACTCGTACATCAGTTTCACCACGATCCAGGCCACTGACAAGACGGAGCTCGGCGATGAGACGAAGGACTTTGAGTCGAGCGACTCGCCAGTCATTCCATGTACTGCAGATAATAACGTCCGGATAGATATCACAGCTGTCTTCGTAGATTCCAGCGTCAATCACTTCCTGCGGTATGGAATTTCTGTAGATTCGGACAGGATACCAGTGCAAGGGCAATGTCTCGGGCCAAGACGCGAGGCCAGCATCTATGGCTTGGGCTCTTTCTAGCAGCTCATCTGTACCCTTCGATGATTCGTCCTCTTCGTCGTTTAATTCGATGACTCTAGGGTGTGTATGAGCGGCATCAGCTAGGAGGTCTGCTACCTCGACGAACATGAGGTCCAATATGGTTGCAGGATTTCGAGGCATGTCATCAAGGTCTTCTTCCCAAATTCCAGAGGCCGTATCTATGGGTGATGAGAATTGGATCGCTCGGAAAACCTGCTAGCGGTCAGAAGAAGGCATTTCCACAATCAGCAAGAGACCTACAATGTTACTTCTGACTGCTACCAGTAACCTCTTGGAAAGTTCCGTCATTTGAATATTGTTCTTTCGCTGTTGGATCAATGCGGCAGCACCATTGAAATGGGTTGCAGGCGAAATTCTGGAGTTCATGGCATTTGTTGCAGCCTGGTGTGGTCAGTTGCATGGCCTCGCAGCATTGAACTCACTCCAAAGAGCAGTAAAGAGTGCATCTGCCTCAAATTTCGCGTTCAAACTACTGTGCGTACCTCGTATAAGCCAAGTAGACACACCGCCATCAAGGTCTCATCAGACACACTCTCGACTGGATCTTGCAACGCCACTCTGGTGGCTTTCAAAGCCTTTGTGTAAGAAGAAAACGCATAGCGTTCGGCCCCCAAGGCTTTGCGTTCCCATATACCAAAAAGGATATTAGACGTTGCAGCGAGGCACAACGACAGCGGAGATTCTACCCGCAGACTGTCGAACAGAAACGGTAGGAGTTCAACAAATCCTCGGTCAGCTTGGGCGTCTCGTCGATACAGAACGAAGGTGGAAACGAAAAAGCATATCGCGTTTGTCTCTTCCGGCTCATAGAGAGGATGGGGTACGGCAAGGGCTGTGGAAGGCTGAGGCTTGGACAAATTCTCAGGCGTTTGGGGCCTGCTCTTGTTCTTATGCACTCGCCTATCAACTCCAGCCTTTGCAGCTTCGTTCTGGGTACGCAGGACAAGATCCAGTCCTTCGGAATAGCCGGAACAGACTCGCTTGGCTTTCACACATTTGCCGCAAGCTGGTCTTGCTTCATCGCACTGATCAGAATCAACAACGAAACTCTTGAGAGGGAGAAAGCGAAAAGGTCGAGGAATGCATTGACCTTTACGTGACGCTGCTTGCACTGCTGACAAGCCCCACTGGGCTTTCCGGTATGCGGCATGGATCAAGAAAATCTTGCAAAGGAGGGCAACCTCGAAGCCATGATTGGCCGCTGCGATCTAACCGCGCCTAGCAGATATTCGCATCATACCCCGAATGACATGCAACTGTAGAAGACTAGGCTGAGAAAGGTAGAAGTTGAGAGAGGTTGAGCTGAGGCCCAGTTGAAAGGGCAAGAAAAATCGACCCCTGTCAAGTGTCAATTGGCACTACGGAAAGTCCACCTCTTTGGGTTTAGCGCCGTGATTTTGCCCTGATGAGAAATTGTTGAAATTTCATCTTTTGTTGAATAACAGGCCATCAGGCCGTCTAGATAATGCTCTAAGGAGGTAAGAATACATGGAGTGTGAAACCCATCAAGTGTGTGCCGTTGCCAAGCCGCTAGTAGATAGGGCTGATTGCCACTATCTTCAACACTCCCCCTCGATCAGACCCTCTATACTAGCCAGTGGTGACGGCGATATAGAGTGCAGTAGCCCGGAAGGTATCCTCGAAAGTAGACATGACGTCGAGAATGGAAGCCATAGCCGTAGTAGAAGAAGGATGTGGCCGAGTGATCTCTGTTGAAATCGAGAAACCGAGAAACCGAGATCTTGGCGTGTTGAGATGCTGAGAATTTGTCTGACTACCCTGTAGCCTCTTGCCGGTGTTCTCCAAGCTCTTCTCCAGGTAGACTCCCCCTGGCAAGTGATCCTGCCCGTGGGACACTGAGGATATTGTCTGACTACCCTGTAGCCCCTTGCCAGTGCTCTCCAAGCTCTTCTCCAGATAACAACACTCCACTCCAGTGACCTTCCGCTTCACCAGGTCGTCACTCTCGCTCCTCCCACTCCACTCCAGTGACCTTCCGCTTCACCAGGTCGTCACTCTCGCTCCTCCCATAAGGGTGTCACTTCAGTACCTTCCGCTCCACCCCCTCTCCCCCTCGACCGTTCCGTATGAGCTTGACGAGATAACGAAGGGTGGGAAAGATTAGATTGCAGGCGGAGTTGTCGAGCTGCGAATCAAAAGGGGCGGTCGTACCCTAAGAAGAATGGGTGGGCCTGCAACTTGAATATGGTGGCTCCCATTGAGGACGGCTCCCCCTGGGACGGCTCCCCCTGGGACGGCTCCCCCTGGGCCTCGACGTAGCTTGGTGGCTCCCCCTATTGAATTGATGTAGGGCGGGGTGGGAGGAAATGAATTTGAGATTGAGGTATCGCATCGTACTCTCTTAGAGACTGTAGAATCATTCTGTTGAGAATCGAAGAAAGAGGCTGCTGAGAATCGAAAAAAATCAATGCATGCATGTGTGTCGAAAGAATGCCGTTTCGTAGCAGGCTCACTGTGGAAATCGAATGGCCGTCGAGTATCAGGTTCGAAGATTGATAAGAGGATTCGAATGGTCTTCGTAACGTCTGATTTCGAATGATTGTCGAGAGAAGAAGAAGGGTGTTTCGTGTTGCCCACCCAGTGGGCTTTTTACCCCGGGTAAAGGAAGTGTCAACGTTTGCTCCCTAGGTTGCTCTGGCCAGAGGCGAGAATCCCACTTCTCAGGTTTCTTTGGCCCAGCGAGGATCCCACTCCTCAGGTTTCTTTGGCCACAGGCGAGGATCCCACTCCTATAACAAGTCCACCCCCGATGAACTTGCTGCCACCCCCGGTGGACTTTAGCTGGTGCTAGGTCTCTTTCCTTACCTAGCTCTGCTTGTCAGGCAGCTGCCACAGCCAGCCGGCTATGGGAGAGATCAGCGCTAACCCGGGCTCATAACCTGTTGAATAACAGGCCATCAGGCCGTCTAGATAATGCTCTAAGGAGGTAAGAATACATGGAGTGTGAAACCCATCAAGTGTGTGCCGTTGCCAAGCCGCTAGTAGATAGGGCTGATTGCCACTATCTTCAACATCTTTGTTAGAAATAGTGGCAAACAGCCCTACGATACTAGTGGCTTGGCACTCCGCACACTTCATGTATTCTACCTTCCTAGATAGACGCTCTCTAGTCCACTCAATATCAGTCGTCTAGACCCCATTATTCAACAGGTTATGTTGCCCGGTTGCATTAGCTTCTAGGGAGTGACTCCGTGCCGTACAGATCGAACACGTTATCCGTCAGCCGAGAGAGGAGTGCTACTAACTGACACACATCTGGCCTGCGAGGCATTACCGACTATCCGACCGTCGACCGAAGGAGGAGTGCTACTAATCGACGTGAGTTGAGAAGATCATAGCTGACGAGCTTGAGTACGTAACTGTGTCGTCGACGGACGTCTGCATAGATTAGGGAAACGCATACCTAAATACCCTACAACACCGAGTCTTCCCACCAAATCAACACCCAAATTCTGATACTCAGCCGTCACCATGAGTTCAACAATCGAGTCCTACTTCAAGCATAAGCTTCCCATTCTCATCAAGGCAAATGCCCGTCAGTGATTTAGTCAAGCAAAGACTACACTAGAGGCCAAAGATATCGAATATGTTCTTACCGTCACACGAGAAGTCTATGCCTATGTCGGTCCCAATCTTTCACTTAACGCGGTCCAGCTGAGAGAATTCAAGAAGGACGACGTCAATGCTCGTCTCATTATCTTACAAGGTCTCGACGAGTTTAGTCAAGAAGATGTGAAAGAAATGACAAATATCAAGACAATATGAGAACATCTTCAGAGCAAATTCAAGAACAAACGATTTACGACTGATCTGACAATTCTACGGAACTTGACAAACTACACTTTCACGGAAGATTAGAAGATTTCTGAGGCTTGAAATGATATTAAAAATAAGAAACGTCATCTAAGAGAGATCAACTCTGATGTGGTCAAGGCTTTTTCCGAGACTCAGTGCTTTCAAATCCTTCTAAACTCCCTTCCCGAAGCCTACACGTCATTGACTAACAGTCTTATGACTTTCTCCTTCAGCTCGAACGAGAAGCTTCAGAAGCTTATGGACAAAGAAGACACTCTCACAAACTGTCAGGGAACGAGGCTGAAACTAGGGCTACCACTTGATATACTTGATCTGGTAGGATTAGGTCTATTTACAAGACGAAAGACAAGAAAGGAAAGTGAGAAGTGGGCGCTCAGCGCCTCTATATGTGATCAGACGAAACCAACATGGCTATCGCATAAAACGTCGCTTAGTAGAAACTCAATTGTTATTGATCACGGGCTAGGATCAAGGATTCAAGCACTGCTTGATCTATGGACTGACTTCATTTTGTGATAGTAGCTTCTCTCTCAAAGGCTGAGCTCCTGTGAAGCAGTCAGAATAAGACAGACGAGACGAGATAAAAACTTGACGAGCTCGAAAAGCGAGATTACGTAGTCACAGCTAAGCTGCTATACGATAGTCGAATTGAATTAGACGAGAGGTCGAAACGAAGACACGGAAGGCGAGACACGAAGGGCTGTATAAGACTAGACTAAGATGGCGAAGACTAGACGAGAACGACGGTTGTTGCTATTTAACATAGGTTTGATACGAATCGAGACAAGACTAAGAATCTTTGTATTAACAATTCGAAATAATGTATAAAATGACGTGAGAACCGGAGGCGGTAGGGTACGCGGTATGGTATTCGTCGATGGCTTGTTGATAGTTATCAAGGTAATTGAATGATTTCCAGATAGGGTTATCGAACTCTCAGTTGATATAGTACTTTAATAAGAGTGACTTGAAACGACGATCGAGCTTGAAATTGATGATACTATTAATATATTATGCTCGTTTCTCTTCTTCGATGACGACGAGTTCTCGAGACTCTGATATTTATTTAGATAAAAGATCTTGAACGATATGCTGAAGTAAACTAACGTGAAAGATAAAATAAACTTTTATGAACTCGAGAAGACTGAGCTCGATAATTAGAGAATTAATAAATACTCGTTTGACTGAATAAGGTCTCACATTACGATCATCGAGCTTTATAACTGAGCGAGCGATGTTTAGATTCTTAACGTTAAGTCACATCATATCTTTTATAAGATAACGAAAACAAGAGCGACGTCGTTCATTAATAGAGAATTCGTAGATGACTTAAGCGATTAATATCTCGTCTCGAAGATAATCGATAATCTCTTTCATCTTCTTGATAAACTCGTTGATGTTAATCAATTTGATACGAACTTGAGCAGTGAGATTAGAAGACAAGAATTCGAGAGATTCAAAGTCTAGACGAGGATTCTATTCAGAATTGATTAGAAAGAATAAGACTAGAGTAGTCGCGAAGAGAACGTTATTTATAACGAATTCGACATTCGAAGTTCATTTTGTTTAATTATCTTGCATATAATTGACAAAGGCACGAAGATAGTGTTTCATGACGTTATTGACTCGCTCGATCTAATTATTGATCTAAAGATAATAGACTGTGAATAACTTGATATCGATCTTTAGATTCTTATATAAGAGATTTCAGACGTCAGAAGTGAACTGCGTATCTCTATCAGACATAAAGACTTCGAGTGTTTCGTAAAGTTTTCACACGTTGATATAAAATGTATTTGCGACTTTCTCTATCTTTATGATAGTAATAAAAACGAGATGTCTTATCTTAGTGAGACGATTAACGAAGACTAGAATATAACGATAAGTTATTCTCATAAAGATGTTAGAGGGTAATGAATCGACATAGTTCATAGATATATCGCGTCATCGGCGCTCGAGAATAAGTAATGATCGAAGTTATCCTTGTTGCTTCTATCTGAAGAACTTGACTCGAATACAGACGTAACAATTTCTAACGAAACGTTGAATATACTGATACAAATTAGATCATTAATAAGCGCGGCTTATTAATTCGTAGCAGTTGATTCTATTAGAGTGTTCTTCGAGAACGCTGTCATGGACTAACTGAATGATTCGAAGGCGGAGTCGGTTCGAATTTGAAACGTACTTTCTTTCTTGGAAGTATAAGGCTTGATCTCGTTTCTCGCATTCGGCTAAAGGAATTCGATTGTGATGACGCGCTCTCGTACGGAGCATCTCGAGGACTTGAGGTGCGAACTAATCGCTGGCTTGGGCTTGATCCCACAGGGTCTGCGTGAGGGTATCTAGAGGGTCTTCCTCAGGGTCGAATGGGGCTTGATCTAGTTGGGGTTCAGCTTCTTGAACTTCTGATATCATATTCATGAGGGCGAGAGTAATTGATTTCTGAGGCGAGGTAGGGCTGAGAAGAAGTTGGATTCGGTCTAGGTGAACGACTCGACATTAAAGATCTACAATCTTCGGGTCTAGGACATGAGTTTTTAACACGATTTGATGCTGATATTGATGACGAGGGTCTGACGTATTTCCCTCTTTTGAGAGGTCTTCTGAGCGACGCGTGAGTGCATTAGACTTATCGTCTGCTTTGTCAGAGCGATAGATTATTCGATAGTTAAATCTAAATAGAAATTCGCTTCAACGAGCTTGACGACGATTCAATTGCTTGATGAATATAAAGTATTCGAGATTTTTATAATCGATGATTACTTTGATAGATAGAGTGGAACTCTTAAGCTCGAGTCGTTATTCTTCGAAGACGCGAATAATAATTATGAGTTCTTTATCATAGATTTCGTAGTTGTATTTAGCTGAATTGTACTTCTTGAAGAAATACGCGATAGAGTGCAATTCGCTCTACTCGTCGTACTAAGAGAGAATTTCTTCTGACACGAAGTCAGAAGCGTCGATTTTCATAACAATCTCGCGATTAGAATCATAGTGACGTAGAATAATATCGAAGATAAAAGCTTTCTTTAACGTTTTGAAAGCGACTTAATATTTAGTATCTCACACGAAGGAAACGTTCTTACGTGTGAGTCGAGTTAAGAAATTAATTAATCTATTATAGTCGTAGATGAATCTTTTATAGAAATTCGCGAATTCTAAGAAACTCTAAACATTCTTAACATTAATCAATAATGATTATTAAACGATGATCTCGATCTTAACGAGGTTTATCTTGATGTCTTCGATGATAATTATTAGATTCAAGTAAGAAACTCGATTGACGTAAAATTCACATTTGATGATATCGACTTGAAGTTCGACTTCTCTTAGCTTCTGAAGAATACGTTTGATATAAATTTCGTGCTCGACTTCGATTTCGCTGTAGATAAGAATATCATCTAGATAGACGATATAGAACTCATCAAGAAACTCTCTTAGAGTATCGTTGATATAATGTTAAAACGAGACGAGTTCATTATATAGATCGAAGAACATAATAAGATACTCAAAGAGTTCAAAACGAGTGCGAAAAGCAGTAAGTGATTCATCGTCTTCGCGAATCCTGAGACGATTAAATACTAATATAATATTCAGCTTGATAAAACACTTGACACGACTAAGGCGATTTAAGATTTCTGAAATAAGGGGCAAGGGATAACGATTCTTGATCGTTATGATATTAAAATCTCGATAGTTAACACAAAAACGAAGACCTCTCTCAGATTTCTTAACGAATAAAACAGAGAACGCGACTTGAAAACGACTGACTCTGATAAAGTTCTTGATAAGATTCTTATTAAGATATCTACGAAGTTCTTGCATCTTATTGCGATTCATATCGTATAGTGTGAAGCTCGAAGAAAGAGACTCTTCTTTAAGATTAATAACGTGATTATAGACGCGATGCTCGAACAAGATATCGACCTCTTTCTTAGAGAACATATTCAGATAGTCGTGATACTGCTTGAGAAGCTTGATAACGAGATTAACGTTTTTACGTTCGCGATAGAGTTCTAATTCTTCTTGAGTGATAAACGTGACTAGGTGAAGTTCTTTCTTCATTTGAAATAGAGCTCGCTGTCGATTCTTCTCTTGAGAACACAGCTTAAGATTGATAACTGAGAGTTTGAGACTTGATATGAGTGCTAAGTATAAAATTTCTTCTGAGAGAATGAATTTCTAGAGCACGATCGATTTTCTAAAGAGTAACACTAAAGATCTTAGCGTTCTTTTGACGTTCTAGACGATCATAGATATAAACTGTCACTTCGCAGACATCTAAGTGAATCGAGATATTCTAAGCTTGTCGAGCTCGTCTCTCTTTAGACGATCGAAAGAACGATAAACTTCGATACTTGATCTTGAGCGAATAGCCTTTGCGTAAGGTCTGGGAAATTCGACTAGAGATATCTTTTTTAGAGTCTCGATCAGAAGCTAGACTTGGTTCGAGAAGGTTGACTAAAGATAACTTGAAACGCAGGTGCTGAGGTTGCTCTTCTTGAGCCTGAGAGACTAACGAATCTTTAATTCGTAACTAAGACGAGGGTTTCGGCGAATCTTCTATTCGGCTGGGGGGTACTGAATGTTCCTTGTGAATCGAGAGCTGAGGTTGCTTCTTATAAGCGAGGACTGTTAACGAGTTCTTATTAACTCACAGAAAGGCTTGTGACTGAGCTAGGTTTTGAGTCTAGAACTGAGATTCTTGATCTTGAAGTTCTCAAACTCGCTGAGATTCTTCGAAGGATAGAAATTCTTCTTTCTCACGAGTGACGACGATAATCTTCATAAGAGAAGAGCAGCAATAACTAAGACAAAAGAACGAGAACATAATTAAGATGTTGAAGCCGAAGTTAACGTCGATGACATGACGACGGAGTCACGAGTGTTCTAGAACTATAAGGTAATGCTTCAAGTCAGTGACGAAAAGAAACAGTCTCTCGATGTGATTATCGATTATTATTGTCGTTTTCATCACGTGAGTGATGTTATCTGTAAGTGCAGATTGTTCGTCAAATTCTTAAAGACGACGAGAATATTTCAACTGATGCTGAGGAAAATTATGTTGTTGCGCGAAGATTTTGTCAATAAATGCATAAGCGAAGGTATCACAATCGATCAAGATAAGAGCTGATATTCTAGATTGAGCTTAACGTAAGGTGCAAGAGACGATCATATGACTATCTCTAAAGATAGAGTCGAACTCGAACAGCTTTAATGTTAACTTGACTGAGAATTTTCTGAAGAATTATAACGATGATGAAAAGAACGAAAGAAGAAGATAAGAAGAGATTAACAAAGAGAGTAAAGATCTCTAAGCGCGACTTTACACAGAAACTAAACGTTTTTCGACGGCAATAAGACACCTTCGTCGCTGAAGTTGTCGTCTAATCTCATCAGACGAAGAGTTGACTTGCTCTTATTAGAGCAATCTTGAGCGTTTTTGTCGAGATATTGAAGTTTACAGTAATAGCAAAGCTTTCACTTGTTGTAGATCTCTCGAACTTCAGACGTCTGGAGTTTCTGACCTTTAACAGTGATCATAGCGAAACTGAGATTCATAGAATCCTCTGCGGCGATAAGTACGGCTGATATCGCAGCTATCGAAACAACAGACACGACTCTCTGTTCGAGAGAGTTGCTGTTTGAGATCTTAGACTTGAATGTTGACGTGAGAGTGATAGGGGTCTGGCGAGACATACGATGCTTCAATTGACGAAGCTCGTTGTCGGAATCTGAATAGGCTTGAACTCATTCATCAAAGGTGAATGACTTCTTATTGAGACGGGTTCGTCAAGAGAAGACGACGCGTTGAGTGTCGTAATTAACGTTACGTTATAAAGCGTCAATCAAGAAAGTCTCTTTCATTTGAAATCGCTCTTTCTTCTATAGAAAGAGATTATAATACTTATCGAAGAGGAGCTTCTCTTGTCGAAGCTTGTTACGAAGATAGATGCGAGCGTTCTCGACTTCGAATTAATCGTTATAGCATTTGCGTAGCTTGACGCGATAGTCTTTGAAACTAACGAGAATATAGAGTTCATCGAATCGATATTTACCCATGAGGATTTGAGCTTTCTTTCTCATGACGAGTCGATTTTCGACGTAGGCGATCTTCTTCTAATCGATAAGATATCGATCGTGATTGATATACATCTTATGAATGAGACTTTATTCTTATACATTCAATTTATTCACGTTATCATTATACTTAGAAATATTAAAAAGTTTCTCGAATTTGAAGATTGCGAGAGCGGCTGAAGGAGGGGAAAGAACAACAGGAGACGATTGATTGATTTACATTGATTGAAACAATACAGATAATGCTTATATAGTCTGTGAATCAAGCATCGGAGCGATAGATGATATCGCTTCGAACGAGACAGAGATATCGATGAAGACGTCGTCAACGCGTCGTTGCAAGGCGTCGATTTGATTAAGAATCTCTTGGGAATTGTTAGTCACTTGTTGAATAAAGTGCTGGATTCGCTGCTGATCTTCAGCGTCGGTCATAGTGTCGAGACTCGAGTTAGCACGTGGGAGTGCTATGAATAGTAGGTCTTTCGTAATGTCAGGAAACGAGGCTGGAACTAGGGCTATCACTTGATATACTTGATCTGGTAGGATCAGGTCTATTTACAAGACGAAAGACAAGGAAGGAAAGTGAGAAGTGGGCGCTCAGCGCCCCTATATGTGATCAGACGAAACCAACATGGCTATCGCATAAAGCGTCGCTTAGTAGAAACTCAATTGTTATTGATCACGGGCTAGGATCAAGGGTCCAAGCACTGCTTGATCTATGGGCTGACTTCACCCCGTGACACAAACTCCGGTGCTACTGCAATGGCTGCATATCGAAAATCCTTCAAGGCCTTCTGTTTTCTTTGTCACGGTACACATCTCGTGACCCAATGTCCAGAGCTCTTCAAAGCACAGATCTACATTAAGAAGGAATTGACGAGAGTCAGAAGCAAATCTCGAAGCAAGAGTAAAAACAGAAAGAATCGTCGTCATAGTCATCGTCATGACTCTTCCTCCGATTCTGACTTCACAACATTCTCAGAATCATCGTCAGAGAGCGAGGATGACAAGAAGAAGAAGAAGAAAAAGAATATCACATTCAAATCCTCTCTCAAGAAGCCTGACAAAGAAAAGAAGAAGAAGTCCAAATCCAGGATCAAGAACCATGCCCATACCGCTGTCAGCGATATCAGTGACTCGTCCGATTCCCAGTTCACATATGCGGCCTACGAAGCATTGTCCGAAAGCGACTCGGATTCGAGACCTGATGAGGAGGAAAAGAAGACCATGACTTTCATTGCTGCTGCTGAGAAAGATATACCAGCTATAAGAGAGTTATTGTCACAAACGAGAGCACGTGCGAAGGCCCTTCGTGACTTCGGAGTATCACGACAGCAGCGAGGGGCCCAATTAAGTTCTTTATGAGACTTCGATTCTAAGACAGAACTGCTACGGCCACAGGGTACTCAGTCAGAGAGAGTGGTTTCTAAGCAGGGGGAGTCATTGAACTGAGCACTCTGGAGTAGGGAGAGTCGTCGTGCAGAATACTCGCCTACCCATTTCGAAATGGCTCAAATCCTTCAGAAACGACATCAGGCTTATCGATAAGCTTCATACCTCACTATTCTACATCCATTCTTCTCACTGGTTCGATATCAACTCTCTTCAGCTCAGGAGTCTCTTTGTCGACAATCACTTAATCAATTATCTTCATTGACGGCTTCAGAAGATCCTCTACACCGTCACTACCATCGAGACATCTTTGCCTGCGGTTTTCACGCTGTTGACGTGGCTAGGTGCTGTTTGAGGGGGAGTGTTAGAAATAGTGGCAAACAGCCCTACGGCACTAGTGGCTTGGCACTCCGCACACTTCATGTATTCTACCTTCCTAGATAGACGCTCTCTAGTCCACTCAATATCAGTCGTTCCAGACCCCATTATTGAAATTCCATCTTTCATCTTTCATCTTTCATCTTTCATCTTTCATCTTTCCCCCTCATATCATCGATGCATACAACATCGACAAGTGTCATACCTAGCGAGCCGTTGAGTTTGAGCTATGAGTGCGGAAAGTGCTCCCAAAGAGGTAATACTTGAGAACTTCTCCTGAATACAACTAATCTGCGTCATCTCCTTCTCCCACCTAACACTATCATCATGTATAAGAAGATGGATTCCTTCACTTCATGGGAACCAGTCTCATCTCAGTCCACTCTATTTTCACTCTGCTAAGTACTCGCAATACTGGTCAAGCTCTAGCGTACCTCTCTTGACACTTCTCAACTTTTCGCTTTTGCACCTTCTACTATTCTCCCTCTCCGTCGTCCATCATGTCCTCAACCGCCAACGTATACACCTGCGATGCCGTCACCCCCATCTGTATTATTCAAGACTCACTTTACGGCTACTTCCCTTCGCTCCCCGCCAATGCCTTCTTCCTCGCTCTCTTCATCATCCTCCTCATCACCCAACTCTACCTCGGCATCAGATACAGAACATGGACATTCGCCTTCGCCCTCTCCTGCGGCTGCCTCGTTGAGGCAGTCGGCTACGTTGGCCGCCTCATGCTTCATCATAACCCCTTCTCCAACAATGGCTTCACGATGCAGATCTGCTGTCTGATCATGGGCCCCGCTTGGCTCGCTATGGGCGTATATCTGACTTTGAAGCATGTGGTCAAGGCTTTCGGACCGCAGTACAGCTATCTCAAGCCGAAATACTACACCTGGCTCTTCATTAGCGGCGACTGCGTTTCGCTCAGCCTGCAGGCCGCTGGTGGAGGATTGTCCGGTGGCGCCGATGGCAATTTCAGTCAATTGAGCCTTGGAAGCAGTATCGCAATCGCCGGTATTATCATGCAAGTTGTCACGCTTGCGATCTTCGCTGCATTGGCGGGACTCTTCCTCCTCCGACGTTACCTCGCTCGACGCAATGGAGTCCCGGAGAAGGAAGAAACGCTGGTCAACCCTCAACTCCAGACAACACGCTTCAAGCTGTTCGCCGGCGCGGTGGTCATCGCGTTTCTAACTATCTTCACCCGATGCGTCTACAGAATCGCAGAGATGATGGGCGGATGGGGCAATCCACTCATGCAGGATCAGGCCGAGTTCATCGCGCTAGACAGCGTGATGTGTTCTACTGCTGCTCTTGCATTGACCGTCTTTCACCCTGGTTTCTGCTTCCCGCAAATGGCGCAGCCCATTAGCTTTGGCAGAAGGAAGCTACTCACCACTTTGGAGGACAACAGACCTGCGCATTCTGCGTCTTCTGCTTCTTCCGAAGTTGACCTTGAGAAAGCTGATATAGCAGAGCGGGGCGAGTTTTACTTTCGATAAGTTTCAAGCGGTATGCTGATGTGTATGGGGGGATTTTTTTTTGGCTGTAGCGAACTTGTTATATCTATGTAAATGTCAATGGCAACAAACATCATTGTCAACCCATCTCTCGACATATCTCTGCCAGATTTCAAAGGCCAAGTGGACTCATTTGTATTCTACAGCAATCTATAAAAGCCAAACAAAGCAAAGAATTGATTGGGCAGCAATTTCCCCCGGGGAAAAATACGCAAACATAAGCTAACAATGTTGTCTATTGCTTCTAAGGGTTACTCTCGAAAGCCTGTCAACGAGACGTCGTCATGACACTTCTTAGGAGACTGAACTGGTGGTATCAGTTGTTCCCCACTGCTTCCAAGAGTCACACATGATTAGATGTCAAAGCTTGGCGTGAAGGCTTGATAATCACGTGACCCCGAAGTTCAATATCAGAGATGTAGTACAAGTCCGCAATATGCTCTCAGCCTTGTTTTCGGGCTAGTGACTACTACATGAGGTGGGTAGGCCATTCAAAGGGAAAACGATGCACCAAGTCTTCGAGGTCAAGAGCCATGATCAGTTCTCAAAAAGAAGAGATGCAGCACACACTGATAACCCAATTCACACGTTGTGGTCCAATCTCAAATCGAGAGGCACAGCTTTTCCCGCATCACCGATCGCCCAAGTCTTGAGCCAATCAGCCACACAAAGAAGCGGTCAACATAGTATTAGCAGAGACTGAAACAAGCGTCGAACTAATAGCAACGTGTTTGGCCTATGTGCCGAGGACGGTTTCTCCGCGCCATCATCCGCCCGTATGCTGCATGTTGATGGTGTGTGGTACTGCAAGCCACGATCCTCCAATCCTTATTATTCAGCACTGATTGATTCGAGCTGCAATCGAAACGCTTGACTTCCCCGCCCTAGGCCGCTGTACTCGCTAGATCATTCCTGATGTATTTTTAAAACTGACCCCGAAAATACACGCTACGGACAAGTTACCGGTGTCGAGTTCGAGGCTAGTCGAGGACCCTTTCTGCTCGCGGATGATTCTTGCGATGACAGCAAGCTAAGGCGCGTCACAGGCTTGAGTCTCGTTCGGGGTAGCGAGTCACACGCTGAATCTGGCAAGGGAATGTCTATGTTGCATCATGTCACCAGTGGATACACGACTCCCACGGATAATACAATTCTCCACGGGGAGTAAACTTCTTCATGGTGCTGTATCGCTCATCTCACAAGTGGATCTCCACCAATAGCGTGCACCTTCTCATGGATAACGCCATCGCCTACGGACTTCACGTCGGCATTTGAGATTTGCAAAACCAACGCTGCCACATTCGAGGCTATACCCAGCTTTCGGATTGTATTTGTGCCCGAGGTGAGACCTTCGGACTGTAGTTTATCACCGAGGTGAGGCCTGCCGTGCGAACACAACTATCCTCTTTATTTGACCCTTTTCCACATTTACACACTCTTACCCTCCCACCCGGCTATTATTTATTTTTCTATCAGGATGTCAGCCTCTCATGCTCAAGAAGCTGTCGAATTGGCCCACGCATTGCCTCCTCAAGTTGGGAATGAGGCCCCCACGTCGTCTTCTCTAGCTCAAGTTTAGCCATTCAACTCTCAACACGACAGACTTTGCATCTTATGCTGGACGGCGGCAATTTTGCAGGACGATGGGCTGTCAGCAAAGGCAATGATTGGCTATTGACGACAGCAAGGGGGTAGCAAAAGGGGATTAGCAAAGGAGGTAGAAAGGATTCGAGGAAGTAGAAATAATAGCCAATGGTTTTCTATCCCCACGAACAAGACGTGTTGTCCATGGACAGGCGTTTTGTTCCAGGCGAAGATATATGCTATTGATGGACGATACGGCGGCATGAGGATGAATGCTCTTCACGGAAGACCGCATCATCAGTAACGGGAGACATATCCTCCCCGGCGAAGATACCCCACTGGTGAGATGCAACATCTACCGAGTGGCCAGCAGATTCGGTCATTCGTCCTAATACCATTTGGGAGATAACCGAACTCGCGGGGAAAGCACGACCACCAAGCCACATCGAAATGAAATCGATAACATGTTAGCCTAAATCTACCTAGCTACCTATGATATCTGATCGGCGAATCCAGGCAAAACTATGGATGTTAATAGGGAACGACAACTTACATCCAAGATGCGCAGCAAGAGCCAGAACCTCCAGATAGCCAGTGCAGCAGCGAGAAAATCCTTACTCCAGTCACTTGCCCATAGGCCAGCCGTTGAATATGTGTTCTATCGTCGTTCGCAAAGGCGAGAGGATTGCGCTCCTGACAGCGATTGAGGGATTGAGATTCATCAGTTAGGGTTTTGAAAGCTAACTTCGTTCAGATCTCTCATGTTTTTCACAGCCACGGAGATCGAGCGTCTTAATATTATGTCAGCGATGAGATTCGGGAGCAACTAATGGCCGAGATATTGGCAGCGATCGTAGCTTCGATTTCGACTAGCAGACGGTACGAATCGCTTGACCGCTGTAATCATACACCCATTGTAATAAGACTTCATTTATGTGCCACCGTCCACTTGTATGCCTCTGAGGATACTTCAGCATGTTTGTCGATGGCGAAAATTGAGGCCGAGCAACGCCGCATGCCAGGACCATTGAAACACGAAGAAACGTCTCTAAAATTTGCTCACGTTTGCGGCCTTTTCAGTACTCAAGCCTCGTGTAATATGTCGGTGCGACCGCTATTGTTCACGGGGTGTGGGTTCGCTGAAACGTCTGGATGGCACTCTCTGAGCGAATGGAAAGCTCTGTTCACAGCTAACGCCCGTGTCATTAGAAGACGCACCTGCATACTTGATGAATCGACTACAGGGACTGCAGATGCCTCGCGCGTCAATTTGAACAGGTAGCAATCGAGACCGCCAATGATTTTGTGTGTTTGAAGAGTTATACATGACAATGAAGCACATTCGACAATTACACAATAAAGCTCCGGTCATAGTCATTCCAGCAATTGGACTTCCTTGGTACTTCTGAGCTTCCGCGGTACGGCTGCGGCAGTCGCAAGCTGCAGAAATTTTATGGGTGTGCAGCTTTGCAGCAAAGAGTATCTTGGCCCTTCCATGAAACCAACTCAGCAGCGGATCCTCACACAGACCCACCAATCCTTTTCAGTCTTTGCTCTCATTCTTCCTGCTGTCTCTGCTGGATATATCTTGACCCCCCTACGTTCGTAGAACGACAGAATGGGCGAACCGATAAGGAACCGCATGAGATTTCTCGTTTGCTTTTGCGATTAGGACACACGGCTTTATTATCAAAGTATGTAATAGATGATGTGAGATATTGATATGGATCTCAATATAGTGCTTCGAAAAGGGTTTGATGGAAGTGGATATGAGACCGCGCGCTGTCACACTGTGCTCGACGCTGAATCTCTTTTACCATGCCAACGTATCGATCAAGATTGACAGCACTTATTAGATGGAACACGTGTAGAGTGCGAGGCCACTACGAGACAAAACTGATGCCAGCTGGAAAAGAGCCAAACAATGCCTCAGAAAGACATGCAGACTCCAGTCGACGTGTTCAATGAAAAGTTGTTGGAGGCTCGGTTGGTCTAAGAATAGCCGGGAGTCTGCATCAGGTTAAGCGCAGGGTCCAGTCACTCGGCCAATGACCTCAAAGGCTCAGACTGCGCCTTCCCGCCTCGGAACAATACAATACAGCTGCCTGGAATCCTTCATCATCCAACATCCATCATCCCTCCTACATAACCTCTCCATCTCCATCTTCATCACAACTCAACAAAGGTATAATACCTCGCACATATTCTTACTTCTTATCGACCTCAAAGAGACCTCTCACCACAGCCATGTCCGCCGCGGCGCATCACCTAGTCAGTCGCGCTATAGACGTCACCAAGGAGCACTACAAAGCCAGCGATGGAGAAAAAACCGTTTACGAGGTCTCGAGTTGGGCCACCATGCTCATTGTCGCTACCGTTGTCCTCTACTTGGCCATGCTCTCCATGGTAAGTCGTCTAGCAACATTCTCCAAAGCCAACAACCGGCAGGGCTAACACTCTCTTGTTAGATTTCCTACACCTACGGCGATGTCGTAGCCACTCTCACCATGATCGAAACTCCCACCGCCACAGCCTTCGAAACCGAGTTTACCGACTCCGACGAAGTCGACGCCCCTCTCATTTCCCAAGACCAAAAGTCCGAGAAGACAAAGCTCGTTGAAGCCGACCTCTTCCTCGTTAAACAAAAACCCATCACTTCCAAAATCCGCACAACCATGAAGCACCTCCGCGCTCAGGAAGGCCCTCTCGCCCGTTTCCGCGGTCTCCACGTCTCAATAATCTACCACCTTCTCCACGGCGCTATCGTCGGCTTCTTCAGCTCCCACATCATCGTGCACCCTCTCGCGCGCCCCTTCATCGCTATCTTCGCAAGCATCGCACTCTGCCGTCTTCAAATGACCTGGACCCACATTGTCATCTCCAAATCTAGCGACAAGAGCTGGTTCAGCCGTGTTCCCTCCAGGACTGCCGTCAGGAACATCCTTATTCCCACCGCCGTCTTTGCTGTTGCCGAACAGGCTACTATCTACGTGCCAGGCGCTCTATTGCTCCTCGCCACCCAGGCTTTCAACGAAGAAGTTAATGAAAATGTTGGACGCGCGCAGAATATCGCATTGTTGGAGATGTTCCTCATCGGTCTCATCGGCATTGGCATCTTCGTTCTCGTCGTCATCCCAGCCGACGTCACACTCAAGCGTGTTCAAGCTTCCATGCTGCCCGAGGAAAATGAGTCCATTGTCCCCTTCGACCGCACCTTCGCTGGTAAGGTCAAACCGGAGATCTTGGGTGGCAGCGGTGCCGTGTCCATGCTTGATGCGTGGAAGTCTTTCGACAGGTCTGCAAGGATCAGGTTGATGAAGCTGTACCTCAAGGTCTTCCTTGTGTCGATCTTTACCACCATTATGTTCGCCATGGTTTTCATTGGAGAGGTCAGGTTCATTGTGGGTGGTGATAAGTTCTACGGAATGTATAACAAGGGACAAGGCAGTCTTCAGGCATTAAAAGGCGGAAACCTAAAGCTCTAGAGGGATGCGAAGGCAACACCTCGACACTTTCACTTTTATTGCAGTCGGAGAGGCGACGGACTGGTGACTGGAGTTGAAGAGGGGCGGTATGTCAAAATGGTGAATGAATTGGGTGAGAAACGAGCGTGACGAGGCGGAGAAAACACCTTTCATTATGTAGTCTATGCACATACAAGAACGTTTGATTTCCTCGCACCATGTATTAGCATGCACGACGATACCCCCCTCCCTCCACTCCCCCCCCCTTCACCCGTCCAACGCCCCATTAAACCGCCCTCCCACCCAACATTAACAACAACCCCGACCCTCCTCAAAGACCGTACTTACCCAAACGCCAAAGACGCAAGCAAAGCAAAAACAGCCAGTGGATCCCCAATCCGACGCATCAATGTCAGCTCAACAACCGTCTTCTCATTCCCAACAAGTCGGCCAATCGGGGTGATGAACAGTGATAAAAATCGCATTGACTAATTCTATACTGGCCACCCTCCACTCCTTCCCTTCCCCCCCCCTCCCCGTCCTTCAAAAACACACACATTCAACCCTCCACCACCTCCCCCATTCACCCAACCCCGTCCTCATTCACCGCGGCTCCCGCCGTCCACGCAGCCAACTGCGACGCGTCCTATATTTCCTCCCGACACTGCCCCCACGACATTGATGACGTTGGGGGTCGCAAGAAGCCGACGCTGCATCCGGAGCGGGTTTCGCTTGGGGAGGGGATCGGGCAAAATCCCCCGTCTTGTTCGGTCGCTCGTGCCGACGGGGGCGGGGATGATTGGCGGCGTTTGTTGGGGCGGCGTTTGTTGGGGCGGCGTTTGTTGGGGCTGGGGGGGTTTTGCGAGGGTGGAGGGCAGGCAGGAGGAGGAGGAGGTAGGTAGATGGTGGGTAGATGGTGGGTGGTTTTCGGGTGAGTGGGAGTGGGAGTGGGAGAGTGTAACTAACCAGACGGGAGGATTTTGCCGTGGTTGGAAATCGGCCGATTCTTCGATGTTTTCCCTCCGTTTATGTGGGTGGGAGGTTTTTCTGTCATAAAAGCGGCCTCTTTCTTTTTCAATTGGTCTGAGCGAGCGTTCTTTGTCGTTTTTTTTTTTTCGCCCTCCGTTGCTGTTGTCGCCGGGTTTGTTATTGTGGATGTGGAATCGGGTTCGCTTTTTGAGGGAATACTTCAGGCAGGTGGTAGGGGGGGGTAGGTTGATTGGTATATATGTATAACTCACTGTTTCAGACTCGCCGGGGGGGGGGGGGTTTCCAATCACTCACGTCGACAACCTCATGCCGAACCTCCTCCTTCTCCTCCTCTTCTCCTCTCTCCCTCACAACCTCAACCCCAACCCTCTCGGTCACTAGTAAATCCCAAACACAAATGTCGCCCCGATTAGAACCCCCGTCGCCCAGTCTCTGTCTGCTTCTTCATCAATTGACATGTTCGCTCTGCGGGAACAAAAAGATCAACAACAAGATCCAGGAAACAAGAAACCAAAAAACCAAAAAAAAAAAGAGGGCCGTTGGTTACACACCTCATCACCCCGTTATCGAACCGCAAACCCTCAAACCTCAAGCTCTTAGCTCGGGTGACACCGCCAGTCGTAGACCACGCAACCAACAACATTCCCCCACACCGCAGTTTGGAAGTTTGCGCTGTCGACTCCACCACCACTACTACTATCACTAATAACAACGAAGACTAGGCAAGTGGTTAATGGTCGATAAAATATGGATTCACGCCGTGGTTTTTTGCCTTCTTCTTCTTCTTCTTCTTCAGCTGTGCTTGGATTTCAGACAGTCAACCAGTCAACCAGTCAGCCAGAGAGAGAGAGAAAACGCCACGCGGATGCAAAAACCCGTTGCTACCCAGACACAGACACAGACACAGATACAGACACAGATACAGACACAGACAGAGACATGGACACAAACCCATCACTCATCACTCACCACTCATCACTTATCTCTCATCTCTCATCACTTCTCACTTCTCACTTGCTTCTCACTTCTCACCTATCACTCACTCACTCATCACCATCAACGCGCCTCCCAATCCAATCCATCCCATCTCACCACAACCGCTCCAGCCTTTAACCATTAAGACCCCCTCCGTCGTAGTTTTTGATAACCAACCCAACCCCTTTGCCAGCGACGGCGGTGAAGCAAATTTCCCTCTCCCTTTTTCTTTCCCTTTCCCTTTTTCCGAAAAACAGAGAAAGAAAAAAATGCTTGAGAAGAGTGAAGAGGAGAGAAGAGAAGAGAAGAAAAGAGGAGAGGAGAGGAGTGAAGAGAAGAGAAGAAAAGAGAAGAGAAAAAGAAAAAAGAAAAGAGAAGAGAAGGAGAGAAGGGGGGAGAAGAGGAGAGAAGAAAAGAGGAGAGAAGAGAAAAGAAGAGAAGAAAAGAGGGGAGAAGAGAAAGAGAAGAGGAAGAGAAGAGAGAAGAGAAGAGAAGAGAAGAGAAGAGAAGAGAAGAGGAGAAAAGAGAAGAGAAGAGAAAGAATGAAAAGGTAAGATAAGGTAAGAAAAGAATAAAAAAGGGGGTAAGGTAAGGAGAGAAAAGGAAAGAAGAGAAAAGAAAAGGGGGTAAGGTAAGATAGGGAGGGAGGGGCGGTTCGGGTGACAGTTGTTTCGGTTTCTTGTTTCTTGCTTCTTGCTTTTTAAGGGGGGGAGGGGAGGTTTTCAATCGGATTGAAAGATTGAGGGGAGAAAGATAGGGAGAGAGAGGGGGAGTGATGGGAGCGTGGTGCGTATGGGCGTATGAGTGAGGTAGGTAGATAGGGTAGGCAGGATAGGGTAGGTCACTGCGTTGAAGTTGTACTGGCTAACCAGTACGAGTGACGAGGAGTGGTCGGGATTTTGATTGATTGTTTGTTTGATTGATTGATTGATTGTTTTGTTTTGAGGGGGAAGTGTATTGTTTGTGTCGGCGTTCGCTTGACGCTGGCGCTGGCGCTGGCGCTGGCGGCGTTGTAGGCTGTGGGTGGATATCTGGGACGGAGTCTTGGTTCGGATTCGGCTTGGTTTAGGCCAGGGATTGGTGTCTGGTTTGGCTGGACGTCGACAAGGGGGTGGTATCTTTATCAGGGGGAGAGGGAGGGGGATGCTTTGGGCCGAAAGAGATTGAAAAAAACGGTGCCGGCCAATGAATGAGGGGACGAATTTCTTATTTTGTGTGTGTGACTATAATCGACTACACCACGACAATTTCACCTCCAAGCAAACCAACTCCGTCCTCCTTTCCCCCGACGCTAAAAAGTCGCCTTGCTCGACTTCCGGATCCGCTCCCCGTACTTGTAAAACACCCACGGGATCGGACACCCCGCCAGCGCAATGAAAGCCAGCAAGCTGTTCCCCCACCCTATACCCAACGCCTGATACATCCTCGGCCCGGCCAGAGGCAGAGTCGCGCCGAAAATCGATCTCATGACCGCGTTTGCCGCGGTAGCACTAGCGGCGTATTCGGTGAACGCGTCTACGATGTAGGTCAGAGTGCATACGAGTGTGACGAGGAGGCCGATGCCGAAGAAGCCGGTGCCGATGATTGGGACGATCCAATGGACCGCGTAGCGTGCGGACCAGCCGTAGACGAAAAGGCCGATTGGTAGGGTGACAGCGGTCCATACCATCGGTATGAGGCGGTATTCTGGTTTTAATTCCCCGCTAGCGGCTTTGGCTAGGAGAACTTTGTCGGAGAAAACGCCAAAGATGACTAGCCCGACCATGTTTCCGACGCCGAGGCCGAGGTATACGAGTCCGGTGATGCCGATGGAGAAATGATAGTATTCGCCAAAGACGACGGGGAAGGTGGTGAAGAGGAGGTAGAGATAGCCGTACACGACGGCCATGAAGAGGGACAGGAGTAATATGATCGGCGAGTAGATCAGCATCTTTATAGGACGGATCAGAGTGATTTCCCAGAGCCGGCGCGTTGTGAGGCCCTGATCGTACACGGAACGCAGGGCCGCGTTTCCAGTCTTGACCTGGAGAGCACGCGTTTTGCGAGCCATGATGACGACACCGTAGGTCTCTCGCATGAAGACGAAATTCACGAGCGTGATTGCTCCCTCCTTATTGCGTTCATAACCGTTAGTGTCCGGTGACGAAGCGCATCGAAGGAATGAATCGAAATATCTACGGGAGGGAATGACTCACAATCATCAGAAGCAACCACATAAGCCATCTCCAGCCCTTGGCGCCTGTCAGGAAACCACCAGCGACTGGCCCAAAGATTGGTCCCAGCGTCGGGCCTAAAGAGTATATGCCCATGTACTTTCCGCGCCGCTCCTGCGGGATGAGGTCTGATATCGTACCCCCACCAATCGCAAGTGGTGCAGATCCCGCGCAGCCTTGGAGGAACCGTAGGCCGATCAGGCTATTCAAGCTCGGAGCATTCGCACAGGCGACGGTGAAGACCGCAAAGAGTGTGTTGCACGAGTGATAGAGCGGCAGTCTCCCGTATATTTCGGACAGTGGCGCTATCAGCAACGGCCCGGCCGCAAAGCCGAGCAGGTATATTGAGACCGTAAGGGACCCAAGCTCTTCGTTTGTTGAGCCGAATTCGGCCATAATTTGCGGTATTCCTGTTGCGAGGATGGAAGATCCTAGAGGACTGCCAGTACAAGATGTTTAGTGGCCATTTTGCGAGTTGGGTTAGGTGGAGGATCCGACTCACCTGATAAAGGTAATGGCGCTGACAAGGAAGATATGAGTCTTTACCTTCCACGCCGGCCAGTTCATTGGATTCTTCGGATCATCTGGACCATCCCAGTCGACAATGTTGGGGTCTCTGGCTTGGTCCTCGTTCTTTTTGTTAGTGTCTAACGAATTGGAGCTTGCGGAAACATTGGCTTCAAGGTCGGATCTTTTTGCGGGAAGTTCAATCAGTTCAATCTCACTTGTGTTGCCGTAGGGGATTTGTTCTCTGGTATCCTGGTATTCTTCAAGCGACTCGTCATCTCGGAGGCTCTCTGTAGGCTTTTCCACGTCTGCTTCGGACATGATGCCTGGGCCATGGCCTTTGTTCTTGGAAGGACCAGACCCGTATCTCGTGTCTCTCTCGCCATCTTCCAAGTCCAAATTGCATTCAAAATCTAGGAAAGGGTTTCTTGGCTCTTTGTCAACCGTGACTGAGCTGGCGTTGAAGCCTGTCAGAGGAGCACTGAAAGCCTTTGGGTCTTCCATCTCGACTGTTGAAACGCTTCTTTACCTGCTTGGCCTTAGGGTGGCTTGCAGACCAGGGAGAATGCAAAGCTGAGAGCCAATCTCTAATCCTCACGATATGCCAGCGCAAAGAGTTCGCGAGGGCGAAGTGGGCGATAGGATGTGCTGCGAATCTGCGACCCAAGCTCCCCACCTTCCCACCGCAAGATCTATCTATGACGATCACCCATGGCCAGCAAGGCCAATCGCCCAAGAGGGTGAACACGACGGGACAGGACCAATCATTGGTTTCAAGTCGATCTATTCAAGCCACTATCATCGACTCATGCAGGTTATGGCATCTTCCACTTGGCGAGATAAGCAGAAAGACCGCCTTATCGCCTTGTCCTCCAGAATCGAATGCAATATCATTTCCACCTTTTGACATGTGCATGATGCATCCAAGCGTATGGGATGTATGCAGGACATGGACAGGATCAAGGATGCACCGATTCAAGCCCATCCATTCATGCATTCCACGGGGGGGGCTTGCCGGTATATTACCACCAGCTCAACTCGGTATTTTAAACTCCGCAAGTCTAGCCGAGGAAGGGGGGGCTCGATGGCTTGGATGCTACGGAGTATGGTCCGGCACTCAAGCGAAAGGCATGTGTAAGACTAAGGTAACAGTGTGTTGTGCAAGTTCAAGCCCTCAAGCCCCGAGCTGGAGCGAACCGCGAAGGATTCCGCAGACGCCGGGGTTGATCGGGTATTTTTGTTTTGTGTAATGTTTGGGCTGTGAGCTAAATGTGTAAATAATGTGTAAGGTAAAATAATGTCTGGATCTCGGTGCCTAATAGCGAGCCGATGCCGACCCTAGCACTGCGCCCAAACCAGTAGGGCATTTCTATTTTCTTACCCTTCTTTTTTTTTTTTTTACTTCCTAGTCCCTACAAAAATCACTCAATCACTTTTCTCCCCTACACATCACTTTCCTAAACGACATCTCTCTCTTCATTCATATGCGAGGTAGTAGTAGTAGTAGTAGTAGTAGTAGTACAAATCCCTTGTTCGGCATGCTGGTCCATGCTGGTCCATGCTGGTCCATGCTGGTCTATCCCGTCCATGGTACAGTAGTGGGTGGTACACTCCTTACCCCATGCTTGCCCTGATGGAGTTATCATGCTGTGTGACGTACAGGAACTTGATCCTTCGGAATATTTTCCAACCCATCCCTGCCCCTGCCCTACTCTCTTCTTCCCCCCTGCTTAAGGCGCGAATCGCAAGGTTCCTCCCCCTAGTCTTTTCCCCCCGCAGCGCGTTCAACGAACTAAAACTACCGTGCCCTTACGTGCAAACTATCGAATTTGTACTATACTGAAAATATAATAAGTCTGAACCCGTGGCCCAAAGTCGTCGCGATGACTTCTACTGCTCCCGTTCCCCCTCCGCTGCACCGTCTTGACGACCAACCTGATAATCTAATCTCCTCAACCGACGTGAATTGGCTGTTGAACGGAGCCATGGACCCAGAGGACACCAAACCGGAGGACCATGTAATCCCACCGCTCCAGCCCGAAAGCGCGCCGACCAAGAACAACAAAGCCGTCCCCTGGTAGAAGCTCCCAAACCCTCCTCCTCCTCCTCCTCCCCCCCCCCCCGCCCCCAAAAACATCCCCAATTCCTTTTTGTAACTGAAAAACAAACACCAGGTACCACGCCAAACTAACCGACCTTGATCCCATAACCCGCGACATCCTCGAGAATTACAGCAAGATCCCCTCCGATCGCGTGATACCCCACGTAACAGCAATCGTACGTCGCGCATTCCCCACCCCCTCCCCCCCCCAATATCATGCCCCATCCCCACTAAGCAAAAACCTGCGCGGCACCAGCGCGAAAAAGCCTGGGACGTCTACCCCTACCCCTGCATCGGGCAGTTCCTCTTCCTGAACCTGACCATCAACCTGTCCCCCTACTACCCGCAGCTAGTAACACGACTGCGGGACACGGACCAGAAGCTGCTGGACCTGGGCTGCTGCTTCGCGCAGGACGTGCGGAAGCTGGTGGCGGACGGGGCGCGGAGCGAGAACCTGTACGGGGCGGACCTGTACGGGGAGTTCATGGAGCTGGGCTTCGAGCTGTTCCGGGACCGCAAGACCTTGCGGAGCACCTTCTTCCCGACGGACATCTTGGACGCGCACGACCTGCCGCTGCGGGGGCTCGACGGCGAAATGGACGTCGTCTACCTGGGGCTCTTCCTCCACCACTTCGACCACCCCACCTGCGTCACCGTCTGCGCCCGCGTCGCCCGTTTGCTCAAGGCCCGCCCGGGGAGCCTCGTCATGGGCGTCCAGGTCGGCAGCCTCGTCGCCGACGTCAAGCCCATCCCCATCCCCAGCGGCGGCATCCTCTACCGCCAGGACATCCAGAGCCTGGAGCGCGTGTGGGCCGAGGTGGGGAAGCTGACGGGGACGGAGTGGAAGGTCGAGGCCCGCTTGGAGAGGGGCAAGGGTTTCGGGGAGAAGTGGCAGATTGAGGGGACCCGGAGGTTGGGGTTCGAGGTTTGGAGGCTTTGATAAGGGGGGTTTTTTTTTGCCCCAGGGCCTTGGGGGGGTTGCGTTGGCGATCCGCACAAAGTCGAGGGGGGGGCGCCGTCGTTTGCTGGAAGTATGAATGAGAGTTCGGGATTCAACATCGATCGATCGAGAGAGTAGAGAGAGAGGAAGACAAAAGACAAGAGACAGAGAGAGAAAAAGGCGCAACGGTCGAGATCCGAAAAAAAGAAAAAAAAAAAATGTACATCTTAGTTGCAATGAAAATGAAACGAACCCGTTAGGATCTCCCCCATCCCATTCAATGAGCCAAAAAAAAAAAAAAAAAAAAAAAAAAAAAAAGCCCGTGGGACGTTCGCCCGGGTTTTTGTGAACGAATGTGAGACAGACCGACCGACCCGACTTTAGAATACCACATACAACATACATATACATATATCCGCCGAGAGTAGCAGCGGTATGTAGCAGTAGCAGTAGCAGTAGCAGTTAGCAGTTAGCAGTTAGCAGTTAGCAGTTAGCAGTTAGCAGGTAGCAGTTAGCAGTTAGCAGTATGTAGCAGGTAGCAGTTTTGCAAAAAAAAAAACCGTGTAACGCGGTCCACCGCAGCAGACTTGCTTCGTCGTGCGATGCGATGCGATGCGATATGCGATGCGATGCGCGTTACTTAGGTTTTGCCCGGCGGGCGAGGTGCAGTATGTAATGCGGGGGCTTACTTGTACGTGGCGATGCGTGCGTGCGAAAAAGAAAAAGAAAAAGAAAACGAACTGACTGGTCATGCATGTCATGGCAATGACTCATGGATTTTTTTTTTTTAACACAACTGAGAAAAGAAAGGCGAGCGAGCGGGCGTGTGAAAAAAGCGCGATCCCCTGCCGAGTTTTTCGGTCACCGATGATGCCTCTCTTCCTCTCCATAAAAAGGCCCAAGGGGGAGGGGGAAACGCTCCTACGGGAGATTGTTTTTTTTTCTTTTTTTTTTTTTTTTTTTTGGGCGGAGTCTACTCTACTCTACTTACTCAGCGGGCGGAATCTTTTCGAGATGGAAAAATGGGTGGTGGTCGTCGGTCATGGTCAATGGTAAGGTACGCACGCATCGAAAGCTACCATGTTCGTTCAAGGTTCGGTGTGGTCCACGTGATGAGTTTTGGGGACTTCATTTGATTAAAAATTGCGAGTACAATACTATCGGACTGTCAGGTGCGCCCATTGTTTTGCGCAGCAGCCATACAAATCGAGCGTCTCCGGCTCTCTTTCTCAATCAAGAAATCAGAGTCAACAAACTTCCCACTGGTCCTTCGCCATACCGCAGCTATCCCGACTTTCCGACAAGGCGCAACTTCACCATCAAGGGTGCCTTGTCCCACTGGATCCAGCTCGCTTGGTCGTCCCACTTTTGGGATTCGGCGGAGAGCTGCATGTCGAAGCCCCACATCATGCGTGCAAGAATGAGGCGCATTTCAAGGTACGCAAGACTGTTTTCCGTTATTGGTGCTTTCCACGCAGGGAATGGAGGAAGAAAGAGGTAATCAAGTTGTATTGGAGATTGACAAAAGAAGAGATGTAGATCGTATGACTCACTTTCTGCCAATACAACTACGTGGACCGAGAGAGAAGGGTTGGGAAGCTTCTTTGTTATCAGACGCGAACTCCTTGTCGCCCATCCAGCGCTCAGGGATGAAGACATCCGGATCTTTGAAGTTGGCTGTGCTGCGATGAGCCGCGTGGGTACTGAATTGCACATAGGTCTAAATTGGAAGATTAGCAAGCTCTGTGGTTGGAGATCATAACTCACGCCACCCGGAACCCATTGACCGGCGATCAGAGCTCCTTGACGCGGTGTAGTGCGAGGAAGCCCCTCTGGAAAAGGTGGATACATCCTCAGACCTTCGGAAACAATGGCTGCAAGGTATGGTAGTCGCTTGACCGTTTCAGGCTCAATTTGGTCCTCGGCGGTGAATGTGCTGCGGATCTCACCGACGGCTTTCTTCAGGGCCTCCGGGTGCTTAAGCAGCTGGAAGGTTATACCTGCCAAACCAGAGGCGGTACTCTCGCTACCAGCAAGAACGATGAGCGTAGAGTTGGCGTACAGCTCCTGGATTGGCATTGACACTCCCTCTTTGCCCTTGATGATGTAAGATAAGAAGTCCGGATGGTCCGACTTTGATTTTATTCGCCGGTCAACCTTGTTACAGTTCAAGTTGAAGACTTTGTGTTGTCGAGCTTTCATGGACTTTGGAATCATCATCCTGACAATTTTGTCCAAAGGAGCTAGCTGCTTGCTATGCTTTGATTAGTACTTTCCTCTTTTACAATGTGGCGAATGGCATTCATACCTAATGTTGACAAAAGCGAAGGTCTTGAATGCATTGAACACGAGTTCGACCCACTCCGTGAAGCGGGCAAGTTCAAGGCAATTGAACGGTTCGCCAAAGGAAAGATCGCCAATCAAGTCGAAAGTAGTCCAGATGTACCATTCGAACATGTCGACTGATTCTGTACCTGAAGCGACCCTCTCGCGTAATTTGTTGATCAAGAGTCCAGTGAAATGCTGCAAGATATCCTGCTGCTCTAAGAGGGCCTTGTCGGAGAAAGCAGGCAGCAGAGTCCGGCGAACCCTAGTGTGAGCTTCTCCTTCTGAGGTCAAAATGGAGTGCACGCCATTTGTCGCTGGCTGAAAGAAAGCCGGGTTCTTTCGGAAACCTTCCCCTGGCTGACGGTGACCGTAGATGGTCTTCAAGGCATCCAGACTGATGTATGAGAGTTCGCCGGGCGCTGTTCGAACAACCGGACCGTATTGCTCATGAAGCTTTTTGAACTCAGACACCAGGGTCCCCCGGTACATCCATATGAGATAAGGGATCCGAGAAGCCGCAAGGAGCTTCGGGCCGGGGTACTTCCTCAAAGGATGAACGTAAATATTATAGAGGATATTCGCAATGGTATAAGCTATAGCCTGGTTGCGGGTGTATTAGTCTCCAAGTGATGAAAGGCTCAAAAGATTTGACGACGTGAAGCAGATGATACTCACGAGAAGACCAAGACCAGCTATAGCTCCAACAAATCCTATTTGACTTAGAGAGAACCTGGAGGATGTTTCCATCTTGTCCAGGAGTGCTACCGTTCACGTCAAGATTGGAATGACAAGATTGTTCCAAGAGAAAGGCTTCGGATTGGCGAGCAGCAAAGTTGGAGATGGTAACATCAAAGTGTTCAAGCAATCTGGGATTTGAGGAATGCCTGACCGGCTCCGTACTGTCAATCAAAGACACACTGATGAAGGCTAGAAAGTGCAGCAAATCCCGTGACGTCTTTCACTCCCTGATTGTGGCAATGATCCGGACTCAAATGGCTAGCCAGACGCATACTTGAATACGCCTTGGGAGGAGCTGGCGCACACAGTGTAACCTACATGTCGTCCGTCGATGGAGGTTTGGTAAATGCAGCAATAGTCGTGGCGTCTTTGACTTCTGATTATGGCAACGATCAGAGTCAGAAGTCGAGTTGGCTAGCCAGACGCATTGGAGGCGCTAGCGCATACAGTGGGACCCGCGCAGCTCATGGCTCGGTAGAGGGTTGATAGTTGCAGCTGCACTCCCGAACAATTTCTAATCAAGACGCAAGGCGATCTGGGTCAGCTGCGATGGCGGGATGGTCCAGGCAGCACTGTAGGCGAGCAGATAGGAGAGAAAAGCCGCAAATTCGGAGTAATGTATGATTCATTGTCCTATTGCTCTTTTTTTGCAGAGCTTTGACCCAGTGTAGGACAAGCGACCAATGAAATGGTGTGATAGGGACACAAGTCTATATGCACGTATTATATTAGGCAAGATGCATGCAGCTCATACGCAAGTCAACCGGTGGGGTTGAATTAATTGGATTGAGCAGTAAGAGATGGAGGTGAAGGTGGAGCTTGGAGCTGGAAGTGGAGCTGGAGCTGTCAGTATGAACTATGAACTTGATTCATTCGCTCGCGTAACAATGTCAAAACAAGAGCCTACCAACCAGGGCTTGAGATTGCCCTAGCTTATGGTGTCAAGGTACTTGAAAGTCAAAAGGCGCCAAAGGGGGGGTGCGCCATATAATTTTCCGAGCGCTTCGTTAACAACTTCCACAATCCATATTACCACAGTGCTGGGTCCCCTCGTATTATGGTGGCATTTGGCATCTGGCATCTGGCATCTGGGATGTGGTATGTGGTATGTGGGTAAAGAGTGCCAGAAAAATTAAAATATCAACTCGCTACCTTTCTAAATAATTCTCCTGCTGAAGTTGCGAGGTTGTCCCACCCCCGACTAAGGTACGTCAGCTACTCCTTAGCCTTATTTTATCGCTCGGATACCGAATCCGCTAGAAATAAATAACCAGTAGCGTGATTACATTAGCGGACTCCGGGAAACCTTACCTGGTACTTAGCGGACGCAGGAAAGGTCATCGTAGCTTATTGACTCTATCATGACTACTAGACTAGGTAGGTATAGGTACCTAACATAATCATAGCTTAGCTTAGCTTAGCTTCTGCTGAACTACCCAAGTATCAACTACCAACTGCTTGATAGTTGAGGCTCCTTGCCATGCCTGCTTTTCACTTTGCGCCGTTGCTCAAGGCCAATGCCCTGCATCTCTAAGCTACTTTTTCCAAGCAAAGGCATAACACCCTGCATTTTTAATCTAACAATTGGGGAAACCATTCGCTAGCTTCAAGACCCTGCATCTGACTTCGCATTGCAAACGAATACCAATTGATGAAAGAAATGTCAGAGGAATTCCCACGACCGGTTTTATTCGCACCAACCCTCTTTCTTGGCTGGCCTGACATGGCGGGTAACCCCAATCTTCTATCTCGCAGTCGGTCTTCCTCTGACCCCGGCTTGCCGGACCAAAAAGTCTGCGCGATGATGCTGTGTTTGCTGCAAACTTGTCCGGACCCTCGGATATTCATTGCCATGTTTGGCGTTCAATGATGCTACGACTGCCGTGGGATAGCCTGATAGGCATCTTGCAACATTGCGGGAGCCCAAAGTCGAGAGGCGTTTGCGAGCCAGCCATGTAAAGCTTTGGTCCTCATCCCATCCTTCCCCACCATACTTTCGGAATGTTCCTGGCCTTTGATGGTGGAATAGTCAATGATAGCGGATCCAAAAGTGGATGGTGGCTCAGGGACAGCGTGATAGATCTAGAGCAGAGAAGTCGATGGAGTCGTTGGATGACAGTACTTGAGTGACATGACAAGCCAAGGGGCACGAGCGTGGGAAGCATGCATTCATTGGGTTGTGTCGTGCATGAACGTGCATGAGAATCTGGCATGAAGCACCCGCGTTGAGGTTGTGATGCTCGTAACCGAAAAGAGTTTCCTGCATACTTGATAAGCCTTCTCGGAATACTATTCCAAAGGTCGCAGCAGGATAGATTCTGCCTTCATTGTATTGTCATGCATGGAGATGCAGCATGGATGTGCATCAAATCTGGCATGAAGCACATGTGTGGAGGTTGTGATGCTCGTAATTGGGAGCTTTTGTCTCCACCCTTGATAAGCCTCGCGGGACATACTATCTTCAAGTCCCCGACAGGAGAAAATCGGGTGAAGATCATGGGCCATGCATCGTGGGTCTCTCATGCAGATGCTGCGTGGACGATGGAGATCTGGCATGAAGTACCTGCGTTAGGCTACGATGCTCGTAATCGAAAGTCAACTTCCCACTTGATAAGCTTTCACACGATGTATCATACCTAAATTCGACTATGAAAAGTTGGGGTGAACCTTGTGGTTCATACACTCATTGGAGTTGTAGTGCATGGAGACCCTGCGCGGACGTGCAAGATAATCTGGCATGAATACGTAGGAAGATCTGGCATGAATGCATAGGTATGAGAATCTAGCATCAAGTACCAGTGTTGAGGTTCTTGGTACTCGCAATCGCGAACTATTTTCTTACATGACATGATAAGCCTTCGCCGGACGTATTATCCCGAGGCTCACACCACACCAAAGGTATTTCTTTCTTGGGTGGGAGATTAAGGTCCATGACAAGGCGGCAGGCGCAGGATAGACGCCATAACATCGGGTAAGTTTCCCGTCGGTCTTATGTCAAGGCCTCGGTCCGGCCCCTTGGCTTGTTCGAATAGCTGCAGACACAGATGGTGCTTGTTGATTGCCAACCATGATAGCGATTAGCGAAAAACTCACAAACGTTAAGCTGAGAATTACAGTTTCTGAACCTACCTCAGCTGCACCTGCGTCAGTTGTATCTACATTCTCTACCTCTTCCATCCACTTTCCTCAGTCTGAGACACGCTGCCCACCTTATCGTCTATTCACCCCGAATTGCTGCCACATTTTGATGCTAGCTGAGTCCAGCCGCTCCTGGCTTTTTCATGTTAGACCTGTGAACATTTGCCGTTCTGGCCCCTGGCATTCCTCTGAGTCAGGAAGTCCGCCCAAGATTGCCCCTTGTTGCTGGTAAAGTTCTCGAGGAATTCTTACCACAAGATAATGAATCATCATAACCCTTACAGTCCAATCCTCCTCATGTTAGTTCTCGTAGTTAGAATCCTCGTGGAGATTCTCGTAATAATCCCTCACAGTAATAATCATAACAACAGCTAATGACCGTAGTAAGTATTTGATACTCATGCACAAGTCGACCAATGCTTCTAGCCCGATCTTTCCCGTTAATGCCTCGAAATCCTTCACAAGTCCCAAGGTCTAACAGGATGGTTCAATTCGGCCGAGCCCATCCTGAATGTGTGGGTCTCGAACCTTCTGAGAGCCAGGGATGCGTGAATTTCTCGCTGCCATCCTCATGGCGCATCCACCACTTGCGGCAGGATGGGCTGGATCGGGATATATCCGAGGTTGGTGGGGTGTCCAAAGTCTCCACATTCACGGGTCTCGTTATCATTACTTCTTTCGTGTTTGTCGATCTCTTTTGGGCCAAGGAACCAATATCAAAGGTATCAAAGGTTGACCTGACATCCTGTGTTAGTGTAGGAGCGCCACGATGATAAGTCAAGGGTACAAGTTCAAGCACTCTCACCTAGTCACGCACGTCATTAACCATATGCTCCCCAGAGCATAACCCTTAATACCCTATCCACTGTTAACTTATCCTTATACTTATACTTATCCTTATCCTTATATTTCTTATTCTCCGTACCACCCTCTCTTTTATATCATCTCCAAGAGCCTCAAAGTTGTTCATAAAGGGACTTTCAACATCTCAATTTGAACAACCCCTTGCCCCAATCATGGCCTCTAGTCACGATGAGCTGCCTTCAATGGCGGTGTTCAGTCCGCAGAGCAAGGCGCCACAAGAGGCGTATCTGGACGAGTTACGGGCCTATCTGTGCGGAAAGGCTGAACTCCGACCTTTACTTGAGGCCATCGAAGATCTCCCGAACACGTGGTCAATCTTTGCGAAACACAACCCTGACATTGCAGCTTTGAGTCCGGGCCTACGCCACACGCAAGCGTTGTCCGACTGGGTCAAGAATGGCAACTCATCAAGAATTGCCAACGTAATGTCTGGAATACTGTCATTGCCCCTGTTGACCATTATCCAAGTGGTACAGTATTTCCAGTTCCTCGAGGTCAAAAGGCTCCGCCACAGTGACTTCATAGCCCGGCTTCGGGATAGAGCAGGAGTGCAAGGCTATTGTGGTGGTCTCATGCCTGCTATTGCAATCGCCTGCTCTGCGGACGAAGCCGAAGTTGCCACCAATGCCTCCAAAGCAATGTGCATCGCATTGGGCGTTGGCGCTTATGGTGAACTTGGAGACGACGAGAACGTGGAGGGCCCAACTACGATCGTCATCCGACTCAAATATGCAGGCCAAGCCCAAGAGATCATAGAGGACTTTCCTGACGTGCGTTGCCCATACTGACTCTTTTGCGAGAACCTGGCTAAATCGTTTGCAGGCGCACATATCAGCTATCACGGATCCGAAGACCATCAGCATCGTTGGAACTGCCCCGTCGCTTGCAGAAATTCAGACTCGAGCCAAGGCTCGTGGGATGCAAACCCAAGCTATGCATCTGCGAGGGAAAGTGCATAATCCGGAAAACGCCGATTTAGCGCGGGAGCTGTGCGCGCTTTGCGATGAGCACGAGTGTCTTCGGTTGCCGGACGCTTCGCACTTGAGAGCCCCTTTGCGATCAAATAAAAATGGGGAGAAGATTCGGGAGGGGTCTCTCACTCACGAAGCTGTCGAGACAATCCTTGCATCCTGCTGCCAATGGTACGACCTTCTCATTGGGGTCTGCAGCGATTTGGAGAAGACAGAAACCAAGGTCCATCTTTTTGCTGCGTTCGGTATTGGCGACTGCATTCCTCTGGCTCCATTCCATAAGGCAGGGCTACAGATCACAAAGCTAGACATTCTCTCCTTCATCAAAGCTTTGATGCCACCTGTTCTGCCAGTGTCCGACTTTGGTCCCCAGTATGCTTATCCAACTGATGCTGTTGCTGTCGTTGGTATGGCATGCCGCTTGCCAGGTGCCAACAACATCGAAGAACTCTGGGATTTGATCTCGTCTGGCAAGTCGACTGTGACACGGGTCCCGCAAGATCGAGTGGACATTGCGCACAGCTTCCGAGCTTTACAAGACCCAAAATGGGCCGCTAAGCAACAGTGGTGGGGCAATTTCATATCTGATGTCGGTAGCTTTGACCACAGCTTCTTCCGCATGAGCCCTCGAGAGTCGGCATCAATGGATCCACAACAACGCATACTTCTTGAGACAGCATATCAAGCGATGGAGTCGAGCGGGTACCTTGGATCCCACCAACGCGAAAGAGGTGATCCAGTCGGAGTCTTTCTAGGAGCAAGTTTCGTGGAGTATCTAGACAACACTTCCGCGAACCCACCCACCGCATATACCTCTACTGGGACAATTAGAGCTTTCCTGAGCGGCAAGATAAGTTATCACTTTGGTTGGACCGGTCCTTCCGAGATTCTCGACACAGCATGCTCGTCTTCCCTAGTTGCCATCAGCAGGGCTTGCAAGGCGATTCAGAACGATGAGTGCTCAGTAGCACTTACAGGTGGTGTCAACCTCATCACTGGTATTCACAACTACTTGGATCTCGCAAAAGCAGGCTTCCTTAGTCCTACTGGACAATGCAAGCCATTTGACAGCAGCGCAGACGGCTATTGTCGTTCAGAAGGTGTTGGGCTTGTAGTTTTGAAGCGCTTGAACCAAGCCTTGACGGATGGGGACCAAATTCTTGGCGTCATCCCTGGAGCAGGCACCAACCAAGGTGGCTTGAGTCCATCACTCACAGTTCCACACAGCGCCGCTCAGGTGCGGCTCTACCGGAATATCCTCCATCAAGCGGGAATGAGACCGGAGCAGGTATCCTATTGCGAGGCCCACGGCACAGGCACCCAAGCAGGCGATCCATTAGAAGTCGCAAGTGTACGGGAAGTCTTTGGGAGTCCTGAAAGGCAAGATCCTATGCACCTAGGCTCGATCAAAGGCAACATTGGCCATTGCGAGACTGCTGCTGGAGTTGCCGGCCTTCTCAAGGCTCTGGTCATGGTCAACAAGGCCGCAATACCGCCTCTAGCCAGCCACAAGAGCTTGAATCCGAAGATTCCAGCTCTTGAGTCCGATAGACTTGCCATTGCAAGCAGCATGGAATCTTGGAAGGCTTCGCCGAGAGCCGCCTTAGTGAACAGCTATGGCGCAGCTGGAAGTAACTCAGCTGTTCTGGTTTGCCAGGCCCCTGACAGCGACAAACAGTCTGCGCGCTGGTCACCGCCCTTGGGTTTTGTCTATCCAATCATACTAAGCGCTGTATCCAAGGCCAGTCTGGTTGCCAATGCCGAGAAATTGGCAGCCTTTCTTGAGAATGCAGCTTCAAAGTGCACGATCGCTGATGTTGCGTTTACCCTCGTCGAAAGACGCAAACGCCACCCCTTACAATTTGTGTCCATGGAGTCGAGTATTCAGGGTTTAATCAAATCTCTACGATCAACCCAAAACCCATCGGACGCTCCGCAGCCAAAGAAGGTGGTGTTGACCTTTTCTGGTCAAAGCCGGCAATCTGTCGGACTGAACAAAACCATGTACGAGTCGTTCCCTCTCTTCCGGCACCATTTCGATGAATGCAACAAGCTGTTGCAGCAGAGTGGCTTTTCTTCATGTATACCAGCAGTCTTTGACAAGGAACCTGTGGGAGATGTTGTGACACTCCAGTGTGGGATGTTCGCTGTTCAGTACGCCTGCGCTATGTCTTGGATCGACTCCGGGCTCCAAGTAGAAGCTGTGGTCGGTCACAGTTTTGGGGAATTGACAGCATTAGCAGTTTCGGGTATCCTATCCCTCAAAGACGCTGTCAAGCTTGTCGCTACCCGAGCTGTATTGATGAAATCAAAATGGGGACCCCACCGAGGCACAATGCTTTTGGTAGGCGCAACTACTGACTTGGTGAAAAAAATGATCGCTGGAAATCAAGATGTCGAAATTGCTTGCCACAATGCTCCAGCAACCCAGATTGTCGTGGGCACGGAAACCGCCATTTCAAAGGTCGAAGATCTTGTCAAACAAGGGTCGGAATATGGTGGCATCAAGATTCAGCGCCTGGACGTCACGCATGGCTTCCATTCCCAATTCACCGAGCCACTGCTGAAGGATCTTGCTGATGTCGCCCATTCTTTGGTCTTCAAAGAGCCATCAATTCATCTAGAATCCTGCACCTTTGAAGAGCTTCACGAAGTAAGACCCGAACGTATCGTCCAGCACACTCGAGAGCCTGTCTTTTTCCACCACGCTGTACGCCGTTTGGAGCAGCGGTTTGGCTCATGTCTGTGGCTCGAAGCTGGCTTCGACTCTCCGATCACATCGATGGTCAAGAGGGCCGTTGAAGTGCCGGAGAGGCATCACTTTCAGGATATGAAGACCCCAAGCGGAACAAATCCTGCCGTCATGCTTCCTACCATAACAACCAAAATTTGGCAAGAGGGTGCCTCATCCTCCTTTTGGGGCTTCCGTCCTTTCCATGAAACGAATGTCAAGCAAATATGGTTGCCACCATACCAATTCGAAAAAAGCTACCATTGGATGCCCTACGTTGATCATGCTCTGGAGATAAGTGAAAAACAAGCTGCCGGCGGCAAACTCGAACCTGTGGTTGAAGGAACAAGTAAGCCCCTACAACTGGTCGAACATCCGACGAAGCCCAAAGAAGACGGTGAATATACCATCAACACGCGAGCGCAGCGTTACATCGACATCGTTTCCGGTCACGCCGTTCTACACAGACCATTGTGCCCTGCAGCTATGTACATGGAATGCGCAGTGATGGCCGCTCAATTATCACTCGGCAAAACTGAGAGGTCGGATCTTTGGTTTGAGAATCTAACCTTCGACGCGCCTCTCGGAGTTGACCATGGCCGCGACGTTAGTGTTGTCTTGAAAAAGGATGGTTCAAACAAGGCTTGGTCTTTTGTTGCCAGGAGCATAAGCAAAGCCGATCCAAAGCCCAAACCGACATTGCACGCTAAAGGAAACTTTGGTTTCTCTTCGAGTACTCGACTTGATCGGTATGACAGACTCATGACCAGCCGCATAGCACAGCTCAAGGAGCAGTCCGGAACTGAGAAGTTGAAGTCCAAACGAGCCTATGAACTGTTTTCCAGAATCGTCTCCTACGCAGAGCTTTTGAAAGGAATATCGTCAATCACGTTGGGGGACTCGGAAGCATTGGCGATGATCGATGTACCACTCCATGACAGTACCAACGATAGCACTGCGAAAGGAATTTGCGACACTGTGGCGTTGGACACATTCATCCAGGTAGCAGGTGTGCTTATCAATTCCAGCGATCAGTGTGCAGGGGATCAGGTTTTTGTTGCAACCGGTGTGGAGAACTTTTTAATGACCTCGGCATGCGACTTTGACAGGTCCAAAAAGTGGATTGTGTTTGCCATGTTTACACCTATGGGCGACGGTAAAGCAATGGGAGACGTTTTTGTCCTAACAAGAGACAATGTCTTGGTCATGACGGTAATGGGTGTACAGTTTACCAGGCTTCCGATCACAAGGTTAGAAAAGATGCTGGATTCTGCGAATCCTAAAGCTCGCGAGGCGCCGGTGATAAAGCCACCTCAGCCACACTTCATAGATTCGACACCGGACTCCTCGAGCCAGAAACAGAGCGATTCCGACAGTGATGAGGATGGTCTGCGGTCTGGAGAAAGTAGTGCCACCTCTCTTGACAGCGACTCGGAGACGCCTGAGGACGATGGCGCCGCTGTGAAAACACTGAAGTCTCTCATTGCATCGTATGTCGGATTGGCCGAAGATGCCATTTCCGATGATGCGAATATTGCGGACCTGGGTGTCGACTCCCTAGCTGCTACAGAGCTAGCCGATGAGGTTTCGAATACGTTCTCTAAAGACGTCGCTGGCGACGACCTGATGATGATGACATTCGGTGAACTTTGTCAAATGGTGGCCCCCCAGAGAGCAGCCAAACCCGCCAAGGCGAGTAAACCTGCTCCGTCCCACAGTTTGCCACCTCCAAGTATCTTGCCCGGCAAACCCGAAGCCTCCAAGCCTGTAGCAGAGGCTATATCTAAAGCAGCTCCTGCAGTATCTGACACCACTGTCGTGCGATCTGATCCCATCCAAATCCTTCGAGATTGTGATGTCATGTTCGACTCGTCTGCTGATAAACATGGCTTCACTGATTACTGGAACTCAGTTGCCCCAAAGCAGAATGACCTCGTCTTGACGTACATCGGTGAGGAACTCAGGAAGCTCAATTTTGATCTCTGGACGGCTGAAGCTGGATCAATCCTTCCAAGTATTGAGTACCTTCCAAAGCATGAACAAGTTGTTCAAAGACTGTGGGATATCCTCAATGATCATGGCATTGTGTATCGCTACGACAACAAGATGATACGGTCCAGTAAGCCGCTTCCGACCATACCTTCCACAGATTTGCTCAACGAACTCATCGCCACGTTTCCGAAATACGCCAATGAGAATCGACTCATGTCTGTCACAGCACCCCATTTCGCGGATGGGTTGACTGGGAAAACTGATCATATCGGCTTGCTCTTCGGGAACCAGTTCGGCCAGGATTGCCTGAACGACTTTTACAACAACTCGCCCCAGCTCGCAGTGATGACGAGTCATCTGCTCAACTTTTTCACTAAGCTTCTGGAGGAAAGTGCACCTGAAGGCACTCTTAGAATTCTCGAAGTTGGCGGCGGCTTCGGAGGTACCACCAAACGACTGGCAGAGTTGCTGGAAAAGTCTGGTCGACCTGTGGAGTACACTTTTACCGATGTCTCGGCTCTGCTAGTTAAAGAAGCACGGAAGAAGTTTGCAAATTACTCTTGGATGGACTTCCAGTCCTTGAACCTCGAGCGAGATCCTTCAGCCTCTCTCCAAGGCACATACGACGTTGTAATTGGGACCAATGTGGTGCATGCCACATCAAGTATCGTGGGATCGACAAAACGATTGAGATCCCTTCTGAAGAAGGGTGGCTTTATCGTCTTGTCGGAAGTCACCCGTATCGTGGACTGGTACGATCTAGTTTACGGACTCCTAGACGGTTGGTGGGCGTTCAAAGACTCTAGGATCTACCCATTGCAGCCCGCCGATGACTGGGTGAAAGACTTGCAGGAGGCTGGGTTCGAAACTGTATCTTACTCGAAGGGAGAGACTGAGGAGTCCAACACACAGCAACTCATCATTGGTTCCACAAGGCAAAGCAAGGTACCACTAACTAGCCAGCCTGTGAAAGCCAGGCTAAGACAAAGCTACAGAATTGAGACGATGCCCTACAAGATCGTTGACGATACGGAGATACCGGCGGACGTGTACTTCCCGGAGATTCTGGCGGGCACAGAACCCATGCCAATAGGTAATCTCACCTAATATGTTGATACATCACAGGTAGACGCTTACTTTTGACGTAGCACTCATGATCCATGGTGGCGGTTACATGACACTTTCTAGACGTGCCGTTAGACCCCATCAAACACAATTTCTCCTTGACAACGGTTACCTTCCCGTCAGTGTGGACTATCGACTATGCCCCGAGATCGATATGATTAGCGGACCGATAACGGATTGTCGAGACGCTCTAGACTGGGTGCGAAACAAGCTGCCTGCAATTGCTCGAACTCGCGGGATCGCCGTGGATCCGACAAAAGTCCTTGCCGTTGGTTGGTCAACCGGTGGGCATTTGGCCATGACCACAGCGTGGACATGTGAGGAAGTGGGACAAGCGCCGCCTACTGCAATCCTTTGCTTCTACGGTCCAACCGATTTCGAATCCGAAGGTGCGTCTCCATCCAACTTTCCTCAAAATGCGTATCCCGCCTTTTCCCAAACTTGAAATTGGCTGTGTTCCTACATTGTCGCTGACTATCGTCGCAGAGATTGATCGTCCGCGCGCGGAGCAGTACCCGGAGCGATCCTTGTCTCTGGATCAGATCCGCAAATCTCTACCAACACAACCTGTAAGTCTTCGACCTTTGTTTCCGAGCTTCCTTTTCCTCCTCTGTGAATTGTTATCCCTAAAGAACTTCTTCACACAATGGATGTCCTGCGCTCACTAACAACACTTCTTTTCGCCTGCAGATCACATCCTATGACTCTCCTACCGGCACGGATAGCACCAATCTAGGCTGGGTTCGGCCGGGCGATCCACGCTCGGAGCTCGTCCTCTCCCTCTTTAAAGAGTCTCATGGTCTCAGAGTGATGCTCAACGGCCTTTCTGCAGCTGCTTTAGCCAGCCCTCCTCCGCCGGCCACAGTTCAGGCCATCAGTCCTATGGCGCAGCTCAAAGCGGGAAAGTACAGAGTGCCAACTTTTGTGATCCATTCGGATCGAGATGAAATAACGCCGTTTCGAGCTAGCGAGGCTTTTGTTGAGGAGCTGAAGCGGAGAGGCGTGAGGGGAGAATTGGGTAGAGTGAAGGGAAAAGGGCATATCCATGATTTGGCGTTGAAACCGGGACAAGATGGGTGGCAGGAAGGCGTTGGTGTGGGTTACTCATTTGTTTTCCAAGTTATTGGAAAGGGTGAGTGAGTCTTGAAGGGAAAAAAGTAAGGCCATTCAACATGGCAGCCTTTCTACCTCGGGCGTTATCCTCTTTTCAATAGTGTACTTGTACCAGAAGGCTTGCGGCGTGCCATACTCGCCTTAATATAATAATAGTTATAGAGCTGGGTAATATCCACCTCGCCGTCGTACTCTGCATCGTCGTCTTGAGACCTCGCCATTGCGCCAACCGTAGGCAGAACGAGCTTCCAAAGTGACAAATATTGACGTTGATTGTCTCTCGCTTAGCAATGCTATTAGAGTATTCACCGTGGCCACATCGCTGTTGCTGCTACCGCGGAAGATGGGAGTACATTCCTTTAAGCTTCGTTGTCATAGTCCACATTTTCGTCGCCAACCAACTGGGTTTTACGAGGTTTCATGCCTTTTCTGACTATCATCGCTATTGACAGCGTGATTGGCACAGATTCTATCTGATTACATACAATCTGCCAATTGGGCCCAATCGAGGCCTTTCCTGTAGTCTCCGGTCACTGCAGCTCCTATTTTATAGACTTTGAACAGCATCTCGATCTCAGACCCTCCTGTATCGAACGGTCATGTTCGGGTTTGCACTGGATCTGTGACCTTTTGCAGAGGGAGAATCACATCCCTGGGGGCCGACCAGAAGACAAAGTCTTAGTCATTTCCTCTGTTCCTGGTCCAAACCAAGGGTGGCGGTCCGGCGTAGCTTGTTGCTTTAGAGCGAATGCGGCCGGAGTGGTGATAGGTAGGATGTCAGTGATATCAGCAGGGCTGCTTAGTGGGGTAGAAATATGGCTTCCGCCAGCGTTGGTAGGTTGTGAAAGGCAGTTTCCCCGGGAGAGTGAAGGTGTGGTGTTCTGCGCGGGCTGCTCCCTGCTCAATCGCTCGGTCTCTCGCAATTATTGCAACTTCAATAAAGCCTGCTTTCGCAATAACAAAAAAGCTTTGTGGGCGGCGATTTGCTGCGAGCGAGAAGGTAAGTCGTGGATGCGTTGTTGCTCCAAATCTTGCATCTGCTGAAAGGCAAAGTCTCGCTGGGCTTCGAGTTTTCGCTGAGCTTCGAGGCTGCATTTGATTTCGTAGGGCCGGGTTCGTCTCGCACTCTTTCGTGATCAGCCTAGAGCAACTCCGATTGTCTCTGCTCTTCTAGGGCTATGAGACGGAATCGCTTCGAGCTCCGGGACTTACCACGGTGTTGTTGTTTCTAAGAATGAAATGGTAGGCATGAAAAAAGGAATAAAGGAGAATATAAAATAAAATTCCCGTGGTGGAATACTAGAGCTTGGCGCCAAGCAGTCTCGAGAAACTTCGAGATCGATATCATGCTTTCCCCGTCTCTATTGTTTACACGTCCAACCATATCAGCCAAGCTATGCGCTTGCCGCCAGCCACATACAAAGACACAATGGCCCGTTGCCATCCAAATACCGCTATCTGTAACCTACGTGCTTCCCGTCAGCCCCATATGACATCTCCATTGTCCATGCCCATCATTAATTTTGAGACCTTGACAGCTCCTTGCATAATGTACGGGAGAGAAGGTCTCTAAGCCGCCAATCAGCAAGCGAGGGTGGAGGTGATAGAAGACAGAGTTCGCAAATGATTCTTCCCTTAAGACCGCATTGCCCTTTTCTTTCTCCTTGCTATTGATTTGAAAGACAGCTTGAGGCTCTATCAGTAGAGCGTAGGACCTCTAGGTACCTAGGTCCTTTACAGCAAGCAAGATGATGGTTTGGCGTTTGGGAGTTGGGACTGGGGACAGAATCCTGAACCCCAAATAGATGTAAGCTTGTTCCTTAGCGTTGCTTTTCTGCGGGGAAATCCAGGGTCAATCCAATTTAATTGTGAATGCGAGATCTAAATCTTATCGCCGTACTCGTACTCTACTCTAGGGCTGATACCTTCCACATTCATTCTGTTGATGAGACGCCGGAGATGCATTCGTGTGCTGGGCCGGAGATTGGAAAATCATGGGAAAAAACATAATAATAGATCAATCAGAGTCAGACCATCTCTCACGAAATGTGTTGGAAGACGGGTTGGCTCGGTGGCTCTGAATTGCCGCTCGGTACTCTACACCTGGGACCTGGCTAAAATATTAGTCCCTCCTCGAGCCTGAGCCTCTGTACCTTGCGCTTTAAGTAACACCAATCATAGGACACTCTCTGTTTAAATAATTTCCGTCTTCAGCGCCCAAGCTTCTGTAATCCCCACGCATCCATTTTGCTTCTGCACTGACCTCGATTCAATCGCTCAACCACTTTCGCTATCATGATGCTTCCATCACACTCTTTCGTTTTGCTCCTCCTCTCCTACGCGCACCTTATCGCATGCGACGACACTTTGCATGCCAGAGGGGCTTGCAGCAGCAGCTTCACTGTATGCAACCCCAAAGGCGCCGCTACAACAAATGAACCTCCAATCGGCACTGGAATCTCTTCCCTCTTCGTCCATGTCGTCGACACCCTCGATAGCGCTAATTTAGCAAAGCGAGAAGCTGGGCGAGATGATGGTGTAATAGAGACTCGAGCATCAGGGGGCAGTCTTTGCTGTAAGTACCAGGCGTCCATGACCAACATGATCGGTATTGACTCTCGTTGAAGGTGCCGATGGAACCATATGCCTACTTCTCCAGGACTTCGAGCTTCCCTTCTGCTATGTGAGCATCGCCATGCTCAATCACCTACCCTACAAACGCTGATTTGTTAGGACAACTACACTACCAACTACTTTCTCCCTGGCGGGTCCTACGGCCAAGTCCACGATGGCTCTTACACCTCGACCAACGGCTCTACAGCAAATCTACTTACGGGAAATTACACACTTGGGGACGGGTATTCGGGCAATATCTACGGCACGCCCGCAACCCCTTTAAACACTGCGACTCTGACGCTGCCTACACAAGACACCTCCTCGGGAATTGGTAGTGCCATACCGGTAACGGCATTGGGTCAAGAGATTACATATACCACCACAATTCCTGGCACAACGGTTTCGCCTTCAGTGGTCTCAACTACAATCTCAGCCTTGACAATCACAGGTGGCAGTACCGTTGGGTCTGTTATGGCCGAGGCTCTGACTACTGTGCCAGGCACCACTGTTGCACCAGAGGTCACCACTGTTACAACAAGACTTGCAGCTTCCGCAACCAAGAAGAGCTTCGGAACAGCCCTGATGCCGACTCTTTCCGGTTTCGTTGGTACTGCCCTGGTGGGATTGATCTTGAGACGTGTGCTAAGTTAAGAGTAACGGATGAATCGCACGATCATCATGCGTCATGATTTCCTATTTTAACAAGATACCCCTTCTTGTTCCGGCTTTCTAGCGTTTATGCGGTTATTTCTCAGAATGATCGTAATTCTTATTGATATTGGGATCATGTATAGTTATCGTTGGGAAAATTTTGATTCTCTTCGACGAAGTTGCTTTGTCGAGCCTGTAACATTTGACAAACCTTAGCCTCAATCTTGAGGCACACCTGTAGTTCTCAACTACACAATCATGCAAATCAAACTCCTTCATTTTCTTATGGTGACCTCGCGCGCGAATTATTCAGCTTCCATTCAGCCAGCTGCTCGTCGGTCCAAGCCTCATATCCCAAAGCCTCTCTCAATCCCGGCTAGTACACACAAGCACCGAACACAGGCTCCTCCTGTTCCTGCGTCCCCTCGTTCGTCCAGAAGATGGGATCCCGAACCCTTCCCAAGTTGAAGAGTAGCTCTACCGCTTCCTTGTTCGTCATAGGAAACCATCTCAACATGCCAGCATCAGTCCACTGACGCAATTTGCTACGAGTTAAGGCAACAGTTGGCATTCGCAGTCGCCCCGAGCCACCAGATGCAATTACCGGGTAGAGGATGTTCCGGAGCGTAATCCCGTGGGTCTTTGAAGGATATACTCGATCTCTGCGGCCGAAGTGACCAAGGGGTGTGCGTTTCTGTCTGCATTGTGGGGAGATGAGCCATGCATGCTTGGAAAAGGTTGTAGGAGTGAGGGGATGTCATCGTAAGACGAGACTTGATCAGAGAGGGTTGTGAGAATTGCAGGCTGTTATACGAGGGTTCTACTCGGGCAAAGCAAACGCTTGAATGGTGACGATTCAGGATGGAAAGATGACTCTTTCTGCCCCATTTTGAGGTTTCTGCATAAAAACGTCGACGGCGGATGTCCTTCGGCGAAACACCCAGTACTTGTGTCGTATTTCTGAGAGGCCAGCAGCTCAAGAACTCTGTCATTACATTTTTTCGATCCCTTGCTTGATACGAAAGCATTGACCGTGCTGCACGAAGTCTATGTCACCTGAATTTAGCGCAGCCGAGAAATCCCCGAAACTGCATCTCGGTCCGAGGCTTCCTTGTCCTTCCCGAGCATGGTTCTCCATCAACCTTGCCACCCCGGTGCTGAACTCCTCCACGCAACATCTGTGAAACATCTCATCATGGCGAGCTCAGCAGCCTCCGGGCTCTTGAGTCGCCAGCTCAAGCTAATGCAAAGCGACAAGGACATCCCCGGCATCAGTTGCGGTCTTATTGGGAGCAACGTCTTCGAGTGGGAGGTCATGCTTATGATATCGGACGACTGCAAATACTACGGCGGTACGTTGCTGGACGGTTTCCCGTGAACGAGATAGGACACAGGGAAGGGGGAAGGCTGATGAAGGGATACAGGAGGATTCTACCGCGCTCATCTCATATTCCCACCCGAATACCCACATCTACCTCCCAAGATGACGTTCCAGACGCCCATATTTCACCCCAACGGTACGATCTATTCCATAATCGAGGAAACCCCTTACTAAACCGTGTTTCCTTCTACAGTCTATCCCTCTGGTGACGTCTGCATCTCAATCCTACATGCGCCGGCCAATGACCCTTACGGTTACGAGCCTGCCAGTGAACGATGGTCGCCTGTCCAAACACCCGAGACTATTCTTCTGAGTGTGATCAGTATGCTGAGTAGCCCGAACGATGAGAGCCCCGCGAATGTGGAGGCGGCGAGGTTGTGGAGGGAGGATACCAAAGAGTTTAGGAAGAGATGCAGGGCGAATGTCAGGGCGAGTTTGGGGGAGGAGTAGGCGGAGATGAACGACTGGAAGTGAATTGTATATAAGGGTTGGAAGAAGGATGATGGAGGGGCGATAATGTGTATACGGGTTACGAATTGTGTTTATAGGTGAGGTATGCGGGCAGCGTTTCAGAAGAACAGGTGGAGGCAAATGTGGACTCAGAGTGAGATGATGAGGGAATGGTTTTCTGTGTACTGTTGTTGGCTGGTTGTGTACAGCGAAAGTATCCACCCAGATTCTCTAGACTCCGCTATCTCGACAAGACCTCCTTTGCTAAGTTCACGAAACTCGCATAGCCGTCGTGCCTTTTGCTCTCAGCGACCCCCTTGCTTCGCATCCTGATCCCTAAACGCCTGCTGAATGGCCTTGGCTTCGGCATAGTCTTTCGGATCGTGGAATTTCAAGCCGTAGCTCTGGGCGAAATTCGGAGAAACGCCGGTGCCTCCTTGACTTCCGGCTCCTTTGTTAGACTGGTTGGCTGACGAGCTGGATTTGCTGCTTGAGCCGTTGGGCTGTTTGCTGGAGGAAGGCATGGTTGATGAGGCGTGGGTTTTGTGGTGAGGCCGTGATGAAAAGATTTGCTGGGTTAATCTGTGGATATCCGAGAAGGACTGGAAGATATGTATGGGCGAGGTGCTGTTAACACAAGAAATGCAGCTCGAAGATGACTCCGCGAAGCTTGGCGCGCGCTTCTTTGGAGTGTGTTGAGAATGTCTCAGACCTACTTTACTCAAGGAGTCACATACATGTCAATGACGACAAGAACAAAGGTTGGGAAGTAAGAGGAAAGTCTGTTGATAAGTCTCTGACTGCTCTGAGAGTGTACTGAGCGGCTACCTTCAGACAGAAAAGCAGTAAAAACCTCCGATATCGCCCCGCCTCGAGGGTTGCCTGGACAATGCGCTTAGAACTGTGTCGGAATTGCACCTGATCCCAACCCACTTTTGAGGCCTAAGACCCTATCAACCACACCTAAAGGTTCAACGTATGCGCCCCCAAAAGAGAGTTCTAGGGCTGCCCTTTACAGGGCCACCTTCCGAAAGTAGGGTTAGGGCTGGTGCTAGCGTGGGGCAGTGGCTCGACCCGGGATAATGTTGAGGTCAGCCTTTCACCCGGCCAAAAATGGAGTTTCACGCACCATGCGCAAATTAATATTCAATATGATGCCTTTATGCAAGGTATATAAGTCTATCGAGGTTCCCATTCATACAAAAAAAGGGGGTTCATCTACCCCGAAAGCTGGCTCATCCAATTTAATAAGCAGTAAAGGCAATGTGAGTCATAAGGTACTCCAGCTCGATGACGGTTGCGGAGAATCTCAAAAAGCATCACCGTGTCCTGCGAACTGTTCCCTTAACCCAATTGCGTCTTGATTAGGTAGAGCGTGTCCTGGCGAAGACCTTGAAGTTTGCATGAGCAGGTCTGAGCAATTTAGCGGTAAATGCCGCAAGGGACATTTGTCGGCGATTCGACGAAGACCTATATATACCTCAGAAGTTAGAGCCGAGTACCAAGGTGCTTTTTCCGCGCAGGCTCAGTAGCGAAACCACAAATCATCATTGCAGAGAGCTCAGACAGAAGGACGAAACCTCATTGCCCCTGGGATGGGGGACCGAACACTGGCCTTTTGTATGTGCCTGTGCCTGCCCATTTTCTTGCTCTCAGATCCTCTCATCCCACGCCTGGGTATCGGACTTGGCTGATCAAGGACCTATAAGTTTCCCCAGTGTTAGAGCCAGTACCAAGATGCTTTATCCGAATCTCGGATCCTATCAAGTCAAATCATCATTGCGGGTTTGGTGTAAGCTCAGAAAAAGGCAGGGAATCTTCATCGATACGGAAGGGAGATCGAATACTGGCCTTTGTAGGTGTCTAGGCCTTCCTGCTTTGAAGTCTTTTCCGTCTACTGCAATTCGACTTGGCTGATCAAGGACCTATATTTTCCCCAGTGTTAAAGCCAGTACCAAGATGCTTTATCCGAATCTCGGATCCTATCATACAAAATCATCATTGCAGTGGACCATTGCAATGAACTCACAGAGGCGGTTCGAAATCGATGTCCCAGCAATGGGGGATGGACCATTGGCCTTAGCATATGCCCAAGGAGATATCGTAGCCTTCCTTCCTTTGCGGTCGGTGACGGTTGCGGAGTGACCTGGGGCATTGCACTGGTCAATGAGAGACGATGATGATGCACTCAGACACTACATACCCATTGCTGCTATACTTGATCGTGCTAGTAGCGTGTTGGAAGGTGTCTGATGATTTCTGAGTCTCTCAAGGGAGCAGCCCGCCCAAAACAGTAGTGCAATCTACTATCGTGTCACAAGGAGAATGTGCATTTAGTCAAAGGAGCATGATGGCGAATAGGCAATGCACTGATGTGCTCGAACGAATATGCAAAGATGAGAACGTGGAGATGTGGACAGATGATGGAGGATGGAGAATAGGGAAAGTACACAAGAGACTTGGAAGTTGGGAAAAGATGTTGGGCAAGCTAGCAAAATACACTCGCGCAGAAGTTCCATTCAAAGGAAAGGAAGGACCCGGTGCTGCCTTGGAAAGATGCTCTTTCCATCTAGGGAGGTCCCCAACAGCACTGGACTGCTACTGACATACAAGATAGGTCGCACATTCCTCGGGATTACAAATTCGTTTATTCTTGCTAATCAGAAGGAAAATTTACGGATTTATGGTATGGGAAGAGGCTGTAGCCTTTTTGAAACAATTCTACCAGGCAAGTACGAAGTACTCTCGTGGAGAAAACTGCCTACGATATTGTACTAATGAGCTGGCCGACGCTATCCTTGACGTTTGGGCGAGACACAGATATATATCTACAGTTTCCTTTCCTTTATTTGAAGTTTTCTGACATGTTCAGACTGTAAGAGAGCACTGAAGTTCGAGGCGGAAAGTATTTGCGTTGCGTGTCCTGGCTTTGTATCGACTGCATAATGACAGAGAACTTTAGATCTGACTCGTTTTTCTTGAGTATATGGTGCTTATCTCGGCAGTCTGGATGGCAAATCACGATCTCGTTTCTCCTGAGCTCTGAGCCATTCGTAACTTGGCTTCTCTATCGGTATCCGAACGCTAATAGACAAATCGAAGACTACTATTGTCAGGCCAGCTTCGCCACGAAGGGGTAGATCTTTAAAGAAACACCCTCGGCCTCAATGAAAAGACAACTGTCTGGCAATTTGACATTGTGTGCTACGCCCTTATATCTCCCGCGCGATGTTCCAAGCGCAGCACTAATCCAAAGACATGCCCTACTTTTCGAGCAAGAACACTGCAGTCTTTGCATACGGCGGTGCTCACCAAGATGGTTGCTCTTCACAAAGATACGGGAGGCTGAACATGATTCGAATGCCGTATAGTGCGAGCCTTGGGATCTGTGATCCCGTCATCAAAAAAGCAGTGCTTGCTGAGGGAAAATGCCATCAACTGCCTTTCCGCATAGCAGGCGTAGAAGCTGCCGTCGTGTCCATAATCAAAAGAACTCTTCGGTAGACGGTGGCCAATCAGTCTGTATGTTTTAATCATCTTCTGTATTCAACTCCTCTCACTTATGAGGTTGTGAGAAGGAAGAATATGGCTTGCACCTAGATCCCGGGTAATGCCCTGCCTGGAGGGTTACCCGCTTATATCTATTTCGGAATTGCGCCTAGATGGACCTTTCTTTGAGGATTAATGCACCCATCAGTCCCTAAAGCAATGATTCTGGGCTCCCCGTTACGGGGATGCTTTCCGGAGTTAGGGTTAGGGCTGGTACTAGCGCTGTTCAGGACTTGCGTGCTACCTAACCTCCGTATTTTAAATGTCTAGTAGATAGATTACGTAACTCGCATAGTCGCTTTGGGTGCTGCATCACCCGACAAATTTCTAAGCAGCGAAATTTGCAACTTCTACAACTTCAATACTTTCCACACTATCATCTCTATCCAGCTCAAATAGTGTGTAACATACGCTCACATTACAATGGCGTCCTTGCTCCCTCGCTCAGCTCCCCGGTCTTGGAAAGCTTGGAATTCTTCTCTCCGCGCTGCTCGTCCCTCCAACCCCCCTTTCCTCTGCCGAAGTCTTGCAATCGCCATAGAGGAGCAACCGCGATTACGACTGGGCAGCATAGCTCCAAATTTCTCCGCCCAAACCACACAGGGTGACATTGATTTCCACTCGTGGCTCGACGGCAAATGGGCCATCCTTTTCTCCCACCCAGCAGACTTCACCCCGGTCTGCACTACAGAGCTTGGAGCTTTTGCAAAATTGAAGCCCGAATTTGATAAGAGAGGTGTAAAGATGATTGGACTCTCGGCGAATGACCTGTCCTCCCACGGCCGCTGGATTGCCGACATCAACGAGACATCCAAGACCGACTTGCAGTTCCCCATAATAGCAGACGCGGATCGCAAAATAGCATACACATACGACATGGTTGACGCTCAAGATGTGACCAACAAAGACGAGAAGGGTATTGCGTTCACTATAAGGAGTGTCTTTGTGATCGACCCCCAGAAGAAGATAAGGTTGACAATGATGTACCCGGCTAGCACAGGCAGGAATACAAGTGAAGTACTGCGGGTGATCGACTCGTTGAAAACTGGCGATGGAAAGGGTGTCACGACACCAATTGACTGGATACCTGGGGATGATGTTATTGTGCCGCCAAGCGTATCCACCGAGGATGCAAGGAAGAAGTTTGGGAAGGTTAGGGAAGTGAAGCCCTACCTGCGCTTTACGAATGTTGGAAAGTAAATGGATGGGTTGTTGTACTTTTATAGGGCTCAAAGTTTATGAGTTTGAAGCATCCGGAATCACCAACCAGCCAAGGTACTCCTCTCTCATTTACCACCCTCTACCATGTATAACCACTCACAGAGGCGGTCATTATTCTCCCTCGGTCAGGTCTAGCTCTGTAGCCGCCTTGCAAGTTTCTACATCTCCTTAAGATCCTCGACTTCAACCCAGGTCTCTCTTCTAGCACCGGGCCAAGTGCCAGATATGTCAATCATTGTTTACAGATCAAACACTTCCTATGCTCATACGGCGGCTTGTCGGTTTTGCTATCTTTTCTTTTTTACTCTCTTGAGATACCGTTCCCGTGATCTCTAAAAGGTTCTCATCGAGGATAGTCTCGCAAATTATGTTGACCTGGTTATTTACTTTTACTAAAAACGCGTCTGCATGTCTAAGTTGTCCATTTTTTTCAAATGATGGCTGAGAATAATTCACTTTGGTGAGTGCAGAAAGGCTGGTGTTTTCACGTATGCAGGTTCTGAGATGAGTATTCAAGATACCATCAGAGAACAAAGCCGCCTAATCCTAGAATCAGGAATTAACATGAAAGTCCGTATATGAGACCTCATTTGTCTGCTTCTTCTCGGCTCAACTCTCCAATCTCTTTAGCCGCCCTCGCAATGTACCGTTTTACTCCCAGAATTTCTCCTTGAACCTCTAATATTGCTGACTTCACAAATTCTAGTATCGCCGTCACAGTAGTCTCGATAGCCACTCTTTTCCGTTCCCAAGTCTCAATGCTAACGATCTCTTCGGCTGTCATGAAATTGATCTCATTCGCTAGCATCGCCCACAACGTGAAGACATTGCGCAAAGAGTACTCCAGGGCCTCATCTGGTCCTTGAGAGTCACCACTCGCTTCACTCATAGCATTCTCGTGCCACTCCCTGACTGACATCCTCCCAGCTTTCATATAATTCTGAATTAAAAGTACGAAATGATCATTCATCTTGTTGTCGAACGTAGCTACCACCATCCGTCAGTGGAATAAAACAATGAGAGGCGTCGCCAATGTCTACCTTTACAACCTTTATTGCAGCTTTCGTACCACTTTAAATTAGCTTTCACCTCGAACAAAAGGGTCTTGAGCCGCAACATCAACCTAGTACTAAAGATCAAGCCTTTTACTATGGTGGAAGTCGGATTGCTCCCTTAGTGATGAGAGGAGCTCGAGAGTTCTTTATCTGGAATATTCCATCGATAACAGGCACATTTCGAAAAAATCTGTCAACGAGCGCGGCTCTTGCTGGAATCGCTGAGTGGAACTGTTTGTGGGAGTGCTATCTCCAGCGCTGTGTTCGTCATCATCCTTCGAGAATTTACGCTCTGGCAGGGCGGACCCAGATGCGGAATGTCTCCGGGGCCGCGGAGTCAACTCTCCTCCTGTGTCGTCAAATGACCGGTCCCTGCGATGAATGCTGGACTTGTCTCTAGGATCATCAGCCATGGCTCGTGGTTTTCCAAAGCTGGATCGAGTTCTCTTGTCTGTGCGTGGGAAGGAAAGACTGGAATGCTAAGCCGTCGCCAGGGCTATAGACTCGGTTGAAAGCCTCGGCCATTATCGCTCTTCTCGCAGACTCTCCTCGTGCCAGTGTAATGAGGCCAATCGGGTCGGGAAGGATTATGTGGTCGAGAACGACTATGTGGTCGAAAACGCAAGCCTCTTAACAACAATGGAATTGCAGTTAGCTGCGATCCACATGAGTTCTGCAATGTGGGCTGCCATTTGGCCTGGTTGGCAAGTGGAGTGGTTGGCAAATGGAGTTGAACAAAGACACGATTCGTTGTCATAGGCAAGCGAAAAGCAGACGTCCAAAGACGCACGTGAAATGTAGCGGAGCTAATGGCCAAGGTAGCTAGCTACACGCTCATCCAGTTCTAGTCCCCCATTTGGGCCCCTTCCTCTTTATCATCTCCTCCGCCGTCAGTTGCCCGTCGCGTCTCCACTCGCTCTTCAACCTATCCCCCAACTCCTGCACCCCTTCCATGATCTCGTCCATTTCCCTCGGCTTGAGCAGCATCGAAGCTTCGTCCACCGAAGACGAGCACTTTTCCCGCCGGGCCGTGTACCTCTGCCGCTGGCTGGAACCCTTCTCGCCGTGCACGTACAGCAGTTCGTCGGATCGGGTTCTGATCCAGTCGTAACGCTTTTGCCACAGCCTGACTACCTCGGAGGCCGTCTCGAGGAGCTTGTGGGTGTAGTACCCTCGTTCCGTCTTCCCTTTCCCCGCCTCGGCCCACCTGCGCAGGGGTTTTTCCGCTTCCTTGGTCGCCTCGATCGCTTGGCGGATCATCTCGACGAAGTCCCTCTGCGTGTCGATGACGTGGATACCTGGGTAACGTGTCACTGTTGGGTCCTTTTTAGATGCATTCCTTGATCAGAGAGAGAGAGAGAGAGAGAGAGAGAGAGAGATGATGATGATGCCCCGCCATACGTTCACGTCTGGTGACGAACGACGCTTCCTCGAGGCGACATCAGGAGGGGAGAAAACAGTAGCACTCACCCGCGCTCGCGCGATCAAAGTCCTTGTACAGGCTTAGGACCTGCCGCACGTCCACCAGGCGCTCCCGCAGCCGCAGGGCCATGACATAGCCGTACAGCTCCGTGCCCAGGACCCGCCTCCGCTCCCGCTCCTCCTCGTCGTCGTCGTACTCGGCGTACACGTACTCGGAGCCCCGGGAGCTCGGCCGGGAGCTCTGCGCCGAGCACCGGCCCCGCGCGCCGTCGAGGTCCGCGGCGTACGAGACGGGCACCTCGTAGACTTCGGCCCGGCGGGGCCCGTCGTCGACGAGGCCGGCGAAGGGGTCGCCGAGGTAGGGGCCCGGCACCGACACGGGGCCCTGGCGCAGCAGGCCCGGGCGGGGGGGCGGGCGGTAGAGGACGCCGCCGCGGAGGCCGGAGTCGTAGCCCACGGAGCTCTTGGTCCGTTCGGGGTACCGGGGGCGCACGGCGAGGGTGCGGTGGCCGTCGTTGAAGTCGGATGCTTCGCGTCTGGTGATGTGGCTGCTGGAGCGCCGGGATCCGAAGGAGGGACGGCGGGTGCTGGCGTATCCCGCTCTCTCCATTGCTCGTGTTGCCGCTGCGGGAGCAAGAGGAGGTGGGGCGAGGATGTGGCGGAAGGTGATGTCTGGTTGCTTTCGTGTACTGGGTTTACGGTCTGCACGAGAGGTTTGACGTTTCCTAGTCATATGGGGAAGTTTTTGAAGATAGGAAAGGGAGGGGGGAAAACGAAGGAGAAAGGATTGAGGTGCTATCTGTTATATCAGATACGAGAATTGATATCCAAAACCGTTGATCTCATTCGTGGATGTGCAAGATCAGTGTGCATGAGAAGCAAACAACGAGAGGAGATAACCAGGTCACGTTGCTTTGATATCTATTCTCCGTTGGACGATGATGCATCCTTATCTGACTTTCCCACATTATCTAACCTTTCAAACAGGCTCTCTGCATCAGTTCGTACATCCCATCATTGGACAACTGAGGTCTACGATAAGGACAATCTCGCCAGACGAAAACACATACTTGTCCACTTCTCTAGTCTCCAATCCTTTCTCAGCACCTTGCAGGGTCAATGGTAGCCACTCAACAACAATCATCTCGAAATCTCTTACGCATCTCGCTTTCAAACATCCAAAATCCACCCCGCCTGCTTCAAACCCTTCCTATCCATCGCGCCATACGCTTTCCACCTCTTCTCCCACTTCTCCCCCATCTCCCTCACCTCCCTCCCCTTCCACCCCTCCTCCTCTCCCAACCCCTCCAGATACCCCACCATCCCGCCCATCACGTCCCCCAGCACAGCCTTCTTCTTCTTAACCCACATCACTCTCTCCACATCATTGGTCATGTCCACCTTCTCCTCCATGATATCCCACAGGTACACACGGCGAGATTCGAATTTGCGAGAGATCATCTCGGCGGTCACTTCCATGTTGCTTGGCGTCGGGTTGCCGCGTTATTTTTTGTCGCGGAGGGTGCGCAGGTGCGCGGTGTGTGATTCGAGGCTGGCGACGGTGGAGGAGATGAGAGAGAGGAAACCTTTGTGGCGGGGGCCGGAAACGATGTCTAGTGTTGGTTCGTCTGTGTCAGTGACGGGTGTAATACATCCGGGGACGGTTGGGGTGTACAAAGCATTGTACTCACCACCTAAATGGATGTTGAACTTTCTGTAGATCTCCAGGAATGACTTCAAGAGCGAGAGCTCGTTCGCTAGTTTCATCGTGACTGCTAGGCTCATGTTTTCGTCGTCGCTGTCAAACTCGTCTTCGTCCCATTCCTTCGGGTCCCAATTCTGGATGGGTTTGTTTTCGTGGTTGCGCTTGTCGAGTTGGTTGTCAGCACTTGGAGCTTCAGGCTGAGATAGGGAGTAAGGGCGCGTTGATGACGAAATGGCCAAGTTGGAGGACTGAGGATGCGTTGTCAAAGTGGACTGTTGCGAGGCCTCAGACTCTAGTAGTGAAGTTGACTGTGGTGAGGACTGAGGCTCTGCTGCCGAGATGGACCGTTTGGAGGACTCGGGCTCTCGTTGCGATGTAGGAGATCGATGGGGCCAAAACTGCCTCGATGTGATTGTCTGGGAGGACTCTATCCTCAACAGAGGGGCTGGAAGCTGGGAGGGCTGGGGCTCCCCTATTGAGGTTGGAGGTGCAGATTTCGTTGCAGCTAAGCCTAGTACACCAGGTACGTGATGAGACGGAGTGAGGTCAATGCTGTCATAGCCATCATCGCTGTTTTGGCGTTTGAAGCGGTCGACTTGACTGTGTGTGTCGATGACGATGTCGAAGTCGGTATCCAGGCGTTTTCTCTTCGTAGTTCGGCCAGGAGGTCTGCCCCAATCAGCCTCATGCAGTCTGAGGTCTGGCATGCTGGCAGAGCGTTTCGTAGAACGCGCAACGCGTTGATTTGGAGCTTCAACGGTGTCATTCATTGCGTTATTGAGGAGACTTCCAGCTCACCTTACTTACTTGTATTCATTAATTTTGCCCTGAATGCACAAAGGTTGATTCTTGTGGAAATGGAATGACTGGAAGAATCTCTGAGATTGAGCAGGTCAATGCAAGAGCCGAGATGCTGAAAGCTGGAATCTTCGTAGCTGGGTTGTAGGTGGCGAAGCAAATGGGTGTGAGATGGTTGAAAAAGTGCATGTGTTGACAAAAGCCTGAAAAGAGCGCCAGCAGGACCGGCGACGCGACGGAGATTTCACGGCAGTCTCAGCGAACCTAGGGTGAGACCACACGCGATTAGGTAGGTGATGAGAGGCACACAATCCAAAATCCAAGCCAAGGTCCCAACTTCCAAGGCCTGCTGACATTCTCATGCACTGTATGCTGCAACATTACTTATCGTTTTAGCCTCTACCCATTCTATGTTGCTAGCTCCATGCCTACACGCCCCACAGAACCCGCTTCATGTTCTCAATGTCCTTATTTCCTTCTTCCCCCGAATTGCCCATGGCTGCTTTCAGCGGACCCACAAGTCTATCCCTCACGTCTCGTCTGTTTGTTTCTGCATTCTCTAGGCGTCCTGGACCAAATATCAAGTCAACTCCGGACCTCTTGCGAGGATCTTTGTGACTGCCGTACATTCTACCACGGTGATTCCATGCACTTCGATGCGTGAGATCACCCATATACTCGGTGAATACCGCTGGACCCAGACATGAGGGTGGCGGTCTCATATTCGATGGATAGGGTGAGCCTCGCGAGAAAATCGCACTACTTCCACTAGTATTGCCAGTCATGAAGGTGTTGGACATGGTTTCATTTTCGTTGAATTGCTTGAAAGAGTCGGCGCCCCAAGTGTTGTAGAACAGGGTTTGCAGCTCATTCGCTGCGCTATAGAGCCATCCTTTCTCGTTGACAGAGAGTTCCGCGCTTGGTCCAAACTCAGGTATGACTTCCCGTACAGCCTCGAAACTTCCGCAAAGATAGCGATGCTTGTTAGAGGCCCAGCCCAACAGGTCATCCTCTTCATGATCTATTAGCGGGCAGTATGAATACTTGAAAATGATGTAACAGCTTACTGAATCTAAAATCAAAGCCCCGATACAGCTGTATGACATTTTCTAAAGTCAAAAAGCGGCAATGTGGACGTAACATCGCTGTAATACTTACTTCAGCAATCCTGTACTTGTCATACGAGGTGAACCTGTTGCCCTCATCGTGCCTTGTAGCTTCGTTGCGATCCCCGGCTTCTGTTGTAGTAGGAGTAAAGATAGTGCTTCCAGCTTCAGTTTCAGTCTTCATGATCAGTGGTATCAAAGAATGGTTATGCATGTTGCTCGTCGCTAGGCCTTGTGCGCTGTATTGATTGGTAATAGCCATGATCCCCAGCTTGGTCTTTGTCCATTTTGACAACAATGGTTTGTTATTGGAGAGAAGATGGAATTTTCCGTTCCTGGGTGGATGATAGATGAATGAGTTTTCGGGAGAATCTCGTTGTGGGTAGATGCAACATTTCATTTCCTCCGGTCTGGCTAAAGACATCATAATGCACTTCCATCAGGCAAACAGTAGTTTTAACAGCGAGATGTACTAAGGTTCCATACCGGGAAGTTGTTGACGAACAGATTACCAGCGCATGCTCATGGAGAACTATTGGACACAGATAGTGGCGACGTGCATGTTGGTGCGCCGAGGTCCGGTGACGTTTGAGTGAGGCTTTAGGAAATCGGCAAACATGCGAGGGGTCGTGCTGAGAGGCTCTCATTAGTATCATTTGCGAACTGATGGATGAGGTCTTAAAGTGGCAAGGAGAAAACAAAGTTATAGGCGAGGGAAATCAAGCAAGTAGCAAACCTCGAAAAGAAGTCCGATGGACGGAGACATCAAGGCGGGGAGCCAAAAAGCGATTGCATGAATCAGCTGACCAAACTTACAGGACTCATGATGCCCTCAGTCATAGTGACCCGTCATAGTGCTCGATCCTAAGGGAGAACGACCAAGTCCAGAGCTCAAAGTGAAAACCCGAGCTCAATGGATAGAACATTTGAAAAGACAAGGGCGATGTAGTACAGGTGGGAGATTCAACAGCGTCATGTTTGAATCCCCGCCTACTCATCCTAGTATTCGGCATTGCTACCTCTTGTCTACACTGCAATAGTCAACCAAGACTTTGGTATGCCTCGTCATTATAGGAGGTACGGGAGGTATAGGTCTAAGTCTAGGTCGATGGATGACACGCTGGCCGGTGAAACAGGTGCCCAGTATGTAATCTTATTCTCGAACTGGCAAGGGAGAGTCGTGCAATACAGACGAAGGCGAGGATCGAAAGATTGACGTGATGAGGGTAAAAGGTGGAGAAGCGTAAGAATCAGGATTGAAAGGGAGGTTAAACACTAGTCGAGTTGTTTTGAAAGTAATGTAATTACCTAGAAGTACCTGAAGAGAAGGGCTCCAAAGTTGGGAAAAAAGAGCATACTGTTATTTCCATTAACTCCCGAAACTAAGCCTAATCAGGAAACAACAGAATGGCACGTTATGGAAACTAGAAACCGTATAGATGGGTACGGAGTTGATAGCGGATAGGGTGCGTAGCTACTGAGTGAGTGAGTGTATAAGTCGTTTCACCTTACGCGATTGACACATAGGATGCCTCGCACTCATGAGTTATGACGGATATATCGAATATTCCGATATATTGACGAGCGCACGATAGCTTTATTGACTTGTTTCACCGAGCTCGGCAAGCAAGCCCATATATCTGGCGAATAGCCGAGAACATGCAGAGAACAAAATCTCTGCTCCTTTTTCCGAATTGTACTCGGCAATGATCTTATCTGCAGCGGTTTCGTCAATTAAATAAGCGGCAGCTTGGGTGTGGGCGCTGAGAAAAGGCGTGGGCCATTGGTATAGCCGGTAGATTCTTTTGGTACGTATGTGCTCTTATGATTCAATATACCTGAGAAGGAGTGGTACTACACTCATATCCACGACCCTAAGTCTGTCGACTTCACATACTCGGAACTTGCTGTCAACATATGTGCCTAATTGCTTCTCCTTGTCTATTCGGATAGTGCCGCTGCAGTGTCACATACTGATCGCCGTTTTACCGACGTAATTCTAAACAATGCACACTCGGTGAGTATTTTTTGACGGCGCAAAACAATGAGATTATGAAGTGGCAAAATATGAGAATTGCCTCGTCAGTCCGATCTTTTGGTCTGACAGCAAGTCGAACTTGGTCCTTCGCTATCTGCGGTAATTCGAGAAGCTTAAGGGTTTCGCGAACCGCTTCGATTGCAACACGTCGGTCAGATGGTTCTGCGAGGAATTTTGGGTCTATGACTGATGGGTCTTTCGGGTCAGCGGAAGCTGGGGTAACGGATCCCCTTGCAGCATAATTTCCTTCGAAAGCTGTGGCTATTGCAATGTATTTGTCAGGAGCTTGGATGACTAAACTTGGATTATGCTATATTGAGGGGTTTTCATACTCAGCAAAAACGTCTCGATATTGAGCGTACCGTGATAAGGGAGCAGAATCGAGCGGATCAACAATACGTACCGAGACTGTCTCAAAGGGTTGGCTTGGTTTCAGCGATCAAAGCTCTCTGCAATTTGCCGTCCAGCCCATGGAACTCCTCTAATTGAATGATCTTATCGCTTTTGAAACAACCGATCATTTGTGGTAGATAGTAGCCGGCAAGAGGCCCTGACCTGTCTTTGATCCATTGTTCTCGTGCTTCTTCCAGTCCATCTGGTGACGTTATGTATGAAGTCCGGTGATGGCGACCTGCTCGTCTAATACTAACAAGCTCGAGGAAGAGACGATCACAAAGGTTTTTTCCGACGCCAGAAAGATTCATTATGATGGGAACATGAAGCTCAGAAAGCTCAGCTTTAGGTCCAATGCCAGAAAGTAGAAGCAGCTTCGGCGAATCGAGCAAATCAGCCGACAAAATTACTTTCTTACTCGCGCAGACCAAGCAGAGTTAGCAAGGATACGATACTTCGTTGTAACTCCAACCTGTCTTACCACATTTGCCTTTATTGGTCGTGACACCTACGGCCTTGCCTTGATCGAACAATATTGTCGCGGCGGTTACGTCTGTAATGATAGTAAGGTTCGACGGCACATGCGAAAGATATGCGCTAGATGCTGTAGTTGGACGACTATTACGAGCACTAACTCATAGAGGATCTCCAGAGTTGATATCTAGGCTTTCTGGATAGTAATTGTAGAGGCCGTCGAGGAAGTCACCAAATATCTTTGCCGAAAGGATTCCAGATGACACGAGCAGCGGCAGTGCTCAAAGCGCTGGGCGGGTGCAGAGAGTAGGAAAGGTGATGCATACTAGTCACTAAACTTGCGATAGAATGAGTGGCTTCCTAAGCGTAGACGGAACTCGCTAACAGGTTTTAGAATTCTAGGATCGACAAGCAGACTCGTAGCCCCCAGCTCGTACAGCTAAGATCTTGAGAAGGCCACAAACGCGCATTGACAAGTGTAAGAAATTTAGAAGCAATACTGATGGTGCAGCTATCAAATCGTATTTGTGGTAGTCTTTGTACCAATTGGGGTCGTCAGAACTGCAACCAGAGCAAGTCTATGGTCACGCTGGTTTCCTGCTGGTTTTACGCTGGTTTTACCGTCGTGTGAAATTCAACGCTGACGGGAAAAAACCTCAAATAGGCTTAGCGCGATGGTCACGCTGGTTTCTACGCGAAGGGTACTTGAGATTAACGCAGTGCCAAGGCGCTAGTGGACAGGCCTCGGCACACTCCTAATTGCTGATCGGGCTGAAATCGGTTATCAATTCTGACAGTGGCGAATATCTTCTTCTGGTACGAGTATCTAATAGCTTTCTATCTTCTCTTATTTCGCTAACCCAGTTGCTAAAGCGGCCACCCCTGCCTATACGATTTCAAAGGAGTGAGGGTTAGGGAGTATAGTCATGTCGTAAGCCGCGAAGAAGCCATTCCGAAAAACCACATCTGCTCAAATCTTGCGAACCATTGAAGGAGGTTCACTGAGGATCCAAGCATGGCTGCAGCAGCAACGCTACCTGCTCTCCTCACTACCCTCACCGAATCCTTGACCTCAGCGTCCTCATCCCTTCCCACACCCACAAACCTCGCCCCACCAGCTGAAGGCATATCCCTCCTCGACACTAAGAATGAATTACTTCTTTCCTACCTGCACAATCTCGTCTTCCTAATAATCCTCAAAATACGCAATCAATCCTCGCCCAGCTCAGCAGAAGAACCGTCTCTGAATGCCGCCGTCACCCAGAAATTAGTCGAGCTGCGCATGTACATGGAAAAGGGTGTTCGCCCACTCGAAGGCCGTCTCAAATACCAGCTCGACAAACTGCTGCTCGCCGCCTCCGAGGCCTCTCGTGCGCCGGTCCCGAACCGCGCCGTCCCCAAAGCTCGCACCGCGGCGCCGCGCGTGACCGAATCAGATGCCTCGGCTAGCGACTCGGCCGCCGAACCGGCTCCGCGACCGGCCACCTCGGATCTCGCCCACCGCCCCAACCCGTCCGCCTTTGCCCGCCCCTCTGAAGCCAAAGCGGCCCGTCAATCGGCTTCCGATGGCCTCTACCGCCCCCCGCGCATCACACCCACGGCCTTGCCCACCACCGATGCTTCGTCTCGCAAGAAGGAAGTCAGGCCCCGCAAAAACCACACGCTCCACGCGTTTATCCGCGAGGAAATGGACGACGCACCGATCGCGGAACCATCTATTGGGGCGGGTAGTGGCTTGAGAGGTAGGGAGAAAGAGAAAGAGGAGGCGAGGAGGGCGTACGAGGAGATGAGACTTGTTAGATTGCCGGGGGAGAAGAAGAGCAAAACCAAGAGAAGAGGTGACGGCTTTGGGGAGGATTTAGCGGAGGGGTTGGGAGATTTTGAGTTTGAGGGACTGAAAGGCGGCGGGAGGAAGAGGACAAGGGAGAATGATGGAGGGGATGGGGGAAGGGTAGGGGACGCGTGGGACAAGAGGGTCAAGAAAGGGGTGGGGAGGAAAAGGCGGTGAATGTACAGCAACGAAGCTTTTTATGGTCCAATGTGGAGAGTCATCTTGAACGCTTAAAAGCTCCAGCTCTATAGAGAAGCAATTGAGAGATTGTGGCCATCACGCAGGCCATGCTTTGATTTTGCTCCTCTGTTCCTTGAACACTCCTCAGCCAAGTGACCGAGGCAAGAGGCCTCCCATCTCTTTCCTCACTACAGTCGTTTTGTCTTTCCGGAGCTACAAGAGAACTTTACATGGAGACATCCCTCTCATAAAACATCCCTCTGAAACTGCCTCAACCCGATATTCCTATCCGAGTCTACTTTTCCCCTAATTCTGCTCCACTCTTGTCTAGGCGACTCCATGGCGGATTACAAGATGATTGCCAACTCCTTTCACAGAATCCGAAAAATCTTCATTGCATCTGTTGATTTTGTTTTTTTGGAAATATGATTGGAGATCGATAACTAATTCTTTGAGTAAATCAAAAACAAGACCATTATCATATTCAATGATCAGAGCGATTGTACAATCAATACCCGAGCCTTCGATACCGATCTGCCATCGAGCCTCAATACCCTCAACAGAGACGTGCTTATCTATGTCAACATTTGCAAACCTTGCACCAAAATCGGCATTCACCATGCCAGCATCTCCCCACGTCACCAAACGGTGTCAATGAGAGTACTCATTTACTCGATGCTGAAAACGTCCACAATCCCTCAGATCGAGGCGCAACTTCGCAAATTGATCGGAACGAGGAGACATGCGTTGTAGCCGACCGAGACACTCTTGAGCCGACGACGTTGCAGTTACTACTGAGCGGGAGGCATCGTGAGGAACAGCGTAAGAGCAACCAAAGAAATCTCTTCCGCTTCGATGGGGGCAGCTATGCAGGCGTATATGGATGCCTTGCGAGGAGTTTTCCAGGCTCTCTTGGGAATAGCAGTTCTGGGGGCGGTTGTGAGTCTTCTCATGAGGGAGCAAAAATTTCACAAGAGCTTGTCCCGGAGGCTATCGTCCTCATCGAAATGACGTAGCTGTTTTTAGATGCCATTCAAGTTGATCAGGATGCCAAAAGATGTTGGAACTTGAAGACTTCCCAAGACTCTCTATGTTCCCTGATCGAGCGCGAGATTTATACCTCAAGAGCCCTCATGGATCATCGTCCATCGTGGATACTATCCATGAATCTTTAAAACTAAAAGATGCAAGAACAACTTCTCGAGGCCGAACATTAGAGCACAAGGCTTGCCGTGCCGGCGTAATAAGACACTTTGACAGGAGCGTCTTATCTCGCCATTCATAGAAACCTTGAGCTTCGTGGTCGCTCTACAACACTATGCCAAGGTTCCCATTGCAGCCAATGTTGAAGTCTTGTCATCAGCTTATCGGAGACGATAATCTGACTCAAGAGAAGCGCCAGGTACATTTTGTTCGGCGCAACATAACATAAGTTAATTGCCACGGCACTGAGGATGGATTATACGATGCGTAGACGGGTTTTAGATTCATCAAAGGGTTTTTGTAGGTATGCAGCCTCCACATGGTAGCCGTCTGCAAGGCTCTGCCGTTATACAGGCGACATCGTGTGATAGTCGCGAAAGTCTGTGAACTAAGCATCTTTGTTTCCTAATAGGCCTCGAATGATGTAAACGAAGATAATGATCCATCCTGACTTTTCTCGTCGCAAGTTTCCTCGTGCTTCAATTCTGCAGGATAGGCTTGGCCATCAATAGCACCCTCCGTTCCAAACCAGAATTAGAACGATAAATTTGTCTTCCGTCCTGCCTCGAACCCTGCCATTCAAGCCTACCGCAATGCAATATTCTTCCCTGATTAGCTTGATCCTTGGCTCTAGCACATTTACAGGCCAGAAGAATGACCACCTCTTATGAAGTACAGAGCCAAAACGACAGTGACATCCACTTTCAGGCCCTGTCTTCGGTAGATCACCCAAGCGCAGGCTGCGTGTAATGCAAACGCCTAAAAGACATGCATTTCTTGAGACGTTGCCAGGGTTTTCATCACAGAGCTAGTAGGTGCGACGACCGACGGCGTGTAGGGCCTCGGCTCCCAATAATGCAGAAAGTCCATTACTGCAGATGTGAGGAATGAAAGCTGACAGCAACAGTACCCTCTAGGCAAACAGGGCGCGAGGACCTTGTCCTCTTCTACCCTGACGTTGCACCGACTGGTCTCGCTCCACTCAGATTGACTACCATTCCTGGTCCAAAAGCAGGCGCTTTTCTCTCCTTTACCCATCCGGGCACTTCTTTATTTGCCCTCGCACTAATCACATCCCAAACACGTGGAAACCCCACCTGGACAGGGCGTGCGTCTTTCACGCCCGTTATTGCGAACCGATGCTGTGCATGGCTGATGAAGCCATGTAGTAAGCCTTGCTCGATTAGTGAGGCGATGACAGATTCGATAATCTCCATATTTGTTAGTATCGGAGTCTCCGATTCGACGACATCAGCCAGATCGGGGTCGACATAGCCGTGAGGCACTTCTGCATCCTCCTCCTGAGGAGGTGGTGTTTGAGCCCTTGGAAAAACAAATATCGCATTAGTATGATTGCGTTCCGTGCTAGCATGGCCGTTCGTAAGCCCATTAGGATTGGGAGTGTCTTCAGCAAAACCGAGTATTCTCTTCTCGAGAAGTGTAGCTAACGTAAGCATATCCTGGAGCGAAAGCGTAGGCGCCGCTTTTCTTGTAACATCACCTTGGGATGTCACAGCCCCTTGTGACCCAGAGAGCACAAATGTTCGGCGTGCTAGTGATCGCCAAATCAGTATTTCGCAGCGATTCGTGAGTTGGAGAAGGATACGTTTTCGGAGGAACCATTCAGCATTTGGGGCGTCAAGATCCATGTACTTGCGGAAAGAGGCGAGGTCACCTTTGGCCATGGCTGTGCAAATTGGCTGGAACTTTTCGGCAAGGCCTGCTGCTTCGGGCTGCTGGAGCAATTGCGAAGATGGAAACCGGCCGAGTATGATATTTGAGGTGGTGAGATAGATGAGGATGAGGCGGCGCTGACTAATGCACTGAGAATGGCACTGATCGTACGCGGCTTGAAGGGCGAGTTGAGCGCGGTAGAAGTGGTTGTTGGCGAACAAATAACGTCCTAGGTAATAGAGGAAGGTGACTCGTTGGGCGGCTGGAAAAAGACTTAATGGAGGCGATTGCTGGTAAATGTTGCCAAAAATCTGTTCAGCGCTTCGAAGCTTTCGGCAGTAAAAGAAAAGCTTTAGGCAAAGGTTCGCCATCAAGTATATTCCAATTCGTCTTCCTTCGGGCTTCCCATTGCTGTCAATACCGGAGGGCGGGCCGCTCCGTTCGCTCAGGCATTTTTTAAAAGCCTCTCTTATTACATTGGCAGAGCTTTCCACTAGGGTTACTCTCTCAATAGCTTCACTCTCCACGACAGACTCTCGTCTGATCAAGTGCTCGACCAGCTCGGGTCTTTTATCAAGACCAATTGCGAGCCGGGCAAGAGTACGTGATAGTGAGACGACAGTGGGCAGAACTGTAACACCTATCGAGGAGCTCAATGCGAGGATAGACTGGCTGTCGAATTGATCAGCACCGTGGCAACCGAAGAGGATAATGAAGCACACACTTCAGTAAAGCTTTGAGTAAGTCATGCGTCTCGATGAGGTTTTCCATGTTGAGGTCTCTTAGAAAAGCAAAGTACTTGACCATGAACATGACAAAAGACGTCCGTGAGCCACCTTCGTCACCTTCGTCGTACTCCGGGATGAATGAGATGCACTTGTTTTCCAGTGCTTTTTGACTGTTAGGAGGGTAGAACTGCTTTATTTCCGAAACGATCTTGTTGTACAGAGGAGGAAGAGGAGGTTCGTAGATGAGATATTCCTGTAGCTGCGTGCCATTCTTTTCCTTGATGATTCCCGCGATCTCTCCCAAGAACTGGTCCAGAGTAGGGGGGCTCATCTTGGCAATCGACTAGAAGGAACAATCTGCGCTTCGTCCCATGGTAGAAAGACGGTTGGAGTACTTTGATACGGTAGGTAGTCTCCTTGTCAGTCTAGAGCTGGTCTACCTAGGAACGGCCCTCAGGCCCTGACGGGGGCTTGATTATTAAGCGTACACTATGCAAGTGTATCTGGAATGCTTGGCGCTGAGGAATTTGCAGCAACACCACCAAGCAGAGTAGTAAGTAAATCGCTCCTTATTCTCCCTTTCAGCCATTGCGCTACTCATAAGAAAGAGGTTCCTAATTCAATTGTAGTCTATTCTAATCATCAAAATCCTGTACATCCTCCTCAAAAACCCGCGTAAAACCGTCAAATGTCCGACTCCCCTAACTCATAAGCTCTTCAGAAAAGACCATATGGAAAACAGAAACGAAACCTCGTGGTCCTTTGAGCTTCAACACTAATGAGGGTTTTGGTGCAAGCAGAATTATGCCAAAAACATTCACCCTGGATTGTCAATCATGTCTTTTAATCCCTCAATAAAATTTTGAGGACGAGGGTGTTGGTGTACCATCCAGAAATTCCTCAAACCAACCACTCTCCAATGATAGCGCTCTCAACAACGCGATTAGTCTAGAGACAAACGCCTAGTCAGCTTCATCGCCACTCAAAACACTCCCCTCATAACCCAGATCCTTCCACAAATCAGATCAAAGCTTCGGGACAAATTGAATCATTGGCTATTGGTCCAAACCGTCCGTCCGCATACCATGCACTAGTCCAGCTAGTTCAGACCGTCTTACGACATCCTCAAACCCTCTCGGACTGGAAGGACGGTCCAATAGACTGTTGGTTCTAATATTGCAGCTTTCTACGGCGCACGAGTGGGGACCTTGACTTAGGTGCAGTATATGACAAATAAATCTTCCAGAGTCACTGATGGAGCGAAATGGCCGCCCAGAGCATCAAAGACTTCCAAGGGTCTTTGGCCAAGCGATCCTCAAGCAACGATCCAATGCAACAGATGTTCTCGAGACCGTCGGGTGCTGAGCCCAGCTTTTGAACGCTCAGAATGGTCACGCGGTCGAGAGTGTCAGATATCCATCACGCTTTGATGTTTCCAGCAATAATACAATCTTAAAGCAGTAAGGCGTGGCGATCTTCAGCTTGGCAACTTTGGCTTGAGGGGTAGGATCGTGTGCAACCAAAGCATCCTTCCTTTCCTCCTTGTCTACAAAATTACCTCTCAGAAAAACTCATTCTCTTTTACACCAAGTCTCTTGACTTTCAGCAGCGATGATGAGTGACGATGAAGCCAGGGTTCCTTCTGATGTGCTTGATATCTGGCATGAAATGTACTGTACACTGTGCGGTGTACCATTCCGTCTGTACGGGGACCGCCATCTCTACGACCTTGGAGACGAGCGTGATCCTTACTGGGCCAGCTATCAGGACCCCCATGCGCTTGACCTTGGAGATCTGCAGGATGATCTTGTCTGGGTCAGCTATTTTCTCGCTCGTAAGTAGCTGAAGCTTAAGTTCGTACGCGTACTATCTTGCCGGCAGTAGTCAGTCCGGATACCAAAGGGCACAACCACAGGCACGGGCGCAGGACCCAACTGTGGTGTGTCTATCACCGGAATAGGTCAATACGATCAGCGAGTAGGGCGCATCCCACCACGAGGGTATGATATCAGGGATATCAAGAAACACCTAAAGCCAGTAATACAACAGAGGCTTTTGATGAACGAAGAAGAGAAGAAGGAGTGGGAGAACTTTGAGTGTTTCTACAATCCTAAGTATCCTCTTGACCTAAGGAGTATTGTGTTGCCGACGACACAGCTAGTTGTAAACTTCAGAGACGCTTCAGGAAAATCTATCAAACCCATCTATCTGGTGCACCCTCGCTGCTGGGATTATCCTTCTACAGCAACATGCACTCATCGGATCACCCACCAGGATATACCTAGATCTCAACGAGTTGGGCAAGATATTTCTTCGATTACCCTTGGGACCTATTGGAGATAAATTTAGACCAGATTGGGTGACTGATAACGCCGGGCCAGAGCGGTTCTTCTGGATCACGGAGACGACTTACTTCGCAGCAGAGCCTGAGTGGCACTTTCTCGCGCGTGATCCTGGGATGGCTCTTGGCTTCGATGAGTTACTTACCAATTCACCGCTCGCGTCTGCTGCCTCTATCTAATCTCGCATACAGTTCGCTGACGACGAAAACGATATCTTCTCTCGCCTTCCCGCGGAGGTTCTTACGGAGGTTCTTGTGCTTCTGTCCTCTGCATCAGTGTCGGACTTGTAGCTTGCCTCGAGGACAATAGTATTCGTTCACTTGAGTTCTAGATACTGGCGTTCTCGATTTGACTTCCCAAATGACCTTTACCATATTTCGGTGGCGCCAGCATTGCTGAGAACTGGTCAAGTGAGCGATTTATGTGTCAACTGGAGGCGTCTCTGTGATCAGCTGCTTCATCCAGTGGGCGAAGAGTTGGATGATGACAGATCGGAAGCGGATTACCGCGCTGAACAGGAAGCTTGTGGAGAGCATGTCACTTCGACGGAGCGATGGGCGCCTAAAGGGAGCGTACCTAATTGATTTGGGAAGTACGGGCATTCAACAAACCTAGCGGAGGCGCTCAACAGCCATTTACCGGAAAGCCATGTAGCAACACGTGCTATAACTATAACATTACTTGGCTAGTGAAAATATTGTTTTGCGGAATTTCTTCACTTATACTGATCCGTCGCTATTGCCTAAAGTGCCTGACTCTCATAAGACACTGACCTAGGTAGCACGCTAGTCCCAACCTGCGTTTGCGACTTGCTGATTTCTACAAAACACAGACTCAGGAGGTACGGTCCGAGCGCGTCGCATTTGAATATTTGCTGTGACGTGAAGCTGCCTGTCCTGTGTATCGATAAGGCCTTCCTATCATGTTGAGACGGAAACACTGTCTGGCTGGATAGTCCCACAAGAAGTAGAGCTGCAGGTAGCAGGACCCCACGCTACAAACCGTCAATGCAATCAATGCCAAAGGGCAATCTGGCGCAATCGCCATCGTGTGCTTCTGCTATGGAAGCTATCCGCCATTCCTCCTCAACAGAGAGGTTCAGCAGAGTCTTCAAAGAGTTCCCTTAGGTGTAAAGTACACCCTTTCTTTCGCTCCCAGATCGATACATTCATAGATTAGATACATAGACTACTGTAGCCACGTGCCATTATTTTCCTTGATGGTTCCCACGATCACTCTTTAGAACAATCGTGGATATTTTGACATCAGCTCCCCTCGTCCACGTCCATGAAAAAGTTGAACAACCGACTACCGTTCCCCAAACAAAGGAAAGACGCCTCGAGTACGTCGGGTGCTTTGATAATGCCAAGCATTTCAGGGCCGTTGCCAAGAGGAGCGGGCCGGTAACCGTTGGATCCGCGAATTGCCGGGCGATCGATGATGGAAAAGTTACATTGTCCATTGTCCAATTGTCCATGGCACTTTTGTTCCTCGATCAATTTGATAGCATTTTCGAGGTCCGAAGCGACCCTCAATGATCAATGATGGCCATGCACCCAATTCAATTCCTATACTCCATCCTTCAATGGATCCTCGATACCCTCCTCTCACCAACTCCTCCCCCACCGAACGCCCACCTCAGTAGACCTCGAATAGCCATTATAGGAGCAGGCTTGACCGGGGTTTCGTCAGCTTCTCACTGTGTCGGTCATGGCTTCGATGTTACCATCTTCGAGGCTGGAGATGAGAAGAGCTTGGGTGGTATTTGGAGCGTTAGTCGAAACTCACAAAGCGGAGCTGCCTCCACTGACTAGTTCCGCAGAAAGTCAACAATACCTCTGGCCTCCAGATTCATAGTATAATGTACCGCTTCCATCCATCAGTCAGATGGAGTGCTGGCTATCCGGACCGTCAACAAATTGTCTCCCAGATCACTCAACTCTGGAAACGCTACGGTCTACAAGAACGCACCAAATTCAATACCCGCGTCACCTCTGTCACCCAGGACAAAGAAGGGCGTTGGATCGTCAACGACCCTTCAAATGGCCGCTTTGACGGAGTGATGGCTGCCGTGGGAAGTTGTGGTGATCCCAAAATGCCTCAGATGCCCGGTCAAGAAGATTTCAAAGGCGAAATATACCACTCTTCGAGGCTGGATGGAAAGACTGCTCAAGGCAAGAAAGTTCTCATAATCGGAGGCGGGGCATCTGCTGTGGAAGCGCTCGAATTTGTTGTCCACACAGGGGCCAAATTGACCTCCGTCCTCGCACGCTCAGAAAAATGGATCATACCACGCAATGCTTTTGTTGATACACTCTTAGCCTTCAACATATTCGGTCAAGAAACGATATTTTCTTGGATCCCCGAGTCCCTCCTTCGCATCTTCTTCTACCGAGATCTTGACGACCTTGCGCCTCAGTCCGAAGGTCTCTTCACAGAAACTCCCATGGTTAACTCGGACATCTTCCACCAGATCCGTGCAGGCAAGGCTGAATGGCTTCGTGGTGACATTCTCGGCTTCACTGAGACTGGGATCCGCTTCAATCATCGCTCGAAAGGAGTTCCTAAGGGCGGGCCCGGCCGAGAAAGCGTTGTGGAGGGAGACATGGTTATTATGGCCACTGGCTTCTCGCGACCTAGCCTGGCTTTCTTGCCGGACGATGTTTTCAAAGAACCTTACGCACCGCCGAATTGGTATCTTCAAGGTTAAAAAAACCCCTCCTGGCGATCCAAATGTTGAAAAAGGAACATACTAACACAGATTCTTCGTAGTCTTTCCACCCGAATACATGTCCATCTGTGGTAAGTGTTGTCCCTGACTAATATTCGACTTTTCCTCTGAGAAGCAGTACTGACCCCGAAATTCTCTAGCCAACAATTGTACGTACGTCAACGCGATTGGAACGGTGGGCAACGTGAGTGTCACCCGGCTAAAGAAGTTCTTTCCTCTGATTGGGTCTGAGGCATATTTCACGGCTGCCTTGCTCACAAGACTTCTCCTCGGACCCTTCAATTCTGATCATGAAGCTGACGCCAAGCTTCCTAGTACCACATTGGAATCTACACGCGGCTGCTTCTCATGTTCCTCGTCGACCCGCTCGCCAGGCCGCAAGAGAAATGGATGAAGAGATGGATCGACATGACCAAGACCATCAAGAGCCATGCGCCAACCGGAGCCTTCGACTTCTTCACTTACTCTGAGCTGATGTACTGGTTTGTGTTCTGCATTGTGATCAATCCTTTCAGGTGGAAGTGGGCACCGTTCGTGCTCTCGGGCGTCGGAAGCGCGTTACCGCTGCGGGTGGTGAAGAGAGAGGACTCGATTAGGAACGGACTGGGGTCGAAGAGGTATCGCCATGAATAGAATCGGTGACGGATATGATGAGTGCATCATTCAAAGAATGGAGGCTTGGGGTGGATGATGACATGTCGAAATCAAAGCATCTCGTAACAGGCGTACATAGCATGATAATGATATCATAGACGATCAGCATACGAAAGCAATCAAACGATGAGACGTAGTATTAAATTGCTATTATTATCGAGAACGGTCTATATTTACAAAGCAAAGCTTTCCTGTGAATATATACCTTTGTGCTCCGTCGCCAATATCGTAAGCTCTTATGCTCCATCATCTATGCCCGTATGTACTTCGGTTGGTAATTTCCAGCCCAAACCTAGCACTCCCATTCTTCACCCCTTCACCACATCCGCCAAACTCCTCTGCTCATTCCCGCCCACCATGTTCTGCTCCACCCAACTCACAGGCCAGAACAACCCGGCCCCGACCACGCAAAACAGCGTCGCCAGCAACTGCCACGCGTACACAAGCACGCTCAGTATCCCAAACGGGCTCACAAACTTGACGAACTCGTTGACCTGATAGAGGTCGTTTTGCGACGCGATCAGATACGTGGTCGGGGAACCGTGATGCTTTCGGGGCACGAGATGCAGCACGGTGACGAGGGAGACGCGCGCGGAGAAGAAGGGGACGAGCCAGATGCGGAAGAGTTGGGTGATGGAGACGTAGAGGATGAGGTTTCGGGCATCGTACGCTGTCACGAATTGTGATTTCGATGAGCGAAATTGCCCTTTTTCCAATCGCAACTCCGTTCGGCTTCCTTCCCCGTGTCCATGTCTTTTTTTTTTTTTTGGTGGGGAAGAAGACTGGGAAGACGTACCGACGCTGTCCACGCTGATCTCGATCTTCGGACTCATGATCTTGTACCAGCGGTATATACACCATATCAACCACCTGCTGCCCTCGAAACTGCCGGTGCGGCAGAATGGATGCGTGAAGGAGGCGGAGGGCGTGAAGTATGTCTCGAGGGTTTTGCGTTGGGTGGAGGGTGGTGATTGCGTTAGGAGGTGGATTACTTGGGGGATCTCGGCTTCTAGAGGAATGTTAGTGAAGGGTGTTTGGGTTGTAATTGATGGGGCAGGTTTACGTGGGTCTTCCATGATGGGGATGCTGGTATATGGAAGTGAGAGACGCTGGATTGAGGATCGTAGGTCTTGTCGGGTGTGGAAGAGGCGAAGGGGAAGCGCTTTTTGGAAAGTGTCTGAGAGAGCTGAATTAATGCAATTGGAACGTGAGACGGTGGTGACGGGACTTGGAGTTTGGATTTGGAAGAGTGGAATTGGCGGGAAGCAGCAAAGCTGTGATCTCATCGAAACCCTGAAAAAAGAGCCCTAAAGCTAGAACGTTTACAGGACATTGTTCCTGAGAATCAACTGACAACGTGATGATCAATTAACAGACGAGATGGATTACTTTCTTTCATCGTGAGATAGGAAGCGTGAAGTCGCGTGGACTGACATTTTGCCTCGTAAACACCTGAGAATCTATATTCCGCAATGTTTTACATAAAATAGCCAACCTTGGGACGATCATCTCTCTCGTCCCAGCTCTCCCTCTTTACACTCAGTCGATTTTAATAGATCCATAGATCCTCTGCACAAACACCCAACTCGAGAAAAAGCCGATGGTGCCTACACACGAAATTAGCATCCCCATGAAAGGTCAGAGGATGGGCTATACAACTCACCAGTCAAGATAAAGAACAAGAAGCTAATCAACAGACTATACCCCACATAGAGGACCCCAGACGTGAAGCTTCCGAAGCTTAACTTGCTAATCCAATATAACAGCGCATTGGCGAACACATAGAAGGCACTTGCCCCAGCCGTACAGAAAGCCCTCCACTGCCAGTGGTAATTCTCACTGCAGAGCAAGAAGTAGACTAGCAGGACCGTGACAGCAGCGCAAGTAATGATCATGATGCCGTAGCAAAGGAATAGGAAGCCGAACATGTAGTATACCTTGCCAAACCACATATTGTTCATGATGAAGTAGAGCTCGACGAAGATGGCGCCGAAGGGGAGAATACCGACGAGAAGCATGGAAGGGATGGGGCGTAGGTAGGTGGTCGATGGTGGAATTTGGCGCGGGATTTGATTGACGCGAACAGGCGCTTGGACGGGCTGAAGAAACAGTCAGCACTCTGCGCTCCATGGAGAAGTCAAGAACTAAAGTATACTTACAGCGTGCCTGAAGCCTATCCAGCTTCCTGCAAAGCTGAGAGGAACACTAATGACGAACCAGATACCCAGGATCACGAGCATGGTAGTGAATGGCACCGCACCACTCGATCGCTTGGCCCACAGGAAGAGGTTGAGAAGGAAGAAAGTGGCGAAGACAATCCCAGGGATCATGATGGGCGTCATGGCAATATTTTGCTTCCACTTCTCACCGCCGAATGACTTGTAGACGCGCGCGGAGACGTAGCCACCGATGAAACCGAAAACTGTGTAGAGTAGAATCATGACGGTACCGAGAGACCCACGGTTCGATGGGGACAGGAAACCGAGAAGGGCGAAAGTGATGGTTGTACCGACCATGACAAAAAGCTGAGAGCCGTTGCCCAGGAAGATACTCAAGAGCAAAGGGTTCTTGGGCGTCCGGAAAACGTCTCCATGTACCAGCTTCCAGCCTGAATCTTCTTGCATGTCATTTTCGGCGTCGCCATTCGTGCCTGAGAGATCATCCAGGTTGAACGAGTCAAGTCTGTTGTATCGGGCAATGTCTTTCTTCAGTGCTCGCACGAGGATAGCTCCGACCATGCCTAAATTTCGGTCATTAGTCTCTATGGGAGTGCACATGTTGAATAAAGGGTGTCTTACCGCAAAGGAAGACCACAATAACCGCTGAGTTCACCAATGAAAACCAGTGGATCCTCGGATCGAAGACGTGAAGATAGCTATCCCATCGAGTGGCCCATGCGGTCTTCGACTCGCGCCAGTATACGCCGTAGGTCCAGGTGACAGGTGTGTCTCCATTCTCATCAAGCAGAAGGTGTTGGTCTGGGTTACCACAGTCTCCCTTCCCATCGCCTAGGTTTTTGGATCCACTCCTTGAGGATGGGATCACCAGGACGCCAACAACTCTGAATTTGTCGCTGCCAGCCTCATGGTAATCAATCACAATATCGAAGTGGTTGTTCAGCACTGCTTTCTGATCCTTATCCACCATCCCGAGTGGGAATCCTCGCAGAGTGAAGTCCGTTTTCGTCGAAGGGTCTGTGTATGGCTGCCCAGCTGGAAGCCCATCAATCAACCAGTTAAGATTGTAATTCTGCCATATTCTCCTGTTGACAAATTTTGCGCTTCGTTGATCAAACGACTTGTCGCATAAAGCTTTGCAGGTCTCGTTTTCCATCATTTTCAGCTCAAAAGGCGAGGTAAGTATCCGATCTCCGAACAATATGCTTCCCAGCGACTCTGATACATCTTTTGGTCCATCTGCGGGCGCGCAAAATCGGAATGCGGGATGATAGTAGTCGAATGAGAAGACTGAGTGTAGTTGGGAATCCTTTTCAGACAGTGCTGGTGTGAGATGGTTGACATTGAGCTCGACCCTGTCATTGGCCTTGTATGTGGTTGGTGCAACGCCCGGTAAGTAGAATGCAGAGGCGCTGGAAAGGAAGAAGGCAGATATGGCTGCGCCAGAGGCAAGCAGATTGTTCGGGTACATCGTGAGCAGATCCCAGGCGGCTGTGAGGCATATAGTCAGCTCAGATATGATCCTGAGTGGTAAATTCTTCAATGTTTGGCAAGCTCCAAGTGGTACGGACCTGCCCAATCTACTACCTGGGGCTCAGAGCCTGCTTCTGCGTGATATAGTGTTCAGTCGTTCTGTGACCAGTCTCGATTATGCGCACCAATATTAATGTAACGAATTTCAAGACTCAAAGGAATGACAAGGATTTGCGAATTGCGGGTCTTTGATTTGAGAAAGAAAAGCTGGCCTCCTGAAGCAAGCTGGCCTCGCTATTGGTTGGTCTTGCCGCCTCTGCCGCCTGGAAGTTCTTAGCGCTAGGTCTTGGCGAAGTTTTCTGCTGTTCATTTACATTAGTCCATGACAACAAAGATTCAAAGATTGGCATCAATACAAGGTATCACGAAGGTGTAGAGTGTTGTAATGTCGAATATTATACTACCATTTTGGCATCATGGGCCTTATGCCACTCCTTGTCCCACTCACATATTTTCATACACAATTGATACAATCACACCACAACATATGACCAATCATCTCTCTCCTTCTTTCCCCGTCTAATCCCCCAAATGCTTTCATCAAAAAGGCTTCTAGTGCTTCAAGGCCAGAACATCTTCTATGTCTTGTACTTCTACTCCGTCAAACGATATAGTCTGCAGATACAAAAAAGGTGAATGCGAGAAATGTTTTGGTCCGCTCTTCAAACAGTCTCAACTACAATTTTGATCTCGCCAAAAAAATAAACGAGATGATCGCTTCCGATACGTGATATATGAATCTCCCAGTATTGAGGGTGAAGGACTTCCCTTTTATTATCACCAAGACCTGCAACGATAGCATGCCAACCCACGAGATCAAGGTTCGAATGAACTTGTCCTTGAGGATTCTGTTCCTCTGGGCTGGTTACAAAAGGCTAGCTTGAGTTCTCGATATGAGAGTAAACAGAACATATCTTAGGACACACTGCCCTTGACTCTTATTTTCTATGCCATTTGATGGCTACAAAATGTTGGGTGCGATGTCTCTGATTGCTGCTGTACATTTAGCTCCAGACCTATGAGCTATCCAACCCCGATGCGTGCGCAAGAATCATAACGCCTGAGACGACCTCCCATCGAAATCTTGAGCATAGTGCAAGCCTAAAAACGTGAACGCATCCAGCAACATTGCTCAAACTAGCCCATCGTACAGTGATAGTGCTGATACTATTGTTTCATCACGCTTGCTGCCTTCCTTGAACTCAGCCATGTCCAGCGACCCATTCTCATCCTTATCCATCATTTTGAAGATCTTCCGGACGCGTTTTTCTGGAGTGTCTTCGTCGGCTGGGAGCTTGACCATAGAACCAACCTGTGACCTTGTAAGCTGATGCATACGGAAATTAAAGAATAAATCAGGCATACCATCTTGTATATCGCTTCCACGATTTGCAGCATTTCATTGTAGCTTATCTCACCGTCACCATCGATATCGTAAAGCTGGAATGCCCAGTCCAGCTTGTCCTCCATCTTCCCCCTCGAGGTGACGCTCAGTGCGCATATGAACTCTTTAAAGTCGATGGAGCCTGATTTATCTGAATCGAAGACGTTAAAGACGTAGTCTGCGAAGGAGGTCGGATCGCCGAAAGGGAAGAATTGTTTGTAAATTTTTTGAAACTCCTCTTTCGTGAGCATGCCACTCGGACAATCCTTGAGGAACCCTATACCTCGTATTAGCTTGGATAGAATCTTGAGCGGGTAAGGTGTCATAGCTGACCCTTGTACCATTGCTGGAGCTCCTTCTTGTCGAAATGTGTATCCTTCTGAAGCTGGTTCAATTCCTCTTGGGACAACTTCGACTGCCTGATGAGGTGCGTCAGTAGGGTACGATTGGTTCGACATCTGTAACTGTACACATCGACATTGCTTTCGACTGTAAGGTATAGGAAAGGCAAGCTGCAAAAGGACGCTACAGTTGTACACAAGTATGATTTGTTCCTTCCTCAGCACTTTGGGAACGCCAAACCAACTGTAGTTTCTCCAAGCCGCTCTCTCTTCCACTGCTGGGTGATCAGGGCTGTGGACATCTGGGAGGGTTTGCAAGAGATGCCGGCAAGCGCGCAAGGCTAGGCGTGTGTGAGACTTTGTCCTCTGTCAGATGGCCATTACCATCTTGTATCCTTGCTCCATTACTGCAAAAGAGATTGCGCTGCTGAGGATGCGAGACTAATTTCGAAGAACTTTGGTCCACGGTGACACTGAGATAATAGCACAGCGCCGACCGCTCTGAGAAACGCACACATACTGAGAGCCGCACACCACTTACCGATTTCCCATCCTGGGTTATGGCTTCCACCAGACAACTTTGTGAACTGTTTTTTCGAACCGCGCAACACTTGAGGGCGGAGGGGTGTATGGTATGGTAGATCTCGAGGGAGTAAGCAAGAGGCGGGGCAGGTGTGAGATGATGACGGGAGGGGGAGGGTGTCAGAAGGGGAGAGTGTCAAGAGGTCAGTTGCTATGTCTCTTCTATGGGAGTTTAGTCATCTAAATGAGTTGAAGTTTGAAGATTGAAGAAGAACAAGGAATACGGAACAAGGAAGGGTTCTCGGGTTTATGCTGAACGCAGGGAAAGACAAGCGCCGAGGAACAGGAAAGGGTTCCAGACCCATATGAACCATTTCAACCCAACCCCAAACGTGAGCCAATTCTCCGTCCTATAATTCCACCGACTTCGGTCCTTTTCAACGTCATTTGAAGCCATGAATACCATCATACAAGCCCAGCTGGACAGGGTGGAAACGGCTTTGAACACTCTCATAGAGTCAATCGCCTCCTACAACCCCTCCATCCCCGCAGCAAACGCACTCCTAGCTGCAGACGACGATCTGAACAAAGGCCTAAAACAATGTATGTACAAACGTTCCAGATCCCAGAAGACCCTGCTACGCGACCTCTTCTTCTTCTTCTGCACCCATTTGACATCTCAGTAGTAACAACCCACCAACGTAATCACGCCCGCATTCAATCCCTTCGCTCCACCATTGATCAGCAAAATGCATCTATAACCGATACCCTCACGACCCTCGCCTCTACGCGCGCAGACCTGCTCTCTACTCCGTCATCCCTGCCACAAAAAAATGCGCACAACGTCCCCTACAATGAGCTTCTTGACTATGCGAAGCGCATCAGTCGCTACACGGTTCCTCCTACATTCCGGCCTGCTCTACCACCTGCACAACCACCTCTGCCCCCTGCCGTCAATGGCGATACCGTGGCGGTAGAGGAGGGAGCGGAAGATATCAAAGAAGAAAAGGAGGGCAGGGCAACCGCATCGTTAGAAGATATAGAGCGCAAATGGCTCGACCCTCTCACCCAGGTCCCCTTCGTGCCGTGGGTGAGCGACGAAGCCATCAAAAGAGGCGCTTTGGCTGAGATACAAAACATGGTTGAGAGGGGCGAGGACCCGGAGAATGTGGGAGCTGGAGGATCCGGGGAGGAGAAGGGAGAGACGATGGAGAGTGGGAAGAATGAGGACGCGGCAGGGAGGGAGAGCGGCGTTAGTGCGGATGGAGGAATGGGGATGCAAAGGAGGGAGGAGAAGCCACAGGTATTCGGGGGACTGGATCTTTATGATCCCGACTCGCCTGATGTAGACGATGATTGATTTCTAAGCAACCATGGAGATAATTCTGTGGTCATATTTTCGGAAACGTGTCAAGATTAATCAAAATCATTAGCCCAGAAATGGTATGAATGCCTGACATTGCTTTTGATCCCGTATCGCTGTGCATCTACTGAAGTCACCTTTGATTCGTCAATGTCTTGTATCACAGCAGAGCAACTGCCTACAGCGTGACAACAAGCTTCTTCCCACTCAAGCCTTTCGCGTGTAGATCTAGCGCTGTCTGTATGGACTGAATGCCGCCATCAATTATTTCGATTGCAGGACTTGGCACAAAAGTCTTGTCCTCCAAAGATTTGGCCAGCCAGTCATTGAATAGCCAGTGCCCGAATTCCTTATCAATGCATATCTTTGCTGCAAATGTCTGCGAGATGCCTACGCCTGCTGGCTTCCTGGCATCTTCAGGGTATGGAAGGGTAAGACAGAGCTTGCCGCCGCCAAATGCTTCGAGAATTTCCGCACACTTGGGTGCACTTCCATGCTCAGCAATGGCGTCATATGCCGCGACAATTGTCTGGTTCGAGGCTTTCAAGGACTGTGTAATTTCTTTGACAACAGAGGAGGAGTTATAGTCGAAGGTCTCATGAGCGCCGAGCTTTTTGACCATGGCGCTGTGGCGAGGACTGCATACTCCGTAGACCGTGTATTTAAGAGAAGCGGCGATCTGCACAGCAGCTGTACCGACTGAAGATGAGGCGCCCCATACGAGAAAACCACCTTGGTGCTTGGCAGGCGGGCGAGGGATTTCCATAGAAAGGAATATGCCTACGGCAGATGTTGCGACACTCATCGGTAGGATTGATCCTTCCTCAAAGCTCATGGAGTCGGGGATCCTGGCGACGGCGCAGTCTTTTACAACTGAATATTGCTGAAATGCACCGTTTTGAGGGTCTTTTGAAAGTAGCCCATCAGCAAAGCCTGTGACCCTATCACCTTTCTGAAAGTGCTTGACATTTGATCCCACTGCATCCACTACACCCGAGACGTCACTCCCAAGTATAGCCGGATATTTCTCTACGAAGTAGCCGAATTGTTGCATCTTCCAGTCCACGGGGTTGGTGGCGAGAGCATGGTTTTTAACCACAACGTCCGATGGCCCAGGCTTGGGAATTGGGCGCTCTTCGATGGTGAGTTTGGCTTTCTCCTCTTTGAGGACGGCTGCTTGGTTGGACATTGCGTGGATGATGCAATTGAATAGCTGCTGTGGATGATGATCGCGGTAGATAAAGTGTGTAAATAGTGATGAGTGAAAATTCAATGAGACTTACTTTATATTCCCTTCATGCATCGGAGTTGGGAATTACATCACCGGAGAACGTGAACGCAGATTAGCTTCGCAATGGAAAATTTACCCCACCATGTTTTCGAGACTTTCGTTGTTCAGCTTGTCCGGATGATAATGAAGCTATAAAGCACCACTGCTGCATAAGCATTCAAATTCATAAGAGGCCTATATTGTGTAAACTCATGCGGGAATCATTGCGTGTTTACTTCAACGAGCTCATTGGCCCCCCTTGTATGGATTTCAATCGACAGGCAGTAATCACTCTGCCCAATCAATCCTCGTGAGGCGACAAGGCCAGTTTTGCTTCAGCAACGAGTCTTCATTGGCCCAGGCGCAATTAGTGCGAGGTTAAGGGCTAGGAGGAGGGAACAGTGCCATGTACTCGTAGGATGAGACTTGGGATGGCGCGGAGATTGGACAACTGTCGCCATTGTATTATGCGCCAGTTATAAGAAGAGTAGTCTCCGAGCAAGTGAGGTATTCGAAACCAATTCTTCACTTCTTGTTGGAGGAACGAGGAAGCGAGGCTCGTGACGCGGCGCGCAGTCTGCATTTCTGATAGGGCTTAGTGTTCTTTGCCCCTGAAGCTGAAACAAAGACACTACCCCCTCTCACGATCTTCTTGTTCACCCTCACATCTATTATCGTCACTCTTTTCCCATTATACCCTCACACTCATTAGGAGTCAGGAGCGGGCTCCTGTATCATCGCTCATTTAGAAAGCAGACTTGTTGACACTCATTTGGACCAGCTGCATTCATTCTCTTTATTTACTTCGGCCCCCCTTGGAATTCACACACAAGGAACAAACATAGTAACCAGCACAGGCTTTCGGAAGGTTCTAGGATACGCGAGAAGTCCATGGCTACCGAAGATATAAATCCGGAGGCTGTGGCTGATACTCGTGAGACCGCTTCAGTGCGAGAAAGCGACACCCGCAGTACCCTACTGCCGACAGACTCGATGGTCACTGTGAGGCTATCAGATCCACTAGTCGTACCTTCCTCCGCTATATCTCCCGACAACCAGATTTCTGTGGCAGCACTGGCTCAATTCCTGCCGGGGCAAGATCCCGTTCTACATGAAGATACTTGGGACGCTTCCCACAACAACCACGCTTCTTCGAGCCAGGGTCTTTTACTGGGCAACAGCGGTACCGATCCAGATGAGAGTGCTGTTGTACTTGGAGAAGAGTACCAGGAGTCTACAGTTTCGATGACCAGCATCCGCTCCAGAAGCGATAGCTCGGGCAGCAGCCTCTCTTCAAATGGCAGCGCTCTGGTTGACTGGGATGAGTTGGAGAAGAGTGAAGAGCAGGCACCACGAGACGAGGGATCCGATGAATCAACTGCCTTCCTTCTTGCCAGACTGGAGCAAGAAAATAACGCTCTGGCAACTAATCCAAAGGCAGCTCTCGCAAGGGCTACATCCACACGCAAGGGCACGAAAGTACGGCCGCCCTCAATTCAGCACCTCAAGAAGCTTGTCAACGAACCAACGAAACCTTCACTTCGATACTCCTTGATACCAGACCCCCCACCGATGACAGAATTAGAGTTCTGGGCAGCTCTCGTTAATGATTATCCTCAGACTGCACAGCGCCTGCCGACCCTGACTTCCAACAAGATCAGGAGTGGAGTTCCACCACCATTGCGTGGTGTTGTCTGGATGAGCATAGCTGGATCCCGTGATCCCTTGTTGGAACATGAATATGAAAGACTCTGTGGCGAGTCCAGCCCTTACGAGAATCTCATTGGCAAGGACATCGGTCGAAGCTTTCCTGGCGTCGAGATGTTCAGGGATCCTTCAGGAGACGGGCAGCAGATGCTTGGTAGGGTGCTCAAATGCTTTAGTCTCTACGATGAGAAGATCGGGTATTGCCAGGGCCTTGGCTTTGTCGTCGGCCCTTTGCTGATGCACATGGGTGACAAAGAAGCGTTCTGTGTGCTCGTGCGGTATGTGTCTTCAGACGATGCATCCGCTCATGCCTAGACTAACAGCAACATAGCTTGATGGAGCACTACGATTTACGTTCATGCTTCTTACCAGATCTCTCGGGTCTCCACCTTCGCATCTACCAATTTCAACACCTACTATCAAAGCATCTCCCACGGCTCACAGCCCATATGGATAGTTTACAGGTGGAGCCTTTGTACGTGTCTCAATGGTTCCTCTCGTTCTTCGCAGTCACATGTCCACTGCCCATGCTACTACGGATATACGATGTCATCTTGACCGAGGGGGCTTCAGAGACCTTGATGCGGGTCGCACTATCGCTCATGCGAAGAAATGAGACCAAAATCCTGGCCTGCACCGAATTTGAAGACGTGATGAGCCTTCTTCTCTCCAGGGCATTGTGGGATACATATGGATCCAACGCAGGTGATTTGGTAAACGACTTCGTTGGTTTGACGGGTCTTGTGACGCGGGAGAGCCTAGAAGCCCTCGAAGGAACTTTCAGAGAGCCTAGCAACGAAGAGTCAATTTCCAAGAGCAGCTCTCCGTCAAATGTTCAGGCCGCGGCATCACGATTTCTGGGCCGTTTCTGGACGGCTCCAAGTTCATACGCAAAGGCGACTTCTCCAACCTCTAGCCTAGCTGTCGCAGAGCCATCCCGACCCTCGAGCTTCCTGCGCCGGACGCCCTCGAAACAGAGTATGGCATCGACGCTCAACTCCATTGAAAGCAGTGAGTCGCATCTAAGCGCAGCTTCAACTGAAGCAACGGCAATGTCAAGGAATCCTTCAACTGACGGCACCCCTGTCAAAGCTGGCAACACTTTCGGCAATAGCGTCTCGTCGTCAATGGGGATCACTAGCCAAGATAGAGATCTCCATACTCAAATCGAAGATTTGCTCACTGCTCTGAGCGATATGCAGCGAGAACATACTTTACTCGAGAACGAGGTACAGAAAGAACGTGAAGAGCGTGATGAAGATCGTGCTGCAGTGCAACGTTTTCTCGAGCGAGCGAAGAAGTCCGCCACTCTGGACCCCATACCAGAGGGCCAATCTCATTGCTCACCTTCCTTGGGGGATGCCTCAGCTGTGGCTCTGAATGGTGACGAGGCTCTGATGGATCTAGAACTACATTTCAACACGTCGTCGAATAAGAGGTCGTCGCTTGTGCAACATACAAAACATCAAATGCGAGAAGAGTTAAAATTGTGGAAAGATCAGTATGAAGTTGAAGCAACAAGATCCACCGACTTGACGCGCCAGCTTGCTGACGAGAAGACGGAAAATGCTCGTCTCCTAGAACAATTCCGAGAGGCCCGGACACGTATGCAAGAGGCACATCAAGACAAACAACGCCTTGAGAAGAGTCTCTCGGAAATGAGAAGCCGCAGATTTTCTACAGACAGCGAGTATGAATCAATTCCTGCGACTCCAGTCGATAATGCACCTGCGCCCGCTGGACTGCGTGAGCTCAAGCTGGGGAGATCTGGTTCATTCCGCTCGAACACAGCAGCAACACAGCCGTTTGCAAAACGATCCAGCAGTCTTGGCATATCTGCAGTACTTGCGACTGAGGGTCACAAGCCTGCTCCTGAAGACGCGCTTCTACTAGAGCTTGTCAATGCGAAGACAGCAGAAGCTGTGGCACAGCAGGAATTGGAAGAGGTGAAGGCAAAGTTGGACTCATTACGGAAGATGATAGGAGGTGGACCTGCTACCACAGTGAGCAGTGGTCACAGACCAAGTGCCAGCGAGGCCTGCATTGTGAAAGCGCCGAGCGTGGCCACAGCAGCGAGACCTGTGGTGGAGACACTCAAACCCGCTGCTGCTCCTGCTGGTGGCTTCTTTAGCGGTTGGGGAAAACGAACGGCATCAAATCCGACGGCCACAGTGTTCGTTTCAGAATCATGACGAGAATTTTGCTTCTAATAAGAGCCGCTTAGGGACAATTAATTTTTCGTTGTTTGGCGTCAGGTGTAGAGTACCAGCTTTTTAGCATGTAATGCTGATGCTCAAAAAGCCACTTCCTTCTTCAAGCATGGAATAACGCAAACTATAACCACGTTATCAACATCCCTCCATAACGGCTATGCGCATAGTTTGTAGGTAGGTACTACAGATCTACCCATCGCTGTGTGCACACGGAAGTGGTATTTAAGAGGTTGACGTGCATTTGTACTCGTAGACCAAGTCAGAGTGATATGCCGATCAACTGCCGCACCGGCCGACAGCTAAGGTACTTTACCATATTAATGTAGGTACCTAGGTAGTCAAAGATGTTCCCTTTAGCCGCTTCTCGCTTCTCGCCGCTGCACCTGGCTGCATTCTGCAAACCTATCATCTGGCATGCCACTCCCGTGACGATTACAATTCTGCGAGGTAAGCTGAGCTAAGCCTAACCAAAAGCTCACACCGCTCATACTTGCATGATTTCCCTAGTAGTGTGCAATGATACGGAGGTAATGATGAACGAAATGAATAAGATGAATAAGATGCCGCGCAAGCCGCTGTCTCCTGACTCCTCCCGCGGCTTATGATGGTGATGTTGATGGCGCCCGGCGACCAAAGCTAATGGACAATGTTGGGGTTCGATATAGGTTAAGGAGCTCATACGTTGTAAAACAAGGAGAGGACGCCCTCTCGGATCGGGTCAGCGTCCGCAATGTTTGGCTCTGCAACTTTGACCTGCATCGAAAACAATTACCCAGCAACTTTAACCTGCATCCAACGAAACATTCCGGCACAGACCCTTGATTACTTTATTGATCATTATTCAAAGGCAGTCAGATCCAGTCTATTGTTTTCTGCGGCATTAGTTCAAAACACGGCCGCTTTGCCATGCTTATACAAAAGCGCCTTACATCTTTGCATCTGTCCGGTGACTAACGTCCCTGAGGAGACCTTAGTCAAAGCAAATAGATAAATAAGCGTGATATGGCAATCGGAGCAAGGTATAGTACTACTCTACGGGGTTATGGAGAGAGCTTCACCTACTTCATTGGATATTCGATCTATATCCTCTTCTTCTTTCTCAAGGCCGTATCCGTTGATTAGCTGCATGTTGCCCTGCATTAAGACGAACTTCTCGTCTTATGAATCTTGTCAGGGAAAAACAGGTGCAGTTTACCGCTGTGCGTCAGCAATAAGTGGGGATAATTAGGTACAGATTCCAGATCCTTCAGCTGCAGCAATTCTCTTTCATTTTATCGCATTACTACCCCACCATTTTTCTGCATTCATCTTCTGGGACTTACTCGAGGGAGATGGTTTATCCAGGCTGTAAAGTTTGACAAATTCTGGAAAACAGTGGTCAACATGGAGATGAACTATGATGAAAATGTAGGCTTTTCCCACCCGCTATGTATCTACAGTAATTCACTTGTTCACCTGTTCATGCTATCATAGACCTTGCACCAGCTCGAGGACGAACTCCACGTCGAACTTATACCCGGTACAGAGATTATGACAGATGTGGGCAGCCATCATTTTGTCAAGTCCTCCGATCGAGTGCTAGTGCCACAGCCAAGTGATGACCCTCATGATCCGTTGGTGAGCTCACCACTGTTCGAACAGGATCGATATGCTATCAGAGCAAGCAATTGAGCTGACAATGTATAGAATTGGAATACCTTTTGGAAATTCTCTGCCATAACCAGCGCGACATTTGCAACCGCTGTTCAGGGCTATGGTCCACTTGGTCTTGCGCCTATGGTCCCCTATTTGATCAAGGCATTCGATTCAAATCTGAATGATGTGATTCAATTCACTGGTGTTGCTATTCTTGTGCTCGGATTTAGCAACTTCATCTGGTACGCTGTACAATCTCGGTATCTATTTCACGGCGCAGAGTTTGATTGATGATAGGGTCCCACTGAGCACATCCTTCGGCCGGCGCCCCGTCTATCTCGCGTCCCTCTTGATCAACTTTGGCAGTGCCATCTGGAGAGCCAAAGCTAAGACGTATGGTAGCTTCATGGGGGCATGTGTGCTCAATGGCATTGCAGCTGGTCCAGCTGAGACTATTCAGCCTACTGTCATTGCTGATGTGATGTTCTTGCATGAACGAGGAACGTATCAGACGCTTTACTTTGCATTCTATTTCGGCGCTATAACGGTTTGCCTCTTTATTCTTCTCCGCAAATGTCACGCTCATAAGGTTCTAGGCTGGACCGATCATCGCCGGTCCGATGGCGGAATACGCAGGATGGCGCAACTTCTGGTGGCTCAATGCCGGTCTGATTGGCGCTTCATTCTTCCTCTGCCTTTTCGGCTTTCCGGAAACAAAGTATCACCGATTGCACCCCGATGAGATTCACAACACAGCCTCGGAAAAGACAACCGGGTCTCCGGGAGAAAATACTAAGATCACGACGATGGAAGGAACCGGCCTAGAAAAGGTGACTCCTCCCGAGCTTACTGATCTTCAGCATGTGGCCAGCGCCCAACGAGACCCGTGGCTTGGAAAAGGCCGGCCAAGCAAGCAGCAATTCATGCTCTTCCAGCCAAATGCGCATCCGTTCAAGAGTATTCTTCTTGACCTTTGGCTCCCATGGAGGCTTTTCGCCTTTCCAATCGTGGAATTTGCCTCCTTTGTCGTATCATGGAGCGCGTCATCTTTCCTGACGCTGAATCTTGTACAATCACAAGCGTTCGCAGCACCGCCCTACCAGTTCAGGCCACTTACTATCGGCTTTTTCAATTTTGCCGTCCTTGTTGGCGCCATAATTGGGTTGGCCACAGCGGGACCTTTGAGTGACTGGATCAGTATGAAACTAACCAAGAGAAACAACGGCATCAGGGAACCGGAAATGAGGCTACCGGCAATGATCCCTTACGTCGCTATCATGATAATTGGCAATTTTGTAGTTGCCTTTGGCTGGCAGCAGGGCTGGGATTGGAAGGTAGTATTTGAAATTAAAGAAGCACAAAGCTATGAGCTAACTTCACAACACTAGCCGATCGTCATCGTTGGCTGGACGTGTGCCGGCATCCAAGTCGCAGCTCTCCCTGCCATCGCCTCCACTTACGCAGTCGACTCCTACAAGCCTGTTGCCGGCTCAGTATTCGTGAGCATCACAGTCAACAAGAACCTTTGGGGTTACGGATTCTCGAAATTCATCAATACTTGGATCGAAAAGGATGGATACGTGCGGCCAATCATGACGAATATGTGCTTGATTACGCTGTGGTGCCTCTGTGGTATTATCTTTTGGGTGTGGGGAAAGAAATTCAGGACCTGGACGAGGCACAGTAAGGTGCACCGTATGTAAAAGGAGAGAATAGGGCAAAGGCGTGGTGGGCTGGACGCATATCTCGATGGGCGTAGGCGATATATAAGAAGATGAATGATCCATATGTCCCTGTCAACCATTGCACCCAATGGCATCCTATACTGATCTTTTACGCGACGCGTGAGGAGTCAAAAATGAGATAGGGCTGAGATAGACGCTAGCGCTAAAAGCGGCTAATGTAAAGTCGATATACTATGCGCGATCACCCTTGAGTAAACATCAACAACAAAACCAGTGAAGGCCAACGCCCGCCAAGCTTCCTCTTCCACCATACGAACTACACGATACCACCTTGGTGGTCTCAATATGATGGTATCGTCACCTTGACCTCCACGCGTACTTCTTTTTGTCGCGCGCCAACATGGATTCTCTCATGTCGGACTCGGTTTTTGATGATGGGGATATTTCCGATGACTTTGCGCCTGAAGCGGTAACATAATCCAAGACTCAAATGTTCTGTCGTTGGGACAACTTTCTGACTTGCGATTGGCGTGTAGAAAGCCAAGGCAAAGCCCAAAGCAGCTGCCAAACCGAAGACCGATCCAAAGTCCAAAGCTGCCCCGAAAAAGGCAGGAGCCCCAAAGGCTGCCCCAAAGAAGATGTCACAAACCACGTTGAAGCCAACGAAGAAGCGTCCCAAGCCCGATACGGAGGACGAGAATTCCGAGGGCGAACCCTCGTTACATGATGACTCACTTCTTTCCAATACCCCACCAAGCGCGAAGAGACCGAAGAAGACAACTGCAGCGAAGAAAATGGGCGCGAAGCCTCTCCGTGAGGTCGAAAATGAGGCTATAGCCGAGGCCATAGACGCGTCTATGATCATGGATGGCGTGGATGAGCCAAAGGCAAAGAAGGGCTCTAAGTCAACAGAGACGTACCAGAAGGTAAGCAGCCTTGGGTTGGGTAGTCCCTGAGGCATTCCGACTTACAGTGTTGTAGCTCACGCAACTCGAACACATAATCAAGCGCCCAGACACGTACATTGGCTCTGTCGAAGCCCAGGAGAAGCAGATGTGGGTATACAACAGTGAACAAGAGTCAATGGAGATGAGATCAGTGACGTTTGTACCGGGTATCTATAAGATTTTTGACGAAATACTCGTCAATGCTGCAGACAACAAGCAGCGAGATAAGAACATGGATACAATCAAAGTCACGATCGATCGAGCGAAGGGCGAGATCAGCGTCTTGAACAATGGGCGTGGTATTCCAATCGAGATTCATGAGAAGGAGCAAATATACATTCCAGAGATGATCTTCGGTCATCTTCTCACGTCTTCCAATTACGATGATGATCAGGATAAAGTCACGGGTGGTCGAAATGGCTACGGTGCTAAGCTTTGCAACGTTTTCAGCACTGAATTCACCTTGGAGACTGCAGATTCCAAGACGAAGAAGAAGTACACCCAGACGTGGACCGCGAACATGAGCAAGATGGGCAAGGCTTCAATCACCTCGAACAAGGGTGATGACTATACGAAGATCACATTCAACCCAGATTTCCGAAAATTCAAAATGCAGGGTATAGACAATGACTTGGAAGCCTTGATGAAGCGTAGAGTCTATGACTTGGCAGGCACCAGCAAAGGTGTGAAAGTCTGGCTCAACGGTGAGAGGATCAAGATCAACAGCTTCAAAAAGTATATGGAAATGTACACCAAGGCCATCAAAAAGGAGAGAGGCGATGAAGCCATCAACGATGCCTCTGAGATTATTACTGAAAGCCCCGATGTGAGATGGGAAATTGGGTTTGCGGTTTCAGACGGGACATTTCAGCAAGTATCTTTTGTCAATTCCATTGCCACGACCTCCGGCGGTACCCACGTCAACTATGTTGCCGATCAAGTCTGCACGAAGCTGCTGGAAATCGTCAAGAAGAAGAAAAACAACAAAGCCGCATCTCTCAAAATTAGCCAAATCCGAAACCACATCTTCCTTTTTGTCAACTGCCTAATCGTCAACCCAGCATTCACCTCACAGACCAAGGAGCAGTTGACCACCAAGCATAGCCAGTTCGGCAGTAAATGCAACGTGAGCGATGAATTTCTCAAGAAGATTGCGAAGACGGAAGTCGTTGCCAACATCCTGCATTTTGCAGAGCAAAAGGCAGACCAGATTCTCAAAAAGAGCGACGGTAGCCGCCGAAGTCGTATGGATAATCCTAAGCTTACAGATGCCAACAAAGCCGGCACCAAGGAAGGCTACAAGTGCACGCTCATCTTGACTGAAGGAGATTCGGCCAAAGGTTTGGCGATAGCAGGTCGATCTGTCGTCTCTGCAGACCTGTTCGGTGTGTATCCGCTCCGGGGGAAATTGCTCAACGTACGAGATGCTCCAGTCGATCAAATCGCGAAAAACGCGGAAATCCAGAACATCAAGAACTTCATTGGGCTCAAGCACAAGGCAACGTACACCGACTGCAAGAGCTTGCGTTATGGACATCTAATGATCATGACTGACCAAGATCATGACGGGAGCCATATCAAGGGTTTGCTCATCAATTTTCTTCAAGTCCAGTTTCCGAGTCTGCTCAAGATCCCCGAGTTCCTTGTCGAATTCATTACACCGATTGTAAAAGCTTACAAGGGCGATCCAAAAAAGCCCAAGCAGGCCGTGACTTTCTTCACCATGCCAGAGTATGAGGCATGGAAAGAAGATCACAAAGCCGAACTCCACAAATGGGAACACAAGTACTACAAAGGATTGGGTACAAGCACCACGGAGGAAGCTCAGGTCTACTTCCGAGATCTGGACAGGCACTTGAAAGAGTTCCATACCATGAAGGAAAGCGAAGTCGAACTGATTGATCTTGCTTTCTCGAAAAAAAAAGCAGACGAGCGGAAGGAATGGCTTCGCCAGTTCAAGCCCGGTACCTATCTTGACCATTCGGAAAAAGGCGTCTCATACACCGACTTCGTCAACAAGGAGTTGATTCTCTTCAGCATGGCAGACAACATGCGGTCTATCCCTTCTGTGGTGGATGGTTTGAAGCCCGGACAGCGCAAGGTCCTCTACACCTGTTTCAAGCGAAACTTGAAAAAGGATATGAAGGTTGTTGAGCTTGCGGGGTCCATATCTGGTCTCACTGCCTACCAACATGGTGAAGCTTCTCTCCAGGGCACCATTGTGGGCCTTGCGCAGACCTTCGTTGGATCGAACAATCTCAACTGCCTCGAGCCTAGTGGCAATTTCGGTAGTCGTCTCGAAGGAGGCAGTGATTGTGCCAGCGCCCGTTACATTTACACACGTCTCTCGCCTTTTGCCAGAAAGGTCTTCCATGCCTCTGATGAGCCGCTTTTGACCTACAACACAGACGACGAGCGTACGATTGAGCCTGAAGTCTATTGCCCCATAGTTCCAATGGTCTTGATCAACGGTGCAGACGGTATAGGGACTGGTTGGAGCTCTTCGATCCCGAATTACAATCCCGAGGACATCGTCGAGAATCTTAAGCTCATGATGGCCGGCGAACCTCCAAAAGAAATGACCCCCTGGTTCCGAGACTTCAAAGGCACCGTCACCCGTATGGGTCTTGACCGATACAAGTTTAGTGGAGTCATTAGGCAGACAAGCGATAATGAGATCGAGATCACTGAGCTGCCGGTGCGCATGTGGACTCAGGACTTCAAGAACAGGATTGTAGATATCATCAAGGCAGAGAAGACACCCTCCTGGATAAAGGATTACGATGACTACAACACGCACAAGGATGTTCATTTCATCATCAAGATGGAGGACAAGCATATGAAGCTTGCGCTCGAGGAAGGCTTGGAAGAGAAATTCAAGCTGACAAAGTCCGTTGCCACATCGAACCTAGTAGCTTTTGATGCCGAGGGTAGAATCACGAAATACGCGACTGTTGAGGACATCTTGAAAGAGTTTTACGGTATCCGCATCAAGTTCTATGAGAAGCGAAAGGTAAGCCTTTTTTATTCTCGCTCTTCTGGCTCTGACTCTAACATCTGGTAGGCTTACATGCTGTCTGAAATGCACCGTGAGCTTGAGAAGTTCACCAACCAAGCACGCTTCGTCCAGATGATCATCGACGGTAAACTCGTTGTATCAAAGAAGAAAAAGCTGGCGTTGGTGCAAGAGCTCAAGGAGAAAGGGTTCAAAGCGTTTCCCAAGAAAGCCGAAGCCATCAAAGAGGGAGAGCTTGCGCCTATTGCAGAAAATGACGAAGAGGAGGAGGAGGAGGATACCCAGACTGGCGCGGCTGCATATGACTACCTTCTCGGCGTAAGTACAAGATCACCACTAGATTTTGTGGCATATGATTCTGAATTTTGATAGATGCCTATCTGGTCGTTGACCAAGGAGCGCGTGGAAAAACTGCTGAAGCAAGTCGGTGACAAGGAGATCGAGATCGATACCCTTATCAAGCTTACCAAAGAGGATCTTTGGACCAGAGACCTCGATGACTTCCTCGCCGAGTGGAGATTCCAGCTTGATGATGAGACTAAGCGCCAAAAGAAAGTCGCCAACATGGGTCGCCGAGCCTCGAGAAAATTGAACATCGCTGGGGGCGTAGTCGGTCGAAAACGCAAGAACGACTCAGACGATGATGACTTTGATGTTGCTCCTGTCAAAGGCAAGAAGGCTGCTATGCCGAAGAAAGAGGTTGGAGGTCTGCTTTCTTACATGATGCCGGATACCAAGGCTAAGACGTCACCGAAATCAAAGGCTAAAGCACCGACAGCTACGCAAAAAGCTGCGAAGAAAGCCTTAAATATGATATCAGCACCGGCTAAGGGAGAAGACGAAGACGATGTGTGGAAGAATTTGGATGGGTCAGGCTCGGATGTGCCAAAGGTCACCAAAGCCAAAGCAGCTCCTCCAAAAGCGGCTCCTCCTGTAAAGAAAGCGCAACCAGCGCCCAAGAAGCTCGAATCTGATGAAGATGAAGGAGAGGCAGATGAGGAGATCATGGGTCCGACCGCTGGCCGTAGGCCTCGTGGTGCAGCTGCGAAGCCAGTCTCATACAACGTTGATGGTTCGGACTCTGACGGCGATGATATGCTCTTCGATGTTGGCAAGATGGTCAAAGGTATTGATACAGCCTCCGCACCTGCAGACAAATCTCGGCCCCTATTTTCAGCTTCGATGTCACGTCCCGGCAGCAGTGCAGGCCTACCTAAGAAGTCCACCTCTTCAAAGCCCGCTATTGATATGGATAGTGACGATACCAATTATTCCAAGCTTGCTCCTCCTACCACGAAGAAAGGACCTGCCATCACAGCGAGGAAGACGGTCCTATCCGATGACCAAGACTCCTTGGACGACATCATTGTTGCCTCTCCCAAAGTCTCCAAGCCAGCTCCAAAGGCCGCTCTCAAACCCGGCCCTAAGCCCAAGGCCCCAGCGAAGAAGCTAACCAAAGCGGCTGCTCCCCCTCCCGCAGAACCCAAGAAGATGCCCTTGAGCCCTGCAGCGAAAGCTTATGCAGCGAAGAAAGCCAAGGCAGAAAAGGCCGCGCTAAATGCTAATAGCCCGTCAGAAGACGAATTGGAAGGGCTGGCAAACGAGATCATGGATGATGAGGACGATGATGAGGACGATGATGAGGACGATGATGAGGACGCAGGCCCAGCTGTGCGTCGACCGGCGAGGCGTGCAGCCTCTGCTGCGCCGAAGAAGAAGTGGGTCATTTCCGACGATGAGGACGAGCTCGAGGAGAGCACGATGCACTTCGATGACGGGGATAGCGATGATTGAGCTAGCTATCCTATCCTTCATACTTTCGGTTTGAAGCCAGCGTGTCGTCATTTTTCCGCGGTCGATGCAACAGAATTAGCTTGGCCTTGTGATCGGCTATCATTAATTTGCGCTGGACCTAGCGTGTCAACAAGCATACATTGAGCGTACCTGTGCGGGGAAATTCCCTTTGGATTTATGCAAAGAACAGCTTCACTTTTATTTCTATTGGATGCTTGCGTGCAAGAAAGGATTCTGTAGTGCCCCGTGCTGTGAATATTGGACTCGCCATCTGATTCTTTCGTCGCCCGCAGTAGACTAACAAGTAGTCTCATGTCGTTTGGCAGATGAAGTGTGTCAGACTCCTTCCATCAAGCCTGCATACAGGCACGGGACTCTAGACAGAATGGGGGAAGAAATCCTCTTGCCGTCCCAGTCTGTTGGGAACCCAATCCGACGCGCTCTACTAACCCCAACCCCTCTCCCCCTCTTTTTACCCTGCGTCCCAAAAACAGGACTCCGCGAGCTTCGATCATCCATCATGTGAGTGAGAAGGTGAGAAAGGAGGATTCCTACAAGCCTGGCATTCATCCTCCGAGAACGGAAAAGAAAAAAGGAAACAGAACAGACGGATCCAAAAATAGAAAAGGGAAAAAATGGGAAAAATGGAAAAAGGAAAAAGATGGAAAAAAAAAAGGATGGTTCAAACCAAAGTGCTCAAAGCGTCCTGCTGCATCGCCCGCGCACCCGGCCGCTAAAATTTCCGATACGATAATCGCCTTGGATTTTTGGCCTCCCCCCCTCCCCCCCCCCCCCGGGTCAAGATGGAGGGGGAAAAAGGGTGGCCCGAGTGCATGTACCAAGGTATCTCCCAGGCTACCCTCGCCCAGCCGGCTGTTTGATCCGAGGGTACCCGTTCTCTGGCGTGGAGGCAAAACATCCGTAAAAACGAGCGTCTCCCAACCACACCCACACCGCAGCATCAAAGGGAAGGAAGGTCCTGCCCGTCGCTCGGAGCATTTTTCGGGTGCGTGCGTGTGTGGAGAACGCATTGGTGATCCCCCCCTTCACACTTTCGCCGCAAGTCACTTGTCTTGGGGGTTTTTGCCGATCGATTGGTTAGCTTTTCGTTTCGAGTCTCGGGAGGATTTGGTGTTGTTTTTTTTGGGTCCTTTTTTCGATGGCTCGTGCATGACGGGAAGCTAGGATTCCCGTTACGATGATAGCCTCGAAGATAAGAGGCTAGACTCCGATGCATGTGCATGTGCATGAGATGGAACGATGTGCGTGCGTTGTCGATCCTCAACGCGAGTACCTGGGCTGGTGATGATGTGGCGATGCTGGGTGGACGGAACAAAAATGCACGGCCACCATTGGCGTGCTCATCCCGACTTTTTGGCCAACCGCTGGTTGTTTGGGGCGTCCATTGGATGAGCGTGGCCGAGAGTGCATAATCTACGAGGTACGTACCTAGGTGAACGACTCCTTTGTAAGTTTTGGTTGGGAGTGTGACCATCAGATGTGCAGGGTCTAGCGCTGGGAGCTCACGGGTTTGGGAGGAGCAGAGGCTGGGAAGAAGTGGGGGCCGTGCATAGCGATTTCGAGGATCGAGAGAGGCTTAAGCGAAGCCTTGGTAGCTAGGGGACGGAAAGTAAAGATTGGAAGGGCATATCAACTTAGCTGCCGAGATTGAATCAGGTGGCTCTTGACCTTTTATTACTAGCATTGTAGTGTAGGCGGACCATAATTCATCGGAAGGCAACGATATGATTCATACAGAGGTGTTGACCATTTGAAGAGAAGGGTCTAGGAGACACTATGTCGTTTTCGTTGGCAACGCCTTCGACTCGTGCTTCGAATATCAGAATGATGTCCTGACAACCAGAGTGTCATTCCTGAGAGGGTAACGTGAAATCCGCAAAGTTCTGGGCTCCTTGCCGCCGGTGAGTTTGCCACAATCGATTGTCCTGATGGAACAGGCTCCCATACATGTTTGAACAAATGATGATTGATTGTGCCAGGGAGGACTTTCGGAAAGCTAGACAATGAGTCAATGGCACAAGGCCGTCTTCCCAGCCTTCTGGAAGCTTTTGGAAGATACAGTGCTGCAAAGGTCCGAGCAATATGCGCGATGGCGTTAGGTATTTCCTCTTTTATGCAGAAGGCCAGTCAAGTCAGAAAGAGTAAGGCTTGCGCCGAGACTGTCGCTAATGACCCAGGAACCTGGATATTGAAGAGGGGGGACGGGTAGGCACAGTAGTTGAAAAGCCCCAAATTCGATATACGGTGAACGTGGTGGAACTTGTACGGATTGATCATAGTGACTTCAATCGGAGGGGAGGGTTCGAGTGGCAGTCAACTATGCAAAATCTGCTCACTTTATGGCAGTATGATGTGATGAGTTTTCAGTAGTCAGACCTCTCATCATTACTTAGGCATATATGCATCGAGGTCCTATTAGCATATTCAGGCCAAAGATCACGTTCTCTTTGTCCCACATGTCTCGGAAGCAGTAACCTTCCGTCACCCCTGTTGACCTCTCTGCGCCTACCCATTACAGCAGCATCTTCACTTTACCAGCCCGAGAGTCAGTCACAATACTGTAGAACCTACCTCGCGGCAGACATAGCTATCTATCTGGCTTTGGCAAACCTCCCATAAGGCCACGCAATATTTCGGTCCAAGCACAACCGTCATCAAATTGCTCTTTTAACCCTGTTGATACTGCACACTCCAAAGCTGGATGCCAATCTTCCAAATCGAGCACTGTTGCTACATACCAAGACATGTCTAAGCTCACGCCCCCGGATAAGCACTGAGAAACATACGCCAACATACCGACAGTGAGCTCGCCTTTGGAGCTTTATTCTAGCGCGATTTATCGAATTAGATTGCCCGATAATTGGAAGAGAAGCCGCCCGATTGTGCTCATGCTCGTTTGATAAAAAATTCGATAGAAGACCGAGCTCGAACGTGACCTAGAGGATCACTTTACGTACGTTTGACGATACTCATGCTGTCGATAAAGTGTCCCAGGTCTCCACTAATTCAGAAACAAGCGAGCGTCTCTGCGATAGAATCAGGCATTTGCGCTTCACCGCCAATCTCTTGTGGTCGCCTGGCTGCCTCGATAGAGCCCAGACCTAGCGCTAAGCCAGATCCACCGCAGGTTCAAGACAAACCGACGCAAATCCACTGGAAGCCTTACCTTTATTGATCTGATCCTGCATCCCGAGTCAGGGATCAATAGTAGTGTGCCAGGGTCTGCATCAACATCAACAAAGAGCCGCGGTTGGCGGTCTGCATTTCGATACTTCCTGTGCTCCCAAGTATCTCGTTTCAGAAAAGGCATTGAGAGCTGGCTTATTCACTCAACGGAGCCGTGCATCTGCTTTTGAATTGTTGAGTGGTGGCCTTTGTCGTTGAGCTATACGACTGAGCCCAGGCCCTAGTATTTTCACAGAAGACATATGAGAAGGCCGAGCCCGCTGTCGAATTCAACTCCAATTGCTCAATCAGGGATCCAGCCTCCATTTTCCTCAAGAAAATTCGTTGTCTTTGGCTCGCAGACCGCTCACCGAATTTAGTCCCGACAGTGACCAAAACATTCCCCATTCATCCACGCTCTTACATTATCAAGCTATCATCTTCTACACGCAATCATGGTTCCTGTTGCATCGCTCCTGAATCCAACTCCGCCTTCATTCGAACGCAATCGGGATTACCCAATGCCCGCCTTGGAGAAGTATCTAAAGCAGTCCTCGCGGACTTTAGCACCACTGAAGAAGCAAAAGATCTCGAAGGCAGCAGCAACTTTCGTGAAAGGCAAGCCGAAGGGCGAAGTCAACTATCCCCCTTATGAAATCCAGGATGAAGCCACAGCAGCAGAGCACGAGAAGTTCGAAGTCCAGCCAATAGGCCGAATCGGAGAGTATCCGAAGCGCATTCCATACAACAGCGAGAAGAAGACCTTCCAACAGAAGACTGGGATGGATGGATTTGAGGGTATGTGCCGTCATCTTGAGAAAACGATTGACGAAGAGAAAGCTCATCCATGGTTGTCAGTCTACCAGTACACCTTCAGAATGCCGGACGATGCTCGAGACAAGGATGCACATACAGTGATGTGGGATTACAATGTAGGCTTAGTGAGGGTCACGTCGTTCTTCAAGAGCCTGAAGCACACGAAGGTATGCAAAGATCTTGTGGGCCTTTTTCAGTCACCATAGCTTACAGCTCGCACCTAGACAATGCCTGCAAAAGTGATGATCCAAAATCCAGGGCTCCGTGACATATCCCATAGCATTACTGGTGGCTCTATCTCCGCTCAGGGTATGTGTTGCCTCATCTTTAGCAGAGGCTATGTCAATTAACTTCATGTAGGATACTGGGTGCCGTTCGAGGCGGCTAAAGCCGTGGCTGCGAAGTTCTGCTATGAGATCAGATACGTCCTGGTGCCTGTTTTTGGACCGGATTTCGTCTCGATGTGCCAAAAGTGTGGCGACTCATCAACTCTACGCTTGAAAATCGACGCCAGTATCGTTCAGCGGTGTACCGAGGCTGTGACAGGGACAGCCAACCAGGCGCAATCTAGGGAGTCTTCTGTGGCTGTAAGTCCTCGTACACAGACTGCTTACGCCAACTTAACCGTATGGCCTCCAAAGTCGCTGCGGCCCAAACCCGCCAAGTTGATAGACGCGGAGAGTGGCTATGGTACGGACTCGGATCGCAGTGAAAAGTATTCAGGCTCCCCTGACTCGCCCAGGAGCATCGAATGGACTCCAGTGAACTCCCCGGGAATGAAGTTCTTGGAGACATATCAATTCTTTCAACGACCGCCAAGGAATGTCACTTCGACCCCTCGTGATCTTGAATCTCCATCAGCCTCAAATAGCAAGCGGGTGGCCAATACAAAGCGAGGGATATCTGAGATTGACAAGGCTTCCGAGACGGAGGGCTCCTCTGACCATTCGTTGATAGAAGCTTCTGCATCACCAAAACGAAGAAAAAGGTCTGCAGTCATGACACCCGAAATTGGAGCAGCGTATACGCTGGTGGAATTAAACATGGCTGACACGACTCTTGGGGAGAGAAAGCCGTTGAAACGTCGTCGAGCTTCGGCTTAGTCCTCGATTCTGCACATGTTGGTTAGGACGACGCTAGGCGATGCCCTTGAATAGAATGTGTTCTGAAATAAACACCTTCTTTGGGATTAGATTAAGGGAAAGCGGGAGGGGAGTCAGGATGGGAAATGGGGAGTTTCGATGCATCACCATGACGAGAAGAAAAAGCAAAAACAAAAGACAAAAGATACGTTGAATTAATGCTGAATGAATGACTGGGTTTCTTTACGTACCACTGATCTCGTGAGCTTGCTTTGTGCCTTTTGAAGATACTCTGCCATGGCAGGGAGAATATGTTGCGAGAGATGCCCGGAGCAGAAGGGCAGGAATCGGATTGTAGCCAAAGATGTCAGCCGTTGGGATGTAACTTGGAAGCTTATAGCTTGGTATGATGCGAGCTGCAATGAATGATGGGGATGGGGTCTCTAAGCCCAGTCGTTTAGTATTGGGGGGTCCATGGAACGGAGGTCTGACCCCTGAAGAGATTGTCATCTGCCAAGCTGGATCAAATGCCCCGGTCTGTGTTTTTGAAGAGATGAATAATGTCTAGAATGTGATGATGTGTTGTATCAGAGTAAACACCATACATCATACGAGTACTCACTACCTTACTCAATAGCTTGGGTTGTTACTTGTTGACCAGTCGCGACTTCTTATAAATCCTATGTACTCGTACTAAGCCTTCGTCATCATAGTACCATAGTCTTGCCAAGGCGGCATTTTCCAAACAAGTTTTCTCACAAACATCTCCCTTATCCCCATCCACTGTCAAGGCAACGACCACAATCAACACCCTGAATCTTGAATCCTAAAGCTTCTTCACCGCTCCACAACTACATACAAGTATTCCGCACTTCATTACCTCCTTTGACCTTTTCGTGTGGTTGACGATTCAACATGACTGACTCAGGACCTCCAAAGCTCGACCAAATTCCGCAAAGCTCGGGCTTCAACGTCCCCACAATGTCCAGCATGAACAGCGAATCGGTGCAAAACACCCAGCAAGGTCTCTACAGCAGTCAGGTACAGCTTCATCTCTCCCGGTTAGCCGTGGAATGCGCACTAATACCTCTCTGGCAGTATTCCCGAGCTGCTCGCGTGACCCCAGCACAACCAATTAATATTTCATCTAGATGCTCAATCTGCTGCCGACACGATCCAGAATCATCCTGCTACACAGAGTTTGAAAGATACACTGGGAAATGGTGCCGTTGCGGACCATGTCAAGGACCAGCATGCAAAGACAACCTCCGAATTCTCTCGTCTTGCCGACTCTCGCACCACTCCCGAGCAGTCTACGGCAACTGGCCAGCCGTTGACTCGTAAGTCGAATATCCCTGCTAAATCTAGATATCGTTGAAGATGCTGACATCTTCCGGAGATTATCACTCGTTCTTCTACAATCTCCTAAGCGTATGTCAATGCCCTTCTCTTGCACCATTGTTGCTGTTGCTGGCCGACGCAAAACCCTCGGATGGCTCTTCGAATACTCGATCGTTGGCAATATCATATACTTCGAAGGCAAGGGTTGTGGTGCATAGCAGGGACAGAAGACCATTACAGCATGTCAATCAATTATTAGAGCAGGGAGCTGACCGTTACCATAGTGGGAGAATCCGCGTGCAACGACCCTGTCCTTCGTTTCGATTGTACTCTTCATCTTCGCAGCCCGGTACTTGCCTGCCCTACGCTGGTCATTCAAGGCCTTGTGGATGGTACTTGGAAGTACGTTCACATTATTCTACAGTGATGCTGCAGCACTGACGACGTAACAGTCACCGCCTCTGCGGAGATAGCTGGAAAGCTTGTCCTCTCCCAAGGCCTAGCTTCCTCCTTCCGACCCAAGAAATACTACACTATTCCCCGAGAGGCTCTTGAGGCATCCCTAGAGGACATCGAGCAACTAATCAACTTCTTCGTCATTGAATTCCAACGTGTCCTCTTTGCCGAAAATGTCGTCCACACTATTGCCGGCTTCGTCGCAGCTCTCCTCTCTTACTGGCTCATTAAGGTTGTTCCATTCTGGGGCCTGTCCCTAATCGCAATCTCATGCATCTACATTGGTCCATTGATCTACATGACTAATAAGGAGCTCATCGATCACCACCTCAAGAACGCCTCCAATGTCGCGAACTCCCAAGCCAATCAGCTCAAGGACCTTGCTGGCCACCATACCGCACGTGCCCATGAGACTGTCAAATCGTACGCTGGAGACTACAGCGCCAAGGCTCAGGAGTACATGGGTAGTGCTCGTGGCCGCTCCACTTCTCCTGAAGTCAATAGCTCCAAGCCTACCTCCAACGCACCAATCAAATCTGAGCCAGGCAGCGGTCTCAGCGATTCCGACTTCCCCCACGCTCCCAAGCAGGTACGTACATTTCTGGTAGCACTACCTCTCCCATCATGGACCATTTCCCAAGCTCCAAAACATGTTCCGAGAGCAAAAGCCTCTTCATTCCCTTTCTGGCTGTCTCATTGCTCGAGGCCTTGCCGAAATAAATACTGACTCTGGAATCTTCGTAGGAGCCTACTTCCGGCGTTACTTCTCACTCAGAGCAATACAAGAACTCTCAATTTGGTGGCCAGGCTGAGCCAGCCTACTAGACAGTACCCTTTGGATCGCAAGCAGCCGGTATTAGGAGCACATAAACAAGGAATGCAACCATGAGAATGGAGACTCGAAGCGGACACGACGACCTCTAGAATGATTTTAATTGCGGTAGGGATGGGTTGAGATCACGCTGGGCTCGAGCCCGAAGAATGTAACAATGAGCGGTCTCTACCTGTACTTTAGAACCTTTAGAACAGCTTATTTGCAGAAATGTTTCCGCGCATGCTCCCATATAGTGGTATAAATTTGCAAGTGAGCAACTGAAAACCGAGGCGATTTAGCTTCACACCCTGGTCACGTCTGGAGCTGTACTTTCCCGCCACAATTACGACGCGTCTCCCATAGAGTAACGTTAGAAGCAAAATTCCATCTGTCCGAACGTCACTGCCACTTGCTCTCAATAGCCACTCCTAACGAGCATTGCCAGCGTTGCACCACATTCACCTCCCTACGCAGCCGCGAGCCATCCAGCAGCCACTCCAAGAGCGAAATTCCATGAGACAAGTGATCGTTCAAGCATAAGCTACAATCACGTTAGTACCACGGCGCTCGCAGGTCAAGTCGAAGACTCACAAAACGCTGCTGATTAGCTACACCGTACACGTTCTTCCTCCCAGACGACTTCCATCACCCATTCTGGTCATGTACGTTCTTGGCATTAGTCGAGCATTAGTGAAGGAGGACCTCGGACATTACCATAGCGTTTACAGAAGCCTCTTTTCGATGACTTCCAAGGCACCATAGATCCCATTCTCAGCCGTGGTGAAACATCCGTTGAGATCGGCTAAATTGTCGGTGATATGCTGAAGCTGAAGGACTGTATCCACCTCCCATCGTCGACGAAGAGTCTCTCGATCCACATCAATGGCATGAGCACTCGCACGCAGCTTGCTTGCTATCTTCGCCAGCGTGCCAACGCTTTGACGGTGAATGTCTTGCTCTCGGAGAGGTCGGGGGTTCTTGCGGCGTTTCTGGGAGTTTCTGGGGCCGGTGCCGTGGTTAGTGATATTTGCAAGGGCTGGTCGTGAGGATGGACGACGACTGGGGGTGGATTTGATAGTAGGCCCATCGTCTTGAGTAAGGTCGATGACATTATGTGTGGCGGGTGGTTCGGTCTTTGCCCGCTTTGGTGAAGAGGAGAGGAGGTCAATGACGTCCGCGTTTCGTTTATTCGATGCACGAGGTCCCAAGGCTACATTCTTTGTGCCTGTGGCGGGCGGGCGTCTCGAACGTTGTCCACGAGTGACTGCGTTGACATTCTTGATGAGCTGCTTGGCACTGACGACAAAAGCTGGTACCGAAGGGATTCTACCGGTGTCTCGATAGGCCTGGGTGACTCCTTTCCGTTCTCTCATGAGGTCAGCTTTCCAATGATCCGGATAGATATCGGATTGAAATGCCGCAGGTCCCGTCCAGCGATCAGGGTATGATACAGGCTTGTCGACAGCGCGGACAGCATCAATGAGACCTTTGAGCTTTGGCCTATGAGATTCTAAGAGTTAGCTTTCCTTCTCCAAGGGTGGGTCAAGGCAAGAAATCAAAGCAATGAGACAGTTTCAGGGGGTATAAAGAGCCTTTTGTCGCAGTAAATGTCTCGCCGCCTGTAAAGCGGTCCGAAACACATACCAATTGCTGCAATCAAATCCTGCTCTGGCTGCAGCCTCGGCGATCGGTGCATCAGTTGGCCTCAGGTTAGGATCTATAGCCAGATGAGTGGAGTGCTGTAGTGGGGTAGGAACCCTTACTTACGACGAATTTGGAGGTATTGATTGCCAGGTTCAGTGACTAGATGGGCGAATAAACACTGGTCTTGAGAAAAGGGACAACCTCCATTGTTGAATGCTAAGCACGCGAATATTGATGGCGGCGATAGGGCACCTGTTATCGTATGGCTGTATCTGCATTGATGATTCATGCATCCAGCGGGGTCAAGTAACCAATGCCGGCATGTCAAGCTGGTTTCTGCCTTCGACTGGAAGGCGACTATCCGTCCTGCACTCATAACTGCAGGTATCGGGTCACTAATGTCTGGCTGTTGACCCCGAAGAGAACGCCAATCAATGGTATGAGTCTTGAGACTGATGCCGATGAGTTTATCAACAGCTAGCTGCAAGTGGTCAATAGCGGGCCGTACACTCTAAAGATAAAGAGAACAGAACAGAAGGGTATGGTGCCTCTGGAGATGATCGTTCCAGAGTGGTGCCGATGGCAAGAGATGTTGATGAGGTAAAAGTTAGGCACACACTAAGCCAACTGAACCGACGCGCTGAGTATGGCAATTCTCGAGAAATTTATCTGAAGCATTGACTTTCGCGTGGGCTCAATTGCAAGATGAGAGATCATTCTAGGCTAGCCTCGTTCATCGTACCTTCCTCGACTCCTTCAATCTGCACATCATCATCGTCCCACACGTGCCACCCAACTCCAGTAGACTACAGTCGAAGGACCCCCCTCTCTGCAAGTAGCTTTGGCACCCTCAATAGCTCCTTGGAAGTCCTAATACCTTCTCACCAATATAATTCATGATCATTTCCTGTACATCATCAGCAGGTAATTCTCAATTGGGGTGACCATGTTTGTTACTTACTCTGCTCACAGGTGCTATCCGAGGAACAAAACATTCTCTCATGTACCTTTCGACGTGATATTCTTGTGCATATCCCATGCCACCATGAGCAAGTACCTGCCACGATTCAGGTCCTGTGCGGATGCTTTCATAGACTAGGATGGCTTACAGATCTTTCACATGCAGTGAACGCAGCTTCAGCAGCAAGATATTTGGCAGAATTGCAAGCTACCCCAACTGCATGAGGCGTCACATTGGGGTCCTTGCCGCTCGAGTCGTACACCTTGGCGGCATGGTACGTTGCAAGCTTGGCAGCTTCAAGGTTCATGTAAGCCGCGGCAAGAGGATGCTGGATGCCTTGGTTCTGTCCGATGGGTCTGTCAAAGACTACACGCTCTTGTGCGTACTTCGAAGCCTTCTCCAATGCCGCGTAGCCCAGACCCAATGCTTCTCCTGCGAGTAAACAGCGCTCGGCGTTCATTCCGTGAAGAACCTGGCAGTGGTCAGTGCCGGTACATCCGTCATCATCTAGGCTTCCTTCTCACAATCTTAAAGCCGTGCCCTTCTTCGCCTATCAAAGAATCTGCTGAGACTCGGTAATTGTCAAAAAACACTTCGTTAGCATCAACAGCCCTGCCTCCCATCTTCTTGATCCTCTTCAATTCAAGCCCGGGAGCATGTCTATCGAAATCAATGAAGAACAAGGATAGACCCTCCGATGGCTTCTTTACTTCTTGCAGAGGTGTTGTGCGAGCTAGCAATATCATCTTCGATGCAACTTGGGCAGATGAGATCCATATCTTCTGGCCAGAGATTTTGTAAGAGTCCCCGTCACGAACCGCTCGGGTCTTCAACTTCAGGGTTTCTAGCCCAGTGCTGATCACCTGACGTAAGTCATTGCCACAGAGACATTGTCTATTTGTCCCCTAACCTTGGCTCAGTCACTCCAAAGCATGCTTTCCACTCACCGCTGATCAACCTAGGCAACATACTCTTCCGTTGATCATCATTGGCGAACTTAGCAACGGGCTGAGTGGCGTATACGTTGGCATGGATTGACTGAGCTCCTGCTACGCCGGCACCGCTCTGTGAGATGGTCTGAAGCATCATTGTGGCTTCAGATATACCAAGTCCAGCACCGCCGAGATCCTCAGGCAATGCGATGCCAATCCAACCATCTTTTGCAAGAGCTGCGTGGAGTTCATGTGGGTAGACGCCAGATTCATCATGTCCTGCCCAGTACTCATCCGAAAATTTGGAGCAGATCTTGGCAACGGCTTCCCGAACATCTAGCTGTTCTTGCGAAAAGCCTGTGAGCTCCATTATCCTGCACGGGCTACTAATAGAGAAAGCGCGGGACAGGTTTACGGGCAGAGAAAAGTGCCCGGGGAGCCTACTTGGCAAAAGGCATCTTGACGGCAATTGAAGGAGCCTCGTTGCAAATGGAGGCATCTTATTCAACATCAGTAGATCAAAGCAAGGCTAAGCAGTTCATGCTATAGATGGCGCGTCACCCTGGGACAGGCTTGTTAGTTGTAGAGCTGAAATCGATCAATTAATGGATTCAGGAGAGCAGAAAGAGGTGTTGCGGATTGAGCGGAGAAGCGAATCATGTGACTTCGAGTGTAGTGTAGGGCTGATTAGCGCGGTGTAGATCAAAACAAACCGCGGCGGATTGGACCTCATACTAATAACAGTTCGCCTTTATACCAATACAGTGCGCTCAGCTGATATTTGCATGATTTTCATCTTCATGTCAGCAGCACACACAACAAGATAGCAGTCCCTCTACCTCCTTTCTCGCGCAACACCGAATCCATGATGGCAGCAGTCCATTCCCGAGCGCAACAGATAGGATCTCAGCAGTGGATCAACGATGAGAATGATCAGGTCACTCAGTTTTGTACCCAGGAAGCGGAAGACTTTGCTTTCTCAGCCCGCAATGAGGTGGAATGGCTCAACGAGCATATGGCGGAGATTTTCAGCAAGAATCAAGTGTAGGAATGGCAGTCTAGGGGGATTTTGGACTCGCTGACCGCGGACAGAAATGTTACGGAAATTTTTAAGACCCCGGGCAAGTTACGCGGCAAGACTCCACGAACAGCAAGGAAGCGAAATCCGTTGGAGGTTCGAGAGGTGAGTATCCCAAGGACCCAGACCAACGATTACTAAAAGATACTTGCAGCCTTTGACTGATGTTTTCCTGACCAACGCGCAGCGAGCCAACACTCCTTCTCATAAAGCCAGCCCCACGAGGGCTGCTCCTACATTCCAAGTAGCTGAAGACCCCATCGTTCCTGTCGAGATTGAGGAGAAAACGAACGCAAACATAGACTCGGGCTATCATGGACTTCCAGAAGATGATACGGATATTGGGCAGGGTTTGGCAGTAGTGCCATCATCAGCCGAGACACACGATACGCTGGAAGAGTTTCCCCCAAAGTCGCCCTTGCGAGGACATCAAATTACGGCAAAACAATCGGAGCGTCACAGCACCACAGAGAGGTCCTTTCACTCGGCGAAGGAGGATATCTCAAAGGGAGACGTCACCGTCGCAAGCCCACAGAAGAATGAGCCTCCAGTTGTAGACGTTCAAGATCCCGCCGAACCTACCAAAGCACCTTCGCCTGAGCCGGCGGCGCCTGTTCTGGACCAGGTCCCAGAGGATGGGATGGAAATCGATGTTTCGGACAAAGATCTGGATGAGGATCTTGCTGTGGATGAGTCGCGGTCGCCATCTCAAGGATCGAGCCCAGCTAGACCTCTCGTCCGCAAGAGCAGCCTCACTTTCGCCGCTTTGCCTGCGCGTGAACCACTGACAACGAAAAAAAGCATAGGAGCAAGGACTTCTCGAATTAGTCAGTTGGACCAGCCAAAGACACGTGGTAGCTTCCTTGGAAGATTCACTGGTGGAAAATCCATAGGCGGCTCGAGGCAGCCTGAGCCTGGTCAAGAAGATGAGATCAACGGTGAGATGGATGTTGATATGGAGAAGCCGGCACTCGTTCGCGAAGAATCGGATGGGGACTCTAAGATGGCCCAGCTCCACAACAAATCCTCTACACAGCGGCTGCACGACAGAATTAATATGCTAGGAAAAGTACAACCTGCTCGACCTACGAAATCAATACCCGCAGCTGTTGCTGTGACAGGTCTCAGCTACCCAGAGCTTCCAAACCCAGAGCCGCCAAACCCAGAGCCCCAGGCAGAACTGGTTCGGCAAACTTCTTTTTTCCCTTCGAAGACAGTGACTGCCCCAGTATCTAACGATGAAGACGACGATGACTGGATCCAGCCACCTCAGGTACAGCCAAGTGCTTCAAACCGACCCCAGCTACCCAAAAGTATTTCCGCAGATGTCATGGAGGACATCAGAGGCAAGCAAACTATTGGTGGCCAAGATTTTGGTCATAGTCGAAATGTTGAGCCAGCTGCGAAATTTTCGTCTCCTTTACGCCATGCTGGGGCGCCGGGAACTCGAAATAGTGGGCAATGGCTCTCGAGGGCAGCCACGATTGCTCGTTCCACATCCCCAGAGAAAGCTGTTGGAGGGCCTGCTACAAAAGCTGTACATGATACCGTAGCCTTTGGTTGGGATAATTCAACTCCTACAGCCCAGTCAACGACTCCGCTTGGCAGCAGCCCATCCTCGAGACGGTATGTTGATGGACCCTTGAGCGCTTCCAAGTCGAAATTGCAATCAATCATGAAGACTGCTCGAGGCTTATTCTCAAGTAGTGCCGGTGTGTCCGCGCAAGCTAAGATGGAGACTCTTTCGCCTCTTTCGACGCGCACTCATGGAAATATACAAGGACCATCAATCAACAACGAGTTGAGAAGCAAATATCCGAAAGGCGATTTGAGCAAACCAGTGAGTAACACCGATGTTCGGAAGACTCGAAGCTCCACGGAGAAGGAGGAAAGGAGAAAAGAGTCAGAAGCAATAGAACGTCGACGAACTGAAGAAGAGCTTGAAAGAGCCAGAGAAAAGGAAGATACAAAAATTGTTATGCAGAAGCTTGTGCAGCCGCAAGACTCTCTGTTAGAAGCAGTACAACAGCAAACCAAGCCAACGAGGCAGAGCCCAAGAAAAACGCAAACTCACGAAGGTTCTAAAGCCCAATTGGATATTATTGAGGACGACTTGCCACCTAATCCCCCGGGCCCGCCAGCGTCGCACGCCCCAACGCAACAGTCTCAGTTGCAAAAGACCAGCAGCGTGAGAAGACCCATTAAGCCTGCTAAAGAGACAGCCCCGAAGCCAAAGCCACAGCCTGTGGCCATTCGCGTTGGCACGCTGTCGCAGAGGATCCCGTTAAGTAATGCAGCGCTTTCATCGAGTCTACAGGAGTCGTTGCCCCCATCACAGCCAAAGCAGCTAGCAGTCGGCAGGAAGCCCAGCAACGCTTCTCTTCAGACGTCAGCTTCAAGTAGTAGCCTCAAGAGCTCTGCGACATCGGCGGCACCCAAGCCCAAAGCTCTACTTGCAGCAGAGCGAAAGAAGGAACAGGTGAGTTTCGGCGACGCCAGATAAGTCGTTTATCGCATGCTAAATCTGGAATAGGACGAGAGAGAGGCACAACGCAAGCTTGACCAGAAACGTGAAATAGAACGTAAAAGGGCTGCTCAGCAAGAGGAAGTAAGACGACAAGAGCAGCAACAGCGTCAGGAAGCAGAGAGGCAGCGCGAACGAGAGCGTGCTATGGCTGCTGAGGACCCTAAAAAGATCGCACAGAAGCAAGCAATTGAGAAGAGAAGAATGGAGCTGAACAAGAAAGAGCAACAGCAACGGGCGCCGCAGAGGCCAGCAATGGATCAGGTACGCCAATTCTGATGTTGGTCAAACTGAGCTATGGCTGACTTCTTAAGGCACCTATCTCGCAGAACGCACATGTTACCTCGAAAAACCGTCCAGACACGGGTGGCGCCAGGCCTCCATCAAGGCTGCATAACGTACCGCCTCATCCAAGCTTTCCTAATACTCATCCTCAAAACCCGGCGAAACCAGCCAACAAACGAGTCTTCAACCCTGACACCGATGACGAGCCTCCTCGACAGGCTCGCCCGCAAGGTGGCCTGTCATATCAACCGAACGACGGTAAACGGCGGAGAACAGAAGACGAAGAATTGCAGGAGGTTAGAGTCAGACCGACAATGGCGCCTCCCATCCGCCAATCGGGGATTCGCAAGGATGGTCACAAGGCGTCAATATTCAGCAGTAATTACACAACAGCACCACCGCCTGCGCCCCACCATCATAATGCACCATCCCTGCTGAAGACCACCACAGCAAGCCAAGCGTACCAACAGCACGCCCATCAAAGCCAAATATCACGACCGGGCCACCACCCTGACATAGCCAAATACACCAACGGTAAAATTCCCTTCGCCGAAGTCTCCAACCCCCCTCAAGCAAATCACAAGACTCCACTTCCCACCAAACTCGCTCCCCCACCCGCCAAAGGCTCCCCTCACTATCAAAACGGGGAGAACATCCATCTCGACGAGATTGCCACGGAAAGCGAAGAATCCGATTCGGAGGACGAAGCGGAAAAGGCTAAAAAGGGCGCCAACCTCCCTGAGTGGGCCCAATCACCCCAGTTACGCCAACTACTCATGACGCAAGATGAGAACATGGATGCTGACGCCGTGTTTGGACCTGTGGCGAGTCCGCATATGGAGGAGATGTTCAGAGAGAGGCATCATCGGTTCAGATCAAGAACGAGTAGCGCGAATTGGGCGGGTGCTGATCGGCTAACCGAGGAGGAGATTAGGAGGGACGTGGAGGCGAGGCAGAGGTTGAGGAGGGAGGGCGGCTGGACTTTTGGGCTGTGATTGTGTGCTCTCTATATTTACTGACTCTTCAGTGTATGACAATGGATTCGAGCTCTATTACAAGTCAGAACGTCTGCATTCGAGCTGTGTAGCGACAGTTTTGGGGAGGGGTGCTCCGATGTTTGCAAAAGAAGGAAGGAGCGTGTTGCTTATGCCGATGGGTGCAGTCGGGGGTCGTGATGGCAGCAAATAGGTCTGCTAGGTTTGGGGGTTAATGAAGATATATATGTATGGGCAAAGGCCACGCAGGGCATTTGGGTGCCTCAGGGGGAAGGAACCCCTTTTTTCTTCTACTCTCGTGGGTTTTGGACAGGCAAAGGTTTGCTTTGTACCGTTTACCGCGCATCATGGCCAAAATCACCGTGGAGTTATGTATGTATGGAAAGGTGGGCTTTGCGGGAACGTTTGCTCAGATAGAATAATACATCAACCCTTCCCTTCAACACTGCCACGCTTCATTCACGGACCCTCCGCTCCGCTCGCTCGCTCCCAAGCCCATGGTTTAAAATAAAGTGCAGGCGTGGTGGGGCGGCCTTGACCTTGACCTTGAACTTTGTCACGATGAAACCACACACGTCCCACGGGAGAGAGGACGGGCTCATGTAGGTAGATACGGATGATATTGAATTCTCCTACATACTCAAATCGGAGTCCACACCGCTACATACCTTACCTTAATTGCCATGTAAAAAATCGTGCGCTAGCCACCCCCGAGATTCCCCATACCGAACCGATATTGCTTCCGTGGAATAGAATGATTTTTTTACGTGTACAGTTTTTGCGAGTTTTCGGTGCCCATATCATCATCATACCTGCTGTTGCACCTGAGGCGGTTGCATCGGCATCTGCACCTGCATCTGCTGTTGCTGTTGCTGTTGCTGTTGCGCCTGCTGCCCCGCCGGTTGCGGTTTCCGCACCTCGGGCTTCCAATCCGGCCACAGCCCCCTGAGCCGTGAATATTCGTCCCTGAGCATGTCCAGTTGCCTGTCCCCTTCTTCGTTTCCCGGGTTGAGCCAGAGGGGGGGCGCTTCCAGATGGGTGGGGTACGGCAGCCGGGGTTTGTCTTTCGCCTGGTCGGAGATGCTGACGAGGAACACGATGTTGGTTTTGATGCGGGTCATGAATTCCACGTATTTTTTGGTGTTGAGGGATTGCTGCTGCTGGGGTGCTGTTGCGGTGGTGGATGCTGTCGTCGTCGGTGGGGTCACTGTGGGATTTGCTTTGGTGGCGGAGTTGTTTTGATTCTGCGTGGTTGATGTGGGGTCGCCTGCTGAGGTCGGAGGTGCCGGAGTCGCCTGCGGTGGGGAGGCGTTTGGGGGCGCCGTCTGTTGGGGCGACTGAGGCGATGGTTTGAAGCCGACTTTCTGCAGGATCGTGACCTCTTGTAGCAGGAGGTTGTTGACTTGGAGGAGGGCATCCACGCGTTGTTGGTCAAGTGAGGAAAGCCCGCCGGCTTGCAGAGCGGGATCTGCGGATTGGGAGGGTACTTCGGAGGTGGGGGTTGATTGGGTGGAGGGTGGATTGGCTGGGGTAGCTGTCGCCGTCATTGTCGAGGTCGGTGGATAGGACAAGCTCGAGCTATGGAGTCGTTTGGGAGTTGCTGAGGCTCCAGAATAAGCCTGCTGGCCTGGCGCGAGATCGGATACGGCTGAAGAAGACTTTTGTCGCTGATGGTCTATGAAATTGGCGGGTGGTTGAGCTGAGGAATGTACCCAGTCATGTCAGCAAGCGTCATTTCATTGTTCGTGCTTTGGAGGCTGCTGGAGGAGAATGGCAAGTGAAAGAGCAACGGACCATGATTGATGTATTGCTGCTGTGGCAGGTAGGGTTTTTTAAAGTGATCATCAGGCAAACTGATGGGAGGCTGCATCAAGGGTGCTCGGCCATTCTGAAAGTGAAACTGATTGGGGCCATACGGCAGTCTCTGAGGCTGATACGTCTGGGCTTCGGAAGGCTGTGGGTGTATGTAGGAGGGTAGAGGGGGATGAGGAGGGGAAGCATTGGATTGATTGGACTGAGGATATGGATTGGGGTAGAAGGGCGATTGTTGCTGATGTGACTGTGAGTGAGAGTGCGGGAAATGACCTGCATTATTGGTCGGGCCGGCGTATGTGGAGCGTGGCCCATAGCTGTTTTCTTGGTATGCCATGGCAATAATAATAATAATAATAATAGGCAATATCTTAATAATATGGGCATGGATAACACGAGTGCAGATGCCCAAGCCCCGCTAGAAAGACCCAAACGCGGTGGAAATGTGATTATGTGGTGGCACGACTAAAAGAAGATGCCGGGATCTTGCATCATCTCCCTATTCATTGGTCAGAATCACAGAATCAAACGGCTCACGGAACGCTTAATTCAATTCCACAAAACCTGGGCCATAGTATTAATTCCTTAATTTATTACTCTACTCTACTTTACGATTATTATTGTGAAGAAACCATAATCCATAAAGAAAGTAATAGCATCACAAGCAAAACAACAGAATTCGAATAATTACAATGATAACAATATTAACGTACCTCATATGCATGAGGAATTGAGGAATTGAGAAAACGAGAAATTTGGAGGATTTGATGTCGACTTTCATGGTTCCGCCTTGCGGCTCTCTGGAAATGGCTGGAAATGCTTGACGGGAGTAAGGTACCTAATACTCTACTAGCAAGAGGGTCAAGGAAATCAATCGGACTGACACTGTCCAGGTCACCTGACAAGGATCAAATGTGCGCACGCACAGCGGGATATTTATGAGCCAGAACGATAGGGTATGCTCGAATTCCAATATCACCGCTACATGCGGCCGGAAACAACACGCATGAACATCACACAATAATCCAAAGATCGTCACGGAAGCCACGGCGACTCCCACTAGCGGCATATTAGCGGCATAAAACCCCGTCAAGCAGCAAAGTGGGCGCCGTGACACGGGTGAATCGGACTGCAATCAAGGGAACCAAGGTTCATGAGGAGATCAGAGAGACATGAAGGATTGGAATCCTCTTCTGCGTGGAAATTCACGTCTATTCTGCATGTCATGCAATGACATCGTTCGCGTCCTGCTCTCGTACATCCTCTGCCTCCTCAATTGATCCATTCCTATATATATCTTGTAGCACACTTCTCATCTCCTGAAGCAGCTTGTCCACCTCTTCCTCAGTCCCAACCGTTATCCTTACACAACCTAGGCATCCCACTTCCTTTCCTCGGAATCTCACCACGACCCCTTTGGTCTCCGCCAACTTTTCATAAACAGCTAAAGCAGTCTCATTGCTCGCTTTGCCCCCTCTACTCCGTGGTCGATCCAAGATCTCTGTTAGCAAAAAATTCGATTCAGCTCCTCCTAAGAAGCTTCCCACTCCGGGGATTTTCGGCAGCTCCCGCATCATTCGATCCCGCTGCTCCACAATCCTTTCCCGATTCATCCTCATGACGGCCAAATTCTTGGGCTGCAACGCAGCACAGGCCAACGCACTTGTAGGGCTTGAGATGTTGTAGGGCGCTTTGAGATTATTCAGGAGGCTTGCAATCTCCGGAGATGTGAAAGCTGCGCCGAGGCGTATACCGGCAAGGCCAAATGCTTTGCTCAGAGTCTGCATGACGACAAGGTTGGGCCATTCAGTCACCCATTCTGCCAAGCTGGATCCTTCAGGAGAAAAGTCGATGTAAGCTTCATCTAGGACAACCACACCGTTCCATGTAGGATGCTCGAGCACCTGCTGGATATCTGATTTGCTGATGAGATTGGCGGTAGGATTGCCGGGAGAGCAGATGTACACGATTTTGATATTAGAGTCTGAAGATAGAGCATCGCTGATGGCTTCTGGACGTAATTTAAAGTTTTTGGTCCTATCAAGGGGCACTTTGACGACCTCAAGGTCGTTCACTTGCGCGCTAACAGCGTACATACTATTCAGAATTTCAGAGTCAGTATTCCCTCTTTATGGCAACAAGTCGAGTTGGAAGACAGGTCTGGGGAGCAGAAACGAATCTCTGTTTTTCGAATTCTGTCTTGCGATCGACTTCCAGGACTGAAGCGGAGAAAAGAATGCGAAAGTACGAACCCGTACGTTGGAGGAGAGACCAAGATCTTGTCTCGCCCAGGAATACAAAAGCATCGAAGGAGCGCATCAATGACTTCATCAGAGCCAACCCCCACAAAGAGGTTCTGTGCTTTCAACGATCTATTTGTATGATGATGCGTGTTCCGAAGGTTACAGAGCAGTTGCTTCAGTTCATTTTGGTGACTAAAGCCAAACATCAAGGCTGCTCCATTGAAATAATTGTATGACACTTACGGGTCCGGATATCTGTGTAGATGGGCTGTCTTGTCATTTACATGACCATTGACAGCACCATTGGTCAGTTCCAAGCCGGGACCGTATGCATTCTCATTCGCGTCCAGAAGGATGTTGGTTCCATCGTCTTTGTAATCGTCTCTGGCACATCTGTAAGGTTCTAATGCTAGTATATTTGGTCTCGCACACTTGGACAGATCAAAGGGAGATCTTTTTGCCATTGTTCTTGTAATTGTCTACTTTTCTCACCTTGCATGTCAAGAAGCTTCGAACTGAGGTAGCAGCGCTAACGACGAGTACTATAAGACTGCATTCAAACAATTTTGAGTCACTTTTGAAATGTTCAAAGCCTCACAATAATAATCTTAGTGGCGATTGGGTGTCATTAAGGTTGGCGCTATCGGCGAATTATACTGAACTTAGCCTAGGGCTCGGCTGTCCCCCGCGCTGCGATAGGATGCGAGGATGCTAGGATGGCCAGGGCTTGCCAACCGAGAACAACTCAGCAAGTGTGGGTGCAAGCGCGTCTTAAGACCAATGGAATACCAATGACTTCTTCACATCGTGTTGAAGTGACTTCATCCTGCCCTCCACAATCTCTATTGCTTTGCATCAGCCAGCTGAACACACACCTGGTCCTCGCTCTTTCGCTCTTTATCCCATCTACCCGGATTACTAGTTCCCCAAAACACATTTACTTCACCGCTCACTACCCAACTACATATCCTACATATGCAGGTACAGTCAGGCTGCTTCTTACCCTCAAAAGCCCTTCGCACCGCTGCAGCTTGAAATTGTGCGACCCCTCCAAAGTCGTTAGGGGAGGCCATCTTCACCATAACAGGTCCGCAATGTGTTAACCTCGCAAGCCATCCTGACTGAGACCGTGCTGTTCCGCTCCACAACCTGGCCATCACTACTTCATTTTCATAATTCTCCTTTACGCGAGGGTATCAGGTCTGGTCTGAATGTCGTGGAAGTTAGTGGGCTGCACAACGATATCTCATGTGTTGTAACGCGCCAAGCCTCCACCTCACCGCTGCCTAGGAGGTCGTCGTCGCAAGACGACGATATTTTTTTGGTGTTATGGGGAAGGCTGATGTAGAGCGAGATTACTATGGTGACCTAGAGCTAGAACCAACAGCAGACCCCAATGAGATCAAAAGACAGTTCAAGAAGCTCGGTATGGTGTCATTCCTTAATTCAAGAAACGCCCTTATACTGACAATATTATCTTTTCAGCTCTTAGATATCATCCCGATCGGAATCCAGGCAAAGAGTTGGAATATAACGCTAAGTTTCAAGCCATACAATCCGCCAATGAGGTGCTCACAGACCCACAACAACGGGCGAAGTATGACGCACAGCGCATGCGAGCTGGTCTGCTACATACCTATACTGGTAGCTCTTCTTCGCCTACAAGACCGAATGTACCTCCACGAACTCCTGCGACCGATTTTCCTCCTCCCCCACGCCCACCGCCTTACACTACAACCAAAAACACTTTCACGCCTCAATCTTCCGGTGCACAAAGATACAAAGATTTCCGCACCCGCCCTGAACCAGGTACATGGAGAGGCGCCAGCACAGATGACCCTAAGACAAAGACCAGTGATTTCAAGGCATGGGAGTCGATGAGGACACCAAGGCGTGGGGAAGGCCCTATTCCCTTCCAAAAACGGACGGTACCGCCAAAGGCTGCTAGGCCACCGCCGGTTCCGCCAGCACGTGAGACGAACGGGAAAGCACCCAAAGACTCTTCACCAAGACGACCTGGCTGGGATCATCTTCAAGAACCCAATGCGGGCATGCCAGGCACGACGAGAGCCGACGCCAGTCGCGGTCCACCGCATAAAAATGGGTTTGCTCCGAGTACGCCTGGAGCGGGAGGAGATGAACCACAAGCACGTTCAGCATATTTTACTGTCGGGAGAGGCGAGCGACCCGCGAGTTCAAGATCTCAGACCCATATGCCCCCGCCTCCACTTCCGGGCCATGCGCCTACGTCGAAAAAGCCTGACCCCTTGGCACCATTCAAAGACAAGGTAGGTTTCAATGAACCTTTTGGAAACAAGCCCCGCGTAAGTGCACCTTATCAGACAGGTGGCGGCGAGAAGACTAGTCCATACTTCGCCAGCCCAGGCCTCGAAAGATCAAAAACGTCTGCGACCCCAAGGGACAGTAATAGTCGGACAGGATGGTATGAAAGCAAGCCAAACAACGCGGATTCTGCTCATCATCGGGCTGCGTCAGCCAGCTCGAATTACCAAAAGGTGAGCCCACAAGACAAGAAAGATACGAGGATGCCGGGCGTCTCAGGGGTGTACTCTTCTTCGTCCTCATCAAGTTCATCTTCCGATGAAGACGCCGGCCCTCTATCTTCAGCTAGAGCACGTGCGACCCAAATCCCAAAGACGAGGCGAACACGCGCCCAAGCGTCCGTTCAACCGCATGGAGGTTTCAACCCTTTTGCAAAAGTGGGCGATGAACCAATGGCGCCACAGGCAGGCTTAGGAGCTGGGGGCTACGGGATTCCTCGTAGGCATTCGGCTGTGGATATGGACACCAGCAAACCTTCGGAAGGCTTTTCGGAACATCGCAAGAAGCACGAGGCCGAAAAATCGCAGCAGCATTCAACGAGCGTCCCTGACGCTTCCAATGCCGAGGACCGAGCTGGGACACAGCCTCCCTTACAACGATCGTACAGCTGGCATGACAAGAACGGGCCCCCCAAAGATAAGGACTTCCGTCCTGATGCAAGTGAACAGAAGGACAAAAACCCCGTGTATGAGCCGCAAGGGTATAACCCATTTTCTTCTCCCTCTTCTCCAAATCCCCCTATTCAAACCCCCCCTTGTCAGGATACACCTTCATCAGACAAATGGTCAGATCAGTGGCCTTTCAATTCTCCCAAGAAGCCAAGGACTGCGTCTGCTGAACCTCCCCCATACTGGGCAATTCCATCAAGTCTACCTCCCCCAAAGGAAATTGTGTCTCGCAAACGAGCAAGCACCGATGCCCCTTCACGCAGTAATACGCAAAAACCAGAATTGACGTACGCTGACGTTGATTCCTTCAATAGCTTCAAAATTCCCGTCTACGCGAAGAACTCGTTCCCACGTACAGCGTCCCTTCGCAGCCAAAGCTCGGAAAATATCAATACCAAATTCTCCCCTGACAATTGGCACGGCAAATTCTCTGAAGCCCCTGCGCCCAGCCGCTCCAACACACCTCGCGGCGTGTCTCCTACCAAACCAAACATATCACAGCAGGAACAGGAGTCGCAACAAAGCTCCGCAAACGGAGAGCCCATGCAACGCGATTCGTCTAAAACATCCACTTCATCATTTCCGCCGCCTCCTCCGCCATTCGCTCGAGGCAAATTCCAGCAAGAGCAGTGGGCTCCACATCTGAACAACTTGAAATTCGATATACCACAGTCTCCGCAGGGACGCTCACCTACCCGAACAAGTACTCGGAAACGACCTAGGACACGACTTCCAAGAGCTTCCAACACTCAAGCAAGTGTTGCCGATGCGGAAGACGACCCTATTGCTAGTAGCGCAACTGGCGAGAGCCTTGAGAGCAGTAAAGCCAGCAGTGATGCTGATGCCGATGCCATGGATATTGACGAGCCAACACCTCCATCTGCAAAGACCGGTTCACAACACACGAGCGGTGGATATATCCCATCAGCTCAACCTAATGTGTCCAATAATACGCCTCGTCAAGGCCCAATGCTTCCGCCTCGAAGCCCTGCAGTACCACCACGCACAAAAGGTCACGGGGAGCCAGAAAAGAAAGCGTCTCATTTGAATCTTGGAGACCTCGGAGATATTTATCCCTTCGTACCCAGCAACGAAGGTCTTGGAAATATGAACGAGATGGGCACCACCCTTCCGCAGCCATCCCATGCATCACCCACCAAGCAGTTTACCGAATCCTCTATGCAACGAATGAAGTTCCCCAACCCGCCTTTATGTCCGTCCAATCCTCTCAACCTGACTCAACATTCCTGGGACCAATACTGCCTAAATCTGCGCCGCTATCTAGACGAATGGACCAAGTTCACCGACCAAATGGCTGAGATACTTAAGTTGATTACTCGAGAAAGCCTCAAATGCGATTGGCTGGACCCGGAAGGAAAAGGTTACGATAAGCATATGAACATGCTCGGCGAGCATCAGAGGGCAAGAGTCCACCTGGAGGTTGCTTGTGAAAACAATGAGAAGTGCATGAAGGCTTTGGGGGACGAAATGGATGCGAAAGTTCGAGGAAGGGGTGGTGTGGGCAGGAAACAATCGAATGCGGGCCCAGTACTTGAGGGACTGCTATAGGTGTTACGCGTCTCATACAACTTTCACTTGTGTTTATTTTGACGACGATGAGCAAGGCGTCTCGGATTGGGAAATACCCCTCTGTGTTGGTCTCGGACATTTCTGGTGTCCAATTTTCTACTCATGAGAATACATGGATATCGTCGGCAATTTTACGAAGAGAGCGTGGATCATTCAGCGCGGAGTTGGGCAAGTTTTCAAGGTTTACATCCAGCATAGTTTGGACGCAGATGACGGTGTTCGACCAGCGTTCCATCTTTTGTCATGTTGTGACGAGCCGCGATTGTCTGGTGATACTGCTAGTTTTCTGCTTCTGTATGATACAATTTTCTAGAGCAGAAATGATGACTAGTCCACGGCATGGTCTTCTCCACTGACCGAAATCCCAGTTACCAGACCTTCTCGAGACAGGTTGGATACTCTACGTCATTTCCGTGTCTCACGTCTGGTACAAGATCCTTGATAGCTGTTGAAGTTGGGCCGTCAAATTTCCCAATGGTGCTTGGCATATGCAGCAACGCGATGTTTCAAAATGGTCCATCAGGTTGTCCCGCCATGTCATTTGATGACCCTTGTCTGTGCTCACAGCCCTGTACTTTGATAATTGCTGGCATTTCTGCCCTTTCTTACCTACCGTTGTCCTTCAGACGTCACTGCTGCACCTCGGATCCGTACATTTGATTCACTCCATTCCGTCTGGCTTTTCAACAACAACAACAACGACGCCGGCGCCCGTTTCCAATGCTCGAGAAAGCGACTCGTGTGGACACGACCATTCGACCATCCAATCCCGTCAACCGGTAGTCGAAATCCTCCAAAATCGCCGTCTTCAAAAGCGCTGTGCAATTTCCCCCCGACTTACCACTCCGGTTATCTTTCTCTACATCGGATTCTCTTTTCCCAAATTTTCTTCGCTATCTACCCAACTCACCCAACTCACCACTCCACGCTTTCTCCTTTTTCCCCCCCAATCCCATCGACCGACCCTGCCCTTTTCCAACCCTTACCTTACCCCCCCCCCCATCCCCCAAACAAAACAAAACGAAACAACACAAAACAGACAAAACAAAAATGCCCCCCCCGCCAACCCTCCGTCGCACCCTCCGCCTCACCCTCCTCTACATCACCATCACCACCCTCTCCTCTCTCCTCCAGCCCTCGGCCCCGGAAACGACAACGGACCCGGCGGCCGCCCCCAGGCACCCGATCCCTCCTCCTCCTCCTCCGCCGGGTCCGGGTCCGGGGTCCGGGTTCCGCGCCGCGGCGTCGCTGCTGGCGCTGGGGTTGCTGGTGGCGCACGGCATCGCTTGGTTGGCGTGGGAGGCGTGGGGGGTTTGGAGGGGGGGGTGTGGGGGGAGGTCGGGGTAGGAAGGGAAGGGGTGGGAGGTGGGGGTAGAAAGGTGCGGGCGGTCGGGGTAGAAAGGGGTGGGAGGGAGTGGGAAAGGAGAAGGAGAAGGAGAAGGAGAGGCGGAGAGGGGATGGGATGGAGAAGAGAGGGTTGCGGCCGTGGGAGGTCGGAGAGGAGGGTTGGGCATCGTGGGCGTCTAAATCAAGGGGCCGGCGGAAGATGCTGGTGGAAGCGCCGTTGGGGTGGGTTTCCGGCCCACAGGGAATCTCATGTGCGAGGGTAGAGCGTGTGGGTTCGAGGTTTCATTCCTGGTGTGCCGATTTGTGTCAAGACTGGTTGCGTGGGATGACTTGTTGTGGGAGTGGGTCTTGGATGTCTGTTAATTCCGCTAGGCTGTGATAGGGGTGGTGAATGAGGACAAGCCCTCTTTTATTATAGGTAAGATGAGATATCCAGGCTGGGTGCTGTGGTACATTGGCATACATCGCATGCAGATGCTTGTTCCATTTACAACACTTCGCACTGCTAACCCTCGGCATCAACGTCTCCCCCCCCATTATCATCGCCTGCCGCTAGTCCCTCATCCATCACTCCTCCCGCGGCATCCTGAACGCCCCCCTTCTCTCCCCAGCTCCTGACCCTCCAGCCATTCGCTTCCCTCGAGTCTTTCACATACTCCACAGTTGGGAAATAATGCTCGTTCTTCTTCATCGTAGCCACCCATGGTACATTATCGAAAGTACATACCCTGAGGCGGAAATACGTGTTGTCTGGTATTTTATTCACAGCATCGAGGAATTGGGTGAGCGTCGGGGTAGGAATATCGTTGACGGCGGTGATGAAGTTTGTAGGCGCCAGGCCATATTGGTAGGATGGCGAGCCACGAGTGCGGGCCGAGACGTAGACTTCGCTATGAAGCTTGCTGATCTGCTGCCTAACAGCGTGATGGGGGCGATGCAGTACGGCGCCGCAGAATATGATGGCTCGGTCAGTCTCGAGGTCTTCAGTAGGTATGGTCGGGACCTTAAGAGTCATCTCTTGGCCGCCACGCACTATCAGTGCGTCGAGGTATTCATTGTCGTACATTATATCGAGCTCGGAGACTCGCGTTATTAATTTACTATTAAGTGTGAGTATGATATCGCCCTCCTGGAGAGACTGAGAGTCGTGGCCTGATGAGGGTGCGCAATCGATTTTGCGGACCATGAAGAGTTGGTGACGTGAGGAATTGGCCTCGGCAACTTTGGTGATCCAAGACTCTGAGACACCCATGATGCGGACTTGTGACATGGAGATGGTATTGGTTTCAACGTTGAGAATGCGAAGGTTCGGGGTGATGTCTTTTTGTATTTGGTCCGTGACAGGAAGGAGTGTTGGAGTAGCGAGGCCTAAGTGGTATTCGACGTCCTTGGAGGTGTGTGCGGTACGCTCGCCGAGATAGCTGAGCCAAAGAGCTTCCACGACGCCATCTTCAGCTACAAGGACACCACTCGCGCATTGGCCGCTAAGACTAGTATCGACTGTAATGGCATCAAGATTGATAGCACGATAGCGAGGTGCAGTGAGATTAGACGGTATTGCAACAGTAGTAATGTCCGTTACGGTCGTAGGAGTCATCGCTACCCGCAGATTCTGGTTCCAGCCAAAGAAGATTGTGGAAGCACCCTGCTTGATGGGTTCGGTAGCGAGCTTCGCGCTCTTGACCGGAGCATCCACTAATGACGGATCGTATTGTATGATAGCGTAGTTGGCCAAAGGATGCAAAAAGCGGACCTTGGCATCCACAATGATGGAATCAGCCACTGTAAGGGACAGATCGCACAGGTCGTAGGGGACAATAGCCCTTGACACCACGACCAGGCCTTTCTCAGCATTAATCACCACTCCGAAGCCGATCTTGCGTGTTCTTGGGAATCCATCGAGTTTCAGTGGCATTGTGCAGGAGACTCGGACAAAGCTCCTGATGATATCTGCCGCTGCTGGGTGCCCAACGGAATCCAGGGTAACAAAATCTGCCTTTCGTCGCTGCGGAGGCGCTGCTGGTACTGGTTCTCCCAGATCGCTAAAGTCCCAGATTCCGGTATTGTCGTTGCGAACTGCCATCCTCATCTTGCTCGCCCAATGCCGGTCTATGAAGATGATACTAGTATTTAGGGTATGAAGATCGCTTAGATGCTTGTAGGTGACGACCACGCGTGCTCTGTCGGGAATATCTTTCATTACATCGATAAACGCCTTCAGGTCCGGGGTCTTCTTCTGATCAACCGATTCGATGATCCAACCTGATTCTGTGCTGTCAAACCTAAAGGACCCAGCAGCTTCGCAGACGTATACTCCTTTTACAGGAATGGCGTACAGGCGGGCTTGCTGGTAGGACAGATCGTGAAAGGAGGCTCCGGCAACGGTTACGAATCTGTCTGGTGTGATGGCATGCAAGTCTCCCACTTCTAGCTCAACTTCAACATCTAGACCACCTCTTTGAACCAGAATGATGACCTTCTTGCCAACGCTTGAATCTAGTATGTCGTCCAGTCGAACAAATTGCGTAAGGATTTCGCCATTGACCTTGATGAGTACATCACCCTCCTCAAGCTGCTTGTCCGCTGGGCCTTGGGGGAGGACGATCTCTGCAACTAGCAAGCCAGTCTCTTTGGGAAATCCTTTCCTTATAGCAGCTTCATGCTCTGCTGTAAGACCTAACCTCCGACACTCATCAAAAGGCTTGATAATCCACTGAGTCTGTATCGTCCCTCGCGCTATAGGTAGCCCTCTACGTATACACTCTAACGCTCTTGAAGGTCGATCCAGAGGCAGGAAGTAATCTGTCGAGGCGCCATCAGATCTTCCTCCAGCTTGTAATGCAACAGCATATCCATCCACGTTGACGACGGGGCTTCCAGAACTTCCTCCACTAGCCGCGGCAGCAGCTTGGATATAGTTAGTATTGAAGTCACTATATCCCTCACCGTACTCCGGCGCATTTCTGTCCAGCCTGCTGATGACGCCGGACAGGATACTGAGCTTTTCGCCTGCATCGTTGCCGACCACCCTTATCTCGGATCCGACTTTTGCAAGGTCTGGACGTAGGACTAGCTCTGACAGGGGCATATATTTGATTTTGTTTGGGTCGAAGCGGAGGATACCAAAATCGTGGACAGGGTCACGGTACACGGGGTAGACATCGCACTTCATCATTAGCGCAACTTCAAGCAATGTTCATCGAGTTTCCAACATACTTCTTCATGATTGTCAAAGATACAATAACCCCAGAAGGGCCCAGATCCAACCACATGACGATTCGTCAAGATGTACCCTTTCGCAGCATCTACGACAAAGCCCGTAGCTTCACTAGCTAGCGCCGAGCTCGTGTCAAACGAGCAAGTCTGGCAGAAATGTATAGAGACAACATTCTTGACGACCGCCTCGATCGTAGCCTGCCATTCTGCGGTATCCGCCGTCGCTGTCACAGGCTCCACTGTGCCATCAGCGATACTGTCACCGTACATGTAGGGGCTGTTTGGCGAGCCGTTCGTATTCAACATTTCCGAGGATTCAGGCCTAAAGAGTTTCGTCGGTCGATCGTGTATGGTGTTCGGGCTCCCTTTGCGTTTTGGTCGGACGTGGCCGTTGATTTCCATGCTTGCGGAAGCTGAGACAAATCTGCATATGATTCGCGGGAACCTCGGTAGACTCGCGTGGCGGCTTCTGGAATGGGTCAAAGCTGAAGCGATTTGGAAGGGGCGATGGAGGGTTGGTGTGATCCGTATAGGTAAGCAAGGCAACAATGTGAATGCTATAGAATTGATGCTAATTATGCCCCCAATACGGGCGACCTCATGCATTCAGCTTGCCTCTAGATAATTTCAGAGATGGGCAGCATTGCCCTGACTTTACTCATCTATGCTGCTGGCCTGCAACTCGGAGACTCCTTTGCAAAATTGGCAAATTAAGATTCGTCTGCCGGCGCGTATCGACTATCGAGTCTACATGATGCGGCACGGGCCATATACTAACCTTCTTCTGAGCTAGTGTCTCTCGGTGCTTACCTATCTCGCTGAATCGCTGACCGACGAGAGTTTATCGCAATGATCATCATTCGAAGTTGGAAAACACTTCGAAATCAACCCTTTTCTCTTTCTTCTTCAAGCTAACCTTCTCCAGATTATCTGTGTCTATTGCAAACGAAATACTCCTGTTAGGTAACATAAGTCTGCGTCTTCCGTGTCGAGACGGGCCATTCTCGTGCATCCTCTATTAAACTTTCGTGCATCCTCCATGAACGGACAGACGGGTCTTCTCCATCTTTGATTTTACATCTTAGGCGCAAGGTCCTCATCATATCACAAGACTATTAGCAGTCAGCATCGTCATCCTTGTCTTCGGTGGCCACTATTCACCTTCAGCCATTGCGTGGTCGGATAGATATCCTAGCCGTTCTCTAGACGACTCAGAAGGCTCTTCCTCCTAGGGAAAATCATACCACAGAGGCCAGTTATCGAGATGGTCGAGTCAAATGACCACCTCCCCCGTCTGCTTTGCCTTCACGGTGGGGGTACGTCAGCCTTGATATTCAAGATCCAAACGCGCCGTCTCCAATGGGCTCTCCGTTCCAGTTTCAAATTCGTCTTTACCGACGGCCCTTTCCCAAGTGGTGCCGGTCCTGGCGTTCTACCCGCCTTCGCAGACTGCGAACCCTACTTCCGCTGGTTAGTCCCTGAAAGCCAGACCCCGGAACAGGACCAGAGACGCGTGAGGCAAGTGCTGAGGAAGGTGATGAAGGATGACGGCGGCGAGTTCGTAGGGCTTTTAGGCTTTTCGCAGGGCGCCAGGTTGACGGCAGGGCTGCTAGCTGATCAGCAGGAGGGAAATGCCGCGGAAGGGATGCCAAATTGGAAATTCGGGGTTATGCTGTGTGGGTCATTTCCGCCGTTGAGTCTATCGTTAGCCAGGGCGCCTTCAACGAAACCTAGTCAGGGAGTTGACGAGTATGGCGAGACGAGGGAGCCGGATGAGGATGAGATTATTCGTGTCCCTAGTGTGCTTGTGAGAGGCACATTGGATCAGCATTGTGAGAGAGGCAGACGATTGACAAAATACTTCGACCAGGAGACCGCGATCTCCTTGGTGTTCAAAATGGGACATCATTTGCCTGGCGCAGCCGGAGATACGACTAGTGATAAAGGGGATACGCAGAGGATTGTCGATGCCATATTGAAGGTCTATGCGGACAACTTGCCTTATGAGGAGTTGAAGGCACCGAAGGCGACAGCGATAGAGAGTGTGATCGGACCGCTGACTCTTTGAGGAGCATGCCATCTTCAGGCGCTGGATAGAGCCCGGTGGGGCACAGCACGTGGTCATTTAGCACCTAGCGTTGTCTATTCCCTCTACATGTTTATAGAAGATAGAACGTCCTGTCCAATGGATTTCAGATTTTTATCAAATTCCCTGAGCCAATCGTCATTGTTTAATTCAATACAATAGGAGTGTCTACATTGTCTACGGCAACGCCAGTGTGCTCGTCATATTGCAAGACCCGTGAGACGATGTTGATAGATACTTTGGAGTCTGAAAGTGTATTTTCGCAGTGTACTCCAAACCCGAAGCGTAACAATTGGGCTTCAATGCCAATCTTGCATCTTTAGTGCTCGAGGCTCTCTCAAGCAAAACTTCTTGGCCGCACGAGTAGAGACAAGCGCAGTTGAATGAATATAGACCCACACTTTGTTGGACACTGGTGGCGGTAGACCGTCAAAAAAGGCTTCTGTATGCTTGCAAGATAGGCACACTGATGAACTGTCTTCTTCTTGTGGGAGGCAGTACAGACATAAAGTATCTCAACTTGAATACAGTCTCGGTAATATCATAACAATCTGGAAGTAGAAAGGCCGCCGTTGCCGCTCAGTCGAAAACTCCTCCCACGATCAACAATGGCATAAAATTCTATTATGCGCCAACTAATGCAGATTCGCGCATATATCTTCTAACCTGACTAGCTTCAGCATATTCCCGTGCATTTCCGTTCATTTGCTTCAATTTTGCCTGCAGCACTAAAATCCTAACTTCTGCTTTTTAATTCTCGGCAGCAAGCCAATTAGCGTGAGAACGGCAGCCACGATGACAGCCCATAGCTTGATGTGCAGGGTCCCTGTATTGAAACCAGTCTGCGTGGCCGCGGCGACTGTTGCGAAGCTAAGTATGAGCAGCAAGTATCCACTCATGCGGTGATATTTGTAGATGGCCTTTGCATTATCCACACTTCCATAGATGCTTGGGGTGTAATATTGCGTTATTCCCACAATGGCCTGAACAGCGAAGAGGATGTATGTGATGAGTCCAAGAATGCCGTGCGGGGAGGTGAAGTGGGCGCCGGCGTGGGCGAATTTATTGTACTCGATTATTATGAAACCGGCAAGGAGGGATAGAACGGCGGTGCCATTTATGGCGGCGTGTATGTTAGTGCCAAGGTGTTTTTGCTTAGGGGCATGCGTTGGTTGGAGGATTAGGATGGCTTGCGTAGTCAGGAGCAGACCGGCGGAGTTAAGTAGCTGTAGAGTAGCCTTTAATGAGAATCTTCGGACCTGATATAGGAGGGAAGACGTACGGGATGGGCGGAGAAGAGAGAGAGAGGCGCAATAAAGACGGAGGCCCAGATGGTGGCTGTAAGCTGGGACCTTATCAGTAGGTTCGGTGGTTTAGGGGGGGATGTAGCCAACGCACGATCCAGATGCCTGCTTGGGCGATTATAGCGGTGCCTGGAGCGGTGAAGGTCAATATTTGTTGTTTGGTCTGAATGAGAAGGAAGAGTAGATGATGTACCGAGGACAAAGTTGAATTGTATGCCCTTTCCATCTTGCTGTGAGGCATCGCCTGCTCGGCCGAGGAGGGGCTCGTCTTCTCCTCCACCTTGGGTTGCAGGGTTCTCTTGTGGGATGCCTGTTGCTGAGGCCATAGTGGGTGATGGAGGGTCGAGGGTTGTAGTAGATGTGAAAGAGCAAGAGGGTGGTCTGGATTATAAATACTCGTACCTAGTGACGGTTTTGCGGGGTTATGTGCAGGTGGGTATGGCGCGAAGTATGGTGCATACTCGGGAATCAGACTACTGCAAGATGCCCTTACGATTGCGTTTCCCCATGAATAACTTGACCAATCATATTTCAATCTTTGGTGCTTACCCGTTTTCGCATGCTAGAGCTCCTACCATAGGGTAAGGTAAATTTCTAACCTCATTGTTTTCATTTGGTGATCTACGAGTTTGTCCGTCTGTCAAAACCCTAATCCTCTCAAACTCACGTTAGATTTGGGTATCAGCCCAAAGGAACAGGCCCATTGAACATCCAAAGAGCATTCAAACATAGAGCATCTGGTTTGAAGCAGGGAAGCCAGGAAAAGCCAGCCTTTTGTAACTATTTCTATTTCATGGCTATGTCTATTTCCGAAAAGCATTGACCTGGTGTACCTTACTCTTCTAGATGCAAATCCATGTTCCAGCTGCAAAGGCAGCATGTCGTGAGTCGACAGGTTTCGGTGAGGCACGTTCTGGAACACGGAAGGGCATGTATCATTGACCTTCCCGCCAAAGTAGACGCGGCTTTTTGACCTTCATCGGAAATTAGAGCTTGATGAGCTCATGGGGCGTTGTGGCGTCCATATCCATCACTGGATTGCTACCTGGGACAGAGCGTATGTATGATGGTTCATCTCCTGGCCTCTTTGGGTGTATTTTATAAACGGACTGCTTCAAGCGGGCGGAGACAAGGTCTCTATTTGACGTATCAGAAAGCTTTTCTCATCCGTGAACTGCTCGTCTTCTGTTCGGTCCGCCAAAAAGCTAGGTAAAAACCTAAGCAGGCGATCTCGATTTTGCATTAAGATTCTCTTGACGTCGTCTGACTTATGCGGGTTCGCAACAAAGACCTCAACATTATCAGCACGACCAAAATGGCAAAGCGGTACAGATATTGCATACCTTGAATACGTGGAACCCCTCGTACTGCACCATTTTTCTTTCGTCCCGCAACAGATTCATACATAGCTTCAGGTGATCTCCTCTGTCAACGTACGCGGTCATGACATTGTAATTCGCCCTGTCGAGGAGGATCTCTCCTAGCAACTTGATCGATTGCCTCTTCGTAACGTAGGAACTCGATTTAATCAGGATAGTATTGTATCGCTCGAAGAAGAGGTCAAAGTTGGTCATTAGGTACTGGGACACATTGGACTTGTGTTTGGTTAGGATATCCTGGGTCATAGTGCGTCAGCCATGCCATATGCCCTTGGGAGGCCAATGTGCTCACTCTGAAAGTGGTGAACGCATCTGCGCTGACTTCAAACGCTCCTCCATCAATCCAGTCGAAGAATCTCCAGAAAACCCCGTCGCCTGACTGAGGTTTGTCCACGTAGGCGATGTCATCGATCTTCGTATCAAACTGGTTCTCTAGGGATTGGTCGTACAATATAATACCAACAATGAGCTCGTTCTTCAGGACTTCCCTTAGCACTGCTCCACATGGCATTGCACTTTCCTTATTATTATAACCCCGGCATAGCTCAACGACCACCTCAGGTCTGTCGTTGATTACATAGGACATGGCGGGCGAATCCTGAGCCGTGCTACCAGAGGGTCTGAAGCGTAGGACGTATGAGAAGATAGCCTGGGAGTCCTTACGAGACTCGAAGGAGAGAAGATGGATGCTTTTGGCGAGGACATAAAGAAAGTCCTCTTGGATCATAGAGGTAATGAGCTGTAAGACCGATTCAGGGTTGCTATCGGTTTCTGCGGCAGTGGATCAGTATTGTGTACTCAGCCAGTTTAGCAGCAAGATCACTAACCTTGAGTCCCTGTTAATATGAGCTTCATTTGAGCCAGCAGCTTGGCCACTTCTTCCTCCGTCTAGAACCTTGTGTCAGCAGGCGTGCTTTTCACGAGAAGTCACAGTTACTTACCTTCTGCAACTTTGGAGGCTGTCGTAACCTGTTCAGAAGATCCTTGGTTGGCTTGACAAGATCTGACTTTGGCTTATTGCGCCAGAAGAACGCGATTGGTGAAGACTCGAGCATTTTGGCGGCGGTGTTTACTGTCAATAAGATAATCTTTGCTCAAGTGCATGAGACCTGAAGGCGATTTCGGATGAGTGTCAGGAGTAATAGAAGTTTTTTCTTTCTCATCAGTGTTGTTGGAAACAGTAAGATTGCTTGTGCATAGAAGAAGGAAAGGAGTAGTACAGATGCATCTGTGATTCCACAAACAAATGCGTCCAACAGGGCGGGAAGCTCCGCTCCATTCGGATATAGAGTACTCTAATTCCGAACCCACTAAAAGGAAACAAATATGAATGTTTTTGTGCTGCATTTCACACCTTCGCACAATCATCCCGCTTATTGTTTTTGGGATGAAGCAACAGAGCGAAGGCATTTCTTGGGCATAGCTTCAGCTGAGAATGGTAAAGCATCATGGCAGCCAATCAAGAAGTGGCGCCCTCAGACAGCTCAGAGGAAGCCAATATCTTGGACTTGAAGGATGATGAAGGTTGGGAAGACCAGGAGCCAGATGTAGAGAAAATCGAAGTGCTTTGTTTAGGGTGCTCTCAGACATTCCCCGACGCCAAGTTTATGCTGCCGCATTGTCGAGATACCCACAATATTGATATCGTGAAAGTCCAGAAGACACTGAGTGCGTGAGAATTGTGAAAATCGATCCCACTTGAACGGTCATTTGCTGATGCTTCTTGGAATCCAGAGCTAGACTTTCTCGAAATGGTCAAGATGATCAATTATATCCGCGCCGAGGGTAGAGCTGTGGGTCGGTGGCCACCAGATCTGTCATCAAGAGATGCCTTCCAGTCCGAGCATTGGTTGATGCCTCAACTCGAGGATGATGCTCTTCTATACAGCTTGCACGACATCATAGGAGATGATCTTGAAGACGAAATGAGCGGCGTGACATTTGGAGTTGGTCAAATCGAAGTTGAACAACCACCACAGCGGGGTTACAATCTGTCGAGGGATCCTAGACCCGATAATCCGATATACAGGATTGCAGAGATGGAACAGAGAGTGAAAAGCGCTCAGAGAGACCTTGAAAACCATAAGCAACTACTCGCGAGCGACATGCAGTTGTATGGTCGGTTGGATGATGGAGTGAATCGGGAAGAAACTATATTAGAAGCTCGCAACAGCCCTCCGGAAGTACATGCCTCCAAAACGGAGATGGAGCCTAATGGCAATACCTCAACGTTGAATGGGAATACTGATTCAAGTTACTTCGCCTCATATTCTGGCCATGGTAAATGCTTCTTTGATCTTGCAAGATGGTCAAGTGCTGAAGTAGATAGACATCCACGAAACTATGTTGAAAGACACAATTCGAACAGATGCATACCGAGATTTCATATATGAAAACAAAGATCTTTTCAAGAACAAGACTGTACTAGATGTTGGATGCGGGACAGGCATATTGTCCATGTTTTGCGCACAGGCCGGAGCAAAAAGAGTAATAGCGGTTGATAATTCGGATATCATCAACTTTGCCCGGGAGAATGTTTATAGGAACGGCATGGGGGAGACAATCACGTCAGTCAAGTAACATATTTGGTGTGGCTATGCTGACTTACTGCAGATGTCTGCGAGGAAAGATTGAGGAAGTTGTACTACCTGTGAATACTGTTGACATCATTGTCTCTGAGTGGATGGGCTACTGTCTACTCTATGAAGCAATGCTGGACTCTGTGCTTTGGGCCCGAGATCACTACCTCGCTCATTGGGGCCTCATGGTTCCATCACACTGCACACTCCGCATCGCGCCAATGGCCGACTCAGAATATATAGACGACCATATCCTTCACTGGAGAAATGTTTACGGATTCGATATGAGCAGCATGTGCAAAGACATCTACAAGGATGTTGTAATCAGAGAAGTTCAAGACTTTGCAGTCCCAGCAGAATCATCTCCATTTCTGCAGCTATGTTTGAGGACTACCAATAAGGAAGAGCTCGTTTTCGCGAATAAAGCATTCTCGTGTACACTGAAAGCGGACTTGGAAGCCTTGGATGGCTTTGTTATATGGTTTGATACCTTCTTCATCCAATCTCCTTATTTCCGAGGTCCTGCAGAAGGCAAAGCAGAAGAATACATCCGCCAGGGTGGGCAGTCGATCGCATTCACCACCGGCCCGCATGGAAAGCGAACACACTGGCAGCAAGGCTGTCTACTCATCGATCATAAAGGGAAGCCACAGGAGATTTTGAAGAAGGGACAGATCATTAGCGGTATTATTGGCTATGAAAAGAGGGAAGATGACAACCGAGCGTTGGATATCAAGGTGCAATGGCAGGTGGACGCTAGTCAAGGAAAAGTGACAGTGAAAGGAAAGCAATCGTGGTCGATGCGTTGATTCTAAAGCATGATACCCATCTTGTATGCATTTCTTGCGGGCCTGTAAACCTTCAAATCGTCGAGTAGAAGCCTTTCCACAGTGATTTACTGAAGGAAAAGTGTCTCATGATTCTCATCGTACTCGAGCGTACTGATTAGATTAGGGTTCCAGGAAAATGGCTTGGCATCCGGTAAATAATCGGTATGACGAACTCCGCGCATGACCAGTGTGCATGAGTTCGATGGCGCCATCTTCATGCCCACTCGACTACGGCCTGTCGGGGCAGATGTCGAGCTCTCTACTCTTGAAAGGTCCTTTGCTGGGCAGCTCGGAAGCATGGCCCCAGATAGAGGATCCTTGCAGCCAGGAGACCACTCTCAAGGCGGTGATGACCTCGAGGACCAAGACATGACCGAAGACACTGTGAGCAATGTCTCCGACAACGACGACCCCGATGCCTCTCTCCTTCAGCGCGATGATGCCCAAAAATTCCTCGCTGAGCAAGCCGAGCAAGGGCAGAATTTCACCATCCGCGGTGTCCTCGTCGGCCTCGCTATCGGCGTCGTTATCTGTTTCTCCAACATGTACTTTGGCCTCCAGACTGGGTGGGTCTCCGGTATGGCTATGCCTGCTGCACTGATCGGCTTTGGCTTCTTCAAGACAGTAGCTCGATGCATCGACTATCCATTCACTCCAGTTGAGAACGTGCTGGTTCAAACGGTTGCAGGAGCGTTAGGGACCATGCCTCTGGGTTGTGGATTTGTGGGTGTGATGCCCGCGCTCAATTACCTATTGGAGCCAGAGGAGAACGGACCACTGGTTTTGAGTACCGGGAAGTTGATAGTCTGGTCGCTCGGTATATGCTTCTTTGGTGTGGTGTTTGCGGTGCCGTTGCGGAGAGAGGTTATCATACGGGAGAAGCTGAAGTTTCCGTCAGGAACGGCTACTGCATTGATGATAGGGGTGTTGCATGGGGATACAGATGAAGATGGTAAGAAGAAACCGGATAGTGGGTTGGAAATATTCAGGCAAAGGAGTCAAGATATCCGACGTTCGTCGAGCATGGACGGCATACCAGCAGGGAGTGGTGGTGGGAACGTCCAGGCCACGTCTAGAGACTATACTGAGGTTCAGTCTTCTGGGGAAGAGGATCATAGGGACGATTGGAAAGCGAAGATCAGGTTGCTGATCTATGCTTTCGGAATATCTGCTATTTATGTATGTCTCATGGGTCTCGCCAGTAACATTACAGATGCTGATGAACTTAGACCCTCGCGTCATACTTCATCCCTCACTTACGAGGTCTTCCTGTCTTCGGACTTCCTCTCGCCAATAATTGGCTGTGGACATTGAATCCTTCGCCTGCATATGTCGGTCAAGGTATCATCATGGGTCCTGCGACGACCCTGCACATGCTTCTAGGTGCCATCGTTGGTTGGGGTATCTTATCCCCACTCGCGAAGAGCAAAGGATGGGCGCCAGGGCCCGTCGAGGATTGGAGTTCTGGTAGCAAAGGCTGGATTGTTTGGGTGTCATTAGCTATCATGCTGGCAGATTCTGTCGTCAGTCTTGGTTGGCTAATACTTCGACCTTTGATCCTCTACGCACCAGCCTACTTCGAGGACCTACGAGAACGTTATCGCCAAGGTCGTCTATCGTCACTGAAGAGAGGCGACTACACGGCCCTCGCTCCTTCTGCGATGGCAGATTCAAAGTCCTTGCGAGACAAAGAAGCCCCGGAGCCTGACGCTCCACCCCACCATCTCGTCTCTAACAAAACCGTCCTCATCCTCCTCATTCTCTCCATCATCCTCTGCATCTTCGCCATCCGCTACGTCTTCCCTCCTATTCCCTTTGGAGCCATCGTTCTCTCCATCGTCCTCGCTCTCTTACTCTCTCTCATGGGCGTACGTGCGCTGGGGGAAACAGATCTCAACCCTGTGTCTGGCATCAGCAAACTTACCCAACTCTTCTTCGCGCTCGTCATCCCCGCTTCAAATCCTAATGCTATCACGATTAATCTCCTCGCTGGCGCCATTAGCGAGTCAGGAGCATTGCAAGCGGGCGATATGATGCAAGATCTCAAAACTGGTCACTTACTAGGTGCTGCACCGCGAGCACAGTTCTGGGGCCAGATGATTGGAAGTTTTGCTGGTGCTATTATCAGCGCGGGAGTCTACAAGTTATATACCAGCGTGTACGAAGTGCCGGGTGGCATGTTCCAGGTGCCAACTGCATACGTTTGGATCTTTACAGCGAGGCTGGTCACTGGTAAGGGCTTGCCGGAAATGGCCTGGCAGTGGGCCCTGGGAGCTGGACTTTTTTTCGTGGTGTTGACAGCAGCGAGGGTGAGGGGTCAAGGACATTGGTGGCAAGCTTGGATACCTGGCGGGATTGCCGTGGCAGTTGGTAAGTGACAAACCGCTTCGATTCTTTTTCCGTTGCCGTGCAATTCACTGACACTGGTTAGGCATGTATAATGTCCCTTCGTTCACATTGGCCCGCACAATCGGCGGTCTTGTGAACTGGTACTGGCGCATTTACCGAGGACGTGAAGATACGCCGGTGATTGTGCTAGCCAGCGGACTCATTTTGGGAGAGGGTGTGATCAGTATCGTAAATCTGCTGCTGGCAAGCCTTCAGGTGCCGCATTTGTGACACGTATCCGCGAGCTGGATCCCGACTCGTCAGTGAACACAAGCTTTGGGCTTTTGAAACTTCAGGTCAGGATATGGCACCTATCATACCATCCCAAGCAATTGTTGTTATTCAGCCTACGCAATTGTCCTGTTCAATGATATGGGGGTCCGAAGCGTATGCAATTGTCATGTTCAATGATATGGGGGTCCGAAAATTACGCAATTACCGGACATAGGTTTCACGGCTGCCTGCCGCTGGAGATGGGGTAATAGGGAAAGGAAATGAAGAATGGGCTCGGACCATTATGAAACTGTGAAGCGGTCATTGATCCTCCGATAACCCAGAATTCCTTGCTCAACACCTTTGTCACCGTCTTCCAGTGACCAAATTCTTTTTCCTTCACTTCCAACATCATTGCACCCCCTCTCCATCTTTCCGGCAACAAATAGCACCTTTCACCAGAACACAGCAAGATCCAACCATCAGACTCCAGAGCCTCCAATAACAACAAGGTCCTCACAACGTTCATGCCTCTCCCAGCCCATTACACAGCTGAGGCCGTAAGTGGTATCCTTCCCCTCAGACTCGCCACTGCTAAATACATGATGCAGCTCGGCGGCGTCAACAACTCCACCAACGTTACTGCGCTTGTTAGTAAACGCTCTTGCTCTTCTTTCCCCTACTTTCATCGCTGACGAACACTCTTCAGCTCGGGAGCCTCACGAGCCTTGTACAGGGTATCACCAATATCCTTCCCACAATCCTCGCCCAGGGCCAAGAAAACAACCGCGCTCTCAAATCTTTATGCGGATTACTCAGGGCAGAATACCCGGCCTATCCCCATCCAGTATGCTCTACGGGATCAAGCGTCATGGTGCCGTCGATGATGGGGATTGGAGGTGCTATGGCGGTGGTGTTGGTAGTGACCATGATGGACCACTTCGCCCAGAGTAGGTAACTCTGAAGGATGCATGGACTAGAGAGATTTCATTTTGTCCAAGAGACTTGGCATAGGTGTGGATCCAGGAGAGATATACCAAGCGACTGAGCATGATGTTGAGAATAGTGAAGGCCATGCCTTGTTGCAGGCTTTTAATGCAATGAATGGCGGCTCTTTCTCCCCACGAATTCCGCCTAGTATCGTTGCATTTCGAAGAAACATGTTTTGAGGCTAAGTACCTTCGAATAGAAAACTTACACCCTCTGCTTCTCCCTTCGAATGCGCTATTTTGGCATGGGATCCAGGAGCATGCCCACGTGCATGATATCTCTAGGGTCTTCATGGTCGTCGAAGACAGATAAATTCGTTCAAATGGAGCTTAGCCTAGAATCGCAACATGTCCCAATACCAGGTAGAATGGTGGCGAGAGGCTCCGGGCTAATTGAGAACGGAATATGGGTGTTCCGTCGCCGAGAGGGCTTTGGGCTCCGGACGAAGTCTTTGCCGGAAGAGGGTGAAGTGGTATCGCGACAGACCACTGCGCTCTTGACACCGCCTGCGGATTCGATCGAGTAAGAACATTCTTGGTTGACAGGCAAGCGGTGGCCCCGTTGCGCTCAAAAGGCTTTGATGGTTGCCCACTGCGGTGTGGTGATGCCCGTTACTCCACGAGTTCTTAAAGATCAAGGCTGATTGATTGATGCTCCTGCCAAACGTGGTAAATTGATAGAGTGGGAGAAGTGTGAAGGTGGAAGGAAAGTGGGAGAAAGGCACGGTGGAGGATATAAGGGTGGTATGGTTTATGTACTACTCGTACATTCTGAGCGGGGACCGAAGGCGCGGGATACGCGGCTGCAGATAGGACAGTCGGACATGTCCGCACATGGATTGAGCCGAAGAAGAAGCAAGGAAGCAAGGCAGATTGGCAGAATGGCATATACATTGTTGGCGTCAGAATGAGAGCCAGCCGAAATGTGGCTGTCGAGGGCAGGGCAGGTCCACACGAGCTCTTTACTGTCCTGATACACACGAATTGAAAGAGAATATCATGATAAGGAATTCACCCTCACCCTCCTCTGCAGAAGAACAGAATTAGGATAGAAGCATGCACCTACAAGACCATGAATAAGCCACATGTTGTCCTAGGTATTCGGGGAGGGTTGCATAACTTGAATGCAATAATTAATTAGTATAAGGTAGTCATGGATGGACGAGGGGATAGATAATACAAACAAGGTTCAGTGCCAAGCTTTGTAACTCTAAGGCTTAGTGGCTTAGTGGCTTAACAAAAGAGGTTCTTTCAATTCCAAATAAGATAGATACCTTACTTGCTCTTACTTACATATCACGCATATCTCTACTTAGCTTTATGTGCTGAGCTAGATGACAGGGGGGGGGGGGGGGGGGGTGTATTCAACACACCCTACTCGTACCAAAGTGATCAGCACCTTAGCCAGATGAGCACGTTGATTGGTAGAAGTAGAAGCGAATGCTTTATATTCTCATGACCATCATACCACATGACATATCCATAAGGTACGTACCTTAGGTACAAACATGAAAGGTTCGCGGCTATCGCGTATGCATTGTGGAAGCCCAGCTTCACTGCTCCAGGCTCAGCAGTATGCCAGTATGCACGCTTCACCTTCAAACGGGGAGACGGGCTCGCGGAAGAACGCACGAGGAATGTGCTACCGAGTACTGCACCTTCAGGTTGCAGCTAGGCACGTGCGACAATGGATTTGCGATTGTGCGATCGCCCCGTTAATTGAGATTTCCCAACCGTGCCAACATATCAAGATCATCATAGTCTACTTTACAATCTAGTCAGTAACCACTGTGGACTTGCGCTCGGCCCGGTATCCTACTCGGAGCATTGACGCTGTCTGACCAAAGGCGCCGCAAACCGACTGCGACTACTCTGTAGCACTAAACGGCTTCGGAACCCGAATCTCCTGCAATCATGTCTGCAGCCTGCTCCGCCAAAGCATAAACACACGCTTGCAAATGGCCTGCAATCGGTGTTGGGATCACACTGGCATCAACCACCCTCAGTCTCTCAACACCGTAGACACGCAGATCACTATCTACAACTTTGCCCATAGCTGCCGCCCTGGCCGGATGATAAGAGAGTTCTACGCGCGAAAAGGAGTCAGTCCCAACCAAATGAGTCGAGAATGAATTCTGTTCGTTTGCCGCTGTATCCAAGCTTTCCGAGCTTTGTTCGAGATAGAGAGGGATTTAATCTCCGACACCAGCTCGCAAGTATTATCTCGTGTTGCCTCAGGACTTGTAATTATGCGCTGTCTCAATACTCCGTCTCGAAAGCATAGCCTTGGACGCAGTCCAACAGTCTAAGCGAGCTATCTTTTCACGCGAGCATTGAGCGCTGATGGCCTCGTTGCTTTGCAGGCTGTAAATGATGGCGTCGGGGTCGGCCGGTGTTTCAATATGCTACGCAATCATTGGACCGCACGGTATGGAGAAGACTAGAGAGGAACGGAGAACGTTGGAGTCACCAATATGTCCAGAAATGGGTCTGCAACAGAGCATGAAAAAGCCTGGGGAACACCAAGTCGAGGAGCGAGGAGAGCCAGGTATAAATCCGTTGAAATGAGAGTTCTTTGGGATCTAGTTGCTGTGAACGAACGAGACCATCGACAATTCTTAGGGGGTTACGTGCTGAAGTTGTAGGAAAGGTTTGCCACACGGATAGCAATGGACATTCCCAGGTTCATGTAAAAATACTGCTCGCGGTTTCAGGCATGTACAAGCTTGGCTCGCGGGATTCGCTGGGCTGCTACCCTTTTAAAAGGTAAAAAAAATCAGGATAACAACACTTCTCGCTCACCGTTGGTATAACATACGCCCAGCCTCATACCATAAATCCGCCACTTTTGCGCACCCTAAACAATCCTCCTCAGCACACTTCAGCAAGCCACAACAAACGAAACTACCTATTCACGTCTTTCAGAGCATCCCACATACGCACCATTCTTAACATGACGATGTCGACTTCAGCGAACTCCACTGTCCACCTCGTTCGTACCTTCCCCTCCCCTTCCCAATCTTCCACTCAACACCCGCTAAAACGCAAGTTCAGTTCGGAGAACTGCACGACGATTTTCACAGAGCGCTCCACACTCCCATACTCTTGTGGGTTTTTGGTGTAGGCTCCGTTCTCTTCGCGGTGGGGATGGTGTACCTGGAGCTGAAATACCCGGTGTGGTCGCACGTCTATTTCGCTCAGGGGACAGGAAGGAAAGCAGGGGAGCGGGACGGTGATGGAATTGGCGGAGAAAAAGAGGGAGGCGGCTTGGTGTGAGGTGTACAGCTAGTCTGAAGATACTTCGAAGTCGCTCGATGAGGCGACGAAAGGCTCAAAACTCCAGTAGCGAGTGTCAAAAAAAGTGTTGACACGACACCTCTCGGAGAAACTAGCTTCTCTGTTCTCACTATTCCTTTGCATGTCCGAGAAAAAAACGGCCAAATTCCTCCACCCCCCACAACCCCCCCACATTCCTCCAAGCATGTCTACCAACCCAACCGCCCCACTCACAAAAGTGCTCCGAACCCTCGTCCTGGCCACCGCGACCCCTTTCACCATCTATTCCCTGGGCCCACCAACGCCAGACCGCCAACCCGAGGCAACACCTCGACACGAAACTCCACGGCCGGTAAAAAACATGGCTTCGGCACCAGGCGGCTCCACCACAAACACGTCCTTCGTCCGTAACCCTCCACGCCTTCTCTCTCTCCCTTTTCTCATTGCCTCACCTGCTATGGCACCACTGATGCTTGCCCCCTAGTACGACACCGTCCTCGCTTTCCGAGACTTCCTCGACGCGAGCGGTATCCCGTGGACGATCATGGGAGGGTCCCTGATCGCCGCCGTCGTCTTCGGGGCGCGAGCGCTGCGGTCGAAGCTGGAGCGGCTGTATTATGGTCGGTACGTCGAGGATGTGGATGGGGGAGACGGGGGTGCAGGGGAATTGACGAGTAATTAATGATTTCCGCGAGGACGTGACAGCCAGCTCGGCTTGGCTTGCCCAGGATCGATTATTGTGGCGTGGTGAGTAAAGCAGATGGATGGTTTGACGTTGAAGTTTGGACGGAACAGTTTCGTTCGAGCAGGAGGACGGTGTTTTGTGGATTCAAAAGAGATAGATGCAGGTGTGGATAAATAACATCTTTATCGGGGGGATTTCTATGGAGAATGACCCTTGGCCATACTGGTCTGCAATTGTTCGATTTGACTTCTCCATTAAGATATCTATTCACAAGATCGAGTAACAGATTCTCATGGCAGACAGGCAATTGCCTAACCGTGGCTCGGCTCTACCGCATACTAAAACAACGAATATCAGCGGTAAATAGCCTAGATGTATCGTCAAATCCTGGCTTACCGCGTTTATGTTAAGTTTGTGTTCACGGCATATGACTACAGCCATAATGGAGGCGGTTATAGAAGGTATAAGTACAAGTAAAAATGCCGGCGCTATGCAGTGGTCTTTGTCCCGATCCTCTTTCTCCAAACGCCGAAAGTAATAGTAGGACATCTTAAAACCCAAAACTGTCCAGCAGACTACTAGTACTCGGCTCCTCAAAGACCGTAGGCGCCGGCTTTCCCGTCGGCTTCATCTTCTGCTCTGTAGGTGACCTTGGGCTAGGCATGTCATCGACCACAAGGCTGCTTCTCCGCCGAAGCATGTTGCGCGGATCAGGAAGATGAGTCCCGTTCGTAATTGATTCTTTTGGTTGCCGAAGGAATTCCCAATTGCGTACCAAGTCCAGAGCAAGCAGATCGCAGCCCATACGATCATAAAGCCGCGCATTCTGAATGACGAAGTCCCATTCTGCACGTGGTGGAACCTTCGATGCACCTTTGAGTGCTTGCAAATTCTTTCCCCTAAGCTGTTTGTAAAGAACCACCAATGCTGGATCGCTCGAAAGGTAGGACTTGGACTGCAAATTTGGGGCTTCGGGCGAATCGATCAGAGTATAGACAGGCGAGATCAGGACACGGACAGCCATGTCGCGCCGGTGGAGCATCCAGAAAGCCCATGTCGCGAGCCATCGATTACCTTCGAAGGCGGCTTGTGGTAGTACCTTCTCTTCTAGCAACGAACGAAGTACCAAGCTGTTGTCGCCATCGTAGACACGTGCAATGGCAATGGCAAGCTGTAGGTCATGGAGTTGATTAGCGCACACGTTGATAGCATCTTGTAGACTGCCTGCGAGGAGGAAGAAGGCCGCAGCATATTCTGCTAGCGGGTCAGTCAATGTCAAAAAATGGTTCAGATCCAACGTACCGAACCGGCGTTTGCCTAGAAGTGCATAAGCATTCTTCAACGCGGCAGTCTTCCATCGAGCTTCGGAGAAGTCATTGCGTAATAACTTCTGGGTCCCGGACTGCTCACGATTCCAGGCCGCCATCCTCCATAGTCCCACAAGAACGCTTTTCTTCTTGAGCGCTAAGTAGTAGAGACTGCAATCGATCGGGTTCTTTTCGTCCGTCTTTGTGTATTCATTGCGGGCTATAACTTCGAACTGGGCTCGCTACGATTTTCACTTAGCTGAGACGGATTTCTGCCTTCGTAGCCAGGACTCACAAGTGCGGTCAGATCAGTCATCCACATGAACATTCCACTCTCCCTCGCGTGCTCCCAGAGCATTCTGCCATGAAATTGTCTGGAGACTAGGTCGACCAGTATGTCTTGACTGCTGCTGTGATATGCCCAGATTATTTCCCTCCAAGTAATGCTCACTTGAGTGGCAGTGGCTTGGCCCTTCCTAATCATATGTTGCCGGAAGAAAAGAAGGTAGCGCATGGCATTTTCGTCCATAGAGCGTCGTTGTTTCTCGGCTGTGGCAACGCACTCAATGATGTCAGCCAGGTAGAATTGCTCGTGGCTCGAGAGCTGTGGGATAGCCACTTTAACCAGGTTCTCGTTGAGCGAGGCGGCCAGCTCTTCAGTGACAGTCTCTGGCTCGTCGTCATCAACAAAATCCGCGTATGACGATCGCATCTCCTTTTTCGCTGCGTAGGAAAAGTGCTGCCCTCGTTAGCTTGTTACAGATTTAGCAATTGCATTATGTTACCTCTTGCTCGGTGTAGAAGTCGCAGGGTCTCATAGTCACAAAACTGTCTAAGTCGTCACCTGTAACAAAGAACTTCAGAGCCTTGTAAAGCCCTATGATAATCTGCTGCACCTGGACTAACTTGCCCGCAAGAATGCACTGGGCAAGAAACTGAGGATGAAAGACTGGGAGTGGCCCGTTAAGGTAAGTTACCAAGTCGAAAATGCTCAGAGATTGGTGCTGGTGTACCGGTATCGAGAGATCCATGATCTTGTCATTTGATGTGTCCACAGCTTTGTCGTAAACGTACAGCTGATTCCCAGCTCCAATAACGAGATTGCCGCTCCCCAGCCAGGTGCTGTCTCCAATGGGATGCGAGGTGAGCTCTTTGATGTGAATTTCTCGTATGGGTACCCAGGCAGGGCCCGCGTTCAGATAGTCGTAACGCATCTGGGCCAGGATCACAACCTTGTACGGAAAGCCAACGGCAAGAATTGATTGCTCGTCAGGCGTTGACGACCAGTCAAGGTCTTGTATTGAGTCAGATGATCCATACTTAGCATCGAATTCGAGCTGACTACTCCAAGGATCCCATATCGTCAGTCCGGTCTTTGCGCTATCGACAACCGCGATCTTCCTGATCGAGCTTCCGCTTGCCAGCGACGGATTATCGATGCCAGTTTCAGTGGTTGACGTGACGAGCCAGTTGACAGAGCCCTTGTCAAGATCAAGCGTCGCGGACCAAGCACGCAGAACACCACTGTCGGTATATGATATGGCTAAGTCTCTGGCGAAAGTGTCCAGAAAGTCGGATGCGGAGGAGAGGGAGCCAGCTGGATCTACTGGCAAGACGAATGAAAGGTCATCCTGCATTCCCAGGTCGGAGGCGCAGAACAGTTCAATGACCGGGATTGAGTCTTGGTTAAGTGGGCGTTGAGATTTGGGCGGTAGATCGACCTTCCAGACGATAGCTTCCATCATTGATGTTATAGTAGCTACATAGTAAGATTGAGACCTAGGATCTGACTTTGGTAACGGTATGAGACATAAAAGTTTTCCTTTGGCTTGAAAAGCGCAGGAGGCTGCAAGCCGAGCGACAGGAGACCTTGCGTCCCAAAGTGATATACTGTAATGGTGCAGATTGATAACGAAATCTCCCTCCTGTAGCAAGCAGGATCTATGTATATGCTCTGGGCAGCTGAGAGAGCTTGTCCGAGCCAGAGCCATGCCTGATTTATCGTTTCTTTGCTTCCAAATCAATCCTTCATTATCATTGGTGCGAGATATGAGAGCCTTGCCGCTGCCACTGCGTACAATCTTCTTGACAGGCCCATCGTGACCTGTCCATAACGCCTTCAATTGTAGTCGTTGCTGACGCGGGGATGGGTCGAAGAGTTTTTCGAGCTTGCTTTCATACCACAAGATCCTTCCATCAAAGTGATGCACAAGAAGAGTAAATGGTGAGTCGGTCTGCTGGCTACAAAAAGTAAGAAATTGGGCGATATCTTGTTCCGCTTGCACATCTCGTAAGAACGAGAGCTCGACGTTCTCGACATGGGCAATGTTAAATTTGTCGGTGCTTTTCCGAGCCTTACAACCCACATTCTCTAATCCCCAGGCAGACATATTACCGCGTCGGTCCACCACAACGCAGACTTCTGGACTTGATTTAGCGACCTCAAGCAGATGTTCCAATGCATCATGTTGCTTTTGATCGTCGCTAGAGACAGCTTGAACCGCTCGTTCTGTTGCGAAAGTAAAGTCTTTACTATCAATGATAAATGCATAGCGTTTGCTGACCTGGTATGGAGTCTCGATTTGCCGAGGTTGTATGGCCTCTTGCATGTCTATCTCAGCCCAAAGCTGCAAAGCCTGCAGCCCATGTGGATCTGTAGCTGCCCATATCCTAACCTTGCTATCGGCACATATTGAGAAGAGTACGTGGTCCAGGGTCTGTTGGCGATCGTGGGGCCTGCGCCAGTGGATACCTGTCACTGCTGTGGGGTGAGGAAGGTAGGTGAAGTCAAAGCGTGTGTCATCTGCGCCGAAAGACTGCCTTCGCCACAGTTTGATAAGCCGATCATGGTGGCCGGTTGAGGCAATGAGGCTTGCGTCGTAGGAGAAACTTGCGATCTTGACAGGCTTGGGGAGACTGCGATTCCAGATCAAATTATTATCTTCCGTAGTTTGGTAAAGCCTTAAAGAAGAGGAGCCGATCAACAGCTCTTCCTCCGACCCCCATGATAGTGTCAATGTGCCGTTGTCGTGGCCTGGAAGCTGCAAAGAGGACTGAAATGACCACTATAAGATTTGTCAGAACCTCACATTAAGGTAGTGAATCATGCGTGTCTGATCTTACCTTTAAAGCCCCCTCCTTTTTTCCGTATGGCTTGAATATATGAACCTCCTCTGAGCTACATATGGCTATCTTCCCAGTAGTTTCATCGATCACAACGGCCTGCAGGGCGAGTAGTTGGTCATCGTATATCGTCTGGATGAGACTGTGAGGGCCGCTGAGGATTACTAGGGCATTGCCCGAGATGTAGGCCTTGAAGAGGTAGCGTCATCAGCATTGTGAATCTGTTCATGAACGCGAACTGTATTTTCGTACCACAAGGCGTTGGCCTTCCCATAGCGCGGTAACAACAGCCTGAAGCTTAGCCTGGGGCTTGCCAGGTAGTACTGCTCGCATGGAAGCGACTGAAAGTGGACGCTTCTGGATTATAGAAGCTTCGTGTCTTCATGATAGACCAGATCGCTGAAGGTTGCAGGTTGCTCTATCGGAGATACATATGAAGGAGAACGGGTCTCTCGGTAACGGACATCAATGTTCGACCACCCAAAACAAATCATCATTTGTGATACCAAAGAGTGCGATGATAAGGAGCGTTCTCGTACGTCAAAAAGCAATAATGACGGGTGCAATCGTGATACTGCAGCAAACCTTAGTTCTAACGTATGGCTTTTTTTAGCGTCTTTTTGGGATACTAGAGTGTGGAATTGTGGTTCGAGTTCAAAATTTCGTTGTCTAGGAAGCCATTTTAAAGCGAGGCACAGCTATAGCATTGCAAGGGTGAAGATCTGAGCATGTGCGAGCAACTCTTATCTATGATAAACTATTTACAAATCCAAGCAGCCCTTGAGTGCTACTGGGCTGGGCATGATATATCATGAATGATCGCTATCTACTGTAATGGTTATTCGAATACTGGCCCCCACTACCATACTCATTCGGTGGTGCGGGCGGAGGTCCATTATAGTGACTGGGCTGTGGGAGTGGCGGGGGTCCATTGTATCGACCTTGAGCTGGTGGGAAGTACGCTCGTGGAGGGGGAGGGGGATAGCCATTGTGTTGGCCAGGGGGCGGTGGTGGACCTCGCCCAAACCCGTTTGGTGGAGGTGCAAAGCCGGGATTCAGATGCTGTGCAAATGGGTTAGGCCTATCATTTGAGTAACTGATTTGACCACCTCGACCACGGCCGTTGCCTCGGCCACCTCCCAGTGGTGCACCTCCATGAGAGCGGCCAGAAGAATTCGCGCGCCCCTTCGTAGCTTCAATGTCGGCGCGATCAAGAGTGGGCGGTGCAATTTTGACACCTCGAAGTAGCATCGACTTGTGAACATGTACCGAACGAGGCATTTCGTAATGGACACTAGTTCACGTGTTAGCGTAGATCTTTGGGCTGATGAGGGTAGACGTACCTGATGCTGTGGTCCTCGTCCAAGTTGGGCATCAATCCTTCCTCGAGTGGGAAAGTCAGAGAACTTTGCGGTATATAGTCCTCATTCTTCTCAACCTTGCCGGCCAATCCTTCGCTGATGCGGGCATTGAGCTTATACTTTGGTGAGCCCTGACGCCTCGAGTAGAAGTTCGTCGCTATCTCCTCGTACAATGGATGTCGATCAGACATGATCAAAACGTCCTTACCCAGTGCATTCCTTGCGACATCTTCTGCTGATAGAAGCGGATACCTTGTCGCCATGGCACCCAGTAGCCTCTTTGCGTCGATGAAGGGCAATATCGCAACGCCCTGCCAAGCAAACTTCTTACCGTTCAGATCGATCGGGAAGTTGGTTGGGTAAAAGTCTATTATCTCACTGTCCTCATCGCTCATCAAGGATCTAAAGACTTCGGGTATGGCGTGGTTCGATGCTGCGGGCAAGACGCCCATGAGCTGCTCAAACGGCTTGAAAGGTATGCCTTTCTCGAACTTTAGATTCATCTTGTCAAGTTCGACAAAGTCAGCTGCGAAGGGAGCGTAGTGGTACGGATAGTACCAGGTCCATGATGGGCATCCCTGGAAGTAATAGAGCAAGACCCATGCAAGACCCTCCACGTAGGCTCTCGCAACCTTGTTGCGAAAGCCGATGTCCTTAGGATCGCTGTTGAATTTCTGTTCGTAGTAACGGTCAGCGTAGCCTTCTTCCCACAACCGAACGTTATCGGGTGGCGGCTCATCAGAATCTGCCTGTGGTTTGTTCGGGCTATCGCGGCCTGGCGTCCCTGCATCTTCGTCCTCCATGAGTTCTGCCTTTCTCTTTCTCGAGGCCGATACGGGCGTCGTGGTTAGGTCTCGGTTTTTGGAAGTATCATTCTGCCCGCTACCGTCTGCGCCGTCCCCGGCTGGTGGCTCGGCTTGATCCGCCGAAGATGACTCTATCTGAGCTCCTAATAGTTGACTTTTCAATGCAGCTGCAGCACTCTTGTTGGCAGCATTGGCTTTGTGCACCGCGCCACGATTGACGACCATATCATGAGTAACGGCTCTCTCTTCCTTGGTGAGGATACCTTTACCCGGAACGAACAATGGCATGTCTGCAGGAGCGATTGATGGATCCTTCGCTCGGCCTATGGTACCATTCGAAGGGCTGCTGTAGTCTGGAGATCCTCGACGGCCACGTTGCACGCTGTTGTTTTGGCTGTTGCTTCGATTTTCCTCTTCTAGCTTTCGTCGCTTGGCATTAGCATCTCGTCGCTCTTCTGTCTGTCGGCGACGGCGAAAGATTGCATCTTCCTGCTTAGCCAGTCCATCCAAGATGAATTGAGCGCGTTCTAAATCAACATGCCCATCTTTTGTGACATAACCTCCCATCAAGGGGATATTGTCTCGCCAAATAGCAATGAGAGTGTCAATAGCATTCTCCCTAATATCAAGACTAGGTAGGTGTGGAAGAAAATCGTTCCCAACAAAAAAGCACATGAAAACCCAGTCATCCAAAGCTCTCTCTAGGTCGAAGCGAAAAGGCGCTTGCGGCACATGCAATTCGGCTTCGAGGTATTCACGAAGAACAGAGACATGGAGCCAGATGAAGGGCTTGTCAGTGAGCGCTTTGTCTTTCTCGCCGAAATCTCCCTCCTTTTGCTTCGCTTCACCTTTGCAAGCCTCCGCTATGTGGCCCTTTTGACCACATATGTGGCAAGTACGCGCTTTTGATTCTTGGAAGAATACATCCTCGCGAAGAACGCGAAAATGAGGCTCATGGGTTGCAAGACCAAGCATGATTAAATCAGCATCAAGTCCATATATTACATGGTGAGTATTAGGATCATGCTCAGGCGAAGATCGCTGTGAGCGAATGAACTCCATGATCTTATGCTCTCCTTCACCCGGCACCGTTGCGTCCGATATAATGACTTTGACCTTCTCCCATGCTGGATCAGTGTTAACTTTGTACGCACACCAGTATCGAAGACTCGCGGCAAGGGTATCCATAAACGGCGTTCCTGGAGTAATGGCATTGCTATCCCAGGTCTTTTTTTGTGCCATTGCTGTGGCATCTTCATGCACCACTCCGTTGTTCTGCGACTTGAGCATTTTGAGAAATTCCACCTTATCTTCGTCCTTCTGTGCTGCTTCCTGAGCGGATCTGAAGCGTCGGGAGCGTTGCTGATTCATCTTCGCACGAGGAGCAACGCCGTCTGCAGGGATATGTTAGCATCTTTCCCAGTCGAACTCGGGTGAACTATGAAAGGAGTGCACCCCCCTTGCCGACTTCAAGATCTCAGCGGATGAGGTAGCCAGTCTGAGGGGGTAGACGATCCAAAGTCCTTGGGCGTGACAGTATTGAACGTACCAACAGCAATCAATAGCAGTTTCCTTGGCCTAACCATGTTCACAACTCGATCCGTATATTTAAATATTGCCAGCATCATCTCTTCTTCTGTAGATGGCGGTGGGCGGTCTTCTGGATGTGAGCAAGGATGGACGATGCCATTCATGTCAAGATACCTTCTCGCTGGTTAGCATCATCAACTCTACACTCGCAAAAGTGGAAGAATGTAACGTACAAATTGTCGAACTCCTCTCCATTGGGATTCGGACCCGCCATGCTGACCGGTATCTCTTGCCCATCGACATGTCCTGGTTTTTCTTCGATGACCTGCGAGATGATCTTAGGGTACTTCTGCGACAGCCAGCGAAAAAGTGCCGGAACACCCATTTTTGCCTGTGTATTGGAAAATTTTTAAGGTTCTCAGTGTCGTAGGGAGAGTTTATATGATGTTAAAACGCGCACGTCAATGACCGAGAGGTGGTAGCTATAGGCTATCCTTGATGCTCTTTGTCATCAACAAAGAGCCTCCGAGCGGTTAAGTAGAAACGGTATATGTTGGACTTCAGGAAAGGTCGTAGGTCGGCAATCACCAGGTTCGCTGTGACGAATTGATTGTGCACAGGATAGAAGGCAAGCCAGTGCCTCAAAAAGCCAAGGATCCTGACACGGTGAATACACTTCAATCTTTTAAGATGACAGAGCGCCTGTCAGTGGTCACTTTTTCAGGTAGTGAAGAGCCTTTATAGTAGTGCGCCTTCAATATAGTAATACCGGTAGTCGAAGGGTGCAACATATCGCGTTCCGACTACTAAGACATGCGCAAACGGAGAAACTATATTCCGCATCTGCATATGCCAAAATTACAGGCCTGAGACCAAACTGATTCCAACAGCTACTCTACCTTAGTGTTTAAACGCTGAGGCCAAAAGACTTCGGAGGCCGATGGCGAGTCAATAGTGCATGATGTGTAGGCGGCCTATGTCATGCTCACCAAGGAGAATGCAGCCACCTTAGCACAATGTTCCGAATACTCGAATCGCAGGCACCGGCGAAACAGAATGCAACCACTACAATCTCTACCCTCAGTGGGCGTCTACAGAGTGCTACGCTTCTGGAAGATCGAAGAGCAGCGATTTTAGGGCTGAGAAGCTTTGCAAAAGTCTACCCCGCGTCTGTGGCATCAGGGGCTCTCAGAAGCCTCATTAGCTGCCTCAACAACGATGTTGAAGATGTGGACACTACCAAGGTGATACTGGAGACGTTGTTGATGCTTTTCAACCCTGAGGAATCAAGTGTGGGTAATCGACAAAGCAAAGAGTGTCTCTATTACTGACGACAAAAAGCCGGAAGCTTCAGATGACATAGCTCTCTGGCTGGCAGATGAGTTCACCCAAGTAAGTGACTTGTGCTACACATGGTGCCTGATTACCTGCTGAGTTGACGGAGTAGCGGCAAGAAAATATTACAGCTCTTTTGGACCTCCTGGACGCGTACGACTTCTACTCACGGCTGTACTCCTTACAATTAATATCCGCCATATCGTCTGCACGCCCTGAGCGAACACAGGAATGTGTTTACACAGCTCCTCTTGGTGTGTCTAGGTTGGTTGCTGTCCTCGAAGACAAGAGAGAAGCTGTGCGGAGTGGTATGGTAACCCATATGTAGAATTTTGTCTTGGAATACAGCTAATAGCCAACAATAGAAGGCTTACTCCTGCTCACTGCGCTCACGCCGTCCTCGCCAGATTTACAAAAGCTCGTGGCTTTTGAGAACGCCTTCGACCGCGTATTTGGCATCATTGATTCGGAAGGTGCACTAACACATGGAGGCATTACGGTACAGGACTGCTTGTCCCTGTTGGCAAATCTCCTTCGCCTGAACGTTTCTAATCAGTCCTACTTTCGAGAAACCGGGTCCATGAAGAAGCTGGCCAGTCTCCTGAGCGAGGCTATTCGCGAACAGGATCTCCCAGATGGCGTAGCAGAGTGGGCGAGACCTCAACGGGACAAGAATGTATGGGGCCTTCTCGCTGTGCTACGACTCTTCCTTGTCAGAGGCAGTCTAGGAACGCAAGCAAACCAAATGTCGTTTTGGCAAAGTGGGGTATTGACCCAAGTGCTTGACATAGCTTTTCGTGAATCATTCGACGTCCCAATCAGAGGAGAAGTCAGTCAAATTCACGCCCACTTCCGCACGCATCGCTAATAGACCCATGAAACAGGCCCTTGTCACAGCTGCCGATCTCATCAGGTCAAATAACAGCTTACAAGAAGGTTTTGCACAGCGTGACGTTCTCTCGCCGAGGCAGGAGGAGACTCTGCAAAATAACGGCCACGCGAACGGTCAGGCTCCTCGGTCAACGGTAAACGTGATATCTGGTCTCCTTGATCTAGCCCTTGCGCCATCGTCGGCTTATGCATTCGACGTGCGGTTGTCTGCTTGCGAGTGTCTCAAAGCGTACTTGTGTGGCCATGCAGCAATACGCTTGCATTTTCTGCGTAGGGCCATCGAGGGCCATACATCCGACCAGATCGAAGCAGACAACATAATTACAATACTTTTAGACGACCCTGAGTCTTCTCGTGGGGTGGATCCGTACAAATCTTGGATCTCTGCAGTCCTGCTATTTCATCTCCTGTATGAGGACTTTGATGCGAAGAATATTGCGATGAGTGTTGCGGACGGTGATGCCGAAAACGGGGAGGAAGTCGTCACCTGTATACAAACATTGTCATCCAATCTTATTTCAGGAGAACTGAAGGATGAGGACCCACGAGTGTCTATTGGATATCTCATGATTTTGTGCGGGTGGTTATATGAGGATCATGACGCAGTTAATGACTTCCTTGGCGAAGGCAGCAATGTACAAAGCATAGTACAGCTAATCACACGGACCAGTCAGTCTCGAATACTTGTATCTGGACTGTGCGCTTTCCTGCTAGGCATTATCTATGAATTCTCAACCAAGGACTCTCCGATACCACGAGCCACTCTTCATCAAATCCTCACTACCGGCTTGGGGCGTGAACAATACGTTGATAGGATTTCAAAGCTACGAGAACACACCATGGTACGTGATTTCGAGGTGTTGCACCAGGGTTTTGCTTCCAGTCTGCCCGGTGGGCTGCCTGAGGTCTACTTTGATCGTACATTTGTGGACTTTCTAAAGGACAACTTCAGTCGTGTCATGAGAGCAATCGACCGACCTCCAGGTATTGAAGTGGCTGTCGTTGCGAACGGAATACAGAAAGGTGTCTCTCGCGAGCTGGTCGATTCACTGAAATCGCAAGTTGACGCTGCAGAGCAGACAGTACAGAAGCTCGAGTCAGACAAGTTGACGCTTGAGCGGAAACTCGGGCAAGAGCAGGCGGATCACAGGAAAGCCAAAGACTCTGCTACTGTGGAATTGAGCAGGATCAAGAATATCAACGAAGCACTTCAGCGTAATTACGAAGAAGACATGCAAACAACCGTACAAAAGCATCAGCTGGCTCAGCTGGCGACACAGAGGACCCACGAAGCGTCCATCCAATCGCTACAAACAGAAATGCAGCGGGCGAGAGAGGCAGCTGATGCAGACGCTACTAGGGTGCGAATGAGGACCGATGCCGAGATAGACGACCTGAAAGCCACGATTCGAAGGCTGGGAGACGAGCTGGAAAAATCTAGCAAAGAGCATGCGCAAGATCTCCACATCGCACACGAGGACTACTCCACGAAGGTATCCGGATTAGAGTCCCGCCTGCAGCGTGCGGAAGACAAGGCCAACGATGCTGAAGCAAGATCGACTCGCCTGCAGGGTGAGATTGACAATAAAGAAGAGGCAAGAAAGTCGGCGCAAACAGAACTTGATGACATGCTTATGGTGCTTGCGGATCTTGAGGAGAAGAGGGCACGAGACAAGGTATGGAAAATTCATTGCTGATCGGATGGCCATCTTGCTAATACCAACAGAAACATCTCCGGATACTTGGGGAGGATGTCTCCGAGGGCGAGGAGGAAGAGGAGCCTGAAGGTGAGGAGGCCGACGCATAAGGCGATGGGCATTGAAGCTGTTACTTTAACCAGCCGACACGGCAGTGGGGTCATTGGATCTACGGATAAAGTGCGATATACAGCAAAGCCAGATGGATTTGACTAAAAGAATGAACTTTTGACAAATCAACATTCGACTTGTCTTCATTGTCTCGTGGTCTTGCTTGTGAGGCTCCCAAAATTCTGTTCCCTAAATCAGATGGTTGTAAGGTAGCTATAAGTCTTTCGCCTACCTTCTCTATTGGACACGTTTTAGCGGATCGTGTTGTTTTGTGGTGCGGCATATTCGTCGGCCAGTTCATCGACTGATAGCTGGTTGTGTGGATGTCCAACAACATTTTTTGACCAGAGGCAGTGCTTGAGGTGAAGAAGGATGCGTGTTTTCTAGGGGTGATTTGGATCAATGAACGAGACGGTCCATTAGTCTGTTTATATTACAAGCCTGTTTTGTATGCTTCTTTTGGTATCTGACTAGCATCCTTCTGAATAGACGTTGCGTATCGAGCAACAAGGAGCACAAATGCTGGGTATTGCGTGATGGATGAGCCTGGTCCGAAACCAAATCACCAGAGTTCACTTGACACAAACGCTTGTTATACGGATATCTTCATAGATATATGGCCCACTTCCAGCTACAGCGACAATATAATTCGAGGTAGCTACTAGGATCTGATCATAGAACGCTCCCCAATGAATGGTCCATCACCATGGACTTCGGCAATAGTGAAATCCACAGAAGAAGCACTCGTGACGACTTAGTATGCCTCTTCATTGTGCTTTGAGAACGTAATTGTAAGTAAGGTCGCCCATAAGTGCTTGACTTAATTGGTAGGTTGGAGGTGGCTTTCGAAAAGTTGTACAGCCCTATGGACATTCGAGTCACAATTTTGAGTCGCTGGTTATCAGTATTTATATGCTCCCATAACCTAGAACTCCATGATTAACAACTGGCTTCCAACATCATGTCCATCGATTTTCCCAAGGAAGAGGAGGCGGTACTGAAGTGGTGGAAGGAGATCAAGGCCTTCGAAACACAGGTCGAGCTCTCCAAGGGCAAAAGTATGAGGTACCAGCCATGTGCGCAATCCGTAGCAACGCTGATTCATATAGAACCCTACACATTCTACGATGGTCCTCCTTTCGCGACAGGCCTGCCCCATTACGGGCACTTGCTCTCATCAACTATCAAAGACATTATCCCACGATACTGGTCAATGAAAGGGCGTTACGTGGAAAGGAGATTCGGCTGGGATACGCATGGGGTGCCAATTGAATATGAAATAGACAAGAAGCTGGGGCTCTCAGGCAAAGATGCGGTGGAGAAGATCGGAATAAAAGCATACAATGCAGAATGCCGAGCTATCGTCATGAAATTTGCAACAGAGTGGAGACAGACTATTGAACGCTTGGGCCGGTGGATCGACTTCGACAACGATTACAAGGTCAGCGAGCCTGGACCCTCACGCAGATGATATTACTTACTGACAGCAGTGACATTAGACCATGGACCCTTCGTTCATGGAGTCGGTCTGGTGGGTTTTCTCAGAGTTGTACAAAAAGGATCTCGTCTATAAAGGTTACCGTGTCATGCCCTACTCAACGGCTCTCAATACACCACTCAGCAATTTCGAAGCCCAACAGAACTACAAAGACACCCAAGATCCTGCCGTTGTGGTTACATTCCCTCTGCTCAGTGACCCTAATACATGCCTTCTGGCCTGGACAACAACTCCATGGACACTGCCCTCTCACACAACACTTGCGGCCCACCCTGACTTCGAATACGTCAAGATCTTGGATGGAAAATCCAAGAAAAATTACATCCTACTCGAAGCGCTCATGAAGACATTATACAAGGACCCAAAGAAGGCAGAATACCGCATCATGGAACGTATAAAGGGGAAAGACATGCTGGGCTGGAAGTACGAACCGCCATTTGACTATTTCTACGAAGAATTCAAAGACTATGGGTTTAAAGTGCTCAATGCTACCTACGTGACGGCCGACAGCGGTGTTGGAATTGTTCACCAGTCTCCTGCGTTCGGAGACGAGGACTACAAAGTAGCTTTCGAGGCCGGAGTCATCAATGATAAACGCCTGCCTCCAAACCCAGTTGATGAAAAGGGTTTGTTCACCGCAGAAGTACCCGACTTCCAAGGCCAACATGTCAAAGCCGCCGACAAGGCCATCATTAAATATCTAAAAGGAACTGGTCGCTTGATCGTAGATTCTCAATTCACTCACAGCTACCCATTCTGTTGGCGGTCAGACACACCTCTGATCTACAAGGCCGTTCCTGCATGGTTCGTGAAGGTCCCCGACCTCGTTCCTACTATGCTAGAAAACATCGAAAAGTCGCATTGGGTGCCCAATTTCGTGAAAGAAAATCGATTTGGCAGTTGGATTGCTAATGCTCGAGATTGGAACGTGTCACGGAATCGATATTGGGGTACTCCTATGCCGGTATGGGCGAGTACGGACTTCGAAGAAGTTGTCTGCGTCAGCAGCATAGAGGAGCTCAAGAAGCTGAGTGGCTTTGAGGGCGAGCTATTGGATATCCATCGGGACAAGGTAGACCACATCACCATCCCCAGCAAGCAAGGCAAAGGCGATCTACGGCGCGTTGACGAAGTCTTTGATTGCTGGTTTGAATCCGGCAGCATGCCCTACGCGTCGTCTCATTATCCCTTTGAGAATCAAGAGACTTTCAAGGCTTCCTTCCCTGGTGACTTCATCGCAGAAGGCCTCGACCAGACACGTGGATGGTTCTACACCTTGACTGTTTTGGGCAATCATCTTTTTGGCTGCTCTCCATTCAAGAATTGCATCGTCAATGGCATCGTTCTTGCCAATGACGGTAAGAAAATGTCTAAGCGACTGAAGAATTACCCTGATCCTTCGTTGATCATAGATCAGTACGGCTCGGATGCTTTGCGACTGTATCTCATCAACTCGCCTGTCGTCCGCGCCGAGACTCTCCGCTTTGATGAAAAGGGCGTCAGAGAAGTCGTTGCGAAAGTGTTGCTTCCGCTGTGGAATTGCTATAGGTTCTTTTCAGAACAGGCTTTGCTTCTCAAGAAAGTCGAAAAAGTTGACTTTGTGTTCGATCCCAAATCGGAGTCAAGCAATACTAATGTGATGGATAAATGGATCTTGGCAAGCTGCCAGAGCTTGCTCAAGTTTACCAATGAAGAGATGGCCGCATACCGGCTGTACACAGTCGTGCCCAATCTGCTTGGGCTGATTGACAGTACTACGAATTGGTACATTCGGTTCAACCGGCGGCGCCTAAAAGGCGAATTTGGCATTGAAGATACCCAGCGAGCGTTGAATACCCTGTTCGGGGTTTTGTACATTCTAGTTCGAGCCCTGGCACCTTTCACACCCTTTCTCACAGACAACATCTACCAGCGATTACTACCTCACATTCCAGAATCCGAACGAGCGAAGGATCCTCGAAGCGTGCATTTCCTCGATTTCCCGGAGGTCAGAGAAGAGCTCTTTGATGAAGACGTCGAACGTCGGGTTGGCCGCATGCAAAAAGTCATTGAGCTCGGCAGAGTCTCGAGAGAACGAAGGACCATTGGCCTCAAGCAACCACTCAAGACCCTCGTCGTCATTCATCCAGACGAGACGTATCTCTCCGATGTCCATTCCCTGGAATCGTACATCTGCGAAGAACTCAACATCCACGAGCTCATCCTCTCCTCTAACGAAGACAGATATAACGTCCAGTACAGCGTCACAGCCGACTGGCCTTCTCTTGGCAAGAAGCTCAAGAAGGAGGCTCAAAAAGTTAAGAAAGCCCTTCCCAATCTCACGAGTGACGAAGTGCGTGAGTTTGTTAAGAACAAAACCATCACAGTTGCTGGCATTGAATTAGACAAGGAAGACTTGATTGTTAAACGCGGCCTTGGCGACGACGAAGGGACCAACTTCTACGAAACCAACACCGATAATGACGTTCTCATTCTGCTAGACACAACACTTTACCCCTCCTTAGTCCACGAAGGAATAGCCCGCGAAGTCATCAACCGGGTACAACAGCTACGCAAAAAAGCCAAGTTGGTGCCTACAGATGATGTGAAGATGGAATATAAGTTGTTGAGCGATCCAGAGGATATCGGTATTGAACAGGTATTTGAGGGGCACGGGAAAACGTTCGAGAAAGCTCTGAGGAGACCGCTCGATAAGCATGTGGTAACGCAGTTTGAGGGGAAGGTCCCTGAAGGGGACGTCGATGTTGTGCTGGTGGAGGAGGAGCAAGAGGTGCAGAAGGCCCGGTTTTTGTTGAGATTGGTGAAGCTCTAGAACCAGTAGATGAGATAGCTGAGAGGATGACGTTCAAGATAAAGAAGCGCGCGTTGCTATCCTAGGTTTTAAGCCATGATACGATAGAGATAGCAGAATCGCATGCAACAGCTCCTCAACTCAGTCACTCGATGTGGGTAAAACAGCATTGGGTCTCATGGTCTGCTATCTATGCAATCATAACTCGTCAAGGTGCTGCCAAACGTGTGTCCAAATCTCGCCCTCGGCCTACTGGGGGCTCCGTGGCAAATGTGCTGTCCTTCCTGTCCGCTCATCCGACAACCTAGTTGCCTGCCGTCGATTTCTCGCCTCCTCCTGGTGTCATTCCTTGGCTTCCGGATCCACTCCCTGGAGCATCTTTCATCTCACTAATGCCTTCTGGAAGTGGTGCAGCTTTGCTGGAGCGGTCGACGCCGGAGGAAACTGGTCCCTAGAAAAGAAACAGGGTTTCAGAGCAAGCAGTGACAGAAGAGGAGGGGCTAATCTTACATCTGAGTCGCCTTTAGGGTCACCGGCGATCTTATTCTCGCCGGACTCTATTGCGTTGTCGCTGGCCACGGTGGCCGTCGTCGTATTCTCCTCCACGAGGCATGGTATCTGGATTTTGGTATTGAATATGATGGTATGAGGATAGTATTGACAGTCGAGGTTCAAATGAGTTTTGAAATCTGAATTGTCTTGTTGTAATGTGCTCGTGGCTTTCAAGCAAAGTTGCGCACTTACGTCATTATGACAGTACCCGATTGGAGAGCTGAGGTATTTTTTTGTATTGCGCCTGCACGAGAATGGGACACTTCATAGCCACGCACAGATGTATCGAGGGAACATTCGGTCAAAGCATGGAACTAGGAGGCAGCTCATTTTCGTTTTGCAGCAGCCTTAGAGGCACGTTAGCGTTGGAATGCCTGCGAATCGAGGACAGCATACAGTGTAGCACTCCTTGAGCTTCAAGAATTCAGTGAGACATTTGTCCTTGTAGATCCCATTAAAATCTTGCGCTATACATCGTCCAAATACGGAGCTCTGCGGCGCTTAGCGATGTAGACAGTAGACTCTGCATATAAGGATTTTGTACCTCGGCGGAGCACTTGGCTACGGCCTCAGCAAATCTCTCAATTGGTCTTGTTCTTCCGGGCATTTTCGGTCGCGGTCTCCAATCAAGACCAGGTAAGCCAAAGAGTAGCAGGTCGGTTGCAGATAATAGAGTAGGAGAAAAATGGGGTTGAGGTCGGTTTCGTCAATAAAAAAAAGAAGCACCGCAACATTTAATACGAAGATTTACGGAGTAAAGATCTCCGCCAAACAGTCAATATCGCACTAGTAGCCCTAGCCCTACTCTACAGCTGAGTCGCAACACCAAACGCGAGATAGCCGCCGCGCGCTATGAAAGGACTCGAACAACATCAACATGTTTGTCGCAAACATCCATTTACTATGAGAGAACGAGCTCACGAATTGCTATGAAGTATTGTGTTGCTTATTGTTATACCACAGATTGTTCAACCACCTTCATGCCTTCAGAATCCACGCGTGGTAGGCGCCGATACTGTCGATGCCTCCAGAGTCTCCACTGTCTGAACACAATAGCGCCGAGGACTCTTTCCCACTCACTGATCAGAGTATGTCTTTGAAAGTCTTCTTCGTAACGTGGCTGCGACTGACAGCGAGTAACAGATGTCGCCATTCTGTACCAAATCGTTAAATCCGCCGAGCAACATACTGATGTTGGAATCCGCCCTTTCCGCGCCATGTACGCCGCGTACGAAACCATACTCCCCCAGAATGGACTCCATCCGGATCATGATCAGATATATTTGCCCTATCTGTATAGGTTGGGAGGGAAGAGGGAGGAAGGGCAGTCCTTATACGAGAGCTTTGAGGCTCTGCTTGCGGAGCTTGGATTCCAGATCGAATTCGTCGCGGACGGGGAAGGGGTGCAAGAGGTTACAAAGAATCTCGGTGCGGAATATGGAGATGGGAGTGGAGCCAATGGACAATTGGGAGGCACTATTGGATCTAGACGAAGGCCAAGACGAGCCTCTCTCAACTCTATGTACGATGCGGAGGACGAGAGCACCAGAGCGATTCGACAACGAGATACCTCACGCGCTTCTATGTCTCGCCTCGAAATCGGCCAATCGGCGGTACTGGACACTCGACCATCAACACGAGCAAGTACAAGAAGGACAGAAAAGACAGGCGCCAATGCTCTGTTCTCGAGACCGCCAGCCGTCCAGACCAGGAGGGGTAGGCTGACGGCCGAGGAATTTGCTAAAAGTTCTCCGTACTCTCAGCGTATGCACGCAGCTGCGTCTAGTCAAGGCGACCGTCAAGGAAACGCTCAACCGATATCCGCCGCTTCAAGGAGCAATGACCGAGATTATACGGCCTCCCCAACAGATGACCTTTCTATAAGCGCCACCGACCATGAAAACAATACCACTCAAGAGTCGGCAACTCCTCACGACCTTCAGCTGCCATATCTACTGAGCGAAAATGAGCGTTTCTATAACCCTTCGAAGACCCAGTTGCTTCGAGACGCGCACGACTTTCACAATTACCGAATTCGCTCCGTCGCCCGTGATGCTGTCAATAAGTGGTGCTTTGCCGCGTTTCAGGCAAGAGACCAGCACGAACATATGGAACGACTTGCAGCTGCTCACGACAAGGAGATCCTTCTTCGCCAGGCCTTTGAGCATTGGCGTCTTAGGTTACATGCGAAAAAGCAAGCCGCTGAAACCGAGCGCTTCTTCAATCGTTTGGAACAGAGAGCCACCAAAGCTCGAGATCTATTCCTGTTAGCAAAAGCATTCAGTCATTGGGCGCAGTGCACACAGGAGGAAGTCTTGCGAACATCGGATGCGCGACAGCACGTTCTTAGCATGAGATACTTCCGGGCATGGCGTGAGATCACTGTCATCAATCAACTAAAGATGCGCCGCCAAGGACTCAGAAAGTTCTTTGGGGTCTGGAAGCAGCGATATGTTCAAACCTTGAGAGACGACGTCAAGGCCGATCTAAAGCGTCATGAGAGTCTTTCGAGGAATGCCTATTGGCATTGGTTCTGGGTCTTCTGTGAGAGACGAGCCCCGGAATGGAGGGCAGGACGGCTCAAGCGAAAATATCTGTTCCAATGGGTGGCCATCTTCAGAAGCGACGTTCGACTGAATCAGCAGGTCGAATTGCAGTCAATCAACTCGTCAATGAAGGAAATTCTGCTACCGTGGCTTGAGAAATCACGGATTATCATTTCCGCCCGGCGAGAAGCAGCCGCCTTCAATGAGCAAAAGCGAGCTGCCTACACTCTTCAGGCTTGGAGGAAAACCGCGCAATATGCCCCGCTGGCTCGACAAGTATCCAACATGGTTGATTGGAGAGTGGCTGGTGAGACCTTTTCGACCTTTATTACTAGGTACAGATTTGAAAAGCAAGCTGAGTCCGTCAATCGATTGCGTATTATGAGAACTGTTTGGACACAATGGAACGATCACTTGCGCTGGCAGAGCTTGGCTCACCGCATGGATGATCGCTTTTTACTCGAGTCCCTGTACAAGTGGGTTATCGCAGAACGATATACTCTGTTGCAGCGGTTGTCTGAGGAGAGACTTAAGCACCTGATTTTCTACAAATTGAAGCAGCACTGCACACTGCGTCAAGCAGTGCGCGAGAGTGGCCGCCAAATCGTTGAGGAGACACAGAGAAAAATTTGTCTGCGGTTGTTCGTTCGCCATTGGTACTCGCAGCTGGGCTCCCACAGCCAGGATGAGCGCGTCGCCTTTGAGTTTCGTGGGCCCAAAGTAGCTCAAGATACTTTTCAGTTGTGGAGTCGAGCCTCAGAGCATGTACGAGATCTGAGCAGCATGGCCAAACACGCCCACTTTTATTTCTCCGCAAGAAAATGCTGCAAGCGTTGGCAATCTGCAACCACTGATTCCAGGCGGCAAAAGCGTCGAAATGCCTATGTCCAAGTCAGACGAAGATCAAAGATAAAACTTGTTGCAGGGGTCCTTCGGCAATGGCGCAATATCTCTGCGCAGAACCAGGATATGCAGCAGCAAGCCGGCCTTGTGGACCAGAATCACCTGCTGCAAATGGGCACCGACCTGTTTGATCGTTGGAGGGCACAGTCTGACCTGAGAAAGGACCAAGACTATCAAGCAACCCAACATTACGAGAGGCGACTGCTAGAACGCCATCTCTACACCTGGATAGAACGACTCGAGGATCAAGCGAGGCTGGAGGAGACAGCTGAGATTAATAATGAAATGCGTGTTAGAAACATTGCCTTCGGCTGGTTCAACAAGCTGCGTTTAAAAATCATCGAGCTCAAGGGCCGAGAAGCAAATGCAGAGAATCTCAGGGCCTGGTATGAAAAGCGCCATTTTCGCAACATATTGAGACATTGGCACGATCAGGCAGCCGGAAAGCTGGATCGTCCACAGCAGGATATGACCTTCTCATCCAGAATCAAGAGGGCGAGGCCGCAAGCTGAAGCAGACGACCGCGATGGCCCGACGAGGCGAGCAGAAGACTGGACGGAATTTGATGTTGGTGACTGGATCCCGGCTCTCGAGGCTCAATCAAGTAGCACACCATTGCCAGGATATTTGAGTACACCCTCGAAAAGGGCAGCTCGTGCGAAAGCCCTGGTCAGAGTTTCGACGACTCCTGCAGGTACGCCATTCGAGCAGCGCCACCGCTCTCAGACTCGCTCCACACCGCGGACTTCGCGAAGAGGCGCTTTTGGGAAGTCTACTACAGCTTTAAAAGCTAGTACATTTGGGACAATAGTAGAAGACTCGCCCAGGACGCCATAAAAAGACTTCTAATAAGAAAGGAAGGGGCAATAAAGGGGGTTTTGAGCAGCGTCGGAGTTGAGCGGGCGTCTTCGTAAATTTTCTTTGATGACGATGATACCCACCCGCGACGCTTTTTGGATAATAGAGTCCTCAGCGTTCATAGCGATGATACTCCGTCCATAATTCGTATTACGGGACGTACGAGTACCCATATCAACGCTAAAAGTTTGTGGTGATGCGAAGAAGAGACTTACCTTACGATTCTTAATATACCCAAGCCGCTAGGCGTGTAATTTAATTTTGATGGTCCGCACTCCGCAGCAAGCGAACGTATTAATTACAGTATGTCAGCCCAAAACCAAATCCTTTTCAACTTTTTCATCTCCTCACTTGGTCAAACTCCGTGATTTCCTGGCTTCAGTTTAAAATTTACTGATCTCCGTGCCGAAATGGAGCCTACAATCGTTCCCATCCTAAAAAGTGAAAAAGCCATCACCATTGATTACAACCTCTGGGGCTCTTATATTGCCCAAGATCTGCTCAAGAATGTTGCGTCTTCGACTTACGTTCTAATCACAGATACTAACCTTTATGATCTCTATGTGCCTTCATTTGAAAAAGCCTTCAACCATGTAGCCTCGAGTATGAAGGCGGAAAGCCGTTTATTGACATATACCATCCCGCCTGGAGAGACTTCAAAATCGAGAACAACTAAGGCCGAGGTTGAAGACTGGATGCTGTCTGAGGAGCGGGATCCCCCCTTGGATGTGGGTTCTGATTTATTATCAATCATCTAAACGTTCTGATGCATTAAGACTCAATTCAAATGGGAAATGCTGACTTATTCAAGACCAAATCAGTGCTTCTCGCTCTAGGCGGAGGAGTTATTGGTGACATGATTGGATTCGTTGCTGCTACTTTCAAGCGAGGTATCAGATTCGTACAGATACCCACTACGCTACTTGCTATGGTGGATTCCTCTATAGGCGGTAAAACAGCTATTGATGTACGTAGATTCCCGGACGGTTGCTTCCCGTGGGTGATGCAATTTGCAAGACTATTGGAGGGTCAAACCATGTTCTATCCCCCTCTTCCCGAGGCGTTGAATGAGATATCGACTTCAATGATAAAAAGAGATGCTGACTCTAGAACATTATTCAGACTCCTGCTGGCAAGAACCTGATCGGTGCTTTCTGGCAGGTATTGCAATCTCTAATCCGCGCACAATCCCTTATCCTAACATTTGAATTGCTAGCCTTCTAGAATATACATTGACCTCAATTTCCTCAATACCCTGCCCACACGTGAATTCATCAACGGGCTGGCCGAAGTCATAAAGGTCTGCTTCTTTTCCCTAAAAACAACCTGGTTGTTTTTGTATATGCTGACAACCTCGCAGACCGCGGCGATCTCAACGACGGCAATGTCTAAGACGAATGAGTCCAAGGGTGAGTATGAAACGATGAAGTACAAATTTGAGGCTTTGGAAGCGAATGTCAGCGTTCTGATGGCCGCTATCAAAACCACTCCAGAAGCCGGTGATGATAGACTTTCGAGCGTTAGAGGAATATTGAAGAACATCGTTCTCGGATCAGTACAAGTGAAGGCACATGTTGTCTCAGCAGACGAAAGGGAAGGAGGTCTAAGAAACCTCCTCAATCTCGGTCATTCCATCGGTCATGGTATAGAGGGCTTACTCACGCCTGATATCTTACACGGCGAGTGTGTCGCTATTGGTATGGTGTTAGAAGCAGAACTAGCACTGCATCTGGGAGTGCTTAGTCGAGAAGCTGTCGCAAGACTCAGAAACTGTCTTGCCAACTACGGACTACCCACTTCATTAAAAGATGCTGTTGTTCGACAGCGTTCTGGCAATAAGCACTGCTCTGTGGACCAAATACTCTCGGTAATGGCTGTTGACAAGAAGAACCAGGGAAAGAAAAAGCGCATAGTGCTTCTCAGCGGCATTGGCTTTGTGCACGAGCAACAAGCAACTGTGGTTGCTGATCGAGACATACGAGATGTGCTATCCACCAGCGTCAGAATATTGCCATCCATACCTAAAGGTGTAAAAGTATCATGTACTCCACCGGGTTCAAAGAGTATATCCAACAGAGCGCTCGTCTTGGCAGCACTTGGAAAGGGCGAGTGTCGAATTCGGAATCTACTACATTCAGTCGACACAGAGGTCATGATTGGGGCCTTGAAGACAATGAATTGTGCCTCCTTCTCCTCGGGTAAAGATAGCAAGGGTAAATTCCTCCTGGTTACCGGCAATGGCGGAAATCTTCAAGCAAGCGAAAAGGACCTCTACATCGAGAACGCTGGCACAGCGGCACGCTTCTTGGCAACAGTTGCGATTCTTGCCAAACCAAATCAGCAAGCATTCTCCATACTGACTGGCAACAAGAGGATGAACGAAGGCCGCCCGATCAAAGACCTGGTAGACGCTCTGCGAACGAATGGATCCAGCATTGAGTGTACAGGGAAGGATGGGCACCTACCTCTCAAGATCGAAGCGGCAGAGGGCATGGAAGGCGGTGTAATCGAATTGGATGCTAGTTTCTCATCGCAATACGTCTCATCTATATTGATGGCTGCTCCTTTTGCAAAGAAGGCTGTCACTCTTCGTCTCACAGGTGGACCTCCGATTTCGCAGTTATACATTGATATGACTACGGCTATGATGAGAAGCTTTGGCGTCGACGTTGAGAAATCCAAAACGGAAGAACATACCTATCATATACCTCAGGCGGCTTACCAAAATCCCCCTGACTACGAGGTCGAGAGCGATGCTAGTTCAGCAACTTATCCTCTCGCTCTGGCTGCAATCAACAATATCACCTGTATCGTGCCTAACGTAGGCTATGGATCCCTGCAAGGCGATGCTCAATTCGCTGTCAAGGTCTTGAAACAAATGGGCTGTACCGTTGATCAGACCGAGTCCTCCACCACTGTCACAGGTCCGCCAAAAGGTACCCTCAAGCCCATACCATCTATAGACATGGAGACGATGACAGATGCCTTTCTGACGGCCTCGGTTCTGGCTGCTGTCGCTCAGGACAGGACTGGTAAATCGACGACCAAAATCACCGGCATTAAAAACCAGCACAAAAAAGAGTGTGATCGAATAGAAGCTATGGAGAAAGAATTAGCCAAGTTCGGCGTCACTTGCCGTGGATTCGAAGATGGCATTGAGATCGACGGCATAAATTGGGCGGAGCTACAAGAGCCAGCTGGCGGCATTCATTGCTACGACGACCATAGAGTGGCGATGAGCAACAGTGTCTTGGCTACAGTTGCACCTCACGGTGCGGTCATCACCGAGAAGGAATGCGTAGGGAAGACCTGGCCTGGATGGTGGGACACACTCCGGCTATCGTTCAACGTGGAACTGGAAGGTGTGGACGTGGAGAGCCAGTCGAGGGGCAAGTCGCCGTATTCAGAAATTGGACGCAGATCAATATACCTCATTGGCATGAGAGGAGCCGGGAAAACGACCACAGGAAATTGGGTAGCAGATCTTCTAGATATGTCTTTCGTTGATCTCGACTCACAGCTAGAACTAGAAGCAAAGCAGACAATCCCCGAGATGATTAAAGAGTCGGGTTGGGAGGGCTTCCGGGGACAAGAAATCGCAATTCTCAAAAGAATGATGCGAGACAAGCCTGTAGATCACGTCTTTGCCTGCGGGGGCGGCATTGTCGAAACTCCAGAGGCCCGGAAAGTGCTCGTCGAATTCCATAACTCTGGGGGTCTAGTAGTTCTGGTGCAGCGCAATATCGAAGATGTTATGGCCTACCTTCAGCTCGACAAGTCACGACCGGCGTATGTCGATGACATGAGAAGCGTGTGGGAGCGAAGGAAAGATTGGTATGTGCAATGCAGCAATTACCAGCACCACAGTCAGAAGGCTCCAACAGATTCACTAGCTCGGGCTTCGAAAGACCTGGAGCGGTTCATTGATACTATCACCGGCAAACGACGTTCTCTAGAAAAGATCAAGGCCAGAGACCAGTCCTTTTTTGTTTCCCTTACCGTGCCTGATATCGCCGCTGCATTACACTTCTTACCTGAGGTTGTCGTCGGTTCAGATGCTGTGGAAATGAGGGTAGATCTTTTAGAAGATCCACAAAATCCTAACTCTCCTCCTTCCATTGACTATGTGGCAAACCAGCTGGCAATACTACACGGGTCAACGTCTCTGCCAGTGATATTCACCATCCGCACGCAAAATCAGGGGGGCAAATTCCCAGATAACGCTCCGCTGGAACTGGTTGCTTCCATATACCATTTGGCGCTTCGGATGGGGGTAGAATTTCTGGATCTCGAAATCCAATTCCCAGATCCATTGCTTCGCCAGATATCTGGGGCTAAAGGCCGTACTAAGATCATCGCTTCACATCATGATCCCAAGAACACCCTCTCTTGGGAGAATGACTCGTGGATGCAGTTCTACAATAAGGCCCTCTTGTACGGCGACATTGTCAAGCTTGTTGGGGTTGCGACCTCACAAGAAGACAATTTACAGCTTCTAAAATTCAAGAAATTGGCTGAATCCAAGCATGAGACTCCACTGATTGCGATCAATATGGGTCTTAATGGCCAATTGAGCCGCATACAGAACAGCTTCTTGACGCCAGTATCTCACCCTGCATTACCGTTCAAAGCTGCACCAGGTCAGCTTTCAGCGGCAGAAATCCGGTCGGCGCTGGTATTGCATGGAGCAATCAAGCCAATGCAGTACTACCTCTTCGGGTCCCCAATTGCCCAATCGAAGTCTCCAGCAATGCACAACACTCTCTTCAAAGCCACTGGTCTACCACACACCTACTCTCTCTTCGAGACCTCCAAAGCCGCAGATCTAGAAAAGATCCTGCAATCCGACTCCTTCGGCGGCGGCTCTGTCACCATACCTCTCAAGGTTGACACAATGCCATACCTCGACTCCATCTCTGATGACGCCAAACTCATCGGCGCCGTCAACACCATCATCGCTGACCCCTCCATCTCATCTACCAAGAACCAAGGAGGCCACCACCTCACAGGTCACAACACAGACTGGCAAGGCATGACGCGCGTGCTTTTGAATGCCGGCGCTCAGCCTAGCAACCAGCAGGGTGGTCTTGTAATCGGCGGCGGAGGGACAGCACGAGCTGCGATATATGCATTACACGCCATGGGTTACACACCCATCTACGTTCTCGGCCGCTCGAAGCCGAAGATCCAGGAGCTGGTCTCCAGCTTCCCGGAAGATTACAGCCTCGAGACCCTTCACCCTTCCGAACAGCCTCTGAAAATGACCGCGCTTCCCAGTACGGTCATCAGCACCATACCCGCCGACCGACCGATGGACCCCGACATCAATAAATTCCTCCGTCACTGGCTCTTTGGCGTGAGCAACGGGGAGTTGAATGTGAGGAGTGACGGGTCTCCGAGCGGGAAGATGACAGTGAAGCAGGTTCTGCTAGAGATGGCTTATAAGCCTGCGGTGACGGATATGATGGAGATGGCCGAGGGAGGGGGGTGGACGACTGTTCCGGGGTTGGAGGTGTTAGCCGGGCAGGGTTGGTATCAGTTTGAGGCGTGGACGGGGATCGAGCCGCTTTATGAGATGTTGAGGGAGACTTGCGGGCTGGGGAAATTGACCCAGGGAGGGGGAGTATAGGATAGATTGGAACACAAGGCTTGTGAACGTTCGTTGACTACTTATGTTATCTAACTTTAACGACGCAAATAGAATTGGAGATTGCCCGCCCATATGTTCGTCTAAGTCAAATTACATATATCCAGATAGTACAGGCGCAATAACCATGATTTCGCTCGAAGATCACAGCCGCCGGCCATAGTCATCTGCCAGCCAATTAGCTGCTAGAGCAACAACATCAGCTCCTTTGACGAGCCTAACCTGCTCGGTACTTCATTTCCTCATCCATCGACATTAGAATCGACCCGCAATCGTGGCAAGCAAGCCCTTCAATTCGACCGTCTCTTATAGGTTATCCCGATGTCCCATCGTCCCCTCATACCGCACTGCTCTTCCTCACCCGCATCTTCAATGTCGCCTCTTCAATCTTGTTTCGTCTCCACGAGCACTCGTCAAAAAAATCGCAAGTCCGACACTTGTAGGCTTCTTCGACACTAACGCCCTCGGCGGCCCTCTCACCTTTCCACCATCTCAATTCACTGTCCAAGTATTCCTGCATGCGCTTATCGTCGTAAAGAAAGGTTTTATTGCCTATAATCGCTCCGTCGGTCGGGGTGCGGTATTCAGCCTTCAGCACGTTCCCAATACTCTTCGCACCTGCGGAGAAGGAGCGTGCGAATTCTTGCATCATGAGCGTCCAAAGTTTTCGCAGGGAACTGTGGGCAAGGAGGACGGTCATGCTATCCTGCGATGACGGCAGTGCTGAATCTTCTTGCGCGTGCGACGGATTCTCTAACACTAGGAACTCGTCTTGATTGAGGCTGCCGATTTGGACTATGAAGCCGTCACTGAATGACACGTCTGATTTTAGGTCGTAGCGGTCGAAAATTACGTCGGGGTTGATCTTGTTTGTGGCAAGGTCGGAGAGAATCCGGTGGTAGAGCATAAGTTGCATCGAGGTCGGACGGAATGAGGAAGCGTTTGGTACGCTTTTAGTGCCACGGGTTTTGACGTCTGTGATATAAACCTTTGAAGTCTTTTCGGGCAAGGCGGAGCGGAGCTTGTTGAGCACACCAGTGCCATTGCTTTCCAGGGTTGACGGGCCGAGAAAGTCGGTGATGATCATTTGATCAGCTGCGGGCATCTTCCTTGCAATCTTGCAGTTCTCTTCAGCTTCTTCGAGTTCGGGCTCTGGGCAGATATAAGAGAGCTCGTCAATTACGCCGTTCACAACCAGACCGTCTAGAACGCCCCAGATCTCGAGCTCCCGCGTCATGCCTGTATCTCGTAGAGTCTTCAGCCCTTGAATCACGTTCCATATCCGCAGCCCCCAAGCTTCTTCTTTGGACCTTATATCCACCGCTACAGTCTCGTGTACCTGATCCTCCAATATTTTGTGCACCGCAGATCCTCGTTTCATAGCTGGGGTACTTCTCTTCTTCCCATACTTCGTGAGAGTAAGCCAGTATTGCAGCTCGCACCATGAGGGCGAGATGAGGTCGGTGACGCTCAGGGCCTTCTTTGGCTTTGTTCGGAAGCGTTCGAGAGGGGACCTCAGATCTGGCACTTCAGGTTTGGGAGAGAGAGGAGTTTCGATGGAAACGGAGCTTTCTCTTTCGAATCGACTTTCACGGCTTTCGACTATGCGCTTCGGTGTCAGTCAGTATTCGTTCAGCTAGACAGCTGGCGCGGAACTTACTATTCGCTGAACTGTTGTTGCCGCCGTCGAGCTGTATTGTAATCCTCGTCTTGGACAATGGTAGTGGGGGATAATCTTGGGATTGCTGGCCCTGGCGACGAAACACCCTTGCACCCCGAGGACCTTCTTCATCCTTGATATCTTTGAGTAGAAGATCCGGGTCTCTATTTGGACCATCGTCTTGCTCTGGGGTCTGGTGGAGAAGCGCGTTCAAGATCTCCTCTTCGTCGGGAGTGAAGTCTGAGCCATAGTCACTGATTCCATCCTGCTGGTCAGTGACAGGCATGTTTATCGCTTCGACCTCATTGTTTTCAAGTTGGTTTGGTTCGCACGATCAATGTTGAAAGCGGCGTCGTTCACCATTCATGCAGGCCGAAGGAATTGGTTTTAGCCCTAAGGCTAACCCGAACCGGGAAGGGAGGCGGCGACTACATTATGGACCGAGTCAGGAGGGAAAGACGCACGTCATTTGATTCGACCCTATTGCTCTACCAAGGTAGATCAATTCTGCATAATCTACATGTTCCTCGTTCTGAGTGCTGGAGAGCTTCCGTCCGCCTGTCATGATGCTCGCTCGGCCCAGTCCCCTCGACAATGACATTATGATGCCTACCATGGGGAGCGGATCGATCTGGGCGAAGGGTAGGATACCATTCGGGAGTCAATAACTTGAGGTCCAAGCCAGAGTATTTGGCAGTCTGAAGTGGGATGCTCCCTTCATCCTCACACCAGATTTCCCTTGTATAGTATAGCGACTTCTCGTTACTCCCCATGGGCACAGATCATTGGCGTTCCTCCTGCGGATTCGGTCTTGCGACTCGTTCCATAACGGACAATTCTTCCATTTGTGGGAGATACCTGTCAGGCGCAGCATACCGAGGGTCTCTCAGCTCTTACCCACATGCAGTTCTTTGCCCCTTTTCTCTTCATTCGCGGCTCTCTGGTTGAGCCATGACAGATAGCTTTGCCATCCCACAGCCACAACCCCTGCGAACAGGGCCCTGTATTGTGGTAAAATATATGTAAAATTGAAAGCAGTGACTGCCGGCCAAAGCTTGCAGCTATTGATGAAACTAGTCGGCACGGTCCTCTTGATCCTCTCCCATGCGTTGGGAAAGCCGTCGCCGGAGAGCAGGGATTGCATGCCGAAGAAGTAGCTGTTGAAAATTGGAGTAAAAACAATCTGATTGACAACGACTTTGGTGGTGAGGGAGAGGAGTTTTGAGGGATAATTGAATATGGTGCCTAGATAAATAAACCTGTTTAGCAGCGGTCAGCTATGCGTAATTGCACGTCAACGTTGTTTGAGATTGGTAAAAAGGCTACCAGGTGTAGGCGGGAATCGAAATGATGCCTCCAATGGTCAAATGTCGCAGCGTCCTAAACGGATTGTATTCCTCCCCATCGATGTACTGTGCTGTCAGGTCCCCACATAGGTACACCAAAAGAGAGGTCCCCAACTGAGTAGTCCATGGTCTCTTCTTCTGAGCCCGAGCATACCCGGCCCAAACTTCTGACAAGGGCCCAAGTCGTTCCCATAAAGGTCGCGGGGATATCTCTGCCGGTCTGGCTATAGATGATCCTTCTCTTTTGCTGTCAATGGTAGACCTCTCAGCTGACTTGTCTGCAGCTGTGGTTTTCTGCCGTTTTGTAGGGGAGAAAAGCTGCTGGTGTCGTTGAGCGGACCGCCTAAGGACGAGGCGCACGGAGCCGTGGAGGATGATGGCCATTCTGTTATTGTAGTCTCTTGCTTGTGGTGACCAGAGAGTGTTGTATCCCGGGGACTGGAAGAGATCAAGGCCGAAGTCAAGGGTTAGATTTCGTTGTCAGAGACGTTTTCATCCTTCAGCCTTCGTCATCTTTGTCATCCTGCTCGGCTTGCGACCATATTCAGTATCACCGGCCAGGGGGAGGATACCCATGATGGAACGACTGGAATCGAATGGTCACAACTTTTCTTGAATTTACCGAAATTGTGCGCATGTAAGAGCTCTTTTACGAGGGTCACTTGCCCGGTGCATTTATTTCAGGCCGCTAATACCAACCAGCCTTTCGGATTCTGGGTACGCTACCACTACCTACTACTTCTAGAATGGATAATTTCCATCCTCTTCATCCTCTGTAATGACACCTTCCTCAAGCTGTCGCTTGTGTTCTCCATCCAAATACTCCAGGAGGACAGCCTCATACCTTTCCTTCCCCTTGTACTTCGAGACATCATCCCCCCAGCTTCTCACGGCACTCGCCAACCTCCCAGGAACACCAGGCTCCTTGGCAATCGCAGTAACAGGCTCGAAGTAGGTCCTAATGGTAAACACAACGCCTCCACTACGTGGCAAACGTCGCAGAGACTGCCTTTCGCTTCGAAAATGGTGATGTTCGATTGCTTTATCTTTTTCCGCAGTACTCCATCCTGTAGCTTGTGTACCATCCCCATCCTCGGGGCCTATGCTGTGGCTCCAAGCCAGGTCACCATCAACCTGCATGAAGTAGTTGTTCCGTAACACAGGACTATCGCATTTAATTCGGCGAAAGAAATTGGTCATGCCCCGCTCGAGCTTGGTCTTAAAGCCAGGAACGTCGCCGCTTGTGTGAATTTCGGAGAGAGGCATGCCAAATTTGTCGCTGAGGCGCCTAGATCATACGTTAGCAGAGATCCTGTCACGAACCGGCGCAGTCAGGCCACGAACCAAAACCCGGCAAGCAGGATAGCTCCTGCCAGAAGATAATATTGCCCGTCCGGCTTCTCGAACATTATAGCCAGATCATCTTGTACGAGTCGGGCACACATTGCCATAGGGTCCTCTGGGAGAGGGCGTTGAATCACGTTGAAGGTTTCGCCTGTGGCGAGGTTTTCCAGGCCGACGTCAGTCTTGCGATAGAGTGTAGGGTATCGTTGGGGGAGGTAATCGCAGCTATAGTAGCCAAGTCAATTAACACGCCCATAACACGGGGAATCAGATGCGGTCACAGTTCTTCCAGGAGCTCCACAGCACCATCATAGGCCTCAGGCGCTGTATGACAGCATTTCTCGCCTCTTTCTTCTATCCTTCGTGCTTTGTCGGCGTGGAATTTCAGGTAGTGGTTGTCCAGCTCGATCCAATCATCCCATTGCATATTTCGCAGGCCCATAGTAATGTGGTACGGACCATGCCTGAACGGTCTGTATGGTAACGGATCTGTCTTGTGTACGTCCCACGCCGGGTAGGGAGTTGCTTCTGGCCGTTTGAACTCAACGGGTGTCCATACTCCAGGTGGCCTTTCAGGGGCCTTGAACGTGCTTCTTTTCCTGGAAGTGGGTTTCTCAAGATCCGCTGACTCTTCTCTTCGTACAATTGGCTTCTTGCGCTTGATTAATTTGGTGGCCAAAAGCCAAGCAAATAGGACGCCAACAATTCCAGCATACAAGAACTGTCTTGCATTCGTAGCGATCATCGTGATGAATGCGTCAGCAGGCCTATCCGCAATCCAAAGAAGAAAGTATGAAGCCATTGTAGCACAAGACCTTTACAGGATGACAATGGTTCGTATCGGAGGGTGCTGTCTTGATATCCAAAGGTATCGGTGGTAATTCCAGCTCTGTCCAACGAGATACAGAGAATCATTCTAGTAGAAAAGGACGATTAGTTGTTGAGCTTTAGATTATAGGCAAGCATTGGAGTGATTCGATACGTGGGGTAGACATACGAGCTAAGGGTGCGAGCAAAGTGCGTGGAAGGGTTAGGCGGACAGATATCTTGCAGCTGGAAATTCGCACCATTTTGGGTTAGTGAACCATGAATGGTGTTCCCAAGGTCAATTCTCCACAATCAAACTTGATTGTTGCTCATTGCCTGGGGACCTCTTTACCTAGATTTTCGTGGAGACAAGAGGCTTGCGCGATATGGTTCCGCGACCAGGCCAGAAACTCAACCAGTGGCCGACTTTCGCCGCAACAGGCAATATCTGCCCCATTGTCTTCGGAATTTCGCTGGAATGACTTCCCAGTCAGGGATCCAGAGGATGCGACCCAGTGGATGGGTTTGTAAGGAGTCGAGAAACTTATGGCACTCTATCTGCTCCCAGTTCTTCCCATCGACTATATAATTCGGTTCCAGCATCGAATCGTCAGATCCAGAGAAATCGGAATCCACCAAGAACGAGCAGTGACCAACGTCGACCTTGAGAAGTTAGCAGGCGAGAAGAAAAAGAGACAAGATGGGAGTCAAACATGCTTGCCCGGATCTTCGATATTCTGATCGTTCATACCAGGAGGTATGAGCCATGTGGGGAGGATTCCAGAGACGGTCCCCGCTTCGCTGAATTCGCCCGGAAGCAAACCATCAAAAGCACTCTTGACGAATTTGGGCCGCATGTTCTTCGGCAGAAAGTAAGATGAGGGGAACCGATACCACTCCTTTCCCAGGCAGACGTTGCCTTGCATGTCGGCATATTCTGGGCTCTGCAATGGTCTATAAACATCGAGAGGGGCACTATAAGCACTCACAGTTCCCACAGTCCTCAAAATACCAACAGTGGCAATGGCAAGCACAAAAGCGCCAACAAGGGCCAATTTCACCTTTGCTGGCACTTTGCCAATGATGCTTTTTGGACTCGGATGCCCCAAGTAATTGAGCACAGTGTGCATGGCTATGGCAGCGTTCAGGCAAAGAAAAGGATACGCGGGATACATAAATCTTTCCTCTTTGTGAGGTTGAACAGAGAAGATTGCAAGCCACATATAGAACGGAGTACTGATCATCATGCTTCTCAAGGTTGTCCGTCTTGTCGTGGATAGACGAGTGAATATAAGCTGGAGCCCAAGAAGTGGTCCGGCACACATAGCAAATAGAAACCATGCATTAAAGTTCAAGAGTAGATTGCGGATATAGAAGTGCCAAGGTTCAGTTCCAAAGATATCGGGCCCGCGTGATGAGCTGCTGAGGATGTTGTAGGATACGATGCGCCAAGGGACAAATACAATCTTGCCGTAGAATAACAGATCGACAGCCACCTGAAGAGACTACACAGGTCAGCGCGTGTGTCTGCCGACAGAGCTCGGAGGAGAGGAACCCACCACTACAGCCAAGGTCCTCAATACACCACCGAGGACCCTGGATGCTACTCCAGTTATATCGGCAGTCCGCTTTAGGTATGCCAATTCATCAGGAATAAACGGAAGAATGAGAGCTGCGGAGAATGGCCATCCGACAGTCGCTCCAATGCCGAACCACACGATTCCCTCAGTGGTCTTCAATCCATCTCTCAAGTACATGAATGCTGCTGCGCCCATCATTGCGGTATACATCGCAAAGCTTGAAGGCAGGTAAGCCACGGATGCATGGAACATTCCCGAACTTGATACCATGGCGAGCAAGAAGACCACACCAATCCTCGGGTCCATTGTTCGTGAAATGGTAGAGAATAGGCGCGTCTCACAGCCTGCGCAGATTAAGCCGAGTACCCCACGAACAAAGTAGAACTCGAAAACCTTCTTTGAAACGAAGGCAGCCGCAACCTTGCTAGGTATTGCATGTATCAAAGCATATAGCCAGCTCCGAATGGCATACTCGGGCGAGTACTCCCAAGTCTGCAGGCCGTACCCATGGGCGATGTAGTGCGTAGGTTCCCAGTAATTGAACACTTCGTCACAGTCCTGTATGGGAGCGTATGTAGAGGCTAGCAGATTGACGGATAGGAATACGGAGAAGGCGGCGACTGAGGATAGATCGAATGGCTTGCTCGTTCCTAGATTTGACGAGGGCGAGGATCGCATCATTTTATTCCCATCTTGTGTAGTCTTGATAGTCCTCTCCTGTTCGAAGACAGTTGCAACACCCTCCATCGTGTCGACCTCGTCCATTGGAATAGAAAGGAAGAAGCGAGTGCTGGGCGGAGAATAAGGAGTCTAGCGCGCCAATCGTGCCAAGAAATCGGGTTTCCTTCCCTCTCTCTTCGACAAGACCTCAAAATCCGTCAATTAGTTCACTGATTTGCTGACGAGTGTCTCTATACATTCTTTTGCTAACTTGAAAGACAGAGTACTAGCTTTCGCAGTATGCCATTCCATCAATGGCTTGCCAGACGTTCTGTGGGAAGAGAACCAAGGCGCTGTGTACGAGTACGAGTACTTCGATAGAATGAGTAACTGAACCAGTTCCAGTGCCGCCTCTAATGGTTCTCGATAGATTGGATCTCATTTCCTTTACCCAGGCTGCTGATTTGTGAAATGGTGTGTTTGACTGCATTAACAAGACATACGGAGGCTACTTCGCACGCTTGGCCGGGACGTTTAGGCCTTATGACCCGGAATTCTCGCTGTGACAAATTCGACATGGTAGACGCAAGTTCCTTTCCAGTTCCCACCACTATGTGCAGGTCTGGCTACATGAATCGACGATTTCTTTTACCACCATACCTCTTCGGACAATATATCTTCCAAAAGTCTCCATATCCTTCTTCGATTTCTCAAACCTATTGGAAGATCCTCAAAAAGAGCTCTTAGCTCATGTAAATCCGCCTGAGCGAGTTGGCGGACGAGCAGCTCCCAATTCCACTCCTGCTCAAGCGGCTTGGATGCTTCCTTGTATGCAACGGCATCTGGCTTGAGGTCCTATAGCCAAGGTAGATATCCCTGCGCGAGTAGGCGCTGTGGGCCGTGCACTCTAGAGATAGATCTCTGATTCGGGGAAGCTGGGAGGGCTCTGACGAAGGAGAATCAAGTTCCGAATCAGGTAGCATTTGCAGTTGCGGAAGCATTGACGTCGTCACGTCTGGGATATATTCGGGGTCTGCTTCAAAGTGCTGAGAGCAGTCAGTTCTATCAATAGGAACAAAAATGGCGAGATACTCACTAACGAGTCAAAGCGCGCCTTAGGATCATTCCCAGGCTGCCACATCAGTTCCTGGAAACGCCACATACCACCATAGGCCTGCGCGCTGTAGATGTTACAAATCGGCCCAAATTTCTCCTCGCTGGCTTTGTCGAAAAAGCTTTCAAAACATGTCACAGATGCCGCATCGAATCATCTACGCTCCTGTGAGATGCAGCTTCTTGGACAGCCATAGCTCTCTTTGCAAGGGCAACGCAATTGCTGTGGCACGATATGTATAGTGATCTTGGCGACGGTACGACTGAGCCAGATTTATCGCATGCAGTGATAGCTTCTGAGTTCTCCAGAGCTCAGATTACGGGCCTCCTTTATTCCTGGCAGGAAGCTCGCGAATACTGGTGTTTGAAAACTGGGTGCTCGAGTGCAACAGTACTGCCTGTGAAAGCCAGCCGTGGTCAAGCTGATTTCAATTGTCAGCAAAGGTTGGTAAATTGAAGGTAGTGCACAAGATAATCTATATCAGGATCCTCGATTGGACCGCCACAGATGGCGCAGTAGGTTGTGTACTCGTTTGGTAAATGTCATAGCTGCGACAGAATTTGTTGACACATGTTCGTCTGATCCTCAGTGGTCGATCTCACTACGGTCTTGTTGATTTTGGAGAAGACCTTTCATTCGGCATGCAGATTTATCTTACAGCTTACAGCGAATAGCCAGAAGGCAGCTAGCAAGATCCTTTTATACGTTGATACTATTTCATACATTTGACCCATTTGCTAAATCACGCATAAGCCGGCCTCGAGTACTCGGGTTTCGGTGAAGGGTTCTTTCGTGGAGCGAGCCTAGTAGCGCAGATTGCTACACCGCGTGCTATGAATGCTTACAGACGAGTCTTGACGCGGGAAGTACAGATACGATGTGTATTGATGTCTGGGGGCGGGACGCGCAGGCGCATGCGTTGACTAGTGAACAAGAATGAGGCTCTTACAGTTCGCTGCTCCACAAATTTGCTGGATGGGCTACCATGCGAGTAAATAAATGTCAATTTAGAGAGGACTATTGAGTTGGATGGGTGGCAGTGTCCTAATTGTTTGGTAGCGTTTGGGAGGACTGTGTTGTCTTAATTTCTTTGAGGTAGAACAGCTAAATTCAAATTCCATTGCCAGAGAAAGATATCTTTGGCCTTAGTAATCTTACATATTGATACGAGTAGCGTGTTTTTAATTTTTTGATTTCCCGGGTAGAGTACGTAGAGTACCCTAAGAAGCGGCAGCCAAGACGTTTCTATCAAAAAAGTCTTGAAGTGCTTGTTTCTTGCCTCTGCAGCAATGTGCGCTTCACCTGATTCTAGTTCAAAGGTACTAAGCCGTGAGAACATGAGGTAGCCCGCCACTCGCTCTGGGTCGTCAGTTCTCATGTCCTACCGAAATGGACCGATCTGCAGACTTCGAGATGCCTTCGCCAAAGAGAATTCGACTAGAAGCTCCAGAACCTGATCCGGCCCTTGATCCAACTACACCGGTTGACGATATGGATGATTTGTATGGCACGCCGCCAGTGCAGCCTCTTATCCCCACCAAAAGCTCCCATGTCCTTGCGCCAGCAGTCCACGAGACCGGGTCTCCTATAGACCAAAAGCTATTCCAGCTCCCTGGTATAGGAATCTTCGATAGAGATCCCGCCAATTCACTCGAGATTCCCCAACAGCAGTCGCAACCCTACTCATCCTTTTCAGAGGCGGAGCAGAGCTCGTCGACAAGAAATGTGAAGGATTTGGACCCGGAGGATGACCAAAAGCTTCAAGTGAATGGTGCGCTGCATGCAGCCGTCGACGACGAGCGTATTTCCGATATCCAGACCACCAAACCTGAACATATCTCTCCTACCTCCAGTGAGATCCTCGTTGACGAGAATGCTACTGGAATTGCGAAATCTGAAGAACGGGTGTCAGAAGCAGAGGCGCCAGTTATTCAGGACGTGACAAGCTCAGGATCAGAGCTAGCACAGACTGCACTAGACTGGCATTCTTCGGGAACTGTCGTACACACTGGACTTTGGTTGCATGGAAACTATCCGATCGAGAACGCACCGTCAACGGCCCCAGACTCAAATACTGTTCGAGGAGGAACCCACGCAGAAGACCTAGAAGATAAGGATGTTGGTCAAAATGGTGATAACTTCCCAGGAGAGTTGTCCTCGGGAGGAAAGCCTTCCATTGAACAGAGCGAGAAGACGATCTCTGCAGAGCCAACCTTCGAAGAACTGGCGGAGGCCAATACGGACAACGAAGAAGCAGGGTTCGAATTAGATTCTTCTCCGCTTGGATCTGATTCATCCTCGGATGACTCTACCGATACTTCCTCATCGGATGACAGCGACGCTGAAGACTACGGGTTACTAAGTCCAGCAGAGCAAGCTCGCAGGCTGATGGCAGAAGACGGAGGATCAGACGATGATGGCAAAGGAAAAGGACGTAAAGCTGTTGCAGAAGTGCCACGGACGCTGAACGAGAAGCCAGATGAATTGGTGCCAAAGCCGACTGTCGCAGTCACGGAGGACATGAACATCGAGGAACTAGGTCTTGTTGAGAATACCGTCGAGAACTTGGCTCTGATCAAAGCGAACGTTTCTGGAGAATATCAGGTTCTAGAATCTGGGTCCTTGCTTTGTCTCCATGATAGATCTGTGATTGGTGTTGTTTCAGAGACTCTGGGCCGAGTCCAGCAACCATATTACTCCGTACGCTTTACCAATGCGACGGCAATAGCCGAAGCAGGAGTCGAGAGGGAGACGAAAATCTTCTACGTTGCACAGCATTCTACCACAGTTTTCACACAGCCATTAAAAGCTTTCAAGGGCTCGGACGCCTCGAATTTGCACGATGAAGAAGTCGGCGATGATGAGCTTGAGTTTTCAGACGACGAGGCTGAAGCCGAGCATAAGCGGCAAGTTAAACAACAGCGAATGGCGAAACGTAACGCTCGAGACGGCCAGTCAGACGGATTTTCTCGTGGACCACATCAGCGAGCTGGTGGGCCTGGGCCTGGGCCTCGCCTCAATGGTGGCTTACATCCAGTTCAAGAACTTCCCCCGAACTCTGCAGAGCTTTCTCTAAACTACGATGATGCTGATGGTATGAAAATTGACGATAAAGGGGACGAAGATGGCCTATATACGCCTCTCATAAGACCTTCTAACCTTCACGAGATACTCTCCGGCAAAACACCGCCAATGGACAACCGCGCTAGGCGTGGAAACGCCAACAGAGGTCGCGGCGATAGCAGAGGCGGTAACAGAGGCAGGGGAGACAATCGAGGCCGGGGTGGGAATCGTGGGATGCGAGACTCAGAGCGAGGAGGGAAGCAAAGCCGAAAAGACCACGGAAACCGTGGTGGGAAACGTCAACCCTATGAACATCCCAGTCCTCCAACACCTCAAACAAACGGTTTTGGGCCATCTCACGCCAGCGGCCTCCCACCACGTCCTCATCCCGAGACCATTGGCTACAAACCGTCTACTCATCAAGGAAACGGCTTCCCTCACCCTCCGATCCAGCAGTCGCCAATTTCATCCCCGGCTTATCAAATGCAACAGCAACCCCCATCCGACAGCCACCTAGGCTACCCATCACAATATCCCAACGTCTACAATCAATCATATTTCCAACTACCACCACATCAGTCCTACTCTTCCCACTTCCCCCAACAGAACCACTCTCAGTACCACCAGCCCCACCAGCCCCAGCAATCTATATCACCCCAAGGCTACTTGCAACAGTTCCCACATCAACCTGAAATGTCGTATCCTCCTCGACCGCAGTACCAGCCCTCTATCGCTCCAGGCGCGCACATCAATCCGAACTTCTTCAAACAGCAAGTGCAGTCTTCATCACCTCAGGGTTGGCAGCAGGGGTATAATCAGCAGCAGCAACAGCAAGCGTCTCCCGCTAGTAATAGTACGGGTCCAGCGGTGCCAGTATCCAACGCGGGGAGGTTGCAGGAGTTGCTGAGAGGTTTGGGCGGAGGAGGTGGTTCAGTGTGATTAGATAGTCATGTAGGGCATCAACAACTTGGCTACGAGCAGAGTACGATGCAGGCGAGTGTAGAAAGATCAATCAAAATCTATCTAAGCATACATTATGTTAGAAGTATTAAGCTATATACCGGTCGTACACAACATCAGGCACACATGCTCAAACCCATAACAAGGGTGAGTGGAGCGCAAGCTTCTAAAGTAGAACAAACAGTGGTATCGTGCATGCATGCAGTCTTTTTTTGCAATGCTGCTAAAAAGAGGAGGAGACACGCAAGAATAATATGTTTAAAGCCCCCCCCCCCCCCTTCCCCAACCGAAGAAATGAAGTCGTGCACACAAAGCTCCCCACCAGCTGCCATTAGGTTCTCATCTCTTTTGGTATCCATTCCAACAAACAGTAATGTCTTGCAAGCTTTTCCCGTGAACGCCTCGCTTGCTATATCCTTGCACTAAAGCATAATGCATGCATGATAAAATCGGTCCAGCCAATGAAAGAAAAATCGTAAAGGAAAAGCCCGCATGATATCGCCGGATCATCGTCCCCCGCGTCCTGTCTCGATCCTCTGCCTTACAACATCCACGCCCTCGTTCCGTCCTCTGCGTGATTTTCCTGGGAAATCCACATCTGGGTGCACGACACGCATGTGTCTGGTCAATGCATCGTTTCTGCTGAATGTCTTCTCTTCCGTGCACAAATGGCAGCGTACCTTTTGCTTGCGGTTGTTGTGGATCGTGTCTTCGTGGCGCGTGAGATCGTAGCTGCGGCTGAAATTTGTGTTACAAGGCTTGCCGGTCTGGGGATTGACCTTTTCGCACTTGTGTGGCCCAGGTGCGTTGTTGCGGGAGACATTGTTGGCCGCCGCTTGTGCATTGTGCGTTCCAGCGGTAGGAGTCGTCGGTGTAGACGCATATTGTGAGGAGGCACGGTGGGCTTCGCGACGATGCTTTTGAAGCTTTTGAGGGGTGTCAAAGCGCTCGTGGCAATGTTGAGTCGCGCATGGGTAGGTGCCTGAAGAAGCGGTTGTGTCAGCCGGGCGTGACATTGGCGCTTCTTGTGAGGATGGTGGCGAGCGGAAGCTCTCGTCGGCTTCTGAGATTATCTTGACATTTTCCGGCTGGCCAGTCTCGCTCTTGGTAGATTCCATCGAGGTCAAGGATGCTGGGAACTCTGGCACCTGGTCTGAGCCACTGCGCATGCTACTGCTTTGGCGGCGTGACTCTGAAATGAATGGATACTGTTGTGGGATGGCGGGCACTGATGCAGGCATGAGTGAAAAGCCTGGACCGGAAGGGCGAGGTGCAGAAGATGAGGAGCTCTCGCTTCTGCTTGTTGCCATTGAAGAATAATTCTGATCGTTGTTGCTACTCTCGTCGGTGTTACCACGATGTAGTCTGCTAGTAGGGTTCTGCGAAGAATATCGAGGTTCGCGTTTTATTGATGGGAAGAGGGATATCTTGGCATCTTCTTCTGTGTTATCGTAGTCGAGAGACGCTTCCTTTGGCGAAATAGTTTGTGGGGGGTTCAAATACTCCTGACGAGATGGTGGGTGGTGTTGCGCGTATACGTGAGCATCTGCTTCCTGTTTTTGCTGCGGTCTCAATTGGGCGACCGAGGTTAAGCGAGTGGCGCCAGCGGGACTGCTCGGATTTGAGTGAGCCCCATCCACTGCGAATAAATGTGAGCTCTCACGAAATGGCGACCGCTGGCGAGAAGCATTGACGGCTGGTGAAGCGGATCTCGCCGTCAAGTGGCCCGTGTTTGCAACTTGTAGCAGATCTGAAAAGGCACTCCTGTGCGGTGACACCGTGTTCCCTTGCGCGTTTTGTGGACGAGGTTGCGACGACGGAGCTGATTGTGCCATTGCTGGATTGTACAACTCATCTTGGTACACGTCGGACATTGTTCTGTCCAGCTGTGGTGTGTTGCTGCGGATGTCTGACGAGGAATCAAACCCTCCACCGAAAGTTCTTCGCGACGTATTCTGCGCCCCATTCATGTTAGATCCACGTTGCTGATTCATCGCTTGACTCATTGCGGTCTGGGTCGCCATCATCGGGATGGCATCGTTGGATACTGAGTGGAAATTCTGGAAGGCCGGGTTGTAGAACAGGTCGCTGTTGGAGGATTGCGCGTAAGCCGGCTTGGAATACTGGCCGATGTTGGAATATGAGTGATCCCAACTTTCAAGGTGCGCGGAATGTATTGACTGGGTGTCTGTGTCCACTATTCGTGGGTATGTTGTCGAGTGCGTGTAGGGAGAATCTGGTCCAACCGAGGCAACGGATGAGTCTGACGGAAGCCTCTTATGCGTTCTGTAGCTCAGGGAGGGATTGTAGTGCTGTTGCGGAGAAGGTGCGAGGTATGGGTTGTCTGAGTATGTGTTGTTCCACGACTGCTGGGAGAAATCCTCGACCATGGGCGGAGGAGTGGTGGCTGAAGGCAGTCCGTTCGTCGCCGACTGCTGAACGCGAACGTGTGGATATTGCGACGAGCTGTTCTGCATATACTGTGTATCCGCGGGAGCAAAGTTGAAGCGATCTGACGGTGTTGACTGTCTGGAGTCGGTGTAGTAGGAGTCGTTGGATGGTAAGGAGTAATTTAGATCGAGCGCTGGTGGTAGGTGGGATGTCGAGTTGGGGAATTTGTTGAGGAGAGGGTTGAAGTAGAGGGTGGAAAGGTATGGTGAAGTTGATGGTGAAGGAGATTCGGAAGGAGATTGTACGTCTTGACGTCGTTGATGAGGATGAGCTAATGGCATATTCCAAAAGACAAAGTTCGATGGGTCGGAAAGTCGGGAGTTATGGGGCAAGTGGCGATCTTTATAGTAATATGACGGATGACGGGATCGAGAAATCTTTTGTGTTTTGTTTTTGTGTTTTTGTGTTTTTGTGTTTTTGTGTTTTTTTTCCAGTGAGTGAAGGAATGACTGGTAATAATAATAGTTGTGTTAATAAGTACGGATAGTATTACTCATCGGTTTCGTTTTCATCAAAGCAAATCGAAATGATTGGGCGATAGGAAAGAACAAGAACAAATGGTATGAGTATCTCGAGAGAGAAAAGGGAGAAGGTAGTGATCTGATTTACCCGATTCCTTTTCCTTTCTTGTATGATTTCTTTGTGGGCGTAGGCAAGGATATATGAAGGGGTATATGAATGAAAGTGTGCATTCTCATTCCTTTCTGCCAGGTAATCTTCGACGTCACACTGCCGATTTTTGGTTTCTTTTCTTCTGCCGACTTTAAACTCCGATCTTTGACCGAAGCTAAGCCTTTTTTAGCAAGATTGCGCAGCAGCCGAGGCAGCTACTAAGCGATGCCGCTGATTACGGTCCCTTCTCTCTCCGTGAGACCCTGATCATCGGGCTGGACTTTCTATTTTCAGTATAACAGTTCCAGATCTTTCTCGTGCCAAATCGTTTCTACTCCTGTCTTGGCACGCTTGCAAGTTCCCAGCGAATGAACACACATGAGGCGCAGTTGATGATGTGGCTGGAAACCTCTTTCTGAACCCCCCCCTCGCACTCTCGCATTGCTGCATGAGTCGCAACCATGGAAAAAACTAGGTATACCCAATCGCGTGCCCCTTCTACTTCAAGGCTGCAACGCGGAGGGGTCAAGAGCCGCAGTGATGATTACGGAAGAGTATCCAGTTGATACGATTCAGCTGGCATGATACGGGAGAGTAGCAGGTAGCTTGGCTGGGACGCGCAATGCAACCCATCTTTGGCACGACTACGAGATGCGAAAGGTCATGTGAGCCGGACCTGCTGACTTGGGCCTCTAACACTTGCTCATCAGTCATCACAAGGGCAACTTTCTAATTGGTCAAGGCTACAACAATGGGTCCTTGCAATCACGAGTACGAGAATAAAGACTCCCGCAAGTTGCGGGGAGTTTTAGCTGTGGCTCATCCTACCGAACAATACATTACAATACAGTGCGGTTCCCAACTTCCAAGAACAGTATTTGGAACTCGTGGACAACTTGGCATTCGCGGGGGAAGCCGATGGTGTGGCTGAGGTAGGGAGAAAGAGAAAGGGAAAGGGATGTCAGGAGACGCGGAAGTGCATGAAAGAGGCTGAATTGGAAAAAGACCTACTTCTGCAGGTACACCCTATGGCCCTGCTGCCAATAATTGCCATATGGTAATATGGCCCGTGCAAAGATGAAGGATTTGGAGAAAGATGTGGGGAAATTGAAGATTGTCAGAACTATACGCTTCTAGTTCCCTTCCATACAGCATTAGTCACTTTCACATACATTAGTCACTTATTATTTAGTTGGCAATCTCGTGGCTGAGTCCAAAACTCTCTTCCATCTTATCATCCCAATAGGGCATGCGAACCCTGATGAGCTATCGGAATAATCGCATCGACTTTCCCGATATTAGCCGATCACCGGTAAAGCTCAACTGCCGAGGCTGCTAGAAGATTAGTAGTTAGTACGTAGGAAAAATGGGGGGGGGAATTTTAATCTCTCAAATTCCTTGCTCTCGAGTCTCGTGCACTTCGATGTTCGAGATGCTTCTTTGCAATGTAGCTAACGTGTCTTTCACGGCTGAGCTTGCTCTTACTCTTCTTCCCCAGCGTCTTCTTCGGTGCACAGCGACGACGTTCTTCACCCATTGGTATGGTATTGTACCAGCTGAAGACCGCTTCGCCCTGCCTCGTTGAGTTGGACCAGGCGAGGGTGATGCCCCACATCTCAGCATTTCCCACTCCTCAACTCACTCTCGGCCCAACCGACTTCGCTGTTTATCCTACGAAAGGAGCAAAGCGAGTTGTGAAGAGGTGCAGAGTTGCGTCCACTCACGCCCCCATGCGCGCTTTGAAATCCCACATTGCGCCGAGTCCCAGGTCACGGTGTTTACGACAATGACTGCGTGTATCGCCGTCCGAATGCATAATGCATGATTTGAAGATCGCGAAGACCGTGTGGCCTAACATTCAAGGATCTGATGAGCCCGCATGGATTGAAGAGCTGGTCAGCGTCGTACTATGGCGGGAGTCCGAGTCCGTGTGCGTATCTCCAACAACAACGGAGTCCGTGTGATTCATAATCATTACACATCACGAGTGTATGGCTTCATACATGCAGCTTGCGGGATTTCCGTTCATTCTCCCTGCTACAACGTCTTGCCAATGCACAGACGAGGGCAAGATGCTGTCGTTCCAACCTAAGCATGTGTTGGGCTGGGCTGTTTCTACGTGGCACATGATGCTTATCTCATTATTACACATACGTCAGCATAATGGTAAAGGTATATCGTCTTTGGGCGCCTGAAACAGGCAGCAGAACGCACAATTTGTCCTGTCTACGCCGTGCATTCTCGGATTAGAGTGCTTGGTCAGAATTATTGATCGGCTCGCGAAATATCTGCCTATTTCTAGACCATGACACCCGAAGCTGCTCGGGCCTGCCAGAGGTGCAGAAGACCAGTGCTTCGTTGCGGGTGATGGCTGGAGCTGGGGAACCTAGTGATCTCTCTCCCACACTGCAGGCTGAGTAGACACTAATATAACTGGAAAGTTCGACAATCTATGCTGTTCAGGTAAGTCCTCCAAGCGCCGTGTGAAACATAAGGACATTGGCCAGCCTGGCAAAGGAGCGCCAACTAATGCTATTTGCAATCCTGAGCCGTTTCGCGCTACTTCGATCTAAAGAATTCAGATTACAAATACATACTGTTCTTCAGTGGGAATGATGTCTCCATCAAGCTTTGACAGCCGTCGCCTTTGACGACTATGACAAAGGATATTCAAATCATTACCAACATCTTGCCACGCACAGCGGCCTTGCCCATGTTTGTCTCTTGCCCTTTCCAAATGATATCCATGTTTTAGCGCGGTAGGACTCGCCGTGATTATTAAACCCTCGAAAGACCAGGGCTTCATCATGCATGGTAGGCGAAATTAGGGAGGGAAGGGATGGTGGTAACCCATGATATCCCTACTGCCCGAGCTCAGGGCAAATATTGCTGTAGGCGATTTGGATTGGGCGGATTTGGAGGGCTATTTCCCGCATTACGAGCATACAGTGGGGTGGACGCAGATTGAGTACGAGGTTCATGGAGTGGTCTACGTCCGGCGGACGGCGCCTTGCGGGCTGTTTCTGAACCTGACGGTGATGCGAATAGATATGGCCGAGAACACGCTGAGTCACTTGATTAAGCTCCTACCTACTTTTTGTTACGGGGGAGCTGTTCGCGGAATACAATGGGTTAATAATGTTGGGGAGAAGCAAGATGTAGTGAAGCACATTTCACGATTTTTGATATTGCGTCCTGTGACCACCACAACGCATCAAAAAGCAGACATACAGCACACAAAAGATTTTCTGAACGACAGCAAGCAAATTGATGCGATTTTTATGCGGAAAATCGTAAGAATGTGGACAGTTGTATACAACTTGTATTATTCTGATAGAATTTAATGTTTATGGGAATATTCGGATAGAAACCATTTTAATGTCTCAAAATTTCAAGAGAAACCCACAATGCTGATCTTAGATTTCTATTTTACCCCTCGAAAGGATCTCCTGAAGTGTCTCAGTAGCCTATGAGGGTCCTGACTGAAGTAAAAGACCAAGAAACAAGACATATATACATAGGCCACAATATTGAATCCAAGGAGAGAAAGTTCCATTCTTTTTGCTCTTGGAAATCCTACGTTTAGGGTTTATGGTTAGGGTTATAACTAAAATAAGTATACTCTTTTGCCCCTTGACGATTCCACCGCCTATCCGTGAGACCTCAGAATAATGTCTCCAACCACATGGCGCCGCACCTGCGCTCCCCCCACGACACCATGCCACCATTCTCCCGCATCGCCGCCGTGACGGGTGCGAACAAAGGCATCGGCCTCGCCATCGTCCGCAACCTCGCGCTGCAGTATCCGTCCTCGGCGTTCAACAACGGGCCCTTGCTCATCTACCTGTGCGCCAGGGACAAGGGGAGGGGGGAAGGTGCCGTCCGGGCGCTCCACGGTGACGCGCAGTTGGAGGAGGCCAAGGCGTTGGCGCAGCATGGGGGGTTGACGACGGTCCGGTATTTCGGGCTCGACATCAGCGGGACGAAAAGCGTGCTGGATTTCGCCGGGTTCCTGGAGAAGGAGCACCCGGAGGGCATTGATATGGTGGTCAATAATGCCGGGGTTGTGGATGGCTTTGGTACGTGCTCTGCTTCGCACTGGCTGCCTTGCTTGCTTGCTTGCTTGCTTGCTTGCTTCTTCTCCTTGTGCCTGCCAGGCTTCAAAATCCGACACTAACCCCCCCCGGAGTGTGTCTAGACATCAATGTTGTCAGGGAGACACTTCAATGCAACTACTACGGCACCCTGGCAGCCACGCGCTCCCTCCTCCCTCTCATCCGTCCCGGCGGTCGTCTGGTGAATCTGGCCAGCATGGTAGGCCATCTGAACTCCAAATACTCCGAAGAAATCCGCACCGCGTTCGCCGAGTCCAGGACCGTCGACGACGTCACCAAGCTCATGGAATCCTTCACTCAAGCCGTCGAGCGAGGGAAGGAGAAGGAGCTTGGCTGGCCTAGCGCAGCCTATGCTGTGAGTAAGAGCGGCATTACGGGTATGACGAGGGCTGTGGCGCGGGAGGAGGGGGAGAAGGGGAGTGGGGTGCTGGTCAATAGCTGTTGTCCAGGGTATGTGGATACGGATATGACGAAGCACAAGGGGTCAAAGTCGGTGGATGAGGGGGCGCGGACGCCGGTGTTGTTGGCGTGTGGGGATATCGGGGGGACGGGTGGGGAGTTCTGGCAGCATGAGAAGGTCATTGAGTGGTAACTTCCTCTCAGCAGCGAGCGAACGCAAAGGGATGCAAAGTTTGGAGCTTGTGAGTTGCGACGCGAGATCGTAGGTGATTTTTCTCCCTCCAAGAGGAACAATGTCTCGCGCGCGTGGCCGCGAGCGAGCAGCTAGGAAGAAATTCGCTTTGCCGTTACATGGATATACCGCTTGCTACTGCTGCTGCTGTGAGTCATGGATTGGACAGCGCCCGTGTTCTCGCCGCGTAATCAATGGGCAACCCAGCGCGTCCTGAAAGCTTTCTTGTGCACAGCAGGCAACAACATAAGCAACGCGAAAGTAAATGAGCACAGATGAGTCACAAGAGTCACAATTTATAGCGAATGAGTGTTTTGAAGATTGATGGAATTATTTGGTATCATTCCGTAGTTGACCTGCCACTTTGACTCCCCGGCTCCCTATGAGCTGTTATGATACACAAAAAGCAAGAACCCCGTAGAGCAACCATTTTGCAGCCCCCATGAGTCATCGCTCCACCACCGATCCACCTGATCCAAGCGCGTGTTGTGTGATTGTTGTGGCGAGCCATGAAGAAAGTCGTGAACGCGAGAATGAGTAGCCTATCCACCGAAACCGTACAGAGTGCGGCCTTGTCGCTTGAGAGCGTAGACAACATCCAGGGAGGTAACGGTCTTTCGCTTGGCGTGCTCGGTGTAGGTGACTGCGTCTCGGATGACACCCTCAAGGAAGGTCTTCAGAACACCGCGAGTCTCCTCGTAGATCACTGTTTGGAGATAAGTCAGCTACAAGTTGTGACGCGTGGCGGGAAAGGATGGAAACGTGGAGTAGAGGGTCGACTACTTACTGGCAGAGATACGCTTGACACCGCCACGACGCGCAAGACGACGGATCGCAGGCTTGGTTATGCCTTGGATGTTGTCACGAAGAATCTTTCGGTGACGCTTGGCTCCGCCTTTGCCGAGACCCTTTCCACCTTTTCCGCCTGTGTGGACGCGTCAGTACGCCGATGCTTGAATGGAAGACACTGCCATGGAAAGGCGGCGATGAGGCTGGAATATACTTACGTCCAGTCATGTTGATGGTATTGAAGTGACGATGAGGTAAGCTTTAGAAGCTGTGTAGAATGTGGATGGAAGGATGACTTCGTTGGTTGTGGATGGATAGAATTGATAGCGGTGGATGGAGGTTGTAAGAGATCCTACCCTTGGACATATTTGAAGCAGGCCGGCTGCCAAGTGGTGATTGACTTGCGCAGCACGCTAAACCGTTTCTAACATTTTCAACCCGCGAGGGTTCATATCACTAGCTTCAATTTATTTAATTAACCGTGCAGGAACGTAGAAACCGATGATAATTCCTGTAATGGCCACCACATACTACAATTAATTCACGATCTGATAGGTGAATGGACATAAATCATAGCAGCGAATCCTGAAGTTACTAGAATTAAAACGATGTTGTTGAGTCATAATGAATTCTACATTGCTGGAGAACAAAGCATTTTGGTGGTCGCTTAATCTTGGCGAGTTTTGATTGGTCCAAAATCGGTTCTTTTTTTAATTTTTTGGATGTTCGCTCCTAACAAAAATCAGCCCTACCAAATGGCAAAATCGAATGCTCAATTCCAGCACATCAAACAAGTGATATCCACTAGCGCGTAATCCGCCCGCGCCTGCCTGATCATCACTTTCTTCGATAAACTACTTATTCCCACTTTCTTCCATCTTCCACTCTCCCCCATCCAACCACAATCGTCATCATCAACATCGACAATTCTATTCACAAATCCATACACAACTCCGACTTCATTTTCATCATCAATCATTAGCAATGGCTCGTACCAAGCAGACAGCTCGTAAGTCAAAATCCACCTCACTGTCGCAATGTTTGCCTTCGTACTTCGCTGCCGCCTCACCTCCCAACAACTCACAACTTCGCATCATACCAACACGTCTTCACTACATCACTGACGCGTCATCATAGGTAAATCCACCGGAGGAAAGGCTCCTCGTAAGCAGCTTGCCTCCAAGGCTGCTCGTAAAGCCGCGCCATCAACTGGTGGTGTCAAGAAGCCCCATCGCTACAAGCCAGGTAAGCCTCCCCACGATACTGCCTCTTATCATGCTAATGACGCGTCACAGGAACTGTCGCCCTCCGTGAGATCCGTCGCTACCAGAAGTCGACTGAGCTCCTCATCCGCAAACTCCCCTTCCAGCGTCTCGTCCGTGAAATCGCCCAGGACTTCAAGTCAGACCTCCGCTTCCAGTCATCTGCCATCGGTGCTCTCCAAGAGTCCGTTGAGGCATACCTCGTCAGCTTGTTTGAAGATACCAACCTTTGCGCCATCCACGCCAAGCGGTAAGCATCATTGCCCTCCAAGCCTTGCCTGGCTACATCGACTAACGCGTCTCCAGTGTCACCATCCAGTCCAAGGACATTCAGCTCGCCCGTCGTCTCCGTGGCGAACGCTCTTAGATGCCTCTCCCTCAACCGACATATCTAGCATCATTCCCTCTCGACATACCCGCTCGAACATGACGGCTACTTCGGTGGACAAACATGGAGGAAAAGCACTTGTGCTTTGAGCGAGATCTTTTGTAGCTAGCTGGTCATCAGGCATTCCCTTAGTCCGTCTCATATGCTCATAGGTCGAGGTTTTCGGTGGTCCTCATGGTGTTTGCTCAGGGGAGAGCATGGGCTTGCTTTTGTATCATAATTTAGCGACGATGCCGGAAGGTTGCTGAGACTCAATGACAACTTGACGAACGATGATGAATCTTCGTCTTCTCTGAATACTGCTACTACTTCTACTGCCCAATATGCTTTGTGACTGGTGCTTATGCTTTCATTCGATCTGTCTGACTTGAAGCGTACCTATCTACAACGCGCCAGATCAGCCACTTCGTGACGCGTCTCTCTGCCTGGCGCCTCTGTCATCTGCCAGCACTACGAACTCCTATCCCTACGTGTTCCCTCCTGGTCACGAGATGTCAATTGCCGTTTCTCAAGACAAGAGGCAAATTCCAGAGCTAGGTACTTGCATTCACGTTGTGATCAGAGGTTTAGTATTCTAACCATACGGGTGAGTTCGAGAGGTGAGTTCGATTAGGGTGCAAAGAATTGCTGCCATTTACGCGAGCGCTACCTGGTTCATGATTGGAGGTGTTTAGAAGCTATCACTATGGCATGCCAGAGAAATCCAACCCTTTGCGGCGTCCACGTAGTTTCCTGACCGGGGGCGCCACAGGTCCACTCGTTTCTCTCCCCGGGGTTCATTTTTCCTGCCACGGCATCTTCGAAGTGAAACCTTTACTTTCCAATCGTCGAGTCAACCTTTTGAGGGTGCTCGAGAAGCCCCCCCCCCCCATCATCTCTGTGGTCTGGACCTGCCTTTAGACCGATCCAACTCCCATGGTGAGTAGCCTCTGCCGCCCATGTACATGGCATGTAGATTTTTACGCGAGGGAAGAGGCGTCTCAAAACGTTGCGGCACCTTTCAAGGTAATGGCGGGCCCCAAAACCTATCCTGATCAGTCAGCGTTAAACTGCTTTCTTTCTCACCATCAACTTGCGGGTCCGTCCGAGAAGAAGACGTGATTTAGAGCCTATCCCAGTTGCACGGTTAGCAAAGTCCTTGCCAGTCACTTCTTCGCAAAACGGGGGACCCATTACCTCTACCGCACTTAGTCTTGAAGTACCCTGGTACATGACTAGCCCAGCGACCAGATCTCGAGCTTCTTCAGAGGCTAGCGGGAGTAGCTCTTTCCATGACTTGGGCGGGAAGGCATGGAAGGACATTTTGTTCCAATCCGGGAAGGTTTTGGCTTCCTGAAGTCACGGTAAGCATTGGCTGCATGTTGGTGCATTGGGAGATGGTTTCATAGAAGGTCGTGGAGCTACTCACCGGCCAAGTCTCATCAGTCGGCGTTCCCAGTGTCTCGAAGATTGATTTGACCAATGCTAATTCACTCCCCAATTCCCCAGCATCGAAAAGCGTCCATTCGGCCTCCCCACTTTTCACACTCAGCTTGTCAGGTGGATTGTCAAGTCCAACAAGACCACGCTTCACGCACTCCGCCACTACGCAACCCGCAGCCCACAAGTCTATCTCGGTTCCATAGGCCTTATGCCCAAAGAGTAGCTCCGGAGGGCGATAGCATGCGGTTCCTACGTCGGTGATTTTCTGGTCAAAAGGCTCAGATGCCGGGTCGTCAGGGGACCATGCGATCCCGAAATCTGCAAGGAAGGCGGGTCCCAGAGGGGTGCTGAGTAGGATGTTGGCAGGTTTAATGTCGCGGTGGATAATTCCTTTCGAATGTATATAAGCGAGGGCGAAGAACAAGTTTTTGAGTATATAACGTGCGGATGTCTCTCCGAGGGGGAAGCCTCGTTTTAGTACTGTGTCTAGATCGAATGATTCGAAGGGGAAAACGAGCAGAAATTGTGAGGACAGGGTGTGCGTGGTCAGAAGGGGGATGATGTACGGGTGGGCAGCAGCGGCAAGGATGCGTGCTTCGCGCTTGGGGTTGTGGGGTGGGTGGGTTTGAGAGGGGACAGTGACTTTAATTGCTAAGCTTTCGAAGGAATCGGTGATGGATTGCTTGTAGACGGTGGAGAAGAGGCCGGTGGCATGGTGGGTGCAGTTGGTGTAAGGTCCAATAGTTTGGCCTGTTTTCTGTGAGGAGTCCTCGAGCGTGGATATTGGCGGCGATGGTACCTTGTCGACTGGCGTTTTCAAACAGTAGTGTTCGTCGATCCACACGTTGCAACTCTGGTAATAGTCCTCCTATGTGGTTGCTTAGTTTCAGGTAACGTCGCGAACGAATCGAACGAACTTTTGACTTCGCAATTCTGTATAATTCTTTCTCAACAACCCTGCCTTCTGCTTGGATCTGAGCTGTGTCTTGATCGGGATAGGCAGAAGACAAGGAACTTGTGCTGGCATTTAGTCAATGTCTGCAGGCTTTACGTGAGACAGAATACAAGAACAAAAACTTGCATTTTCAGTGTATTGCTTACGCGCTCAGAGAAGCTGACTTGAAATCGCCATGATGCGGTAGAAGCCATCCTGTTCTTCTCTATGCTGACACTCGTAGGAAAGAAGGAAAGGATAAGATGGAAAGGAATAAAGCTGTTTGCTGATCTACTATTTAAACATGCGAAAAGAGAAAAGCTGCCCTCAGGCTGCTATTTACGGGTAGAGTGATTGCAGATACAAAAGACATGGGATATCCAATTGGGAGCCTCCTTAAAAATGGACACATCTATGGTGAAGATGGAAATATGGAATTGTGAATGAAAGGGCTAAATGCTGTTTGGCGGTTTAATAGTCCGTAGTGACTGTCATATCCATAAGGTATGTTGTATCTGTACAATTATGGTGATAGGACTAAAAACTTACGAGTTACCTTACCTTAACCTTGGCTCCGAGGTTGTCATCATGCGTACGGAGTATTTAAATCCCTGCTGCCATGTGTGCCACGCAGCATAACAGATGACTACAACGGCCACAATTTGCTTGATTTGCAGATGAGGAACAATGGAGCTGTCACGCCAAGAGTATCCAGCATTATTGGTAAGCAATAGCAGCAAACATAGGAAACATGTGCATATCTGTGCTGATCATCATTTGCGCAGCGCTCTCTTTCGCCCAATCAAGCAGTGTCTGTCTTGGATGACCGGGTCAAGTTGATTGGAAAAGTCAACACAGATATCGCTGACTGGCTTGCCGTGGGTGATCAACACTCATACGTTATTGGGACTTACTCATGTACTCAATAGGAGCGACGGCGTGTTGAAGAGACCTATGTGCAAGGGTTAAGAAAGTTGGCAAGCAGGCGTCCACATGATGCTGCTGCGGAGCTCGGGTGGGCATTGTCTCTGTACTTGGATCCTCCTGTGTATGTTGACTTTTAGCCAGTGTCTTCCGAACGCCATGGCAGAGCATTGTTAGCTCGATGCAGTCTCTTGCGGAATCACACAGCATCCTCGCTGCGAAGATGGAATCGGACGTCGAGCGCCCATTGAAAGATTTCCAGTCGAAGAACAGAGAGATGCAGGGCATCAGCACAATACAAGGCAATTTAGCAGCTGTGGCGAAGGACCTCGATTTGGCACAGAAGAAAGCGCAAAAGGTCGCAGGGGGCAAATCAAACGCGAACAAAGTCGCCAACGCTACCTCCGATGTCGATGCCGCGAATCAATCATGGGAGTCTCAGGCACCTTACGTTTTTGAACAGCTACAGGCTTTGGACGAGAGCAGGGTCAACCATCTACGTGATGTGCTCACTCAGTTCGAAACACATGAGGTTGATCTGGTCGAGAGAAATCGCATTACTGCAGAGAGCTGCTTGAACGCGTTATTGAATGTGAATACTGCCGATGAGATTTCGACGTTCGTTGCGCAAAACGCTGGGAGCGATCAGAATGTACCACGAAGACTTGCAAGCCGAAGCGCAACGACTGGTAGCTCAATAGCGGATCCGGCCCCAGGACCAATTCCAGCCGCTACGTCTCCTCCAACTCTTACCCCCTCTCGAGAGCGAGTTCGTCAGGATGACGAGAGGCCAAGTCCCTTCTCGACGGCTTCCAGAGCCGGAACTGGTATGTGCTTCTGAATACAATACAAAGCATAGGACTAATAGTATAACAGCTCCAGCTCCGCCACCGAAGAGCAGCTTTGGCGGTCTGAGGCGCTTGGGCACTGTCTTAGGTGGTCGTTCGAGCAAAGGTGCAAAGGGAATGGACCGGGCCCCATCCCCTGAGAAGAGATCGCGACCGATGAGGAATCCGTTGCGCAGGGGACAGGGCTCGCACCAAAATATGGAAACCATACCTTCTCCGCCTTCATCATCGACACATCTACCACAGTCCTCTCCTCGGCAGGAAGCGCCATTGATACAAACCGCTTCTTCACAGTCTACAGAGAGACCGCGGTCACAAGAGCGTCGGCCCTTAAGTGACCAGACCAATGGCGATACGATTCAGCCAGCGCCTGCCCGAGTGTCGAGTCTGCCTGGCATGACAAACGGAGCATCAAGCTCAGCAAATCGCGACCTAGCTACAGTGCAGGAAACCCAGGCTGCTCCTCCGCCAGGTCCACCACCAGGCAAAATGGCCGAGGTGAGTACTAGTTATCACACTGGCGTCGTTCGCTACTAATACTTGTAGACCCAGCGTGATTCCGAAGGCTACAGCGTCCCATCATCAGCTGTGGATGACATTACTCGCGCTCAACAAGAAGCAGCTGCAGCTGGGTGAGCATGATCGCCAATTTTCTCGACATAGTTAACGGACTTAGTGAAACCGGACAATCTCAATTCAAGTTGGATATACGGCCCGAACCTATCAAAGAAGATCCGGACGCAAGATCTGCTTTTTCAAGCGTTGCTAATACTCTACGTGCAGTAAGTTGTATGCTGGTAGAGGTCTCTGAATTCTGCTCATCGTTCTCCAGCAAGCATCTCAAGTCGCCACCCCTAGGAAACCCGGCACAGTACGAGGGCGCCGAGATGTCAGGAACACAGTGTTCGTACCTTCCGGGCAGTCACTCGAGGGCGCGGGCCTTGGTGGCTCCCAGGCGCCATCCGCGCCGCCTTTCAGTTTAGGAAGCGTACCACCCTTACCTCTCGACGCTCAAAGAGGCTCTGATGCGCAGTCTATCCGATCTGCACATTCCATGAGCAGTATGGCATCTACAGCTGTTACGCATCCTCAAATGCGTCAACCAGGACTCAACGCCTCGATTGCGGAGACAGTGAGTGCGACTTTTGAGAAGAGCGAAGTCGTCAGGGCAGTCGTCATTGGAGAGCTTGCCTTGCAACACAATCCCAGTGAAACAACGTCTTCATCTGGATCCGAGAATATACGACTGGAGAATTTCCCTGTTCTCGAGAAGGTAGCGCCGAATCCTACTTTCATCTCCCAAATACCATCCAGATCCGGCGAATACTCGGTAAACGTCTCCCAGGTCTCTCGCCCATCGGTAGCTTTCAAATACCAGGTCCACCTCGAAGCCTCGTCTCTAGCTGCACACGCGCCCGTCTCAATCACACCAAGCTGGAAGATTCAACCAACGCAAGCTTCCGTCATACTTACCTACGCATTCAACCCCGCCTTTTCCTCGCCGGCCAAGAGGAGTGTATCGCTCCGAAACGTCGTGGTGTTCATCAGCGTGGAGAACGCCAAGGCGCTCAGCTGCCAGTCCAAGCCTCAGGGCATCTTCTCCAAAGAGAGGTCGCTGATATATTGGAAGCTGGGAGACATGACCCTGGACGGGTACGCCGAAGCGCCGCAGAAGCTCCTCGCGCGTTTCAGCACCGAGGGCGAAGCCAAGCCCGGCAACGTCGAGATGCGGTGGGAAATCAGCGGCGACGCGGCGGCGGGGCTTGGCAGTGGGTTGAGCCTGAGCCAGTTGGGCGCAAAGGAAGAGGGCGGGAGCGACCCGTTTGCGGACGAGAGTACGTGGTCGAGTACCGCGGGGACGTGGAAGGAGGTGCCGGTGCATAGGAGGTTGGTGAGTGGGAAGTACATAGCTAATTGAACGGGGACGGACGGGGTGGGCTGTACGTCTACGGGGTGCTGCTGATATCGATACGGTGTGCGGTCCTTGCATTGTTCCTGTGTATGATTATCGCTCGAGGTTGAGGTTGAGGTTGAAAGAGGCATCGTCGCGTGATTAGACATACTGTTAATCAATCGAAATCTTTTCTCGCAAGCAGGCACGCAGGATGGCACAAGGGAAGCCACAGCGAGGGGTCTGATGATAGCACAACAATGAGAACGGCCTCGGCCTCGAAACGCAAGACAGACCCGGCAAAAGGGGAGCAGTTGTTTCTTGGCACCAGTGCCGTCCAATGCATTTGTTTCTTTAATATACACATCAACACCTTCATACATCAGCGCTTCCCCAACGGACGCGCTCGTAGGCTCAAGCATCTAGGTGGAGTCCCCCCTCTGGGAGCAAGAATAAATGGGGTTTCAAAGAAGCGAACAAGATATCCAGAGCCACCAAGGGCACCCGTGACATGATCTAGAAATTAAGTAGAGCAAGCACGACATAACAAATTCATCAAACAGCCATTAGAAAGGATGCAAGGGTGGAAGGTGAAGGTCGCTGGCTCGGACGTGTGGAAGGAAGTATGCCCATCCATTTTCCCCGTAGGATCTGCCATCCATCCGTCTTTTCCTCATCTACAACGCCTAGTTTATGTATCATTCACATAGCCTGTCCAGGGACTGGTTTCCGAGTCATTACGCTCTGCGCTGGCGACTGGCTCAATGCTTGGTCTGGTGAAGTCACACCTTGAAGCTGCAATGGCACTCTCTGCACATTAGGGTTCAAGCCGCTTGGACCCAACGGGCTGTTCCTTCGGCTGCTGACCTCACTGACAGAGTTGCTTCGTCGCTTGCTGCCTGGGGTCGGGATTTTGGCAGGGCGCTGAGGGCCTCCACCGTAAGGACCAGGCGACATTGAGCGCTGTTGGCTGCCAGCAGGATTGTAAGGTCTGGGAGCTCGGCCTTGGCTGTGAGGAGTTGGCGAACCACGGCCGCCGGCTGGCGACTGGGGACGTTGCTGGCCAGGACCCATCATTCCTGGTGGAGGACCGCGAGGGCCTGGGCCACGTGCACCTGATGGTGAGGGGCGAGGCTTAACAGGGCTAGTTGAAAGACAAGAGCGAGGAGCGACACCTTGTTGAGAGCGGTCGAGACGGATGCAGAGAGCCTATGAAACAGTGATTAGTAACGACGTTTCAACAACATTCTATGCACAACAAGGGAGAGCTTACCCAGCCGTCATCATACTCGTGCAGAAGTCTGACCAATTGACCAGCACGGAGACCCAATTCGTCGTCCATGGAAGGCTTGAAGTCAAGTTGGATGCGGTGAACATTGCTTGGAGGAGGGCCATTGACCATAGCTGCTCGTGGCACTGATGTCTGACTGAACTCAGAGACGGCTGGACTTGACGCCGCGGGAGACACTGAACGTTTGGGCGTGAGGTTAAGAGGCTTTGGAGCATTGCGACGCTCAGCAATTTGGGCAGCAGTGAGACCTCCAGCAGCGCCACCGACGGCTCCTCCAGCAACAGCATTTGCCTCAGGAGTTGGAGTCCGGATTCGAAGAGGAGCTGGAACAGCGTCATCGGGCATGGAGCGCGTAGCAAGGTCATCTTTCTGTGGTAGGACTTCCGCATTATTTCCAAAAGGGTTCTCGGCTGCGTTATTCTGGATTGGCAGTCCCACTTCCTTCTCAGATGAACCCTGAGACTTCCGAGGAACCTCAGCATGGTTTCCGAATGGATTTTCTGGATCGTTGTGATCTCTTGAAGCAGCTGCGCCCGCAGCTGCACCTCCAATTGCACCCAAAGCCGCAGCTGGGGCAGCGCTGTTCATGGCCTTTCCACGGGCTGCCATGTCAGGCATGAACTGCGTTATTGGTCTTAGGCTCAAACGTGGTGCAGTAGCAGTCGTCCTCGTAGACGCCACGCTTTGCGATCGTTTCAACCCATCCATGTAGGCGGACTTCTCATCGTCGGCCTTTGCATAGTCTTCGTTGGCATGCTTTCTCCTGCGGCGAAAGCAGAAGAACAACAATCCCAACAGAAGCGCGACAGCTAGGAGGATACCAATGGCTAAGCCAGCCTTTGCTCCACTTGACATGCCACCTCCATTGGAAGAGGAGTCGGATCCAGCGGTGGAGGCTGGTTTGGCTGAGCTTGAGGTAGCTTCGATGAAAGAGGACGTGGGTGAGGTTGAAAGAGAAGAGGAGGAAGATGTTGTCGTAGAGGATGTTGGCTGAGCGATTTCCTTCCTCAGGGTACTGCTGGTGGAAGACGGTGTCGAGGACGTTGACGAAGTGGATGAAGTGGATGTTGGTGTGCTCGTGGTTGTGGGAGAACTTGTGCTCGTGGTGTCCGTGTCTGCATTGTCCACCTCAATCGGCGTAGGAGTGGGGGTAGGCGTCGGTGTGGGAGTGGGCGTAGGAGATACGACAGCTGCCTTATTATCGTTGTTCTTTTTATTATTATTCGAATTTGAATCATCAGAGCTCGAGGTATCGTCAGGAGTAGCTGCAGCAGTGATGTATCCACCAATAGGCCCATCAAACGTCTTGGCAGCAGTCTGGTAAACATACTCCACCACGGTTGATCCTTGACGGTCTTGCCGCTTCTCCACCTCCATCTTTGGGTGCTGATGCTGGTGATGATGTTGATGCATTATGATGGAAGGGTCTGCTTGCGCAGTGCTCTTGTATTAGATTGGATGTACTCGGATAGGATTGATGTATGGTCTGGTTATGTCTGCAGGCTTGTCAGCGGTTATCGTGGCACAAGAATGGTCAGTTCTTTGTGGCACGAACACTGGTGATTTTGATCTGTGTTTCACTTGCGCGAGGAATGCAAAGAGGAAGGATGATGTGGGGTGGTTGAACGAATGGATCAGCCAGCTGAACGTCGATAAAAGAAGGGCGACGAGGAGCGAAGGCTGTAGGTAGTTGATGAGTTGTGTAGAGGGTGTAGAGAGAGAGAGAAGGACAAGGCGCAAGGGAGATGAGAAATACGGGAGGGCGAGTTGGTTGTAATTTAATAATTGAGTAATTTAGAAGTAATTTAGAACCAATCAGAATGCATGCCAATTTCGGGTCGAGCGTTGCTCTTACCCTGCTAGCGTCAGGTACCGCACTGGTTTTTCAGGGGTTCGCGTTTACTCTTTACATATTATATTACCTTACTCTTTACCGAGGGTAGCCTCAGTTACTGAAAGCACAGAAACTCGAAGCCTTTCTTCTTTCTACTCTACAATAATGCTCGTACAGTACGGTCAGTACCACAGAAACTCAAGCATACTGCATAACATCTGTCCACGTGCATGAAGAACGATAACCTTTTGCTAAGATAATAATGAAGCCATACTCGTATTGAAGCCAAAGAAAAAGAAAAAAAAAACAAACACGCAATCTCCACTGCCTTACCAACTTACCAACATGTACCTATCGACCTTAGCTTAGCAGCCTTGGCCTGTGTCTTGGCAGTACCTTATCATACTCAGCCCACTAACCTATCGAGAAAAGGCCCGCCATTTTTCTAGCCATATTCTCCACGATGTTTCCACCAAGCCCTGTACTCATGGAAAACACGTTGCGACCAAAAATCTTCATCTGATCTGATACATGGTGTCACGATCAGAACCGATCCATATTTGTGGCCGACATTGAGGCCTACATTCCCAAACCCGTCTCCAATATTTCCTCTTCACACCCACTTCCTATCATTATCCCAGCCGTTCAGGGCTGCCTCTCTAAACTCGTCGCCATCGTGACCTCCTGCAGCCGATCCGAGTTTTCTCCCTCAATGTTTGGGGCTGCATCCCGAAACTCGTCTCGGTTCTCAGCATCCGACTGCCCTTTGTTTATGCCATTGTTTGATGCTGTGTCTCTACCACTTTATCGACTCTCAACGTCCGACAACCCTTCATTCTGTGCCATTGTTCGGAATCAGTGTGCCGAACTGCATCAAGGACCACGCGTGCTGGGAATATTTTGGAGAGAGATGAGAGAGAGACTGGTGTGGTAAGGACCTCTCTAGGATCATCAAGTAGATGGGCAAATTGAAAGAGTAGGTTGGGCAAAGGTTAGCGTCGAAGCTGATGATAATTCATGTGAATTTGGTTTCTTGAGATCACTGGGTGCAATTTTGATCTTGAACATTCACCAGAGACATTGTTCAACTGGAAAAGATATCTAGAGATGCGTGTAGACATGCCTTCTTTTTCCGTCTTCGACAATTATCGCAGCGATTGCTTGTGCGGGCGCCAACCATATCAGAGCATCGGCATGTCTCCCGATATCCTCAAAGATACTAGCAGGAACATGAGAGACGAGAAAAGGTAAATATCTCGATATCACCAATCGAAGGTCTGCATCAAAAATACTGGGCAACGCCATAGCGCTAGTAGCAGCCCTAACCCTACTTTGAAGGGACTTCTTCGAAGCAGATCTAAGCGCATTGTCTGCGTGCAGACCTACGTATGTGGGAATCCTTGGTAAGATCACTACCTCTACACACCCAAATGACTTGATTCGAGACTCCCATCACCATAAGACCTTATGGGCCTACTTGTGACTATTCTAGGTCCTCTAACGCGAGCCCTGCTCTTCGAGGTCGTTTATGGTAGCGAAATGCCGTAGGCGCCGTCAGGGACTCCTCGCAAATCTGATAGGTCGGACCGCCCAATGCAGGCCGTGGTTAGTACTACAACAAGTATAGTTGTGAGTGACGACACAATCGAGACAGACGTCAAAATCATCTTCATTACATATGCAGCAGTCTATTCGATACACATTCAAATATTAGTATGAGGTCTTTCAATAATGGGCTCGATCGAAGAAAGGGCCACGAACGAAAGTAGAGCCCTTCCACAGGCTTTCTGCACTGTATCCTGTCGCAAATGACACCCTCAAATTCGAGCAAGCGGCGACAATGATGCGTCCCTTGTCCGTAAGGATCTTTTAGAGATAGCGTATGGTCTTGATTGAGACATCTTCGACCTGTGGCATAGCAGGAGACACACAGACCAAACACACAGACCGAACACACTGATCATTTTCGAAGTCAGCCTCCATCTCAGTGTCAGGAACAACAACAATACTCAAAGAATGGAAACGGGGGCACCCACAGACTTTCTGGCCAATGCCGAAGGGCTCTAGGCAAAAGTCACACCATTCATTCAAGCCAGTACGAGTGACCGTCAATCTTTGCGGATCCTGTTCTGCGACCATCCCCAAGCCTTCCACTTCAACCCCTGGCACTGACACGCTACTTATACCCGCTAGCGACGCCGCTCTTAGTAACTGTAGTTGCCGATCGACCTGTCTTCGCTGCGTTACTGATAGGGCACATCTCTGCTGGGACTCTCTCTCCTCAGCTTTCCGCCGAGCTTGTGCCTCTTCTTGCTCACGGATTCGCACGCGTTCTGCTTCCAACGTATCCTCTTCTCTCAACTTCGCAGCTAGCTCGGCTTCTCTTACTCGTTGATTGAGGCGGAATGCCTCGATCTTCCGTTGCATTGCTTGCTTTTCCCTCTCCAAAGCAGTAAGATCGTTCTTCTCTCTGTTGGCTAATTTATTTAAAGCTGTCTGACCTGCCTTACGCCTAGCTGCATCTTTCCGGCCTTGCTGTTCCTGCAGCCGCTTGTTGAAGTCTTCCTGCATTCTTGCAGTCTTCTGTTCATGCTCCAATTCCAAGTGTGCAGCATCATCTTCGATGAACAGACCAGCCATAGTTCTCTCCAAAGAGCAACCTTGATCAAGCTCATGCTGAATCCCTAGCGTGACTTTGGGCTTTGCTGCCATTGCTATTAGCGCTGGAAGGATTGTCTTGTAATCTCTTGTTAGCCTTATTGTCTGAGCACCTTTTTCCTTCATATGTTTCCAGAAATCGTCATTGCTAAGTAATTGCTGTTCACGATCGACTCCTGTCTTCTCGCAATGCGCAATACTGTTCCAGAACGTGGTCGCCAATATGACATTCTTGTAATTATCTTCCCCACATATCCGTTGAAAGAGATGCAGCGCTCGCCTAGCAGACCCTGCGACTCTCGTATTTGTGATGCGATGTAAGTATACAATGCCACTCAAAAATTGGCCTCTGTCAAATGTTGCTTCTAACCACGTCGCAATGGCTCGCAAAATCTCAAAATCAGGCATGTTCGTATCGTCAAAGCCGGGTGTGTCCACGAGTACAAGGGTTGTATATCCAATGTCGATCTCGTAAGGCTCCACTTTAGACGTTTCTACTAACATCAATGCTGGATGTCAGAAGTTATGGATAGATCACCTATGACTAACCAGATTCGAGGGCATGGCCAACGATATCTTCACGGCCGGTAATTGCTCCTATAAGTGAGCTCTTGCCCGACCCTGTCGCACCCATTACTGCGATCAATGCCTTTTCCTTGCGATACGGGTTAGTGCCGTTCGATGACCCCGTTGAGGTCGCCATTGGAGTGAAAAAAAGTGAGATGAAAGAAGGTAGTAATTACATCCATTCTCACGCGCCTTTTTTATTGATGACAAACGGCCACGGCTGCCTCAGGGGCCGGGGTGTTGCCTCGTTGGTGTTAGTCGCATGCAGGTGCTGCAGGTGTCTGTGTCTGAATCATCCAGAATCGTCCTAGCTCAGTAACTTGTTGTTCCCAAACCGGTGAAAGGCTGCTTACTCACAGAGGTCTCGATCACGCTGAGACGCGCCATCGTCAAGCCACGGATTATCGACAGCTGCGCGTAGTTCAGGCTTATTCCTATAGAAGTAGGTAGATTCCCCTCTGATATATGCTGTTAGTAAATCATTATCGTGACACAACTGACAACAGCCTCTTGCGCAACGCCTCCTCACACTAGAAATTGATTTTGACTACATACGTATTGCCTTCTGAAGTAAAATGGACGCGGTAGGGAAAGCGCCTGCGCAACTGCGTAGAAATAGCTACACTCAGATGCTAGCGGAGGACCGCTTCAGGTACGCAATAGAATTCTGAAAGTATTGCACAGTTGGACTCACAAAACTACCACATCTCCAGACCTGACGATATCTATATCGCGGTCATGGGAATGACAGGAAGCGGCAAAAGCTCTCTAATCGCAACCTGTTGTCCAGAGGCGGAATCAGAAATAGGCCATGCACTTGAATCTAGTAAGCGAGTCTGCCACTTAAGATTTAGGTAGCTAACCATGATGATAAGAGACCACTGCGGTGCGCCTATGGACTCTTGAGCAGGAAGGGCTACAAGTCCATCTTATCGACACCCCAGGCTTCGACGACACCAATCGCAGTGACAGTGACGTGCTGAAAGACTTGGCATATTGGCTTGGGATCTCGTATGAAAAGAAGAAAATCCAACTCACAGGCTTGATCTACCTCCATCCTATCACTCATGTACGCATGGCAGGCACGCCGTTCAAGAATTTGCGCACGTTCCGGAAGATGGTTGGCTCCGGCAGCATGTCTTCCGTCGCTTTGGTAACGACCATGTGGGGCCCAAGTTGCGGCAAAGAGGAAGAAGACAGGGATATGCTTCTCCAGTCCACCCCTCAGTACTGGGGAAACATGATCAAAGAAGGTGCTAGGGCGCATCGTCAGTAAGGAAACCCTCGCCTATCTGTAGTCCAACTGGAGGCGTGAGCACGCAGAAACGTCTCGTCAAGAATTCTTAGCAAGTCCAGTCCTTGTCTAAAAGGCAAATGCTGACGCCCTCAACCACTAGTTTTGGCGACAGGGCATCCGCAATTAAAATCATCGCTCCTCTACTGAAAAAGAAACCCACAGTGCTCAATCTCCAAAAAGAGCTGGTCATTGAGAAAAAAGACCTCAACAATACCGATGCAGGTCGAGAGGTAGACGCAGAAATGACTCTGCAGCGCGAAGCTTTAGAACGAAAAATCGAAGCCACTAAGGAAGAGATGAGTCAAGCACTTGCAGCAAAGGACGAGAAATGGGTCCAAGACCTCGCCGCCGATCAAGAAAAATACCAAAAGCAAATCGAAGACACAAAGTCCGCACAAGAAGAAATGAAACTAAGCATGGCGAAAATTTTTGCGGAAAAGGAGGAACAATACAAGCAGTCTATTAAAGAGATGGACGAAAAACTCCAAGATTTCGAGCTCAAGCACGCAGCGCGAGAGAAGCAATACGAAGCTGTCAAAGAGGCGGCCCGACTCGAAAAGGAAGAAGCCGAGCGCAAGGCCGCAGAGCAGGAGCTAGAGATTGACAAGGCCCGCAGTGAAACGGAAGAAGCACAACAAGACAAGTACGCCGCACAGCTAGCTATGATATTCACTCTCTTGAAGGAAGACAAGGAGCGAGACCAAGAATACCAGAGCGCTGTCTTATTGGCGCAGAAGCAGAAGAATGAAGAGCTCACGGCGATTCAAAAGGAGACGGAGCGGATCAGGGAAGAGAGGGAGCAGATTGCTTTGAGGCAACAGGAGCACAATCAAGCGATGATGATGCAGCAGTTTCAATATCAGCAAGGGCAAGCACAGGCACAGGCACAGGCACAGGCACAAATGTGGCGGCAGCAGCAACAGCAGGCTTACTACGACAATCAGGCTGCTCAGAATGTCACAATGGCAGCTGCAGCTGGGGGCATACTGGGAACGGCTGCCGTGTGTTGTATAATGTAAACATCGCCGGCCTGTGCCACTCACCGAATGTGGGATGCAACGGTCGTAACGGTGGAGTCTATATTTCCGTGACCCTCCCATCAGTCAGAATCCTGACTCGTAAACACCTGGTGTGTAGATGGTAATCTGATCCAAAGAATCTGTCAGTCGGCGGTGAAAGCCCGCTAGAAATTGTGGAGGCTTGAATAGTAGGGATAGACACTTCAGGTCATTCTTCTTAGGATGGAGCATCTGAGGCGAAACTTCGAGGTCCGCAAAACTTGGACGCATTCGGCTTAGCGCGATGCCGATCAGCAGTGCGTGTCGCTCATCAACGCGGTAAGGTAGTACCGTCAAAGCGAGTCAAAACCGGCGCTGAACAGTAGGGATGAGCTCTCCGCCATTGCGCCAAGCTCGGCGCAGTAGCAATCAAACCTTTGAACAGCCGGGATCGCGTTCAAGAAGAACGAGCGCTGCTGGCGGCCAAACGGGCATTCCTATGGCTAATTCGAGGGCAAGTTGCTTCTGAGTCGTAGCAATAACGCGGAGGATGCTAACGAAGATTCTTAGATTGCCCAGAGTCGTATCGTTAATACACAACCGACTTACGATTTTCTCGCGGGCAACTCAGCAGTTGCGCCGTCAGTGTCTGGGCAGCGTGAGCCATTGGGGCAGAGCTTCAGACAGTCCCAGGCCGCCAAGCCAGATATTGGCAACGAGGATCTAAGAGCGCAGGTTAAGACGCTGCAGTATGAATTAGAATCGTTCAAGCAGGAGAGGGAGCTGTCGAAATTGAGACATGATAAAGAGCTGAGAGATGTACAGCTCAAGGCTGAGGAGTTGTTCAGGAAGGCACAGGTACGCTGGATTCCTGCGTGCTGAGTGCATACTACGATTGCTTAGAAGGGGTTCTGCAGGCAGAGGAAAACAGTAGGCACGTGCCCAGCCACAAATATGACGCCCTGAAGCGCGAACTGAAGGACTCTCAAGACCAAGCGATCAATCAGCAGAATACGCTCGAGAAGAGACTACGGACAGCCCAGGAAGATGGCCGTGCGGCGAAGGAAGAATCGGAGGAGATCCAGACAGAATTCGAGGGGTTGAGTCGACAGCATAAGCATCAAATGCAGGAAATCGAGTCGAAGCATTCCACCTTGCAGAAGACGCTGAGCGATCTGCGGGATGATTTGGCTAACAAGGACTTTACTCTACATACTACACAGGAGAGACTTTCGCAGCGGGAGACCGAGACTGGGCAGCTTGAGAGCGAGATACTGAGGCTCAAAGCGCAGACTGGTGATGCGGACACTCTTGCTGTCATCAAGAGGGAGCTATCCGAGCAGGTGTCGCATATTAGGAAGTTGGAGTCTACGAATCGAGAACAGAATGCTGAGCTCAAACATTTCCGCCGTGTCCATAAAGCCGTGGAAGTTGTGGAGGAGGAAAAGAGAGCTTTGGAGAACAAAGTCAGTCTCATGAGCGACATTGAGAAGAAGCTCAGGGAAGCACAGCTCCAGCGGCAAATACTCGAGGATGAGAGGCGCTCGTGGACCTCGTATCTTGAGAACGAAGGTGGGACTGGCAAAGTCGAATTTGACTCACCCGAAGATATGGCCAGAGCTCTTGTCAAGGAGCAGTTGGAGAATGCGTCTTTGTTGCAAAGGATAGGAGCCGTACAGCCTGAGCTTCTGGAGAAAGATGAGATTATCAAAAGCCTAGAGGAAGAACGCGGCAAGATCCATTCTGAAATGGAGAAACTGCGCAGCAGCGGTGTAAGTGGTAATGACAGTAGGGCGAAGATACGGCTCGAACGGCAGCGCACTCTTGCAGTCAAAGAAGTCGACTTGCTTCGCGAACAATTGCGTACCTTCGACAGCGAAGAGCAAACCTATCACTCCGAGAATCAATTTGATACTATCAAATGTCAACGCATCGCCGACCTCGAAGCTCTCGTGGACCAACACCGCACCGAACTCCAAACCCTCAACACTGAGCTCTCGACTCTTGAAAACCGCGCTCCTGCTGCACCGCAAAGCCCACTCAAACGTCAAAGAGAAGAAGCCGCCGACGACCACCAATTAGGCCAACTATCCCGCAAGAACCGCAAATTGCAAGACGCTCTCTCCAGCCTCCAGTCCACCTACGCTCTTCTCCAAACCGAACATGCAGCCCTGCAATCACAGCTCTCCTCCCTCCAAAAATCCGCTAAAACGCGCATTCTCTCCCTCCGCTCCAACCCCAGCGACTCTTTCGAAGCCACAAAACTTAGCACCCTCACCACCCTGCGCCAAGAAAACAAGGATCTCCTCGCCCAACTTGAAAATCGCTACGACGCCGCCAGCACCAAGCTCGTTCCGCAAAGCACTTTGGAAAACCTACGCCTGGAGATGCAAGAGTTGGAGCAACAAGTCAAAGACAAGGAAAAACGCATGCTTCGCCTCAAAGAGATCTTTGGCAAGAAATCGCTCGAGTTCCGGGAAGCGGTGTTCAGCTTGCTGGGGTGGAAGACGGATTTCAGACCCAATGGGAAGGTGGCGTTGTCTTTGAATACCGGTAACGATGGCGACGAGGTTGAGGAGTGCATTATCTTCGATGGGGAGAATGGGACGATGAAGATTGCTGGCGGTCCGGACAGTGCTTTTGCTTTGCAGATAAGGCCGCTGGTTAGGCAGTGGGTGGAGGGGAGGCGCTATATTCCTGGTTTGATGGCGGGGATTATCCTTAGCAAGGTTGAAGATGGGACTTTGGTTATTTGAGGGTTGAGGGTAGAGGATAAGGGTTCAGAGTGCTTGATGTATCTCATCTTCAGACGGGTGGGGATAGCATATCAAATACCAAATCATATTCTTCGCCTTATTTCATAAGATGTCTTGAGATTGTTGTTGGTCATAGCATCTTGGTCTGCCCCGGCAGTTGAATACTGAACTTGTATGATAGTACTGTTAGGACCAATTTGAGAAGACAAGCGGTCTGGCTACGGGTTCTTCCTTTCTTGCTATCGTTTCTGTGCAGCCATTTCTGCCTTCGACTGCTTTCACGTGAAATCTCTGCTCGTAAGCTCCGACCTCGCACAAAGCTCTCCCTCGCTACAATCTGACACTTGTTCGCCCCCAATACCCCCCGGCGCTCTGCATTCATTCCGTGTCTTCTATGCGCAGATACTGTACTCATGGCACACTCTTCGCTTGAGTCCAAAAGTTCTCCATCCTCGCCCTTGCCAGCACATCCATCGCCTCCTTGTCCGTCTCAACGCTCTTGCTTCCCCATTTGCGAAACGCACGGTCCTTTTGTTGCCCTTCGAAGAGGAGCGTGATTTTGTTAGAACTCAAGTCCTTCAAATTACCTTCAGCGTCTAAGGACTCGAGCCAAGCGGCGCGAGCCTTTTGATTTCCTTCCCTGACCGCCGGAATAGAATTTTCGGTCCAATCTATACGATTGAGCATAAGCTTCTTGTAGGCTTTCACGCTGTGCTCCCCAGACTCGAATAAAACAAGGCTGAAGGCGGGGGACGAAAGGCATAAACCTGTTCCACTCATCTGTTCCGCATTTTTACTGATTTTAAAAAGATGCCTGCCATTTGCCAGAGAGTCAATCTTGTAGACTGTCAGATAAACCCCCTTTGCGGCATCTTGGGTTTTTTTCTGCTCTAGCTTCTCATGCTTCTCTTCTTTGGTGAGCTTACGGTCTTGGTTCATCTGGTTGTGCTTCTGGGCGCGCTCGGCAATCTCACGGTTGACTTTGGCTTCGACCGCGGTTGGGTCCTTGACGGCGTCCTCTCCAAGCACACGCATCATGTTTTTGAGCTTAACCTCTGTAAGAAATCCTCAATTCAGAATTGTTTCTTTGAAGGTATGGAGAGAGATTAATAAGAGGTCACCTACTTGGTGGGTCCGGGGGCAATAACCCAAGCCTAACCTTCGTCTGGTGCTCTTTGAGATTTTCCATCCTCTTCTGTCTTCGAAGCTTCGCCTGCTCTTTGGGAGTCAAGAACATTGGACGGGGGGCCGGCAGCTGACTAGTGCCAGGCGGTTCCAAGAGCACCGGATGTTGGACGTAGCGGGTAATGATCGTGTCAGGAGAGTCCAAGTCAAAGCCACTCCCATCGTCGCCGACAGAGCCGTAATCTTTCCCTTTGACGATATTCTCGTCCCACCACTCAACCTCTGGAGGCGGCAGAATGATGAAATTTTTCTCGGATGGATCTCCTTTTTCCAGAGCTTTCTTGGAGGTAGCTGCGATCCTCAATTTTATCTGCAAACAATCGCCAGCGGTCAGCATAATTTTGAGGCGAGACTATGGTTTGACTTTGGAAAACATTAAGAAGGGACACCTACTTCTTCGAGAGCTCGCTGCCTCCGTAGAGCCGCACCCTGCTGGATGTATTTGCCCTTTGCATTGAAAGCTAAATCCCTCCGGTTCCTTGCTTTCAGCGTTGCCGTATGTGAGCCTAGGCTGGCATCGAAATAGGGGTTGGTGCGAGTTTCAGTAGGGTCCGGAAGGGATAGGTCCAATTGCTTCTTCGCCTTCCCTAATTTCGAGGTCTGATCTGCTTTAGACTGTACTGCTTGGTTGCTTTTCGAAGGCCTGAACTCCTGCTTCGCGTTCTCCATCAGCGCAGGATGTAATTGTGTTCCTAAGCCGCCTTTTGCTTGAAAAGCCCCATCGTCGAATTGAAAGAGCGGAGAAGCCGTTCGCTGCTCCGAGACTCCACTGGTCTTCGCCATCGTAGCGGCTACTCTGGCCTTTATCTGTTCTAGCTTTGACATAGCTGAGCTTGCTAGTCCAGGCGATGATGTCTGTGGAGGAGGGATCACGCCATTTGTTCCTGCCTTGAGCCGCGCCGCGGCGGCGGCAGCTCTCGCTCTCGCGTCTGCAAGGATTTTGCTGACGTCTGGCTTATTGACTGCGTTTGCACCAGCCACAGGGGCCGGAGAGCCATTGTTGGATCGAATCTTCTTCTGAGCGCCCTCGTTATTGTGTAGGTCATCGTGAGGTCTCTTTAGGCTGTTTGAGGAGAAGGTGTCTGCCATGTTGCATATCTAGCGGTGAGACATAAATCAGCACTAAGAGTACTCACGTTGTAAGTCTGCTGCAACCAGTCAGGAGTCGTCGAAATGATGTGGGTGCTTCCTCGAAAGAATTGAAGATGATGATTTATAAGGTAGTTGCCTCGGTCTTGCCCCCTACCTAACTAGGTCTAAGGTAATTGCCGCTTTACGCTCATGCAATTGACGCAGACGGTTTTGAATACGCTAAAACGCGGGTGTTAAGCATTTTGCCCAGGCTTGGCAGGCTTGATACTTAAGGTATCAATTGAACATTCTAGATGCCTTTGACAGTAACACTAGATTACGGGCGTTTGCTGATGACGCTGATTCTTCTATGCTGCCTTGGTGCTGTCGAGAGTTGAGACAGTTGACAGGCGTAGCGTAGCAAATGGACCTGACTCTGCCTCGCACAGGTCTCCCAACATACTATATTTATTACCTTAGGTTGCCGAGCCTGTCAAATAGGCCATCAAGTCTAATCAGTGTAGGTACCTTGATGTATTTCACCTCGCGTGAGCACTTGGACTCTCATTACTATACTTGACATTGTAGCCCGGCGAGATATCGCCAGCAACAGTCTACATATGCGAGCTAAGCTTCTCCTCAAGATAGCTTCGCTCACCATCGGCCAATCATCTCGCCCGTCAAACTTATCCGGTCCAAGATCTTTTTTGACCTCAAATTCTTAACCCTTTTCTTTGGGGTCCTCAGCCAGCCAACGAACAAGACATGTGGCTGCTTTACCACACACATCAGAATTGGATCAGGTCTGGATCTCCAAAGTTGGCGACATTTTCTCAATAGCTAGTGCCACCGGGATGTTCCGTATTCTACTGGAAAGGAAAAATGCAGGCCACACAATTTTTGTACTGAAATTCATGTCTCAAACTGATTTATGTGGACTGCTAGTGGGTGTTGTTCAATCACCACAGCTACCATACCTTCTACGTAATGATATTCTCATGAACCACTTTGTTGGGTGGGAAAGCACGGACCTCCCAAATCTGCGCCTATACTGCCATACTATTGTATTGATAATTTCAATTTTTCATCCCAACGGGGACACTAGGATACTGCATGCTTGTTCTTCAGCTGACAGCGGGCAAGCCTAAACTGTTCCGCACATCGATCGTGAGCAAGAGCAAGCGTCCCAGTTTACTTCTCGCTTCTTCGTTTCTCATGCTTCTGTCCAGAGAACAGGGGTGTTTTGAGGTTTCATCCTCTGGGCCACTTATAGGCTTGTACGTCCTTCAAAACTTAAGTCTCGCGATCACTGAACACTCTGCTCGGCCTGAAGCGTACGCAACCGAAGACTGACTTCTACACCTTGCTTTTTCACGGAGAGAAATTTCAAGCAAGCGAAAATGTCTGGAAGTGGCACAAGGCTCAAGAAAAGGCGTTTGGTCAATTTGGTTGTTCAACTTATCCTACCCTGTGATTACGTGCTTCTGCTAAGAGGTTTAACAGGAACGGGCCAGGTATCCCGCGGCTCTTCTGATATGCGTTCAACGCAAATTCAAATTCGGTCAGGCATAATATACCGGTGTAGCAGCAATCATTGATGGAAAACATATGTTTATACCAGTCTCCAATGTCGTTAGGGCGACTTTACTGGAAGACGAAGAAAACGACTTTGAACAGATAGTATACTACCAAGCTGGCGTTGGCGCCGATGCAGAAGTGGCAGGCAAGCAGTCGTTGAATGAATCTGTGTAGGGTACCGAGTTGGTCTCGAACATCCGCAAAGCCTATGGTTTTTTATGCAACAACTACGATTACGGCGATAAGGCCTACATCACAGGCTTCTCTCGTGACGCTTACACGGCTCGCAGTGTGGAAGGTCTGATAGGCAGGTGTGGGATCCTGACAAAAAAGGGCTTGGAGCTGTTCTATGAAGCATTCGAGTATGACCAATATTCCAACAAGTACAAAGAGAAGAGCAAACCAAGCCCCGTGTCAGAACCGGTAGGGAGACCAAGACAAATGCCACACATAAGGAAGCATGCGCAAAGAAGCTAACGCTGGCTTAGGCAGGAACTACGAGAATACACTATCCCAACATGAACATTGCACAGCGAATCATGATTCGGGCAGTGGGGGTGTGAAATACTGTAGGTACGTTGACGCTTCCTATTCAATTTCATTCTTCCGAGGTGTTCGCAGTAATGAACTGGAACTTTAGCGGTTTGGCCAACGCTGATTATGCTTGGCACCATGTCACGCTCGGAACCCACATCGAACATGCTTACCATATACTCTCTCTCAACGAAAAGCGATGGTCCTATTAAGCAACCTTGTGGGAGTGTAAACAAGTTCCTCTGGCCCTTCAAATTTTCGAACAATGCTGGCTGGCTGGTGATCACTCTAACATTGGGGGCTCATGGCATGATCAACAACTTGCTGATATTGCACTTGCATGGATAATGTCTCGTTTTGATGCCCTAGGGCTGAAACTCGATCCAAACTATCTTTACAACGAGTACCTCAAATTCAATGACTACGTCAAGGTCAAAGGGCCGCCGGAAGGCTATCCTGCAAGCATGAGTCCAAGGCAATGGGGCGAAGGTACGATTGCGTTGGTCAAGTCAAGGTGGCCAACGTTGTTGAGTGCTGATTCTTTCTTGGCCGAAGTCAAGAGGTGCGGACGTATAGAAACTTTGGGTGGGGAGGCGAATTGCAACGGACACCGGGTGAGTATCCAGGGCTTTAGAATACCAACGAGACAATGCATCCAGTCGTCCGCTATCGCCATCTCGGCAAGAATCATACTCAGCTCCGTGCTGTGGACGAAGTTGCATTCGAGCCAAGCTCTTTGGATCGTTGGACTTGGCCCTCGGCCCAGAAAGACGGCAGGATTGGGGCTGGCGAACAGACCACTAGCCCCGAGCCTTTGACATATACGAAGGTCGACGCGCAAAAGAAGTCTCTCACCATTCCAGAGAGCCCCTTAGGAAAGTGTGAAAAGCAGCTACTTGCTCTCTATGATCAAGACCCTGTGCTTCAAAAACGTGACGGCAGCGTCTAGACCAAAGTCCTGGGTGACAAAGATGGGTAAGTCTTGCGGCTCGTTGACTCCTTCCGTTGACCTCGCGTTGCACGACAATGTCTGACTTTTTTTTCACATCTTATAGTCCACCCAGAGACATCAAAGACGCGGTCTCCCAAATGGTCAATCCCGCCACCAAGCGCCCCCTCAGCCTCCCAATACTCAGATTGCCAATTTTACGCCTCAGCCTATATATAGGCAAGCGACCCGCAGTCGACTGGGATGAGCAAATATTTAAAGTTTATGCGGCGCTCAGCGGAGTGTGTCGCGTAGGTAGCTGGAACGGGAACGGCGCAACTTCTGAAGGAGGTGATGCACCTTTCTCATGCCTGGGCACTATAACTACTGACTCCAAAATTGACGTCCTCAAGTTTCTCTACGATGACAAAAACAAAGCTCTTGTAGGGTTCGATCTGTATCACAGCGACAACACTAATGAGTGCTACGGCTGAGCAGCGGAGGATGCAGGATGTAGACCACAATACGTTCGGTCGTCAAGATGACAATGATTTGTAGTAACGGTGGAGTAACGGCTGAAGGATTCCACATGATGGTGCGGAATCTATTGACATTAAATCTTGGCTAGTTTTTGGGTGGATTCTCGGGACTAGGAACTTGCTATCTTCTTCACTGCAGCCATAGGTATGATACGATGCATGCTTTCTCAAGCAAGAAGCTTCGTCAATCTCGCCAATTTTCCCGGCGTCACAATTCTCGTGAGTATGAGGGAGAAAGCTACTCATTCTGTGACGAGTAATTGGATCACGGGCGGCGCTACGAGTATGGCAAGGCTTTTCTCTCTTCAGCATTTGTCAACGACTTGGTATCGATTGGAATATGGAAAAAAGACAGAAAAAGAAAAAATTTCGAACAGCCATGTGTAGGCGATCGAATTTTCTTATATCGTATCTCTCATAAAGCACTGCTTGGCTGACTGTGTGCGTGACTTGGCGAGAGATAGATATGCAGTCTACAGTACTTGATACAAGATGTTGGCTGCCAGATGTCGTGATTAGGCGATCCCGCAATTTATAGGCGTCTCTGTAGGGACATTGGAGACGCTGTAAGCTTAGCAGGCCTTGAGTGCCGGTTAGGTGGATTGATGCAGCACCAGCAGGGTGCGACCAAAGACCGCAATGAGTGGCGAACGATGATACTGCCAAGCTACGAAATATCGAAGAAGTATTAATCTTGAATAGAGAGTATTAAGTAGGATAGAAGAATATCGTAGGGGAGTCGCGAGGCCTGAATTGCCAAGCAAGCGGGTACTGTAGGGGTGAGCTGCAGGCTTGACGCGCTTGCTTTGATGTACATAGGTACGGTACTACTACTATGTATTATCAAACTAATTTACTAGTTTCCTTCAACGACAACGCTTTTGAGAAAGTTGAGACGTAGCAAAGATAGCCGATTCTGCCTCGCATTAAAAACAAAGTTGAGGCTAGGACAAGGGCTCAAGAATGATGAAACAAACGGCTGAAGCTTCAACATCCCGACTCATTACCCTAATTGGTGAACAGAGCCTTTCAACAGCATGTAAACTTCTCACCATCTTGTAGAGTATTACTATATCCATTGTGCTATTCATAAGTTAAGCAATCTCTGTGTAACGAAGATTATTTCCCGATTCGTGTCCTGGTTTATGGGAAATTATTGCTGCAATCTATATAATGTCTGTATTTCTCTTTCGTAGTGTTATTCTTACTCTCGTCGTCTTCTGATCTTAAGGATGCAAGATGACTATCATTCTCGATTTTATTCTTGCTGTCTGCTGTTTTCCCCCATTGAGTTTTGCTGCTGTTTAAGGACGTCAGAACACGACTCTTGATTCCGCAGGCGGATTTACGTACCCTACAAACTTCAGCCTTCCAAACCCAAGCATTGCGAGCAATAAAGAGTACAACGCGGACGGGACTTTCAACGTCACTACAGGCTACATTAGCTATACCCAGTGCAACGACGATCAGAGCGCGGCGCTGTGGCAAGCTGTCAACGATGCGGTCGCCTTAGCAGCTGGAACATATGGTCATAATCAACTTAAGAAAAGAGATGGAAGTGTCTTGAAACGCGAGCAACTCATCGATTTTAGCACCCAAGCTGCTATTGATTATTTCGGACCTCCTTCCAAAAGTGGCCCCTATCAACAAGATATCTTTGGTACTTCTCTCAGGCTCATAGCTCTTCGGAATCTTTTTTTTACATCGGTCTCTTCACTAATTTGAATTTCTTAGACACATTCAAGAAAGCATCTTTAGCATATCCTGGCTGGGGCGTTGGCGATTGGTGGAACAATCGATATGTCATACTGTCCTGCAGGGACGCGTACAAAATTTGCAATGTCCCGTCGCCCGACAATGGTACCACCGCAGCCTATTATTCATCTAACTATCTATACCCAGCAGTACATTTCTGTGATGTTTACGTCAATGTTTTGCAGCCTCACTCCGTTGTATGGAATGCTATGAAGAACGATAAAAGCTTGCAGAACGACGTTTCCAACCTGCGGAGTCAAGGTGCCTAGAAACTAAGATCTACCGTCAGAACGGTCGATGGCTTACATTTGTTACAGCAGGCACCATGCTCCATGAATGGCTTCACTTGAGTTGGGGCTCTGCTGTGGTTTGTTCGCAGGGTTGTGCGTATTTTCCTGCTTAGGCCATATCTGAAAAGTATTCTTGCTCACGAACTCGAGTAGGCGACGATCAGCAATTTCTCATTGGTGTGCCCAAAGCCCCGCAGAAAGTATCAGCCTACAAAGCAGGACGGGCAAAACTTCTAGCGCAGATACGTGTTTATGGTACCCCCGATGGACAAGGCCCAGAGCTCGCCAGCAAAAACAGTGAGCGCATCAGAATTAAAAGAGCTAAATTTTGATAATCACGAAATTTATTAATTTCGCAGACGACAATTTTGTTTACTACTCCTTGGCTGTGCTTATGTATAAGACATTTGGATTGTAAGTCTCACGTGTTGTTTCGCGTAAGATGCAAATAAGGGTAATACTTAAGGTATGCGTCTTCTTAGCTATTCACTATACCCACTCGCGTGGCAACAGTATCTCACCAAAGATGAGAACATCGCACGAGAGCAACAGCAAGGGTCTTTGGTTGATTCTCTGGACGCGGTAGTATCTGACCCAGCGGACCCCGTGACTGCGGTGACTCCAGACGGTGTACTGCCAGCATCAGATTATCCTGCAGCCTATACATCGATCCTAGCCATGGACGCACAAAGCGCGAGCGTTACAGCTTCAAGCCCTGTCTCTACACCCTCTGCAACGCCGTCGAATGCAATCATTATTTACCGTCGAGACGTTTGCGATCAAGAACATGGGGGAGAACTATGCTCCAGTTTTGCAATGGAGTACAACATCGCGCCTGGCCAATCGGTGAATACTTGCACCAAGGAAGCTGACTATACACAAGATTTCGATAAGTACCTTGCTAGTGACACGATTGACTACTCGATCAGTGTCGGCCCTTTCAGTTCTCACGGTCTGACAGATTGCGAGTATGCGGGAACAAATGACAAAGTTGGGGCTTTGACTTGTACTGGTTTCGGGCAGAGGTGCTCTCCTCCGACGTCAATGAAGGCAGTGAAATGCGGTTTTGCAGAAGATACTCCTATTGTGTATGCTGAGTGGTAATTATGGTACAGCTTTCACTGTAAACTTTTGATAGCGTCTATCTCATATGCTGACATCAATGCGCAGCTGGATAGCGTGCTGATCACCGTGGTGCATCATCCAGCTCGCTTGTTGAATGCAGCAGCTCCGGGAGAGCTCGCCCGTAACAAGATGAATTGCACATGTATACTAATAGGGGCCCGCGAGAATCGCTGTAATAATAGTAGATTTTGGGCTATGAATTTTAGTCAACTGGTAGAATTGACCTTTATCAAACCTTTTCTAATCCATGAATCACACTACTTGACTGATTGTACGAAGCTCTAATTGAAAGTTTGAGTGCATGTGAACTGTTGAAGAGTTATTCGACTTCACGATTCTGCCTCAGTGCATTTTGAGGGTTTACTCGTACGAGGGTACCCTTCTGTCCCACCGCCAAGCCATTGCTCGGCCAAACCTTAATCCGGATATTCGCAGAAAACTTTGCCCAACGGCTCTTAGATGGCAGTCATTATATGTCCAAACAGATGATATGGAAGAAATAAATCACCATGAATATCTCACAGCCGATAGCTTCCTGCATTGGAAGCGTAGACTTCGGCTTCCTTTCCTCCGAGGACATCAGAGCCCTCTCTGTGAAGAAAATCCAAAACCCTACGACGTTCGATACCCTACTCCACCCCGTACCTGGGGGATTATATGATTCTGCTTTAGGCGCATGGAGTGACAACCCGTGAGGATCCTCAAGCTTTCTCAGATCTGGCACGGGTTTTGGAGCTAACAGCCATCTAAAGGTGCTCAACATGTCATTTGAATACATTTTCTTGCCCTGGCCATGTCGGTCATATCGAACTGCCCGCCCCGGTATATCATGTCACATTTATGGACCAAGTGTTGCGCCTAATGAGAGCGCGATGTGTTTACTGCGGATGCCTAAAGCTAGCTCGGGCAGAGGTTGATCGATATACATGCAAGCTGAGGCTCATAGAGTATGGCTTAGTAGAGGAAGTCGAAGAGCTAGAAAACATTCACCTCAGATCAACAGCATCAAATCTCAGAGGAATGGACGCCGACACCATGGACGCCGACGGGGACAGTCAAGACTCCGTGGAAGAGGACGAGGAGACCCTCAAGCAGCGGAGGAATGAGTTTGTTACACGCGCAATTAAGAAAAAAGGTGGCAATAAAAGCAATGTCGCTGCAGCGTCAGAAAAAATTGAGGCCGTTGCTGAAGTTCGGCGAGCTATAATCAAGGATCTTCTTGCTGCTATCACAAAACCAAAGACATGCGGAAACTGTAAAGGTGTATCGCCTGGCTGGCGAAACGACAGATACAGCAAGATTTTCCGGAAACCTCTAGGTAAGGGAGACAAGGCAAAGATGGCGCAGGGTGGATTCAAGGCAGTCAATCCGCTCATTAGGGCTGCGAAGGAGCGTAAAGAGGCACGAAAACAAAAACAGGAGGAAAGGGAGATGGATGAAGGGATCGTCATAGACTCTGATGAGATTACTTCAGAAGAGGAGGGCGAGGACGTCGACATGCTGGGAGCTGAGGCAGAGACGGCTCCTACTGCTGTTCTTGTGGAATCTACGGCCTTGAGACCGAGCAAGATCAAAGTGAAGGACGCGGGATCCGATCAGTATGTTAGCCCTATGGAGATACAAGCTTCTGTATCAGAGCTCTTCCACAAGGAAAGGGAACTCATGGAGCTTGTGTACAACTATAAAGCGGCGAAGAATACAAATCCAATCTCCGCGGCTATGTTCTTTATCAATACCATACTTGTGCCGCCCAACAAATACCGGCCTGAGGCGAAGACAGGCGATGGCGAGATTGCTGAAGCTCAGGAGAACCAGCTGTATAAGAATATTCTGACATCCTGCGGGCTCCTAAGTCAGATCAGCAAGGAGATGGATGATCTTTCTGCGCGAGACCCTAGGTACAAAGAACGTGACATGGTAGACCTTCAGAATGCGTGGGTGCGGGTACAGGAAGCTGTCAATTCCCTGATTGATAGTGATCGAAACCCCATTCAAGGTGCGGCTGCAAAGCAGAATGCCGACGGTATCAAACAGAAGCTCGAGAAGAAGGAGGGTTTATTCAGGAAGAACATGATGGGGAAACGAGTCAATTTTGCTGCCAGGAGTGTCATCTCTCCTGACCCCAACATCGAAACCAACGAGATCGGGGTCCCTCCTGTGTTCGCGAAGAAATTGACTTATCCGGAGCCAGTAACCAATCACAATTTTTATGAGCTCAAAGAGGCCGTTCTCAACGGGGTCGACAAGTGGCCCGGTGCTGCAGCTGTTGAGAACGAAAACGGTCAAGTCATCAATCTTCGGAGCAAGAACTTTGAAGAACGGCAAGCTTTGGCAAATCAGCTCTTGGCTCCGTCAAATACAAGTGTCACTGGCGCAAGGAACAAGAAAGTCCACAGGCACCTGAACAATGGAGACATCGTCTTGATGAATCGGCAACCTACCCTGCACAAACCTTCCATCATGGCTCATCGTGCTCGTGTTCTACCAGGGGAGAAGACTATTCGCATGCATTACGCTAATTGCAATACCTATAACGCTGATTTCGATGGTGATGAAATGAACATGCATTTTCCGCAGAACGAGATTGCAAGAGCAGAAGCCCTACAGATAGCAGACACAGATCATCAATACCTCGCTGCAACGGCAGGCAAACCTCTTCGAGGCCTCATTCAAGATCACATCTCTATGGGCCTTTGGCTGACCAATCGAGACACTTTCTTCGATCGCGAAGACTACTACCAACTTCTTTACGGCTGTCTGAGACCTGAGGATGGTCAAATGGCATCAGACAGAATCCAAACCGTCCCTCCGGCAACTGTGAAGCCTCGAGCCATGTGGACAGGAAAGCAGATCATCACTACTGTCCTGAAGAACGTTACGCCTATCACGCACCCTGGGTTGACACTTTCCGCAAAGTCAAAAACATCGGACGACCAATGGGGAGAAGGATTGAAAGAAGGGTTGAAAGAAGACGAGGTTTTCATCCAGAGCGGAGAATTGTTGTGTGGCATCCTGGATAAGGCTCATCTTGGGCCTAGTGAAGGGGGTTTGATTCATGCAGTATACGAAGCGTACGGACATACGATCGCTGGAAAGCTCCTCAGCATTCTCGGAAGGCTATTAACCAGGTTACTGAACATGCAAGCGTTCTCGTGCGGCATAGAGGATCTATTGCTGACCGAAGACGGCGAGAAAACACGTTGCAAGGAGCTGCAAGCGGCGAACACAATTGGCCTGGAAGTTGCTGCCAAGTATGTGACCCTCGAGGGAAGCACAAAAGCTAACGACAATGAGTTACGACTCCGTCTTGAGGATGTGATGCGTGACGAGGAGAAGCAGACGGGTCTAGATGAAGTCTGTAACTCACGGACAGCGAAGCTGTCCAGTGCCATCACGGCGGCTTGTTTGCCAAGTGGACTGCAGAAACCCTTTCCTCGAAACCAGATGCAGGCAATGACTGTATCCGGGGCAAAAGGTACTGTCGTCAATGCAAATCTCATCTCTTGCAACCTGGGGCAACAAGTACTTGAAGGCAAAAGGGTTCCCGTCATGGTTAGCGGTAAAACATTGCCATCATTCAAGCCCTTCGAGACCAATTTGCGAGCAGGCGGGTACATCACCGACCGCTTTCTCACTGGAGTCAAACCGCAGGAGTACTACTTCCATGCCATGGCTGGCCGCGAAGGATTAATCGACACTGCTGTTAAAACCTCGAGGTCAGGTTACCTCCAGCGCTGTCTGATCAAAGGAATGGAAGGCCTCAAGTCGGAATATGATAGCTCAGTCAGGGACTCTGACGGCAGCATGATTCAATTTTTGTACGGAGAAGATGGACTCGATGTAACCAAGCAGAAACACCTCACAGACTTCAAGTTCCTAGCTGAGAATTACCTCTCGCTCGTCGCGCAGCTCAACATAAAAGAAGAGTACGCAAAGCTTCCTAGTAAAGGAGCAGCCGAGTATCACAAGACTGCAATGAAGAAGGTCAAGAAAAGCGGCAGATGTAATGCTATGGACCCCTGTCTTGCGCTCTTCGACCCGGGAAGCTTTCTCGGTAGTACATCAGAGAGTTTTGCGACGGCTTTGAAGAATTACTGCGACACAAATCCAGAGAATCTGCTCAAAGACAAGAAAAAAGCCCCAGATGCACCAATATCAAAGAAGACATTTACGGCGCTAGTCGATATCAAGTACATGAAGTCAGTCATCGAGCCTGGCGAAGCGGTGGGCGTTGTTGCTGGTCAATCTATCGGCGAACCTTCGACCCAAATGACCCTGAACACTTTCCATTTGGCTGGACATTCTGCAAAGAACGTCACACTAGGTATTCCACGGCTCCGCGAAATCGTCATGACTGCCAGCAAATCGATCTCTACGCCGCATATGACTCTACACTTGATCCCGGAACTCACTAAGGATGCTGGTCTCAGATTTGCTAAAGGGATATCGAAGCTCACAATGGCAGAAGTCATCAACGAAGTCAGTGTTAACGAGTCCATTGGAAAGGGTATAGGGTTTGCAAGGGCAAAGATCTACAATGTCCGACTCGATTTGTTTCCCGCGAAAGAGTACTGTGAGATCTATGCCATCTCCACCGCTGATGTTTTGCGCACGATCGAGATCAAACTCATACCCTTGCTGTCAAAGCTGATCAAAAAGGAGCTCACCCGGAAAGGCGATGCCAAGCTGCTCAAGCACAGCGCCGCTCAACCCGAGGTTGGCAAGTCCTCGGGCGTCGTGGAGGAGGCTCCCGCGAGAGCAAAGGCAGACCTTGAGGGTGGCGACGATGATGAAGATGACGACGGGGATGATGACGCAACTAATCATAAGCAGAAGCAAAACCGCACCGAGGCTGTCTCTTATGAGGCGCCAGATGAAGGCGAAGAAGCAATCGAAAGAGAAGCACAACGAAGAGCAACACCAGAGTTGCCAGACGAGATGGAGGACGAAGGTTTTGGTGGAAGTCCGCGCGAATCGCAAGCTGAAATCGGAAGCCAGGCAGATCAAGACGATAGTAAAGACGATAGCGAGGACGAAGAGAAGAGAAGGGACATGGCCGAAGCACGACTGTCAAGGATCCAGGAGAAGAACTCGGACGTAACGCAATTTACCTTCGACGACCAAGGAGCCCAATGGTGCCAAATCCAATTCGAATACGACGTCTCAACCGCTAAACTGCTCCTACTCCCTTTGGTCGAAAACGCCTGCCATAACGCCGTCATCCAATCCATTCCCGGCCTGGGAACCTGCACCTATACATATGAGGATGTCAAAGACCCGGCAACTGGCAAGAAAATCAAGATTCCCATCGTCATGACCGATGGCGTCAACCTTCCCGCCATGCACGAATACCAATCCATCCTCAACCCGCACCGCATTTTCACCAACGACATCGCTGCCATGCTCGAACATTATGGCGTCGAAGCCTGCCGCGCAACCATCATACGCGAAATGGATTCAGTTTTCAAGATCCACAGTATCAGCGTCGATATGCGGCATCTGAATCTGATTGCAGATGTCATGACGAGGGGTGGGGGGTTCACCCCGTTTAATCGCATGGGACTGAAGAGCAGTGTCAGTCCGTTTATGAAGATGAGCTTTGAGACTACTTTGGGCTTCCTGAAGGATGCGGTACTCGAGAATGATTGGGATGATTTGAAGAATCCGAGTGCGAGGATTGTGATGGGAAAGGTGGGAAGGGTGGGGACGGGGGCATTCGATGTGTTGATGCCTGTTGAGCTGTAGGATATCGAAAGAAGCGATGTATTGACATCGTTTTAAGGGTCTACTCCATGATGTGGCTGGAGTTCGACGCATGCTGTTGCATATTTGGCTTCAGAACTCATATGTGATAATTTATAAGAGCTGCAATTTAAAAATGCTGAGCTCGCAAAAACTGTCAGTCAGCATCCACATCGCGCATGAGTGCATCCATATCCTCATCCTCAAAGTCCTCGCCATCAGCTCCATTCTCCCCATTGAAATGCCCATTGGCCCCATCCACCTCCATCTTGGCCCCTCCGTTCCTCAATTCCCTAATCTTCTCCTCCTCCATCTTCTCCTTATGCCTCTCTAAATCCTTCAAATCCCACGTACTGACTCCCGCCTGATCCCTCTCACTAAAAGGCTGCGCCATCGTCCGCAGGAACTTCTTCGCGCTCGCGGTCGCCATATCCGTGCTTAAGCTCGTGTCACTATCAAGGAGTGCTTGATTTATCCATTTCGGAAGCTGGGTGCGTTTCTTCTGGAAACGGCGGTCAGCGAGTACCATGATACCGTAGTCGTCTTTGCCGCGGAGCACGCGACCGAGACATTGCGCGGCGTGCCGCATGGCATCGAAAGAGAGAAAGTCATTTTCGCGGATGCGATAGGTCTCGCGCAGGAATTCCAGGCGGGCTTTGAGAATGCGGGATTCGGTGTATTGGAAGGGCACGCCGATGCAGAGCACCGTTCTACCGTAATGGTGATCGAAATCTATCCCTTCTGACACCTTGCCTCGAGCGACGCAAAGTAAGATGGCGCCCCGGCCATTGCAGCAGGCTGTGCGGTAGGTTTCGAGCGCTAGAGAGGTTTCTTGCGAGTCGGGCGTCTCGATGAGGATGAGTTTATATTCCAAGATCTCATCGAGTGTACCCATGCCTTGCCACATACTGATTATGCTCTCCATATAAAGGTAGGAGGGAAAGAAAACGACAATGCCGTCGGGGGTTAATCTGCTGAATTCCAGTAAGAGAGTGCCGTAATTGCGGACAACGCCGGGTTCATTGCGGATTTGAAAGCCGGACGATATGGCGGACTGGTCGGAACCTCGCGTTACGATCATGGGGAGGAAGGAGCGTCGGGCTAGGGTCATGGAGTAGGATTCTTGCACGACGGTCGTGAAGCCGAGCATTTTTGGGTACATTTCAAGAGGGGATATTGTACCAGAGGTGATGATAACGGAGGAGAAGCGGTCGAAAACGGGCTTGATAGCGATAGCGGCGTCGAGGCAGGTGAAGTGGAGAATGGGATTAGGGACGGTGGCGGTGTCCGATTCGTAGGGTTCAAGGATTAGGAGGAAACCTTTGTCGTAGGTTGCGGCGAGAGTGGCGAAGGTAGCTACTTCTTGCAAGGGTTGGTAGTCTTCTATGTTCGTGAGTTCCAGGGTGCGGACGAGTGAGGTGAGTCGTTCGGCGCAGAAGCGGAGGGGCTTTTTTTCGATGAAGGTTAGGTCTTTCAAATGTTGGAGGAATGAGGGCGGCGTTTCTGAGATGACGTGTAAGACTTTCATTCGGGTTTTTAAATATTCGACGAAGCGTTTTAGGAAGGCGACGAAGTGCTCTGCTCGACGTATGTTGCCGGGTACGGCTTCTTGAAGGAGGTCATCGGGTAGTGCCGGGTTTGCCATGAATGCATCTTCTTCTCTGGCTTCATCTGCGTCTCGGAGACCCTCCACCAGCTTGGCATACTCATTCTGGAGTTTTTCGGCGTCAGAAGATCGCATTTCCATGATCTTGCGCTCAAGGTTGTTGGCCCCTCGTGTTGCTTTCCGTAAAGAATCCTCAGTCAAATCGATGCTCAATGACTCGATGCAGACGTTGTCGATATTGTGAGCTTCGTCAAAAACAACGATGCAGTCCTTGGAAAGCTCTTTAGATACTCGTTCTGCAATCTTAGGATCAAGCAAGTAGTGATATGAGTAAATTATGACATTGCAGAAAGGCATCATTCTTCGCGCAGTGAAATAGGGACATTGCTTATGCTTCTCCCCGTACTTGAGTATGCCATCAAATGTAAAAACACCATTAGGGACGAGACTGTGAGGTTCGAGAAGGTCTAGGTTGTCATGATATACGCAGACGTCAACGTCTTCTCCCCTCTCCTTCTTCTCTTTCACAAAACCAGCAGTCAAGCTTCTGCATCGGGCGTCAACTATTGCACCGCTTTTCTCTTTCTTGACAGAAGGATGAAGACACAAGTTCTTTCGACTGGTCAATCCAAGCCCACGGAATTCTTCTTCCTTGCCGAGCTGGTCTGCTCGGTACTTCATCAGAGCCTTCAATTCTGCCAGGGCTTTCTCGATTTCTGACATGGTACGAGAGCAGTAGATCAGCTTTCGGTGTTCAGGATAGTACTGTTGATAGGCCACAATCAAGGACAGAAGTGACACTGTCTTCCCTGTCCCTGAAGGCATCTCCAGAACACAGTGACCTCCTGCATCAAGTGTGCGTTTAAGGTCGCACATGTAGGCATACTGTTCTGGATATATCCTAGGATATGGGAAAAGAACAGGGAGGTCTTCGATATTGAACTTCATCTTGACCTTTCGGAGGCCACAATGGGCCCCGACCGATGTAGATGAAGTTGCATGTATCAAGGATGACCTCGCGGTCTGCAAAATACTGTATTGCCACTTCTGACTCAGCCTTATGACTCTACTCTACCGCGCGTTGACGCGAAGGCGCTAAGATAAGATTACTTTAGAAACCGCTGCAACACGAACGTCACTGTGTGGCGCTTGAGTGTTGAACTTTTCTGCTTTGTGTTTGGTACAGTCTCTTCAGACTGTGTTTCTGAACTGCCATTGGGATTTGCAGATTTTTACTCCTTCCCCGCTACTCAAAGCTCCTCCTATCCCACGATTCTAAACCATAATACCGAAGCCATGAGTAAGAAAGCATTCAAATCGCAGGCTTCCAGCAGCCGGGTTTCCTCTGGAGCATTTGGAGGGGATAGCGCAGTGTTTGGTAGCAGCGCCGGTGCTTCCGTCTTCGGGATTGTTCCGTCGTCGCCATTGTCATACGTCTACGAGCCACCAGACTTGAGTGGATTCTCGGATCCCAACGTTGGAGTTGCCTTCAAAAACCTTCAAAAGAAAGATGGGACGACAAAAGCCAAAGCGCTGGAAGACTTACAAAACTATGTATCATCACTTGGAGCGGAGACGGGCGGAGTGGAGGAAGTAATGCTAACAGCATGGGTGGGTCACCCTGGAAGAGAATGCGCTTTGGGGTTCCAACCATTTGACGAGTTGCATAGGCCAAGATATATCCCCGCTCATCTATCGATTCGTCTCGTCGCGTACGCCAGCTTGCTCATACTTTACAAGGACAATTCGCAATCTCCTGTGGCAAGCGAATGGCGAGACACATGCCTAAAATTGCTGCTTCATGGGTAGCAGGTCAACATGACAATGATAAATCCGTCAGCCGAGCCGCAAATGAATCTTTCAAACGAGTATTCAGCTCGGAAGAAAAGATGAAAAACGTGTGGCGACTGTATCAAGTCTCAATACTAGAGTACGCTATGGACGTAGTCTTGAAAGAGACTACGAATACGTTGAGCGATGAGCGGACGACTAGCCCTGATGATTCATCTGCCAAATACTCGAGAGTAGTTGGTGCATCTATAATGATGCTGACGAACCTCATGGAGAGTATTTCAGCAGCCGACATTGAGAAAAGTCGAACCCTTCTCAATGAATTCTTTAATGAAGACAAACTCTGGCAACTCGCATCGGACAGTGATGCGTTTGTTCGTCGTGCCTTGTATAGGTTGCTAGGCTCCATTTTGGTAAGGTACAAAGGCACCCTCAACCCGTCCACCATCTCTGGTAGTGTGCTCGTGTCAGGTCTCAATACTACTCAGTCTGGTTCAGCGTTTGACTACGCCAAGGTTCTTGCACTACTTTCTGTAGAATTACCAGATGCCTGGACGACATACTACCCATGTTCAGGAAAGAAGTCAGCAACAAACCGCCTATGCCACTTTCTAAAGAAAGGTTCACAAGGGGGACCTCCTGATTTCTGGTACCAAATTGGGGCGTTGCTTTCGAATCTTCCACTATCGATCCTCGTAAGAACTGCAGACACAGAGTCTAACAAAAGTGTTGATGGCGCGAAGGACTCACCCACGCCAGTATTGGACGCTTTGCAAGATGGTCTCAATAGCAAAGACGAATCACGTGCGAACAGGTTCGCTGCTTGGAATGCATATCTGACCGCTTCTGACGTTGCGCTCTCTTATTTTCCTGATGCAACCACTCGTCGCCGGATCGTAACATCCTCGGTCCTGCCTATACTGGCTCAGTACGTCAGACCATTGCCTGACAATTCTCGATGGGCAGTCACAGGTGCACAAGGGCAGGAAGTGTGCGTCCGAGCTTGCAATCAGGCCATACTGCGAGACGCAGGTTCTTTTGAAGAGGAATGGAATGCGTTGTCCAATATCATTATTGAGGATCTCAAGACCTCTCTTCCAGAGCAAGCCAAGGACTATGTAAAGTCTCAAGATTCGCTCTCTGCTGAGACAGACCGGTGGTATTGTCTGCAAGCCGCTTTACTCAAGGGGAACGTGCAAGATATCACGGGTGTAGTTTTTAAACACACAGTATCATCAGAGATTAGTTCCGCCGTTGCCGTCCTGCAAGCGAGGAATGGAAAGCCATACGGAGCGGCTGCCGCTTTGGAAACATTGATACAGAAACTCCCCGAGATTGTGCTCAGCGATGAGGGATGTAAGGCCGAGATTCTCAGATTCGTGAACAATTCTCTTCCAAATCTACTCCTTTCACCCTCCGCCAAGTATCTTATCAGAATCCTGAACCATTTAGATGGACCTTGTGACATTAGTCGAAGCTATGATGAGTGTATGCAGATCCTGGCTGAAGCACCTGAATCTGTATCAAAGTCAGTCGCTCTGCAGAGCTTCATCTCCAGCCCACGTCTTGCTACCACCAACTCTCTTTTCGCGATGGTAATTGCTGGATTAACTCAAGCAATGAAGCACGATGATCCCATGAGTTGGAACCTCGTAATGACTGCGATAAGCAATCCAGTCGCTCCCGAATCACTTACAGACGAGGTTCTTGCAAACATGACTGAGGGTCTGTCGATCAAATCAAAAAGTGTCACAAGTCTTCACGGCTTGGAGATAACTATCAAGCACAATTCGGACAAAGTGACTGGATTTGCGCGGTCGCCCAAAGGCTCAAGCCTGCTTTTCAAATTACTTCTCCTCGCCGACTCGCTTGATGACGAGATTGCCCAGCGTGCTAGGTACACGAGCACCACGATAGAAAAAGCATTGGCGGCTCAAGGCGGCGCCGGTCAAGTCATGAATTCTTTGATCGCTATTGTCAATACGGGTCTTGACACTGCTGAAGCAGTTTCTCTGTCGTATGTCGATCATTCTCGGAGAACTTTTAATGGAAGCTCTAACAGGACAATAGGACCGATGCCCTTGTTGCCCAAGCACGGAAGGTGTTGGGGAGTTCGTCTCCCAACGACTTGCCAGCAATGGTCCAAGCTTTGTTGCCCAACCCCACACAATGGAATGCTGCACTTGAGCCATTCGTCTCGCGCGTTCCAGATCCATCGTTAGCAATCACGAACCCTTTCGGCGGCTCGCTGTCCATAATTTCTCCTACTTCATCAGATTCAAGCGAGCAAATGATATCTCGAGATGGGGATGGGAAATCTGCCGCACTGCGTATGGCTCAATACACAACCCAAATCATCAAGAGTACGGGCATCTTTGATAGCGCTACACATGATCAAAAGACCACTGTCTGTAAATACATGGCTCTTTTCCTTCAACTTGCGAGCGATAACCTCAGCGTACCCGGGTCAATGCCCCTTTGGGAGTCCGCTGATCCAGACACTGAGTCCGAGATAGTCGACTTCGTCGCTGAGGCTCAGAGTCTACTTGGAGGCTGGTTGCACCGCAGGGATGTTTTGTCGTCAGAATCCATTTGCGAAGTGCAAAAGCAGCTCCTTGATGCCTCTTGTGGCCTTATAGCTTCGTCGTATTACAGTGGAAGAGCATATTCAGCTCTGACTGCAGAAATCGCTGAATTGCATGGTCCCTCGGCACATTCCACCGACGCCGATTTGATCAAAGGGTTTCGGAGATCGAATGATGCGTTTGTTGCAGCTGCGTACTTGACGTCTGCTTCGGAATCGGAAGAGCTTTTTAGACTCTGTAACTATCTTCTGACTGATTTGACAGGGCACGATTTTCGTAAGAATCTAGCAGAAGGTATATTATCAATCATCATGCCGCTGGAGGCTCATGGCTCACTGTGACAGGAATGCGCAAACTGTGTCTAGTCAGTTGCATTTTCTCGAGAACGCAAGACTACGTCAATGACATACCCCAGCAACGTTTGATCTTCTTTGTGCAACATTTGATTGGACAGCTCGAGAGTAGCGTTCCGTCGTTTACTGTTGCTGGAGGACAAATCTTGGTTGTTTTGTCGTTCATCCTCCCGGCGGTGAAGGAAATATACGGCCCTTTTTGGTCAGTAATTCTCGACGAGATACAAAAGACTGGCGCCCAAGCCGGTCTTTACGCGCTTCACGCAAGCCTGAGACTTCTAAAATTATTACGAAGAACGTCTATGCTTGAATCAAACGATGACTTACTTGACGCTTGGAGCGAGAAAAAGACGGCCGTCGCAGAATTCTTGGTGGACTTATTGTGGCAGCTTGAAGGTAAGTGTCCTGCCTTCCTTGTGTGAATTGAGGCAACCTGCACCTGCGATGGCTACAATTCTACCTTTCCCGATGATCTAGATATCAATTCCCTACGACTTCCACCTTTTCTGACGATTTGATATCCTGGTAGGTTACCCAGATGACTCACATCAACCACGCCGAATAGTCAACGAATTGCTAAAAAGACAGCTGGTCGATTTAGCCCATGACGTGAGGGTCGAGGTTCAGAACCTATATCCTGTGATCGCTTCAGAGTCTGCCGCCCTTCAAGAGGCTGCATACGAGCTTTTGCATTCGAAAATACCTGGGAACCAGGAGCAAGTATCTATTGACAAAGCCTTGTCGAATGATTTTGTCGCACATTTACCAGAGGAGGTTTTGTCCTTGATCCTTGCATCGCCGTCAATAGCGTCCATGGCCGAGCACAACTTCGAAAGAAATATACCATCTTCGCTACGCAGCTATATTCTCAGCTGGCAGCTTACCTTCGACCACTGGGAAAAGGCAAGCTACAAAGTACAAGCGGACTATGTTGCCGCGCTCAAGGAAGGCACATATACGCAAGATTTATTGGACTTTATATTCAACATTCTCATAGATGGGAGGCAAAAGCCCGTCGATGCCTCAAGATATGACTTTCAAACCTCTGGCCTGGGAGACGACCGGACCCCAGAACAAGAGACGCACGGAGCTCTTATCCACCTCTACTATCTCTGTCTACGGAGGCTACCCTCGATTACCAAAGACTGGTGGCGGGACAGTACCTCCCGCCAGCTCAGTATAGCCGTTGAATCCTGGACGCAAAAATACATCTCCCCCTTCGTCATTGCCCAAGAACTCTCCGTCGTCAGCGACTGGGCTCCCTCACAATCCACGGCCGAACAATCAATGACTGTCAAAGTCTCTCCCTCCGCTCGCGAAATCACCGCTTCAATCCCCATCGACGAACAGTCTATGACCATCGCCATCCGCCTTCCCCCCGCGTACCCGCTCGCTCGCGCAGAAGTCGAGTCAGTCCACCAAGTCGGTGTCGCGGAGGAGAAATGGCGCTTTTGGATCATCAACGCCCAAGGTGTTATCAATTTCTCCTCTGGCGGCGCTGGCGAGGGGAACTCAATTATCGATGGCTTGATGGCGTGGAGGAGGAATGTGACGGCTGCTATGAAGGGGCAGACCGAGTGCGCGATTTGCTATAGTGTTGTCAGTGCGGATCGGCAGTTGCCGAATAAGAAGTGCTCGACGTGCAAGAACACGTTTCATAGCAGCTGTCTGTTCAAATGGTTTAAGAGCAGCAATTCGAGCAGTTGCCCGTTGTGTAGGAATAACTTCAACTATAGCTAGAAAAGGGTGTCGCATATATTTCAGACACATTGACCCCGCAAGTCAGGGGCTCGGTTTCATACCATACAAGCCTCCCTACCATAACTACCATAAATACGCGCTCTGCCATAGATTCAATCCATCCTTCTTACACATCACTATCCTTCCAAAAGATCCAAAATCGCTAGATGTTGCAATAAAGGGAAGGGGTCTTTTGGCATTGGTGGAGCATGGAGACTTTGAGCCGGCGAGGGATGAAAAGCATTGGGGCTTCACGATCATGAAGGCATGATCTTCATGGTCGCAGAAATTGGGTCACGAAGTGTGTTGGGTAGTCGATAGAAACTATTTGTTACTAGCCTCTGACGACGCCCAAGAGCAAGACTGCCCTTATAGGCCTTTCCCATCCGCCTGCTTTTCCCGTAGTCCGAAATCACTCTTTTGTGCCATGAGACCGAGCTTGGTCACTGCAAGGGTATATTGTTATTGTACACAGCTGTCATGAACCTTTTTCCTCATGATCCTTAATCTTCCCAGAATCGGAAACGCCTGATTTCTGAGCTCCTCGCTTTTGCCCTTCCTGGTACTTCTCCAATTTCTCTATTGAGTACCTCCACGCGTTCCGAAAGCCCGAAGTAACCGGACCTTTGATGCTCTGACTCCAGCTTGGCCATTTAATGATCTTTGTAATCGCCGCACTGACTTCTTTATTGAGCGATAAATGGTAATCACCGGCTATCCTTTGCTCGAAAGGACCGCCTTGCTTCCGCTTGATCCTCGAAGGATCCTCGTCGTTGGCTTGGTCCATCATCTTGTTGAACTCAGGCTGCGGGATCTGGTATTTGGTTTGATATTGGAAATAGAGCTTCTCTCGGAAATTCTTAGGTAAGCGGCGAACCATATTTCCTCTTTTTGTAGGATCCATGTCCTGTACCAGCGTAGCGTTGGTGTCAGGATCATCGACCCATGCAGGCGAATTGCAGCGCGAGTCTTGGAACGAGACATTGGGAAGGTTCGCAATCAGCGGAGCGTATAAGCGACGGAAGTTGGGCAGCTGGTGTTTGACGATATTCGAGACCTTGTTCAGGTTCTCAGCCCCTAAAGACATTCGAGGGTCACCAAGGTATGAGATCCCAGCAATCGTTTTGTAGAGGTCTTCTTCGGTGAATTTCGGCGGGAGGAGAAGAAGCGCAGTGCGGACGGCGGATATGAGGTTGACTTGATTGGCCAAACGGACACGTGGATCGTCACGAAGGATCTTGACAGGCTTTTGAAGGCGTCCTGCCAAGTAAAGAGTGTCCCATGTCGAGAGGTCATGGCACAGCGTATCGAGGTTGACGACGCCGTACTTGATTAGGGTTCCGTTGACGGTCACATAAGGATTGAAATAGACACCAGCACCCCATTGATCCTGTATCCGAGAGACGAAAGCAGACCCCAGAGAGCCGACTGCTGAATAATGATCGCGATGTTGTTGCAGATTCATAGAATGCCAATGTTGAGTATATGAAACGCCAAAAATAAAGTCAATCATCTTGCCGTTGCCTTTCTGCACCGTGGATATTGCTGGGCTCGGGTTTGGATGCAGTTTTTTGGGAGTCGACGAGCTCGAGCCGGTCTGAGGGAATACGCCAGAGCCGTAAGCAAAGGCGTACCGAATTGGGGCTCGGAATTTCCACAAGATCTGGCGCAAGGCTTCTCTGAATTCATCGTTGATCACAATGTGTTGATTGACGCCGAAATTGGCAGACGGAAGGTCTTTGAAGGCCTGTACATTATAGTCGGGGTTTTCATCCCAGTCGGGTGGCAGATCGCTTGGTCTTGTTGACGATTTCTGTGAAGGGTTTGGGGTCGGTCCTGAGGAGGATGGGGAGGAGCTGCTGCTTGAAGCTGGGAAGCTTTCGGGTTTGGATGTAGACGTATCACCGCTTGTGCTACCAGAGCCAGTAGAGGCGAATCGTTGGTAGTTATGCTGTATATCCCAGGGCGTCCGATACTGCCACCCTACTCTTACCAGCCCGAGGCTGGGATTTGTCAGTCGCCTAGACCCATGGCACAGCTGGACGGTCATGCTGTAAGCATAGGCTCGGAGTTGGCAGTGTTGGATAAGCAGGAAGAGCGAGGACCTCACTGGTACTAAAGTTCTTTGCATTGTAAACAAGGGCGCTGTCAAGAAATGAAAGTTCAACTGCAAGAGCGCTCAATTTGTGCTATCGCAGATGGCCAGAGACATCGAAAATACTGAGAACTCTCAAGCACTCCATATGCAATTAACGCAAGTCGGGTGAAGGATGTTTGTATGTTTGAATGTCAGGAGCCTTCTTCATGTTTTGTACAAGTAAAATACTAGCTCGGCCTTTTTTCGGCTTCCGCTTCTACTTTACCTTACCTTACTAGAGTATCTACTAGCGTAGTTCAAGGCACGCTAGCTTTACCGCGCGAGCCTCAAGCGGCAAAATCAAAACAAAACAACTTCACTACATAGCCAACTCATCGCAGCTTCTCTTTGGAGACTGAACATCATTTCGACTGTGACGCAGAATCCGGCGGGCCGAGGAGCACAAAGTAGGTCTGCGCGATGGTAGTTGGAAGCACAATGGAGAGCTACGCGGCGCGCCTCGCCTCTTTTGACGTAACACATCCGCCTACGAAAAAGAGAGCCTCAAATGCTAGTAGCGGAAAGACTCTAAAGTGGCCGCACAAGAATCCATCCCCTCAGCAGGTATTTCACGGGCTCTAGAAACCTTTGTTAGCTCAGTGCTGACAAGAATTCAGCTGGCACGCGCGGGCTTCTTCTACCAGCCAACGTCCTCGTGTCCGGACAATACAAGGTGCTATCTATGTAAAAGCAACCTAGATGGCTGGGAAGAGAATGACACTGCTGTTGAGGAGCACTTGAAGCATTCCCCGAATTGCGGATGGGCGATCACGATTGCCACAGAACTCGAAATTGAATATGGCAGTCAAAGCCAGGAGGATCCAATGTCTGAGAAAATGCTGGACGCAAGGAGAATGACATTTGGCTCTCAATGGCCCCACGAAAATAAGAGAGGCTGGACATGCAAAACCCAGAAGGTATGTCCCGGACGCTATCGCCGTAGGTTGTTGTCGCTCATTGAATATGCAGATGATTGAGGCCGGATGGTACTACTGCCCCACATTGGAGAGCGAAGACTTCGTCAAGTGTTCGTATTGTAATCTGAGCTTAGATGGTTGGGAGCCGAAAGACAATCCCCGGTGAGACAGATCATCTACTTTTAGTTGTTGTACTCGTACTCATGTCAAATAGCGATGAGCATCAACGGCGGTCTCCGGACTGCGTGTTTTTTGCTCTTTCGACTACAGCCAAACCTAAAGCCGGACGTTCAAAGAAAGGACGTGCTTCGAAAGCTTCCCGCATTTCTACACAGTCGAATTTCACCACTGTGTCTGACGGTGTCTCGGTCGCAGATACCGATGCTCACGGCGATGATAGTATCATGTCTGTCGTCGAGCCACCCAAGGCCGCGAAGTCAGGAAAAGGGGCGAAGAAGGGGGCCAAAGCTAAAAAACCAGTCAAGACTAAGTCAAAGAGACAAGCTAGCAAAGCAGTGGACGAAAATACACAGGTCGCTAGCAGCTTTCTAGAGCCAGAAGATGATGACTTCGAGGTAAAAGTCGAGACCGCTCCTACGCAAAGTGAAAGGAATAGGAAAAGGAAAAGCGACAGGATGAGCACAACGAATGACGTGTCGAACAATGCAGAGGCTCATAACCAGGAAGAGGAATATCAAGATCAGCCAAGAAAGCGGCGCGCAACGAGAATAAGAGGAAGTATGGCGCAGACCCGCAATGCCGCGAGTTCTCCTCCACAGGAAGAGCCTGACCATGACGCGCCAACGACAGATGCTGAGGCACTACCTTTACCAGTGGCGCCTCAGGGTCAGATCAAAGGGAAAGGCGGCAAGACAAGGGGCTCCTCCAAGATGCGCAAAGCCTCAACTGCATCGACTGCGTCTAAGGCTTTCCTTCGAGCCACCATGCCTCCCGACGAGGGCGAGGACACCGATGCAGCGTTGGAAGCAGAACTAGATCGCCCTTTGACAGATGAAGAGGGCGATATTGAGCCAATTGTCATAACAGAACCCAAGGGCCGGCGCCTGACAAGGACAAAGCCCGGCTCGAGAAAGGCGACCGCATCTGTTGCGCCAACCCGTAGAACGACTAGAGCAAGTACAGTTACCGTTGATGACTCGGCGGTGCCAGATATATATTCATCTCTACCGGATCCCGCCGACGAGGCTCATGTGCCAAATCCGGAGAAGAACGAACATGTTGCCTTGATGCATGACAGTCCAGAACAATCATCACCACCAATGCACCAAAAGAAAGCGAAGACACGTAAGATTTCGGAGCAACAAAACGAACATACCAAGGAGCCGGATGATTCGGAGAAGACGAATGGTGTTGCTGATGACAAGATGGACGACGAAACGCCAATAGTAGCGCCCCAGCAGGCAGAAAGCCGACAAGCATCTAGGCAATTACCAGCACGAAACATTCGAGTATCAGACATCCCAAGCTCTTCCGAAGCTATGGATCTGGCTTCCGATATCAACAGCTCCATCTTAGGCATGCAGACCACTCGGGATGATTCGGGGCATGAGACTGATGCTAGCGTTGTGAAGCAAGCTCGCACCAAACGCGGCAGTAGGAAAGCTCCCGCGAAGAAGGTGAAAGGAGGTAAGAAGGCTACGCCGATGAGTCGAAACATTGAAGACGTCGTGCAGCCTATTGTGGACGACGTATTGCCTGCAGAGCAAGATACTCAAATCGGTCCGGTTGATGGTCGTACTGGCAGCGCGGTTTTCGTCTCCGTGGAGGTCGAAGAAGTAAAGAAGCAACGGAAACCATCGAGAGCAATCGCGAAATCGGGCAAGACCAAGAAGACTCCGCCGGAGCCTGAGGCCTCCGTGCGAGAAGGATCAGCAGCTTCGTTGATGGACCAGCCAGGTAAAATAGCCGAGGCCGAAATCGCTCGCACTTCACCGCAACCACTATCGGCACATTCGACCCCAAAGCCAGCTCCCTCTCCGCAATCATCCGATGCTGAAAACCAACCGCCGTCGTCTCGCCCATCCAAAGTCCGCCCTCCACCCTCTCTTCAATCTCCTTCAAACCCACAAATAACTCGTGTTTCATTGGCAGTCACCACACCTGTTAGCTCTCCCTCAAGAAACAACATTTCGAAACTACAAACCACTTTCCCCTGGACTGCGATTGAGATGGAACACATCTTCGAGGGTACCCCAACTGCAGACAAGGAGAACAGTCCTTTTGCCTTTGGAGAGGCAGGCAAGAGAGTGAAAAGTGTACTCGCAAGCCCGGAGAAGAAGTTGACAGTCGAGCAATGGATTCAATCTAACGCGCAGAGGGGAGAGGAAAAATTGCGTAACGAATGTGAGCGTCTAGTGGGGAAGTTTGAGAATCAGGGTGTGCGAGCATTGAGAGTACTGGAGGGCATTGTGTGCGCCGAAAGACCGTAATGAATTGTCTTTAGCAGATTATGAGAGGATATTGGGTATCTTTGCGTGCATATATGCACTGTTTATAAACAGGATCAGCTCTTTAATTGAAGTTCTTGTCGAAGGAACGAAGAGCAGTTTTCTCGCGCCTCTTCAGCACTCTCACATATAGGATCAATAGCAGATGACATTTAGTCTCCGTATTGGTCTCCCGTAGGATTCAATTTCTCTTTTCTTTCCTCCACCATCAAGCTCGCATTAAATTTACAATACGATTTTATTTCACTTTGCTCGAGACCATAGATTTCCCGAGGTCTTTCGCTTTGTGGCGAAAATATAAAGTACTTTAGATCGCGGGATCTGGCGCCAAACGCGTCTAGAAGGACCGAGGGGACGTGAATGCAGACTGCAGACTCAGAGTACCGGCAAAGTCCAAATGAAGGGTCTCTTTCGAAGCCAGGCATTAGGGCCCAAACCATGGTCAATTCCTCAGGATCGAAGGGCAGGCCTGCGTACTGGGCACGTTCTGCTAAGAATGACCCGCCAGTCGTCTTTCCAAACCTCCATCCCCTCGCGAGCTGGCAGGACGGCAGGAAATACACCGAGACCATCCCGACAGTTACAGAGAATGAGGCTCGCATTCAGAAGAATCCGGTCGAGGCTGCCGAGGCAGGGAAAGAAAATGTCCAGGGACTTTACAATAGCGGGACCTCCACAGACAGACCGGTCCCTCCTTCCACGCGCGATGTCCACACACGGGATACGGTAGCTTCTAGAGACAAGAGAAAGCTCGATACGACCAGTCCAGAGCCTCTCCCTTCAGCGAAAAGGATACACGGCACCGAGAAAGATGGTCGTGAGGAGGAATCTGAATTAGGAACGGCAGACAAATACACGTATATGAAGCGAAGACGTATGCGCGAAGAGTGCTGGTCCCGTTCTATACGAGCCAGCGGGGGTCCTCAAGACCTTAGAAAACGCCTAAGGCTATATGATGCTGCCCAAGAGCAGATATCTAGTTCTCAGGCATCCGTGAAGCAGAATCCTACTTCTTACACATCGTCCAGAGCAGAACCGTTAGACAGGTACACCCATATGTCGCAGAAAGATTTACGAAAACAGTGCGCGAAACGCTCCCTTCGAGTATCTTTGGCGAAACGGCACCTCAGGCGCTGTCTTAGGTTGTATGACGCTGCTCGAGCGCTGGGGCTTACTCCGGAAGAGTCTTTAGAGGCGCAGAGGGCTACCTTTGAGCATTCCATAGATGAAGACGCTCGGAGCGTCAGTCCTCGAGGGTCTATAGGACGGAACACGTTTGGCCCTGCTTGTGAGGAGGCCGTTGAGGGACGCGCGCTGGGCAGTACTTCTCAAAAGTCTATAGTAGATAACGGGCAGGGGCCTACGTCTCTGAAGTCTTCAGAAGATGATGCTTCTCCTATCACAAAATCTGAAACGTCTTCAGAAAACAATATTGCTTCCTCTTCCGCTACCTCTCATGACTCTACCCAGGATCGTGGCACTTCATATGTTCTTCCTGGACCAACAGCGACCACTAATTACGCCACCATGAGCCAAACAGAATTAAGATCAATGTGTAGATCTCGCTCGCTCAGGCAGAATGGTCTCAGTAGACCGAAGCTCCGCATGGCCCTCACAGCATACGACCGAAAATCAGCTGCACAGACGAACAACGCAGAGGTCAAGGTCGGCGCTGAACATAAATCTGCAGAGCTTGGTATTGCACCCTCTGCCTCTCCACCGCCTGCTGCGTTCATTGACCTGGACTCAAGCTCGCAGGATGGGCTTGGGGTCGTATCCTCTGCCTCTCATCCGCCTGCTGTGTTCATCGATCTTGACTTAAGCTCGCAGGATGGGGAGACCCTAGAGCAGGGAACGCGGTTGGTGGCTGCCAGTGCCGCAATTGTGCGTAAAGAGTCAGAGTCAGGCTATTTGTGGACAGTCAACAAAGGTCAACGGCCGCCAGTATCCACTGACGCTCAAGTAGATGCTCGACAAGGAGGGTCAAAGAAGCGGGTAAACGCTTGGATGGCTTCAGAGAAGGATCCCTATATGTCTCCCTATTCACCACGACTAGTTCTAAAACCCCCAAAAAGAATTGGCAATGAGTCGAGTCCCTGGGCGACGCCGTATACTAAACACCCAATCTCGCTACAACAGCCTCTTGTCTCGCTCCTCAACCTGACCACCAAGGATATCAAAATTAGTGCCAGCGAAAGTGCTCAAGAAGGGACCCAGATGAAGACCAAGTCACTATCGGAGTACGCTATCAAAATGGCAGAGAAAGAAGAGTTCAATGCAAGATACACTACTGAGTCCCCCACTTGGATTTGCTGTTGTGAGACCCCTGGCTATGAAGTTAGGCAAAAACAGCTTGCAGCATTCTCTGGTAATTGCTTCTACCATGTCCCTTCACTGGCTCAAAGGGGAACTTTCACGATAAAAGAATACCAGGAGTACGTAACTACTCAGCAGGCGCTCAGTCAGATAGAATCTTGTCTCTGCCAAAAGCCTGCAGTCGATCATCCAGAACACCAAGTGATCATGACGCAGGGAGGGTTCATTCTAGGTCAAATATGGCGAGAACAGTTAACAAGACGCCAGTCGTTGACTCGTTTTAGGCCTGATATGGCGGCGTATCGAAGAAAAGGAATACTGGAAGTGATGCACAACGTCCAGGAAGATTTCATGATCGAGCTCTCAAGTCGACAGCAAAAACGGCCCCTTGTACTGTGGGCCCGAATGGAAGCTATGGCTTGGCTTATCAATACTCTTCCTACGAGCAACGAGTGGCGTTACTTTCAAGACTGGACAAGGCCTTGTCATTATATCATGTTGTTCGGTGTAGCGCTGTTAACGACAATTGATGCGCTGCTACAAAAAAGCCTTTTCAAGGACAAGGAGCCGAAAATTCCTAACCTTGGCCTGGTACTAGCCTTATTCATCCAATCTACATTCCACAGTAAAGATGCATATAACCCACCTTTTAACAACGACATTTGCGTCAAAAATGAGAATGGATGGGCAGCCGAGGTCGTCAGTTTGGCTGACCAACATGGGGTTCGAATAGATGGGGCAAAGAGTATAGACTTCATCGTGGATCAATGGCGTCTAAGGAAGAAGTCCTTCGAGTCGATACGAGATCGGGCTAGGAAGGAACAATACGCCACTTTGCACAATGGGGAGACAATTCCGTCCAGCGAGGCGACATTGGCATCCATGGCAGCCAAAGAAGGCGAAACTCCGGCCAAGAGGGGAACAGGACCCCGAGTAACGGTACGTGCATTTCGGACCACAATCTGAGTCGTGATATATCTTGTGGGAAACGCAGATATTATCGCCCTGCTGTGCTCTTTTGTCAGCTTGTCTTCCGACTCGCATTTGCGTAGTCAAAAGGGCTTTGGTTCGTCCAAGTTTTTGCTCCCAGACTTGTTTGAGTTTTGATAAAAGGTCTCTCGCCTGATTGTGCTTCCTTGACTTGTCTAAATTTTAGAAATTGTTCAATAGAAAGGGCATGCTGACTCCTGAACCCTCATTAGTGGAGGCCCGAAGATGATTACGATGATAATGGCACAAGATTGTGGAAGAAATGGTTCTATCTACGCGAGTTCGAGATATACACCAAAGACTACGAGGTGACTAAAGAGTCAAAGGATCGAGCTCATGGGTAGTTATAATAAGATCGCAATCACAATGACACTACCTAGTAGTAATGCGGTCCATTTCAATTGAGGACAAAGGAATTGTGTTGCCCTTCTTTGTTCGCTTTGTCAGAGAGTACATTTTATTTGTCTCATTGTCCCCTCTATTTCATATGCTATTACTGTCGATGTATTACCTTCATGAATTATCTCTAGCAATCATCCCATTCGTCTTATTTCTCATAGTCGCCCTCTCACAGAAGCTCTTACCCAACTATGGATCCCCAAATAACGTCCTTCTTGCTCCAGCAGCTTCTCATGACTTGGCATCCCGATGTCGTAGCTGTTGCTGGGCGGACCCCAAACAAATTGTCGAAGATGCCACAGCTGCAGACTCCACCATTGATCGCGATCCTGGCGCGCTTGAAAGATGCTCCGGTCACAGCACACACGCCAGAGGGTAAGATTCTTCCGTGCGGGCACAGAGTCGACGTATATTTGATTCTAAGTTGCTCGAACTTTTTTGGCGACCTGGCTTGGGCGAAAGGAGGCCACGTCTTGGAATGTCCGCAGGTCGATTGCAATGATCAATACACACTGCCAATGATCCCGAATCCTTGGGTGGTAGACGGCCTTCAAGCTCGATTAGACCTTATACAGTGGGCTTGGGCCCACAGCAAAGATGCACCAAATTACGCTGACGTGAAAACAGGGAGGATGCTTCGAAGTATCTTAAGCCAAATCGGACACCTACCCCTGAAATCAGAGTCGACCCTGAGAATTGGGCTCAGCCAGCGGCGAATAAGACAGACGCTTCGTCTCTTTGATACAGAGGGTGTGGCCCGGGCAGTAGAAAAGATCTACGCTGGCCCAAGGCTGTTACGAGGCACACAACCTTACTGCCAATTTCGTCCCTCCAAGGCACCGCCACCAGGCTACGTGCAATTCAAATATCTTCCTCCTTCTCCAGGTCAATGCTGCGATTCGCGCGAGGAGCCACATAGACGGGCACGAGGACCTAGGAAATGGGCATCCACACCTGCGGAGGACGAAGAGGAACGGAGATTCGTAATACCTTGGATTGAGAACATCAGCAAGAGTGGAATGTCCAAACAGAAAAAGATAGTGAGATTTGCCGCCCCGGTTGTCACGGCAGTTCAATACTTCGAGCCCTGGTGGCACGATGAATACCGGGACAGCGATCGTTACTATTCCTCGGGACCGTCCAGGACATCCGCCGATCGTTCCACTAAGTTGGACGATGACAGGGAGATTGCGAGATATGAGGCTGAGAAACGGCTCAGAAACGGTTATTCCATTTCCAGAAGGGAATGGACAAGATAGTTCTTTCTATGAGAATTTGACATGTACACGAGAAAGCACTGGGGGACCAACGGTCGTAGATAGCTTTCTAGCTCCGGGTTCATGATAGAATGAAGTCAGACAAGGTAGTTCATTGTTGTTAAGCACAAAGGTGTTGTCTTACCAGTGTCATCTTTGTCTCTTTGTCAAAGAAAGCAACAACATTGTCTTGTCAACTACAACACTGTGTTGTCAACTCTACTTTAACAAGTCCTTCCCCCAAATATCCTCCTTCTTTACATCCTTCCAACAACTCCTCCTGTGACTAGACTGTCCTTTAAACAGCAAACCATGGCGACTACAAGCGAATGGCGATGTTCTGGTGTCACATCCATGCTACTTCTACCTCAGCTCATGAAGATTTGGCTACCAGATCATAGTGAACCCGGTCCGAGTCCTCTAAGCGAGCAGGCTCCAAGGTCTCAAACCCCGCCGTTGATCTCGTTCCTCGAAAGCTTTCCTGATGTTCTCACCTCAGATGAAGCCAGGGGTAAAATGTTTCCATGCGGTCATGTTGTTAGCGTACGTTCGATTCTCGCATGCTGTAACGTTTTTGGGGACGAGCCCTGGACACCAGGGCCACAGTTCTGGGGCTGTGCGCAGCGGAGTGCAGCGATACTCTGCCGTTTCCAAAACTCCCAGATCCCCGGGTATTGGACGGACTTCAAGCACGGTTAGACTTTGTACAGTGGTCTTGGAATAAAGATTCACCGACAAAGCTCGACATAAATAAGGTGAGCCTACTTCGAGATATGCTATCCAGAATAGGACATTTGAGTCAGGACCCAGAGCCAGAGATGGACGACGACGTATCACTCGGGGATCCAAGCGAGCCCTCGCTCATGCGAACGCTCGTCCACATGGAATTAGAGGCTTTTGACTTGATGGTCCTGAACCAATCAAAGCGCGCAGGAATTGCCTTACGTGGCGATCAACCATATTGTCGCTACCGGGAAGCTAAACTGCCTACAGCTGCAGCAGGGCGCTCTCTACTCCGATACCCGATGCTGTCGCCAGGTCAGGACTGTGACTGCGTGACACCGCACGAGTACGAGCGAGAAGCCAGCAGCTGGGCTCTCACGCCCGCGGAGACGGAATCGGACCCCGATAAGGGCGAGACTTCTAAGAAGCGGAAAACGGTGCGCTTCGTTGCTTCGGTCGTGACCGACGTGCAGTACTTCGAGCCGTGGTGGGTAGACGAGTATCGGGATAGCGGAAGGTATTGGTCGACGGGTCCGCATGTGCGGTCGGTTGATTTATCCACTCAGGCTGATGACGAGTGGGAGATTGAGAGACTGGAGCATCCTGAGGCTTTTGTCGACGCCGATGAGGTCCTGGACGAGATGGACAGGGCTTATGAATCGTGGGACGACGAGACCTTGGATGAGATGGAGAGGGCTAACGAATCTTTTGATGGTGAGGTCATGGAAGACTTGGAGAAGCTTTATGAGTCGTGGGAAGACCGGTTTTGATCTTTTGTGCGTGTAGTAGTATCGAGAGTCGCTAAATTCAAAAGCTAGCTTGACGCAATTAAATGAATCGCTATCTATTACTGGAGAAAAACCTGATCACAAATGACAGATTGACTATAAAGCTCATCACCAGTAATCCAATCACCCACATCACCAATGACACCTCATCTCTCCCCTTCCTTCTCCTCCACAATCTCCCAACTACGTTTCCCTTTCCCACCCCCCTCGCACCACCACAACTCGCTCCAATCACAACCTCACAACCACCCTTAGCCGCAGCACAATCCCCATGCGCACGCCTATTCTCCATGATCCTCCTCACTTGACCCCCTCCAGTGCTGCAAAATGCGGCGTCTGTTTTCATGATGCACATTTTCTGCGGCCATTCTAGATTTCGCGTTTTCCGCTCGAGTAGCCAGGCGACTTTCAGGCGGACGTTGGTGTCGACTAGGTTGTAGAAGTGCGTGTGGCTGTGTTTGAGGGCGAGGGCATCGGGGTAGGGAAGGTGTGGGATGATAAGGAGTTGAAGTTCAAGGGGGAGAGTGAGGAGGGGTGGTGGGCGTGCGTTGGAGGAGGCACATTTGGGACAGTGGGCGGTGGATATTGCTCTTGTTGTTTTCAAAGGCAATTGCATTCTTGATGATTAAAGTGTAGATGGAAAGAAAAATAGAAGGAAGGAGAGTTGAGCGGTTCTTCTACATATACAAGAGGGCGTTTTGCTGCTGCCTGTCCTCGCAGTCGCGTAAATGGAGATGACACATTGACATATAACGGCAAGACCAGGTCTGGAATTTCTGCCTTAGCAGGCACCAAAGAAGGGGAATAGAGCGAGTCTGAATTTATAAGAGGTCTGATGGTACAAAAGGTACGGATATCTCATGTTTTTTTAGGGAATGAGGGGAATAGTCTTCAACATTGTGATTTAAGCGGCACTCATAATAGCTTCAAAATGACAATTGATAAAGTCACCGAATCAAACCTTTAGTGCAAAACCTGGAGAACAAAATGGCCTCTAGAGTCCAGTCAGAAGAATTTAATCTGTAAAACTTGTCACCATGTTGTTGATGAAAGTTCATCTTGCCTCGGATGAAAAAAGGCTCACGTGACTTATCTCGGCACTGCCGATCCTCACATTGTCACAATTCTGCCCCGCACTCAATCAAGCATTCACACCACCGGACCATCTAAACCAAACCCTAGACATATTGATATTTGCTGAATCGCTTCATGAGGTTGACCATTGTAAGCAAGCTCATTCGCAACCAGTTTATGTTCTACTCTCATCTCCTCATCTTGCATCAAGTCGATTGGTCTAGAAAAACTCTTCTCCCTCCTCTCCCGTCGCTTTGTCACTATATCTCCCTTGTTGTTCGACTCTTACTATCAATCGCGAGTCCTAAAATCACAGGTTAGATTCTCAGGTGCTAGACTGGTATTGTGGAAGTGCTAGGACTAGGTGGACCTGAGGGTGTGGAAACTGTGGCCTAAAGCCTGAAGGTTTCCGAGATCGGAGGATAACGCAGGTAACATTATTAAAACCATTGCGATTGAGATTGCTGCAAGTGATTCATGGGATGGCTTTTCTTGCCATTGACGGTCAAGGGGTTCCCAGTGGCTTGATGTGCTGGCACCATGTCTATTGCTGGACGCGTAAGTCAATAGTGCAGTGCCGTCCCACAGACCACACTGTGAAAGCCGTAGGTTTGTTTTCTCGTGACTGCTCCAAAATTTCCCCTGCTCTGCCAGTTCATGCTGCAATCCATCGACAGAAGGTGAGCCACATTCGGGATATGAAAGTACCTCGTGATCATGAGCAGGCCTTTTGGATCGAAACTAAGATCGTGGAAGTAAGCTAATTTAACCATGGGAACCGCCTGTATGATGATACCAAGTGCTAAAGCCACGAATCCGGGAAGTTTTGTTTAGTGCGGTACTGTTACCTAATGCCTAGGCCTAACCTTTGGAGCAGCCACTCTGCGAGAAGTCTGAACGGGACACGTCGGTTTCTCTTTGCAGGGCTCTGTCATACCTCTGCTTTGCAACAAGGGCGGAAGAAATGGGGCCCTGGAGACGTTGAGGTCTGAGGCTGAAGCTTGGGGGGCAATCGACCCAAGGCCTATTGCCCCTATTCTGAGTACCAATCCCTCCTTTGAACTGCCCGGGAAAATGATTGGTCGTTTGTCCCTCATCCAGGTCAGCTGGAGTCACTGGTTGCACTTCCAGTTTGGCGGAGACTTAAATTAGCAGGCAAGCTGCCAGAAAAAGTGGCAGTCTTAAGCACCTGGTCTTTCAGTTTCGATACCGTTTATAGGTATTCAGTCTCATGTTCCCGTTGTCATCATACAAATCCAGCTCAGAAAGACCTCTCAGTAGAGAGACAATGCCCTCCTCTTAGTCGTAAGCCTCAAGCTTTTTGGAATTGGTACTGCCACAGTTGCAACTTTTTTTGGGCTCTCCTGTGCCAAATCTCCGGCCCAAGCTTCAGAATGTGTCTATTGCATCCAACAAAGTTCGATCCTGTGAGATTTCACTGCGGTACTTTTCTAGTTGGGATATAAGTAAGACTTGGGCCGGCATTCAAAAACCAAATCCGCCATTCTTACTCATGATTCTTCGAATATTTTCGTCAAGAGGCCGCGAAATTCTTTCAACTTACTTCTGACTTGGGATTACGCAGTCTTCGCCTCTTCGTCCTCGATTCCCACACGAGTAATGTTAAGTATCCGGCAGGGGAGAACACCAGCTCTGCGAACTCAAGATTTGTCTCGGAGGATTGACATGTCTCTATTAGAGCACGTGACTGGCGCATAGGGGACTGCTCCATACCGCGAGTGTACATCCAGCCCGATAGAACGAGCTTGTCTTGCTGATCAGCCACCGTCTTACAGATTCGAGATATCGTTAAGGAAGAGCCTGCCCCTCACACTATAACCGCGATAGACTGAGGATCGGCAGTTTGAAGGGTGAGACTTTAGGCTTTGTGAACTGACACTGATTCAGGTCTGGGGTCCTCGATGTTGCTGATCTGGCTCGTCATTTGTATCCTGCAGTCGAACAGTCAGTTGCTGACTGCGATGAAACCCATACGCCCACCTTCAGCAGACTCACCGCTAGACAAAACCATTCTCTCCGGCACTGGAGTTGGCGCCTCTTGAGCTTGGAGCCTGGGCTGCTATACGATTGACCGTTCACAAAAGTAGCAGTCGGAGGTCAATTAGACCTCTGATACCATCACGGCTACGATTTAGACCCTCGACACGAGGATCATCAGCGCCTGGACTCATAAAGCCTGAGCATGAGAGTAGAGCAGCAGCTAGCATAAGGCCGAGAAGGAAACTGCAAGCATGAAGAAACACTCTGTTGGCGCGACAAGCGCGAAATCTGCCCTTAGCCGGGGGCGGTGATGATCTCCGCACCCTCTTGCTCTTGCAGAGCCAAGAAGATTCTGCACCAGCCTAGGCTTATCTCCTGGCTTCAATTTACATTCCAGCGTCAATAAACCACCCACTCAACCTTCTCCCTCGTACAAATAACTCTCAATTCCAACCACACAGCATGGATTCGCTTGTGGACCTTTGGGTCAGCTCCGGCAAGAACCATCAGCGACTCTATCATGGCAGCACAGATGACATAGTCAAAGAGCTAAAAGCTTGGGTTGAGCGTCGCAAGGCTCACAACGACGTCAGCATGGACGTATCCTGGAACACGTTTCGTGTTGCAGATTCCCTGCAACAGCTTTCCCACAACCTTCAAGAAGTTCCACAAAGACAAGTTCTCGGGATGATAGGTCAGGTTCCCGCGATTACAGCTACACAGATGGATAACCTGGATCGCAAGCGGGTGAGTCACTTACCAATTGTTGAAGTCTTGAACACTAACTTAGACCCCAGCATCTTAAAAAAGAGAAGGAAAGAGAAACACTCTTAGCCAAATTCTTCCTCGCTTCCCTCGAACATCGTGGCATCCGCTGGCCACAGATGCCTCACGCCGAGAGAAGTCAAGCGGATGCCTGTGTCTGTGCGTTCCTGGGGACTACAGATCAAGGCTTCGACGCTAGAATGGAGCTGGAGATTTTAGAGGACAGTGCACGTATTATCGGATGGCAAGCTGAGCTCAGCAGGAGAGACTCCATACGTATGCAGGAGGTTGCGAACGATCCTATACCTGGAGTGAACATTCACTCCATTGGATTGATTAGAGCTCGGTTGAGGGAAGAGATTGCCAATGATCCAACGATATCTTCGAGAGAAGCTATCACCAATGCTACGCATGGTATCGTGATTCCAGGCGCTCTAGACTTTATTTTGGGTGGCAACTTTTCTGGTACCACTAATACTCCCTGCACCACCGGCGAAGCAACTCGTGCTACGGACGTTAATTACCCTACCACTAACGATACGGTTGTCTACATCGCCGACATGCTTGGTAATATCAACATAGTTACGGGTCGTTCATCCAGTGCTGCTGCTGACAGTCCTCTTAATATGGACACTGCTGCGTCTTCTTCCTCGCGCAATGCCACCGACACGCCTGACAATACAAATACTGCTGCAAATTCAACATCTAGCACTGCTATGAAAACTGGTGCCAATGGTCAGACCCTGTCCGGAATGGTAGGGCAAGACGGAGGCAGCAAGATATCGAAGGCTAAGAAGAAGAGAGAGGGTAGGAAGAGAGTCAAGGCTGCTCGAGCGAAGGAGGCGGTCGAGAGTGCAGGGGGTTCCGTTGGCAACGACGAGGATGAGGATGACGGCAAATCATTGGATCTCTTGGACGTTTGAGAGGGTACTACAATGGTGATTTACCCTTGTTGCCCTTTAATAAAATGCAGAAGTATTGCATGGATCGAGCAGGAAACGGGCTCTTGACAGCAATAGTTGCTAGGTCTATCTGAGGATATGCAAAGCCTCATGGTGGCATCTTAGGATAGTAAAAAGTACGCAGTCTCAAAAGCTCATCTATAATAAGGCATGAAGTGTCCCGCATTGCAATTGTGAATCATAGCGTACACGGCCAGCTCTCCACGCGATGGGCCACGCCATACAAAAAGGCAGGCATAACTAGACTGGCTGGCATTACGAGTGGTTCGCTTGGTGGAACAACGCTAATAGATTAAGACTGGCAACTCGTTACGAGCTGCTATTTACAAAGTGCGATCGATGACGATGGCTCTAGCTTTCAATTTCTGGTGTTCTGTTTGAAGCATCTCAAGGTCAATTCAAGCATTGGAACCAGGTGAGCAGCCCATTTCTTATCCTCTTTACTTCCTTCCGCTCGCTCGACTTCTAGGAAATGCGAGGCCTCGGCTCTCTCTCCAAGACAATCATCGCCCCACCTTCAACGTCATCATCCGTCCGTGCTTTCTCGCTGCTTACAAAACCCTCATCCAGACTCCACCATCGCACTACAAACCTTCAACTCAGCCATCAAGTACGACGTCTTTCATCCACACCGCTTCCCAAGATGTCTTTCAGCAACACCAATGTGCCAGACGACAAGCCAGCCGATCCCTACAAGGCCACAAACCTTACAGACCCCGACCTCAAGGAGAAGGTTCAGGACCTGGTCAGCTTCATGGAGTCATGCAAATTCGGAATGATGACCACACGAATTGAGAGTAGTGGTCTCCTCACATCTAGATGCATGGCATTGGCAGCCAAGGTAGGCTCGCTCTGCCCTGGCCCTCCACGATACCTGTCGTCCACAATAACCCCGAGCTAATTGCTTGCCCTATCACAGGAAGGAGGCGGCGTTGACCTCCTCTTTCACACCAACACCGAATCCGGCAAAACTGATGATCTCAAGTCTGAACCCAAGATCAACATCGCCTTCCTCAATTCCACCGGCGAATGGGCCTCAGTCTCCGGCGAAGCCGACATTGTCACTGATCGTGAAATGGTCCGCAAATACTATTCTCCTGCCTTGAAAGCCTGGCTTGGCGACCTGGAGGACGGCAAACACGATGGAGGACCAGAAGACCCGAGGATTGGTGTTATCAAGGTCAAGGCTCTGACAGCAACATATGCAATTGCTACGGGGACTTCCTTGGGTAGGGGTGCGGATATTGTCAAGGGGGCTATCACCGGTGCAGCGCCCAAGGTCAACAAGTTGAGAGAGATTAGTGAGGAGGAGTTGCAGCAATGTGAGTGATGCCCCGGCGCTTCATTCGTATCTTACCCCTTGACATTGGCATGAGAGAATCGTGAATATCTCCGATGCCCTTCTTCACGTTGACGAATTGTAAATCGTTGTGCAGAAAAGAATAACTTGCTGATCAATTACGTATTGCGTAAGACAGGGCGCAAACAAAACAGCTAGATAGTAAGCTGTAATCCTACCATCATCTGAGCCATGCTTAACAATAGCACGAAAGTCAAGAGTGACTGCTGAAGATTTGCAAACCCATGATAGGTAGTTCTCAATATTAAGCGTATTATGCCCAAAACGCATTACTTGCTATGGATTTCTTGAGGGACAAAGCTGCTTTTGTGCATGTGGATGGGTGTCTAGACATCGGTCGAAATTCTCGAGCTTGTCTCAGACCCTTCTCGTAGCAGACGGAACTCTACCTAGGCTAACTCAATGCAAAACGGGGATCGGATCGTGTCAACTGAATTGCCACATACCCTATTCACTCCTTGAAAGTGCCAAAAACCCTTCATAGACGTTCGCGCCGTGCTCCTTTCCGCCAGCGTCAGCTTTACCGCTGTATTCCTACTCACGGCTGGCATCGGATTCAATGTTGCTGGCATCGGAGCAGGTTCGTCCATTGCAATCACCACGATACGGCTTGATAAAACGAGTCTTAAGCTCTAATGAAATTCTGCTGACAGCTGAATGTGCCCAGGAACCCTCGCCACAGCTTTCCGATCCGTGTCTTTTCGCGACCTTGCAATCTATGGGAATGCTTGGGATCTTACTCCCCTGTGCAGGTCGGCATCGCTGGCGTAGGCGCCGCCGTGGTCTCCGCCATCGTGTGGGCTTGGGGCGGGGGGCGCGAGTGAGGTTACAAGATGTCCGGATGTGGAGCACCTTACCTTGGTGCGCGACAGGCGGCTAAAGTAGGTTAAATGTGTATCGGTTGGAGCAGAGATAAAGCTAGGATTAATCTAAAGACCAGGGACTGAATTGAGTGGGTATCCCATCGGAAAGATCTCTCGTTATGCGATCGCGCGGAATATTCTCTCCACGCAAAAAGCCCGGCTGTGCATGTTTCAATCACGTTTTCGGCATTAGGCGACACCAGTTGCGCCCATGTGTTTACCTTCTATCTCTATTGGTTCCTTGTGGCATTGCCGAATTGTTACAGAGCTTGCCGTGTGCCTCCTGTCCTTTTACTGCGAAATCCCTCAGTTCATCCCTCCCATGTGAAGACAACTCCAACTCTTCAATTCCTACTTTTCCTTCTTAATGTTTGCAGTACTTGTCTTCTGTTTAAAACATTTGGATATCCTTGGGCAGCTAGCATGGCTCCCCTCTTCAAATGCATCCACCAGCTCTCCGTGCTACTCGCTGTTCTCAACCTACTCGTTTCCTTCACCTACGCAACGCCAACATCCCACGCTTCACAACTCTCTTCTCTGTCCAACGAAATCTCTTCAAGGACTCATCCCCTTTACAGCGCAGCCCTCACCAGTCATCCCAAACGCGCCCCAGTCACCAAAGGTACCTTCTACCACGGTCTGTGGTCCCTCGCCCTCACCACAGCCACCTTCCTCGCCCAAGGTCCATCCTCCTCCATAGCCCCCGCAAGCAGCGTTGAATTTTTCGCCCAGAAAATCCTAGACAAAGTCGCAACACGTATTGCCACGGGGGCTGCCGAGAGGGCCGCTTTCGGTTGGAGCCTTGACGGCGTCTCGATTACCTTTGTAGGCTGGATCAACCCCGCGACTCAAGTTGCGTCTGGTGTGCCGTGGGAGGTTGTTCAAGAATTCGTGAAGATTTTTGTTTTGTCGAGAGCGCAGCGAGGCACAGTACTTGCCTTTTCAGGGTATATCTGGGGGCCTAGTCATCAATGCGTCAAGATCGTGTTGGAGGTTGCGGGGGGTATTTGGATTTCGGGGGTTGCGAGCAACATCTTGGATAGCGCAAGTGAGATTCATGGGAGTAACTGAGGGGGAGGTTTTTGCTGTAAGACTTGCTGGTAGCGTTGGCAGTGTTCTTCTTTTCACTGCTGGTGTTTTCAGTGCCGGTTTCAATCTTTTTCAGCGTCGTCTGCATTGTGGTCAAATTGTTCAATGATGTGTTGAACGGTATGTTTAGCATCTTTTGAACGATGTGTTTCAAAGATGGGAGCATATTGTGTTTGATTAATATCCGTCAATGTCTTCATGAGGCCTTGAACATTGTTCTTGCTGTATCCAGCTTTTAGTTGCAGTAGCAAAATCCCCAGCAAAATACCAACATGCATAGAACCAACATTTCTGCTTGAAGGATGCTTGTCATGTATCAATAGACGATCGTCGATGCTCATGATGGTTTAAAACGAAAAAGCTGGCCAAAGCTGGCTGTTTACCTGTAGGCAAGCTGTCGAAAGCCTTGCGGTTTGAGGCGGCGACTTAATTTCTTTATTTTCTGCCCAATTATAGAAAGATATGATATCCTCAAACATACAAAACTTTCTTCCAATTTAGGCCTTGAACAGCGAGATAAAGAATATTTGGTCCTACCCGCAAAGTCCTGCTTTCAAGATGTTCAGATAGACGACTCACTCTCTCCTTCCGCATCTTGAAAGATGGCAGCGCCACATATTCCTGATCTCAATACACTACGCAATGCGCGAGGAACAAGTCGTGGCCGAGGCCGTGGTCAAGGATCGAGAGGCTCATCTATCACAGGCTCTGAGGAGGACAAGACCGCCAAAGACAAGATCGTACAGCAGACGGATCATGATGCCAGTGTTTCCCGACTGAGCGCGGTGGAGGCTGGATACCTGGATGATTCATTTGCCAAATACTTTGTATCGGGAGAAGGGCAGAAGAGATTCCCAATCATCAATAGAGGCACCTACGTCCGCACTAAAGCCATCGACAATTTGGTGGACGAGTTCCTCTCCAAGAATCCGGCCCAGGAGAAGCAGATCATATCCCTCGGTGCTGGATCTGATACACGCTTCTTCCGTATGATGAGCCGAACACCTGTTCCCCACGGTAGAGGCATCCTACAACGTCCAAATGTCATATACCACGAAATCGACTTTCAAACGAACACAATCCAGAAGCTTCATTCCATCAAAAAGACGAGTGAACTTTGCGGTCATGTTGGAACCCCTATGACGATATTTCACAGTACGAATCCCTCAGAGCTCTACAATGACGATACTCTTCACGCCGACCAGTACCACATTCATCCTGTTGATCTTCGAAATCTTGATCCTTCTCGTCCCGCTCCCAGTTCTTTTGACTTCATTGATACTGCCCTACCCACCCTCATCATTTCTGAATGCTGTCTGTGCTACCTCCCCCCAGCTGCGGCAGATACCGTCGCGCTGTACTTCACGCAGCATCTCTTTCCCGCCAGCACACCTGTTGGTTTGATACTCTACGAGCCGATACACCCAAACGATCCCTTCGGTAAAACCATGGTCTCAAATCTAGCTGCGCGTGGCATTGTGTTGCAGACGCTGAAAAGGTATGGATCCTTGGAAGCGCAAGCAGCCAGAATGAAGTCATACGGGCTGGAGGGTACTGGAGGGGCGAGCGTCAAGAACCTTTGGGACAAGGGTGTGGAAGAAAAAGAGAAGGACCGAGTTGCAGGCTTGGAGATGGTGGATGAGGTTGAGGAATGGGAGCTGCTGGCAGGACATTATTGCGTTGCCTGGGGCTGGAGGGGAGGGCCGGAGGAAGTCGTATGGGAGGGTTTAAAAACTATGGCGGAAAAGTTGGGTGGGAATTGATAAGCTGGATCAAGGAAGGGACGGCCTGCAAAACCTCAGGGTTTAGCTTGGACGAGTTCATGAGATATGAGGAACGAATCCCGCTTGACTTAAAGCTTGGAGGTATAAGTCATGAATTTCGGCAATACGAAAGTGTACGATGCCTGGAAGTTTTGTCTCTCGGCTTAATACAAGCCAGAATCCATGTCTTAGTAGGATCCAAGCCCATTAATCAAAGCCTTTGCTCTTATGCTGGTCATTTCCTCCATGCTGGGTATCACATATATCCATTTTCGCACTTCGGAAAGCCAGACCAAAAGGTGGTGACTGCGCAAACATCAAATCACCTCAGCTCATTCCTCACTTTCTCATACGTAGACCATCCCACATTTCCTCCGCTTGACTGCATCTCTCCCACTTGCATTTTCTCAAATGTGACGCCTATCTCATCACTCCAGCTTGTCCAGATGCTCCAACCTCGTCAACACAACCTGCTTACTCGTCTCCTCAATCTCGCCAGCCAGAAACACTTCATCTAATATCGCGTAGACCTATCACACAATCCCGGGTTAGCCATCGTGCCCATAGGCTCATCCCCCATCTATCAGATAAAAGAACACAACCTACCTTATAGAAGTTGAAAACCAAATCCAGCTCACACACGTTCCCAAAGAAGCTGTCCAGGACCTCGACGAAGAAATGTATTGCCTCCAGATACGCCAGCTCGTTGTCATTTGCGTCGACGCATACGCAGAAGAATAGGCCTGCGTACCGACGGTAGACTATTTTCAGAGAGCGGAATTCGACGAAGTTGGATTGGTGCTTTTGGTCTCGGGGAGCGATGAGGCGATGGACCTGTTGGTGTAGGGCGTGAGTGGAAGGTTGGATCGGGGGAAGAAGGTGATGGTATAGGAGGCACACACCTCGCCTTTGAGCTTGATTTTCTCTTCATCCTAGTGCACGTTAGATATAGGCGCCAACACGGGGAAGGCTGGGAGACTCACGCTGTATGGAGCGTACCACTTTGCTAGACGGGTCTTGCCTCTGGTCGAAGTCAGTCCACATAAGATTGCTATGGAGGCATTGGATGTGGTGTGTTGGACGGTGGAACGCACTGCCGGTTCTGGATCAGAATGAATGACAGCACCATTTGTGCAACTGTAGGCTCCCACAGCTTGTATCAACTAGGATTCTACGTGAATTTCCTTACGAATGCGCCGGATTTAGCCTTTTATAAATCCGGCGTCACCCAGACTCCATGAATTTATCTATATTTCTTCCTCGATTGACCATGCCATACCTCAACATCCCAGACGGTCGTATCTTCTACACCGACTTCCCACCTAAAGACTTCCCTCCCCGCGCAACACTCATCCTCCACCATGGCCTCGGTTCCACCCACGCCTTCTACCGCTCTATTACCCCCGCCCTGACCTCCTCTCCGCACAATTTCCGCTGCATAACCTACGACACCATCTCGAGTGGGCTCTCCGATCTTCCTTCCGGGCCCCAGTCAATACAAGGATTAGCTCAGGATGCGATTGAAGTCCTGAATGGATTGGGCGTGAAAGAGAAGGTGATATTTGTGGGCCATAGCATGGGAGGGGTCGTAGCCTCAGAAATAGCAGCTACCAAAGGGGATAGGATAAAAGGGTCCGTGATACTAGGGCCTCCGTTGCCCAGTCCTACGGTGAGAAAGACGTTTGAGGGAAGGGTGAAGGCGGTAGAAGAAGGTGGGTCACACTTCCCGGAAAAGCGTTCATGGATTTGAGACGAGAGATGTGAAACTGAATTGGCAACGGACAGGGGGGATGGAAGCAATGGCAGACACAATCCCTACTGGTGCCACTGGCTCCAACTCAACGCCTCTGCAGCACGCTTTCATCCGAACGCTGCTACTTAGCCAGAGACCCGAAGGATACTGCTCGATGTGCAAGGCTCTAGGAGACGCCTCGCCGCCTGATTATGCTGCCATTGAGATGCCGACATTGATGGTCGCGGGGAAAGAGGACAAGAGCGCTCCTGTAGCTGGATGCGAGGAGATATTCAAGAGGACTGGAGGGAAGAAGAGTATGGAAATTGTGAAGGGGATGGGTCATTGGTTTTGCATTGAGGACCCGGAGTCAGTGGCAAAGCTGATCGGAGCATTTGTTGAGAAACTGACACAGGCTAATTGAGCCACGAGCAATTGCATAAGACGAAATTTTTGCAATAACACCTAAACGTGCGTAAATTGACTGCTATACCGACCACCAGGACCTACCTCCCATCCTGTTCTGTCGTCGATGATCACTGGTCTGTGGCGATGATGATGAGATCGATGCCGGCTGCGGTCAGGGCTGCGGCTTCGTCGTTGATGGGAACGAGTTGACGAGTCATTTCTGCTCCGATGGTGACGCTTTGTGGAATCCTCAACTTTCGCACCACCATCAAGATTGAAGCCCTCTAGATCGTCTGCTTCTCGTTTTCTCCTCCTCCTTCTTTCCCGCCGTCTTTCTGCTTCCTCGAGCTCCCTAATCTCACGATTCTTTTCCTCATTCCATTTCTTCCTCTCCCGCTCTACTTCCCGCACCCCGGCTACCCCTTTCTGGATCGCAGCCAGAGGATCGTCAGCTACTGTCCTCATCTTCTCCCTTTCTTTCCGTCTGGGATCTTCGTTGCCCCACACATCTTTTGAAGGCGCCTCCACTTCTTCACCTTCATTCCCAGTCGCACTGATTTCCTGGTACCAAGGCTTTTGACCTATAGCTTGCTTAAAGCCAGCCGCATTTGAGAATCGCATGGTGTATTGATCCTCGAACTCCTTCTGCTTCTTCGCCTTCTCGGCCTCAACCTCTGCATTCTTGGGTGCGTTATGCCTTGTTCCATCCACAGGGAACAAGTTGATGTGACCTTTTAGGTCCGTTATTGGGGCATCACTGCTCTTTTTGCTCTTCATTTGCATCTCGGCCTTCGCTGGCACGAGAGCGTTGTTCTCCTGTGCGAATCGTATGTCCCGGTCCGTGTCATCTTCCCCAGCAATCCTTCTTCGTTTCCTCTCCCGATCTGGCCTATCTTCCCTACTTCGTCCAGTTTGTTCTTCTTCGACTGGAGCTGAGGGTGCCTCAACGGGTAGCCCACGTAGTATCTGTATACGTCGTTCGGCATCGACTTCCTGCATACGCTGTTCCTCGGCCTCCTCTCGGGCAGCGGCTGCAGCCTCGTCGCGCTTGACCTTGGCAATGTTGTCGGCATTGTAGACGTTCCATGACTTCTTCCCAAGCAGGTGTCTGAAGTGATGTAAGCTTTGAAACCAGGGCCGGAAGTAAATATTGAGACTTACAGAGGCATAATGGGCTATATGGAAGCCAGAAACGAATCTAATGTTTAGAGGCGAGCAAGTAAGAGCCTGACAAGAGGAATCTGCGCAGGACACCAATGAGTCAGAGCCAACGGGAGTCAAAGTCAAGTAGGGTATAAAGGTCGTATCATTGAGTGGTATTAATTAGGTATGGGAACATAGAGTAAATTACGTAGCGGGGTAATATAATGTAACGTTCCTCAAAAAGTAGAGAAGGTTGGCCGATAAAGCTGCTTCCATTACCTTGGCGCGATTCATTGCTTTCACATTGTCATTTTCATGTCTCATATTCGCGAACTATCAATCTTGGAAAATTCCCCTCTTTCTGAACGCAGCTCGACAATCCTTTGCCATTTACAGAAGCCGAGTCGTAGGCAGTGTCATGATGCTTGGTTGAATTTGATGCTTGAACAAGGAGGGGACCTTGCCCAAGCTTGTGTGTTAAAAGAGCCTTGATCGGCTTCTTGCGCTTGGGTAGTCATTAGAATGGGTGAGAAGTCAGGAGCAAAATACCGGCAGGAGATTCAACAGGTAGGGTTATATCCTTTACCCCCTAGATGGATGAGACATTTCTTTGCCTACAAGAATATATCTGGTGCATTCTACTACTAGTAAGAAATTCACGTCTGGTGTGATTTGTACAGCAAAGATGTTGTCCCAATGCAGTATATTTGTTACGAGTGTACGAGGATACGGTCAGGGTACTTGCTGTGAGACAAAGTAATCATCATGTCGAGCGAGTGGCTTTGTTTACAAGTCGGTCCTATGTCGTTGCTCTCCCTCAACATTTCCGTCCTCCTTAGCAGCCATGACGGATCCCAACAGGAATTACCAAACAAGAAGCACTATATCTTTCTTGAATGATACATCTGTTCCACTTCCGAAGGATGAGATACCGGAAGGCTACAAGCGGGTTGTGCTGATGCCTGAGCTCCAACAGATGATGTTCGTGGCCGGCGAAACAGGAGAGCCATCAAGCGAGACAACAACACTCATCGAACAGATCGTCCACGAACAAGTTATAGAAATGGTTAGCCTCTCCATCAGCGTATGCTTGCGAAGCTGATATCAAAGTAGCTCAAAAGATCCACGGCTCTTGCAACTCGACGAGGCTCCCGTGCAATCACAACCGCAGATCTATTTTTTCTGATTCGCCATGACAAAGCAAAGACCTCTCGTCTGAAGACCTTTCTTTCCTGGAAAGATGTTCGAAAGAGTGCCAGAGAGTCTGACGACAAGGGAGGCGATGCCGCGGATGCTGCAGTAGGCGATGATGCTCTTGGCGGTGTCGATGTCGCTGGTGGACCCTCAGTGCCTGTTAGTGAACTATCCAAAAGAAGTAAGAAGAAGGTCAAGCTCCCGTGGGACATCTCAAGCTTCTTCAGCGAACAACTGCCGGAGGGCGAAGACGAGGATGACGAAGAAGAGGAAGAAGCAAATGCTGCCACCATTGTCCGCCTGCAAGCAGCCGACAGACGTACCAGAGGCATGACAAGAGACGAGTATGTCCATTATAGCGAATGCCGCCAAGCTTCCTTTACTTACAAGAAAGCCAAGCGATTCCGCGAGTGGGCTGGATTTGGCATCGTGACCGACAGTAAGCCCAACGATGACATCGTAGACATTCTGGGTTTCCTGCTGTACGACATCGTCCAGACTTTGACGGAGGAAGCGTTGAAGGTGAAACAAGAAGAAGACCTTAACAAGTCTCGCAACGGCGACTCGGATGCTCAGAGCAAGAAGCGTAAGAGAGAGACTGGACTGTTCGACCCGCCTGAGGAGGGTACGACGCCCATGACACCGAAGCATGTCAGAGAGGCTTTTCGAAGATTGCAGGAGAGGCCCATCCCAGGTAGAGTGAGAGTTTGGATGGGTGGTCCCAGGGCTTTGCAAAGGACTGAGTTGAAGTTGGTATGTTATTTTCCCCTACTGCACTAGTTGAAGCAGCTTGCTAACGCCATATAAGATTTGATATATCAAGGTTTCAAGCATTTGACACGGCGTGATAGCTGGGGAGCTAGCATTGGATGCGATACGATACCCATAGCGTTGAATCTGGATCGGGCTTGATACCCACACAGTCATTGACAGAGGCGTTGTCAGTCGTGGTGGCGTCGCGGCTGGCGAAAGAGAAACCTCCCTCTCTTCTACTTTAGTAGCTTCGGTCTTCAGCACTCTCATAGGCCACAATTCCAAGCTGTTTGTATTGTTTTTATACGCCTTACGCCACGCTTCTGCACGAAAATCATGCCGTAATTGCCATGGGTATATGCTATCCCACGCGCAGACTCAACATATAATGCCGCCACCAACCCCCTCATCCTCCTCGGCCTTGATTCCAACACCTCCTTCCGTCTTCCTTCTCTTCTCGTTCCTCTTTCGCCTCTTCTCTTCCCTCTCCCGCTCATCTAACTCCTTCCTAACCTCCAACCTCTTCTCCAAATCAACCACATCCCCAACCCCCTCTTTCTCCTCTCTCTTCTTCTGAGCTAACCACTCTAATCTTTCTCTCACCTCCTCCAAAGTCGCCTTCCTCACCTCCCCGGTCTGCCCAATAGCCACCAGATGCTGCCGCGAATTCAAATGCTCAAGAAACTGCAAATTGTCCTTGAATGTCAAGTCACAATCCGCACAGTAGAACCCCGCCCCCCGCCCCCTCTTCCCCGTAGCCGCGCCAGCTGGTACGAGAGAAGTTTTGCCGACATTGTTGGAGACATCGAGACGGGCAGTGCGCGATTCGGTTTCTTTTGCGTCTGGAGGTGTGGAGGCGCGGGGGAAGTATTTGCGGCCGGCAGCCTTGGCTTCGGCACGAGCTGCGCCCTCCGCTTTATACTTGGTCTCGCGATCAGCTGCTTTGGCTGCGTATTCGGTTCTGTCCCAGGTTTTGCGGAATGAGGTGTCGGATGCGGTGGATTTTGAGGGGCCGGAGCCAGACATGGCTTGACGTTAATAACGGTTTGGTCAGAATTTCGGAAAGATAGATTGGGAAAATGTCCAGATGTTTGGCTGGCATTGACAAGCGCAAAGAGAAAGTATGGGAGTACCTAAGTTCATAACTAGACGAGAAATGTAAAGTCATTGGCTTTGCAAATCGTACTGCAAGTCTGCAATATTGGAAAAATAAGCGGGCTAGGCGCCGCGGCAAAGAACCCTATGCCATGTGGCGATCTAACTTTCTTTGGCTTCAGACCCATCGCGTTACATTTGTTTGGTCACGCGAAGCTGCTCTGATGTCCATCGGTCGGACTCAGAGCTGACGATGTCTCATCATTCTTGGAAAGAACAGTGCAAGAATGCCCGAAAAAGGATCGATGCGCCAAAGAGGCGGCCGCTATGTGGAAAAGCGAGCGGCGGAGATATGGGAGAACCTAGGGAAGAATAACTTGTGGAAGAGAATCTTGAAGAATGTTACTGCTACTACTTTACTCGTCAGCATATCTCTCATCCCAGGTTCTCGGACTGCCATTGGCAAGGCTGCCTATCTGGGGGCTATCACAACGGTGTTTGGCCACCCAGGTCGACGTTTTGGCCAGATGGCTGAAGCGCTTATCCTTGTTCTCTCCGGAACGGTACTAGGAGTGGCCTGGTCAGTTCTGGGGATCTACCTCGGCTCTCTTGTTATCGAAGAGTACCCACCAGCGGCCTACGCGATTCGAGCAATTTTCCTAGCAGCCGTAGTATTGTTCCATGGCTATCTACGATCAAAGACACCTCGGTTGTTTATTTTTGTCTTACTTTTGGTCATTGTATCGGTGGTGTCTTTGACATCAACTGCCAAAGCGGTAACACCTCTTTCTGCGACAAACATACTCTATCCAATATTGATCGCCGCGGGATGCATTACGCTGGTCAATATATGTATTTTTCCTGAATTTAGCTCTAGGTATCTTGGTCAGATGACTCTCGATACATTGAATGACACAGTCAAAGCCCTGGGAGATGCTGGTACTTACTTTGTCGAATCGAAGAGGGTGATTGATCAGAACAGCGTCAAGACTGGCGAGAAAAGAGCTGATGCTTCTACGACTGGGCCAACTGGATATGCTACTGATGAAGAACGCGGGCTGTCACGGAAGAAGGTTACTGATTTACCAAAGGCGCCTATGCATATCAAGGCCAGAGACATGCTTAACGGGTTGTTTGCCAACACGTCCAAAGAGACTGACCACAATGACTTTAAAAAGCCTCTAAAGACGAGTGTGACTGACTTGACAAATATGAAAGCAAAGATACGGAAGAAGCTCTCAGATTGCAAAGCAGCTCAACAGGAGTGCAACTTTGAGCTCGCTGTATCCGTGTTGCCTCCTCGCAATATGAAACCCATCAGTGTGCGAGCAATGAAAAAGCTAGTGGCCAACACGATTGCAGTCATAAGCGCCTGTGAATCCAAGTTCGCTCTCCTTGGTAGTGATGACGACGGGAAAGCTTCCAATCTAGAGGAAACAAAGCCTGGTCCCGAACCTGTAGAGGAGAGCAAGACCCCAACCGTTGCAGCCCTGGTAGGAGCTACGTCCAGCTTGCTTACTCCAGAGTTACCGTTGCCACACGAAGATTTAAAGCATGAAAAGCTGATCACCACTATCGAACAAGACAAAGCAGAGCTTGAGATGATTAAGCCGAAGCGCGAAATCGAATTTGGCGATGCTCGTCTGCTTCGATATTTATTGGCTAGGGTGGCAAAACCATACGAGGATCTGCACTCTGTCGTCGCTCGGACTGTTGACGTAGTGAGTGCCTGTGTTGCTTACGCATATGATGTTCCTACTTTACCTTCTGGTGCAAGGGTTCCCAAAGGCATCTTGCTCGAGGAATTGGATATGCAAATGGACATCCTCCAGAAAGCTCTGCTCCAATTTGACGCAGACTCGGCATCTGCTCTGGAAGGGGCTGCAACCATGCAAGAATTAGAGGGCAAGGAACCCGACATCATGCCTAGAGAAGAAGTCTTTCTGATGTCATCGTTCATGCTCAATATACGGCAAGCAGCCTCGCATATCGAGAGTATGCTCAAACACTCTCGAGAGCTAGTTGCACGCCGTCAACAACGGAACGGACGTCGACGTATGTATGCACCACATATCAAATGGTCGAACTGGTTGTATACAGGTGGCGAAGAGGATGAAGCACTGCCCAACAGTGGGCGCAAAGGTAATAGACAAGGTGCTTCGGACGAGCGTGAAGACGATGAAGACGACATAGAGTCACTGAGCAGCAGAAAAGCCCTGCTGACTCACGAAGGAGATCTGGAGAAGAACGCTGTCATTCCAAAGGTCAAGGAAAAAGCTAAGAAACGAGAAAAGGGGTCCAGAGCACAGGATTCCGAGCGTCAAGAAACACCTCACTCACTTCGTCTCCGTGGTCAAGCTGCCGACGCATTGGAATGGATCCAGCATTCGGAAGACTTGTTGTATGCCATGAAGCTCGGCGTCGCCGTCTTCCTAGTACTTTGGCCTGCGTTCGTGGCTTCTTGGAATACCTGGTACTCTCTCAACCGGGGCCTCTGGGCGGCTTTACAGCTCGTCCTGATCACTGAAGTGTCCATCGGTACTTCCGTTTGGACGTTTGTTCTTCGGGGCGTCGGCACTACAATTGGGTGTATTTGGGGCTGGGCCGCTGTTGAAGCTCGCGGAGGCAATCCAATTTCTTGCGCTGTGATGATCTTTGTCGCACTGTTCCCCTGCGCTTACGTACAACTTGGCACGCAATATCCGAAGGCTGGCATGGTTTGCATTGTGAGCATATGCGTTGTGGCCCTTTCAACAGAGTTAGATACCGTCCCTGGTAGGTTCGATGAACAACTCGTCTGCTTTACAAGCTGACAGAGACTTTAGGGACACCAACTGAGAATTTCCTCAAGCGATGGATTGCTTTCATGATAGGTGGTCTAGTGGCTTTGATTGTGGAGCTAGTACTACTGCCAGTCAAAGCTCGCACGCGCCTCATTGAGTCTCTCGCTGCTGCTCTCGAACAAATCCACGAGATGGAGAAATGCATTGCCGCCGGCATCGAGCAGGGTGTCAAGATTGACGTTTTCGCCGCGACAAACATCGTACGATTCGAGGACGCGAACGGAAAAGCCACAACCGCCCTACTTGCTGGAGAGACCTTCCTTCCCTTCTGCAGCAATGAGCCAAGGATCAAGGGCTCCTTCGCAGGCCTCGCTCTGATATACACCGAGATTCTCTTCGTGCTTCACCAGATCGTCGACAGATTGGACAATATGTTGCAGCTACGGACGGCCTATGGTTCTGGCCCCTTGGAGGAGCTCAATGCTGAAATTTACCCCTACCGTCGAAATGTCGCTGGTTCTATTACCCTGACACTCTTCGCAATTCATGGTGCCCTCACGACCAAGCTTCCCCTCCCACAATATCTTCCTTCAGCCCGGCTCGCCCATCTGCGCATGGTCAACCGAGTGCGAGAAGTCGTTCTTGAGAAAGTGGGCGGCGAAGGTCATGACTCCCATGAGATCACGGCCAAGCTTGCACGCCAGCGGGCCGTGCGGAGGAAATACATGTCTTGGAATGCTGCGTCAGCGGCTCAAGCGGAGATCATCGAATTTCTGGAGGAGCTCGTCGATTTGACAAAGCTGCTCGTTGGGGCTAATGAGTTCAGAAGCGGTCTTTTGACCAGGCCTACCTACCACGATTACGCTGAGAAGCCTCAGACGCAAGACGAGGGCGATGAAGCGAAGGCTGAAGCCAGGGATGAGTTTAGAGAGTCTCCCGTCGATAGTGCAGGCGCTACCACAAGAAGGCGCGGGACAACTCTTACTTCGGTGGACGCAGGAGCGGGGCTTACCAGACGTCGGCGAGGAACAACAGACAACTCGAGGAGCGATGATCAAAATGTACCGGCCAGTCTACGCAGGATACAGAGCCGAAAGCTCGAAGCTGGGATGCGGCGGCAACGGACGAATGAGAGTTGGAAGTCACAGCATCAAGGGATATAGTGCAATGAGAAAGGCGTGTCACATTGTCGGACAACCTCGTCAACTACATGAGCGAGGGCTACCTAGTTTCCATTTCGTACTTCGTTTCCATGGCTATGGTGAAATTCCATCAAACTTCGGCCATTTCCATGGTCCACCATCTCGTCCAAACATACAATACGAAAGATTTCTCCTGTCCAAGCAATCACCAGATACCATCCGCCCGTGCCGTGATATGTTAGAAGGTGAACAGCCTCTCAAGCAGCTACAACATCCTTGTGGCCCTCTGTCTCTCCCATCATGCCTTCCTCTTCTTCGTCCTCGCCTTTAACCTCAACCTTGACCTTCTTGTTCGGTTTCTCCTCCTCATCATCCTCCAATGGGCTAGGGGCAGCAGCGCGATCAGCGTTCTTCGGCTTGCGCCCTCCTCCACGCTTCTTGGGAGTGCCAGTAGTACCCCCCTCATTGCCGTTGGCGGGCTTGCGACCCCGCTTCTTGCCAGCCGGGAGCGCGGCGGCATCCGTCATCGGGTGCGCAGCGGCATCTTTCTTGAGCTGGGCGAAGATTGTCTGGGAGGCACGGAGGGTACGGCCTTGGGGAAGGGTGAGGTTGGCCCAGTTGGGGTTGGGGTTGGTGTCGTTGATGATGGAGATAAGGAGAGCAAGCTGGTGGGTGTTAGTGGGTCTTTAAGACGAGGAGAGATAAAGTGGAAAGGGGCTGAACCTTTTCAGTATCGGTCCATTTGGCCTTGGACTCGGAGAGACCGGCCATGGCGGTCTTGTCGGATGTCATGATGACTCTAATAGTTCATGAGATGAGCTGAGGTTGGGAAGTTAGACAGTGACAGGATAGACTTACGTCTTGAATGAACCGAGGTTGATTGATGTCTGTTGAGGTGTGGTGAGGTTGGAGTTGTGAAAGGTGGTGGGTGATCTGGGCAGTGTGAGCTCAGGATGATGTCTAGGGCAATGAAAGCTCACTTTAGAGCTCAAATGGCAATAACTGTCTGAGGATTCGAGATCGTTGATGAAGCTGCAAGGAGTATTCAGCTCGTGCTTCTAGCATAGGACAGATGCAATGAGCAGACTCTGTGTAGCAGTACCTACGAGAAAGGGCGGTGGTGTGGAAGTTCGTAGTTGGTGGTTGAAGGTTGGATGGATCGGAATGATAGTGAATGTTTGTTTATCCCAATTTGAAGTCTTGGTTCAGTAGCTCTTTGCTTAAAGGATTTGACGAGAGTTCCCTCCACAGACACTATAATTAAAGAATTCGAGACCTGCCCTGCGAAGGGAGTTATGGTACATGTCAGAGCAGAATGGAGTTTTCAAAAGGTTTGTGATCACCCGCATCATAGCCGATTGCTTGTAGAGACCCAAACTGAACTCTGGACCCTCCCTTTTAACATTCGATTACGCCGAGCGGTGATATCTTCATGGACTTGCACAGTCACGATCATGGGACTAAGCCATTGGCTCAAGTCAATACATTCAGAGCCTGCATAGCTTTCATTTTTTCAACGCGGCAAATCGCTTTGCTAGTTCGTCAACGTCTGGTATCTTGCCCCCAACAATATCTTTCTTTGCTCCAGATTCTCCGCTTCTTGTATTGCTCCCGCTCATCTTAGCCCCAGGCTTAAGCTCTGGTGGCCCAGGCAGTCTGATGCGCGGGTTAAGATTGTCAGTGCTGGGACTCGGAGGAGCTACGCTGACGGGCGATCTTGGACCAAGATCTCTTGGGGGCGTAGCTTTGCTCAGCTCAGCTGTCGTCAAGGGCTCTTCCAGGCTCTTCACTGCCAGACCATCCGAGGGGGTGTCATCATCTTCATCGTTTTGTCCATCGGGGGACCCTTCCTTCCTCGGCCAATTGACGCCGTAGGTCCTCGCAATTTCCTTCAAGTACAACGTCACAAGTTCTGGCTCTGGTGGGTCCACCCTGAGCTTCTTGATAACTCTTTCTGCCACCTTACCATCTGAGTTGTCTACCGCCTCAAGCGCAAAGTCCTTCCCATATTTCTCTACGAGTAGTGCCCTAGCCTGCTGCAGCTCTTTGACGTCTGTCCTCGGTGCTGCGTAAATGATAGACTTGATTGCTTCTTCCAGCCCAGGATCACACTCTTTAGCTTCCAATAGTCCTGTTCGCGCTAGGAGAAGCTCGCAGTATAGCTCAAGGACTTCTAATAGCTCGGTAGTGATATCGGACCGGATGATATTCTCGACACGGATGCGTGCTGATTCCTCTTTACCTTGCTGATTCGCCGCACGCATTAGCTTGATGCCAACCAGCAAGACATATCGAGATGTACTTCAAGCAACACAGCCATTGCCCGTCTTTGCTGCTTCGCTATAGCTGTGTCCTTCTGCTGCACCATGCGTAGCCTGCTGATGGATAGCTTGAGCTGGACCTTGATCTTTCCCTTGGGATAGTCAGCGTGCAGTGTGATAAGCGGCAGATGGGAAAGCTCACAACAATGGCCGAAGAGGGAGCCATCTTGGATATTAGAGCCCTGTTCCCAAATGCATTTGGAGAAGTCAAAGCATCAAAACATCAATGCATCCACTCAATCAAGATCTCAGGCGCACATTGATAGGCGGAGCTAACCGAGGCAAGCGCCAGCCGCGTTGGATCTCCTGCGGTGGTCACACTCACCGGCAATTTGCAAAGGAGGTGTTGATCTTGCTGCCACCCGACAAACCGACGGTGCATCAAGACACTTTTCGTGGACTATTTTCGTGTGAGAGGGGGACAGATGTGAAATATGACTCTTATTTGTCCGGACTGTTGCTCCGGAAGGAAGCAATCTATATCACGTGCAACTAAATTGACCCCGCCGGGTGGTGATGAGCATAAAGTAAGATCTTACTTACCCTACAGTTTATTCTTCGATCCACCTCATGGCAATTCCCAACGGTAAGAAACAAAAAACAAGAAACAAAAGATAAGAGACAAGATATAAGAAACAAGATACAAGATACAAGATACAAGATACAAGAAAAGTGCCTTTGTAGCAAGTTCCTCTTGTACAACGGTAAGTACCCTTCTTGAAGAACACAAGGCTTCTCTCTTTACTTCCTTCATCATAACTTTGTCCTACAATAGAAAGTCCATTCTATTTCAACTCTACCTAGCCCCAACCTCCAACAGAAACACTTCCTACAATACATCTTCGGTCAGTCACTTCCAATTTGGAGGACATAGCCACTGCAACCATTGCACTAGCTTTGCACCAAGCCGCAAGCTGATCACTTAGTAGAATGTGTACTCTCAACAGTAACACGCACTACTGTGGAGATGGGCCTCAGTGCCTCCCATTTCCTCTGGAGACCATCGTGCAGATTATCAGTCTTCTTGACAAAGCTTGTGATAGAAGGAGTGCCAGACTGGTATGCAAAGTCTTTGCAGAAGCTGGCCTACCGTCGCTCACGTATACGGTCAACCTCTCTATTGCCGGAGGCCTTCTTGAAAGGACCCAAGCGATAGCGGAGCATCCGATTGTCAGCAAGTACATAACCCACATGGTCTGCAGTGGCACGCAGCTACTTAGCGACGACGTGACTTATCACAACTTCCGAGATTGGTATGAGCCCACGAGCTATCAGACCGAGCCGTTAGTGCCGTTGTCGGTCATCTACGAACAAATTGTCTCACGAGACGAGAAAGAGAAGAGAATCATTCACTGTCAAAGGGATCAGGCCATATTCCTTTTTGCTCTTCAAAGCTTTGTCAATCTCAAGCGCATTACATTTACGGATGTTCCACTCGTCGAAGAGAACCAGAACTTGGCCCGTCCGCAGTGGCCGGGCGTTGCAAGTCGTGGAGACCTGTGGGAGCCCGCCTCGCCGTACCAAATCTTTGTAATGGGAATCCGATTGTTATGTAGGCATGGCATCAATCTACAACAACTTAAGGTTATAGGCTCAAGCTATGCCATACAGAACAGGATATTTCTCGATGCTTCCCAGAAGAATCACGGTGACATGCTCAGCGTCTTTGGTCATCTTCGCCACTTCGAATTGTTCGTGATTGTACCGGATATCGCTGTACAGGATGACGCACCCCTGACGTACGGCGGCCTCGGAGGTCTTTTGAAACATGCGACATCACTACTAACGTTGAAGCTGGCAAGCTCATATTGGCCTGAGCCATCAGACGATGATGACTGCCCACCAATGTTAGACGTTTCAACTTTGCTCCAAGGCTTCACGTGGCAACATCTCAAGAATATAAGCTTGCGTGGCTTCTTGATGATAGGCCATGAAGATCTCATGGGCTTCTTCGATCGTCACCGAGCAACACTAGAGAGTGTCGAGCTGATGGCGGTGAGGATCCTGCACCGTCCGGACCCTCAGGATACCATCTGCGAAGCTTGGAAGCAATTATTCAGTGGGTTGCGACGCCGTGGGATCATTTTCCTGACACTCAGGTTGTCTTTTCTGCAGGACTGCTATGATTTGGAGGGCCACTTCTCTCAGCCTAACAATCCTGCCTATCATGGCGATAGAATGCTTAGATACCTCCGCCAAGGAGGCATGAATCCATTGGAACCTGCTCTTCCTATCTCCGACGGCGTGGCTTGAGATGCTTGCCAGCGCATTCACAGACTAGTCTTTCCTTTTGAGACCCTGACTTGGGCACGAGTACTACTGTATGTGAGCCCTACATCGTTGAAATTTCTGGCCTTCTATTTGGTTGGGTGGCGGCGTTGTGGCGGTGAGGAACGGGAAATGATGTACATATGGAAAGGCTGTCGAACATGATTGATACTCTGATACTTGAATTGACTTTCCCTAAGATATCCTATACAATTAGACCTATGTTATCGAAACCTAGTAGACCAATGGCCCTCATAAACTCAAAATTATCGTCATACCATGATTAAGTAAAGTTCTTGAACTTGCGCCTCTTCCATTCCAAACCGCTTGCAGCGTCAACAAAGCCTGCTCACCTCAAGTACAACAGAAACGACCAATATACCAGCGTCCACCATCCCACGTCCCCTCGTTGTGCCCCGCCATTCTTCTCCCGTCTTCCAGCCTTCTCTCTCTGCTCGATCAACGATCCCACATCCACCACCAACATGCCCGAACCCCAACCCATCCCCTCAGGCTCCCCCTCTCCACCCGAAGACATGGCCGCAGCAATGGGCTTCTCCTCCTTCGGCGCGAAACCCAACCCCCCCAAAAAGAAACGCAAACTAGCCGATCCGAACAGCGAGGGAAGCGGAAGCAACAACACGCCTCTGGGCGTGCGGACACGGAAGCCAGGTGAGCAGCAGGCGAGAGAAGAGCCGGCGAGGGAGCGAGGCCAGAGCCAGTCAGCTGGGATGGTGGGAACGGGAGGAACGCAGGGTCGGGGACAGAGGTCCGTTCACTCGGAACCTCGAGAGGAATTCCGGACCGTATCCAGCGGCCTGGCGGATTCTGACCCCCTCGCCGCCGCGGCTCTCGATGAAACGGCCGGCATGCTGCTGGGGACGGGCTTGATGCCGCAGTATCTGGACTGGAATGAGGGGTTTGCTGAGGGTGGGCCGTCTGGTGGTCGACACGGGCAGGAGCAGGGTCGGGTTGCGGGACCGGGTGGTGGAGGGGGAGGTGGAAGGGATGAGATGAGGAGCCAGGGAAAGAGAGAGGATGGGACGTGGGATTGGCAGGCGTTGAGAAGGGGGGTGGTGATGGATGAGAGGGGAGATGCGGCGTTTTATGATAGGAGTTTTGTGGAGGATCCTTGGAGGGGTTTGGGGGGTGGGAGAGGGGAGGGGAGGTAGTGTATCGGGGCTACGGTATGGGCTGGCTACGGGGAGCAGATATGAACTAGCGAGCCGGAAATGAGCCAGCGAAACAATGTAGCCAGTGTTCCACAAGGCACAAGGGAGAGGGAGTACTAGTACAGCTAAGGGTGTGGGTAGGGATTATGGTAGATACCCAGCAATATGACGCATTCCAAATTGCCTCGAAGCTTCTTTGTGGCGTTTGAAGGACGTGTATGGCATAGCGGCCTTCTCTGGATATGCTCGGGCCCCAAAAAAACGAGCATCTCCGCTAAGCGTAGCTCCTCAAACATTCACAAAAGCTCGCCTCAAAGAGCAGTGAAAAGTATGCACTAATCTATGAACAGGACTTAGACGCTGCACCCCCCACTGCCGCTGCTTCCCCCCCCCCCCCCCCCCCCCCCTCATATCATCCCAGATCACCAGAAGATCCGACCTGCAGAAAGTATGCGTTCGAAGCCAGCAAATCACATTCTCAGCTGTCACCAAAAGCGAAAGAACTAACAGCCGCGCGCCAGGGGTGCCTGGGAGCCGTTGCAGAAACGTTGAAAAAGCGGCAAGAGACCATGGGTGCTGCGGTAGGGCAAAATACTAGCGAGCATATTTCAACGACATGTCACCGTCTTTTCACATATAAAGTCGCAAACTACCCATGATAGAAGAAACAAAGTAAAGTTGACGGAATGAATGAAAGATAGATTGTTTAGTGCTCTGGTGACGGGTATCGCTGGCTGGCTCTGGCGTATTGTTTTGGGTATTTCCGCTCGGTCTTGGTTTTGAGTGTGCTACGACGGTATCAGTTTCCCATTGGCAAACTAGAGATTCATGATCTTGAAAGTTTGGAGGGAGAGGTCTTTACTTACTTTACGCGCTTCTGGGTCCATTCGAGATCCTTCTTCACCTCTTTTGCGGCCTTCATGCCGTCTGCGAAATTGGCACGAGAGTTCTGCAGCCGGCGCTGAGCAAGTGCTTGCAACTCGAGAAGCTCGCGGTTCTTAGCATTCAATTCGCCAGACCTTTGGATCATCAGCAAATGTACCTGAAGGATTCCGCTCTCGTCCTTTGCGCTAAGACGCAAGGCAAGCGTTGACCGCAGAGTTACTCACGTCTGCGCCTGTCGTGCCAAACTTCTATCTAGCAGCATAGGGCTCACGGTCGTGCTTAGCTTATCGTTGAGTAATTCGACGAGATCGATACCCGAAGATGCGCCGTCGCCGTAATCGCTGCTGTTGCTGCCGGAGTCAGATGTCAAGGATGGCACAGCTGAGGTGTTGGCGCTAGAGCCACGTTGTGGTGGCGAGCTGGTGACACGACCGTATGGCGCTGGGTAGGCGACTGGAAGCTTGGAGGCAGGCTTTCCAGGCATAGCGACAGGTCGAGAGTAGGTCGATGCTTGGTAACGGGTTTGAGTGACAGACATCTTGGCGAAAGTGAGGTAGATAGATACGTAAGGTTAGGAGTGGAAAATAAATGCTTAACAATGATAACGTCTAGTGTTGGAGTGATGTGGTGAAGTACTTGTGTATAAAAGGGGTCAAGCTTCGTTGTAAGCAAGGACAAGTGTTGGAGGCGAGGTCAAGCCGGCTTTCTGCTATAGGTCTAGATTGAAATCGAGAGGAGAAGATGGGGAGATATAATGAAAAAAAAAGAAGAAAGCAAGGCAGGAAGACGGGTCCATGCCCTCCCTTTTATACCCACCTCGACTCCCTCCTCATGGGCCGATGCGGAAGCAAGCTGATAGCCAACATGACCCATAAGACTCTGACCCCGCTTTGATCGAGTGCAAGAGGCCTTTTTGGAGTCTGACTAGCCCGTAAACCTTCTCCACGGACCCTGGCTCTGGCCTGTAAGATGGTCCGGACACCCTCCAAGGCAAGTAAATTCCGGAACCGGATCCCTTGCTGCTTGAAAAGTATGAAAGGTCTGGCTTCTTCTAGGCGCGGCGATTGGTGCGATTGTCCCCAAAGCACGCTCTTTTAGTCAGCTTTTGCACTGGTATGGGCTAAGTACTGATAGCGTTGCATGTCTTGGTTGTTGAATGATGCTATGACCGCACAGCGTTTGAGCGTTGGAGACGATCTGTGCACTTTCTTGCTGCCATGGCGAGAGATCCGAGACGCTACTATGTAGCTTTACGCATGAAAGTGGCATAGAAGCCGACTCTCTCAAAGGTCCAATGAGCGTCATGTCTGAGATGCGTTGTCCCTTCGGGCTCTGCCTATGACATTAGGTATCCGTACATCATTCGCCGAGACCTCTGGTCATTGCGGCAGGTGGACACGAAGAATGCCTTGTACCTGCCAAGTACTTTGACACCTGCCGTGTGACATTGTCACCCAAGGCATGTAACCGCAGGCTGTGTCCAATAATGTCAGAATGTTGCTGCCTTCTGGGTGGCTATCGTGTGTCGTTTGCGCGGACCCTGCAGTGGCCCTGACAGAGATTCGATAGGGCTGAAGTCAATGCACATGTCATTTTAATTTTCACCGCTCACTCGAACCCCTACAACATCTGGGAATTGAGAGTTGTCATAAAGATTGCTTCTATTGGTTGTCTATGAATAGTCCATCTGAGCTTTAGCTCTTGCGATGGTCTGCGCAAATCGCCCCTCTCTGTCCCGATCTTGCTTTGCCGTCTCAATACCGAGTAAAATCTTCTTGATACCAACGCCCACAGAGTCGCTCCTTGTCATCTCGCGCAGCTCTTGGATCGCACGATCTGGGTTCCCAAACACGCCTGACTGATTCATAATGAAGGAGAGTTCAGCGTAGCCCATCACGTTCGGCACAGCGATGTCTGAATCAAAGGACGTGAACACGTCCAACTGTTGTAGAACGGACCTTTCTCCTGTTGTTGCAAGAACTAGAAGCCTCCTACCCTTTGGTGGCTCCTTCTTGAGGAGGACCATAAGCGCTTGGAGTACACCGTTACTGAACCGTGGACCAATCGGCACCCACTCGACAATTCGCTCAATATTGTCTATCAGGACCACACTCAGAGGGCTCTTGTAGGCATCATCAAAAATGCGACGCATATGCTCAATCTTCATTGACTCATTAAAACCAATCATATTGTCTGGACTGCACATCTTGATGAGAGGATAGCCACTGTCTAGCGCAATCTTCGCCGCGAGTGCGGTCTTACCCGATCCTGGCGGGCCATACAGGATAGTTGAGAATAATGGCGTACTCTCTGGCTCTTGGACTTGCTTGACGATGAGACTTGCCTCGTTCAAGATACCATCAATGGCTTCTGAGAAGTGGATGATACCGCCACGAAGACACCGTTGCATCTCGTCTTCTGAGACACCAAAAGCAGGCTTAACATCATCAAATGCATGTTCGAAATCATCGCGATTAACAGTCATCTTATCAACGTCTTCAGAGACGCCTGCGAGTGTGCCAACCTTAACATGCCGGTTCAGAGCAAAAGAGGTGGCACTTCGGACCAGACCACTGATCTCGGCACCACTGAAGTTCTTAGTCAGATGAGCAAGCTCCTCTAGATTGACATCAGGATCTAGATTACCACTTTCCCTCATTTTAGATGTGTGGATCTTTAGAATTTGAACACGACCATACTCATCTGGCAGGGAGATTTCCATATGCACCTCCAACCGGCCAGGTCGAAGCAGAGCATCATCAATCATATCCATTCGGTTGGTCATTCCGATGAGCAAGATATTGTTGAGTTGGTCGACACCATCAAGCTTCGAGAGCAGCTGATTCACAACACTGTCCCCAACGCCTGTACCTCCGCCTGCACCACTACCTCTTTGCTTGCAAACCGCATCGAGCTCATCAAATATAATGATGTGCAGACCGCTTTCGTCTCCTTTCTCCTTGTATTCTTTTTCGGCGTCTGCGAAGAGTTTTCGAATATTTTCTTCAGATTGGCCCACGTACTTGTTGAGGACTTCTGGTCCATTGATAACTTTAGGCTCCCGAGCGTTTAGCATCTTACCAATCCTCCGAGCAATCAACGTTTTTCCCGTCCCTGGAGGACCAAATAGCAATATGCCTTTGACATGCTGGATGCCCATTGACTCAATTAGTCCGGGTGGGAAGATGCGGGAGGCAAACGCTCTTCGGAAGATAGCGCTGAATTCTTTATCTAAACCACCGATTCCCATGTCCTCAAACTTGAAATCGGGGGTAAAGATGGCATTAGCAGCAGGTCTTCGTTTTGAGGCCTTCAGATTCACCCGGGATTTGGCATCTTTGAAGAAGTTCATTTGGCTCTGGCGCGTAAGGATTCCGCGGCTGCGAGCATCGGACATACTAGGCTCGGATCTGGCTGAAGTCTTTTCCACGGAGAGGTCGACGAGTTGTATGGCTTTGATAACGATAAAAAGTTTAACACTCTTGTAGTCCATAAGGACCCGTTGGCCTGGTGCAAGAACTTGGTTTTCGTAGTTCTACGTATCGTTAGCCAGTTCAATCTTCATCCTTTCCTATTTCCAATACCTTAGTGAAGTGTTGTTGTAATTCATCCTGATCATACGGTGTTTCTGTCTCCTTTTTGCCTGCAAAGCTGACTTCCGCATCTAAAGATCCAAGAAAGCGAGGGCCACGCTCTTGAAACGGGTCATACTTCTTGACGTGTACTGTATCCTGGAGACTGATCTGCGCCCAAGATCTCTGAATATCTGAGAGACTAATGTGTCCTTGGGGGAAGCCATCACGCATTCTTGCGGTGCAGACATAGAGGTCATTAAGGATGACATAGGAATCAGAGCTGACTTGAGATGGAGGGAAATCAAAAGGCGAGACGGCAACCAGGTTTCCGTATGTAAAAATATCGTCTGGGGACTTTGCTGGTTGTAGCTGCCATACCTGGCCTCCTGGTCCTTGTCTTGACTGTCCTCGAGAGTAATCGAGTTTCTCTGGTGGTGTGCCATCGTAGTAGGGTCTCTGGCTGTTCGGTGGTGGACGGCCATGGGGAGCGCCATAGCGGTCAGAGCTGCCTGGGGGTATTCGACTGTAAGGGCCCGAAGGCTGTGGGGAAGTAGGCTGATTTGGTGGAGTTGGTCGAGGGTTGCGGCCGAACATGTTGGCCTATTCTTGCGGACAAGATCTATATCAGATCACTACAGGGCAACAATCCCAAGCTTGAGTGTCCTGTCAAAATGCTCAAACAACAGGTTGCGGCCTTGGCGCAGAGATTATAGCGCCGAGGTTTACCCCTGGGCCTTTCTGCACTTTTGATGCTCCAGCTCCCTACCTCTGCTTAAGTACCATTCCATCAAAGACGCAAAGATTAAGGTCATCGGGGACACACCATCATGCTATATTTGATAGGACTCGGATTGGCTGATGAGACCGATGTCACGGTCAAAGGCCTTGAGCTGATAAAAAAGGTAGACAGAGTGTATCTAGAAGCATACACAAGCATATTGCTCGTAGATACAGCGAAGCTGGTAAGCTCTTCCTTCAATTCGTACAGCGCAAAAAACCTGACGCTGAAGTTTGCCACAGTAGGAAGCATACTATGGCCGTCCAATCATAGTGGCAGACCGCGAAATGGTCGAATCTGCAAGTGACGAGATACTAGCGGGGGCCGATACCTCAGATGTCGCTTTCTTGGTAGTCGGAGATCCCTTTGGGTACAACGGTCACGCTACAACCATAGAGAATTACATTGCAAGGCTGATTAATAGTTACACAGAGCTACCACCCACACCGACCTCGTCCTCCGAGCTAGAGAACTCCAGATCCCGGTACAAAGCGTCCACAATGCTTCTATAATGTCCGCGATCGGAGCTACCGGACTTCAGCTCTATAATTTCGGCCAGACTGTCAGCATGGTCTTCTTTACAGACACCTGGAAACCCTCTTCATTCTACGATCGACTAAAAGAGAACCAGCAAATAGGCCTGCATAGTCTTTTACTCTTGGACATTAAGGTGAAAGAGCAATCGCTAGCGAATCTTGCCAGAGGTCGAAAGAACTACGAGCCGCCTCGGTTCATGACCGTCGCTCAATGTGCAGGTCAGATGCTCGAAATAGAGCACGAGCGGGAAGAAGGAGTATGTGGGCCTCAGAGTTTGGCTGTTGGCGTGGCTAGGGTGGGCGCCAGGGATCAGAAGATGGCTGCTGGGACGCTGAAGCAATTGAGTAGTATAGATCTTGGGGCTCCTCTGCATAGCTTGGTATTACTGGGAAAGAGAACACACTATCTGGAAAGGGACTACATTCGAGATTTTGCGGTCGAGCAGGACGTGTTTGATAGTGTATGGAGCGAGCTATACGAAGAGAAGCAGTGACCAAGAAACCTGGTCGCTAAGAGTGGAGTCGTCGTTGGATTGGTAGAGGCCGGCATTTAGAGATTTCAGGCAGTTGAAGAAGCCAATGCATCATGAATTGTGTGAATGGTTCCAGTATTGTAAATCAAAGCTCTAGGGAGCCAATGGCCGCTACTCCTTTTTGCAAAACCCTTGGCGGGAGCGTCCCGCTGGCACCCTGCCCCGCAAATTTTTGCTGGGACCACCGCCAAATGCAAGCAAAAGGCATTTTCGCAGCACATAGATATAGAATATATACAATCAAGTAGCATATAATCAAGTAGTCACTAATACATCTACTCAAGTAGTCACTGGTCGCTGCAGTCCAGTATTCAAAAATCGGGCAGAACTTCAGGTCCTGGGGCCAAATGAGAAAAATTGGTGTCACCGTCAATGGTGCTCTATGACTGCACTCCCTGCACATAGCGATCTAGACGGCTGGACTGTGCCAGAAACACGTCATCGATCGACTGACTGACAGATCTTAGCGCGCGAGACTTATTCAGAAGGGTGTGGTGAAGAGGTGAGATGTTGCCCAATGTAGCCCTAGCTCTTATCGGTCAATGTCGTCTGCGTAGAAGTCGAATGATGAGGATGAGGATGAGGATGAGGAGGATGAGGAGGATGACCTGACGTAGTTAGTAGAGCATGTGGTGGTGGCAGGAGGTGAGGGTTGGTCGAACGGTGGAGGAAGCAAGATCACCCTGGACTCAAATAGCTCAAAAACACCAAGTCCGAGGATTAGCCGGACCAGAGGCTGGTTGCCAGAGGCTGGGTAGATGTCTAGGTGTCTAGGTGCTCGCTGTAACCATGCCACCGCCCATTCCAGAGCCAATTCGGGCCCTTATCCAGCATGAATTCGAGCTGGGTCACAGCAATGATGTTATTCTAGCTGGTCCGTACAGTGTGGGCACACGGACTTTGCAGAGGATGAGGTCCCACTGGCATCAATACGGTACCGTCTTCATTCCGAATGACAGCCCTGGCGGACGTCCCAGAGTCATAAGTCAGCACGTCGAGGCACAGCTACTTGCGTACCTCGAAGAACGCCCTATGTCGTATCTGGACGAGTTGGTATACATGCTCTTCGATCACTTTGACCTCGTCGTCGACGAGAGTACCGTCTGAAGGGCTCTATAATGCCTCGGCTGGTCTCATAAGCGGATGAGAAGGATGGCTAGTCAACGTAACGTCTTTCTACGTGACAGTTGGTTCGCTGCGTTGGCTGACTGGCGAGCTGATCAGCTGGTCTTTCTAGATGAGTCAGCGGCTTGCGAACGGACTGGTAAGCATCCTCTTGCTGCCATCGGTCAGTTACTGAGATTTTTAGGTGACAGAAAGTACGGATGGGCACCTCTGGGCCTGAAATCGTGGGTTAGCGAAGAATTTAAGCGGTCAAAGAGGTGGAGTCTGCTATCCGCGTTCACCATACAGGGCTATCTATCCTGAATTATCCTTCAGGGTTCCGTTACGCAAGAGATCTTTATCGACTTCGTACGAGATCACGTTTTATCTTACTGCGGTAGCTTCGATAGAAGTGAGCCTCTATCAGTCATTATATGTGATAACGCTTCGGTGCATCACTGTGCTGAGCTTGTTCGTATGTGTCACGATGCGGGGGTTCTGCTGAAGTATCTACCGCCATATTCGTCTGACCTGAATCCGATCGAGACCTCGTTTTCGGTTCTGAAGGCGTGGATCAAGAGACACCAAGACATGACTGTGCTATACTTCAGCGAAGGAAGATACGGTGACTTCATAGATATCGCTGTCCAAGCGCAGGAGGGAAGATATGACGCGGGCAATCTCTTTCGAAGGAGTGGCATATATTACAGAAGTCAGGACGAGATGGACGCTGCTGAGGCCTTAGAAGAATAACTCCATTGCTCCATGGGGGTTTGGCTACGGGATAGCTATATATATTCCTCATCATCATCATATAGTGTCTCATCTAGATCCAATTCGCCCTCGAAACCATCCTCCTCTTGCTGTCCGCGATCGTAACTCCCATTCTCGATGCTATTTAGAACAGGCGTAGAGATAGGAATGCATGGCAACACTAGCAACACTGGTAAGCTGCGAGCTGACTTCTTTCTACGCCCAAACGCCCCTACATTATCAGCCAGTTCGCGTCCAATGCCCGGTTCAATGCCTAACTTCTCCCATTTGTGCTCAAAGTCATCGCCTTTCCACTTCTGAATGTGCTGGGACTTGTAGTGCTTGTCCAACAGGGTATTCTTTGCATTCTCCAGGGCCCTCTGGTCGTGCGGTGTAGCCTCCAGCTTCATGTCTTCGATGAATTCTTCCAAGTCAACATGTACCGGACTGCTAGCCCTTTGCTCTGGAGCTGAAGTAACCGGTGTCACCGTAACCCCACGGCTGTAGGCACGGCTGACAGAGCGCTGGGGGTCGTAGGCACGGCTGACAGAGCGCTGAGGGTCGTAATGGCCACGTGCGGCAAGCTCAGCCTCAAGACGAGAGGAACGGATATCTGTAAGGGAGTCAGTCGAATTCGTTGACGATGTAGGAAGCTGAATAATGGTAGTCGCAGGAGTAGCAGCAGGAGGCGCGTAATCACGTGGTCTCGTGATATTATCCTCCCTCTCATTCCTCCTCTTGCGGGCCTCAACCTTCTGCTTATTCTTCAGATTGCGCTCCCAGGCGATGGCTAGACTCATGGGCGGTGCCTCGACAGTGAGTCTATTGGTTCGATTCGCTAGAATGGCTGCGGACCAGCTGGTCAGGTCCTGGGGCGTAACGAGATAATGCCTGCGGGGGTCTTTGGTGTCATTAATGTAGCAGACCGGTTCAGGGTACTCCTGACTGTCACAGTCCTTCTTAAGACACTTCCAGCAAGCGCGAATTTCACGTCTAACGGCAACGACAGGGTTAATCTCATCCTTCACAGCCTGAGCATTAAGCAGTCGTTCGATGGGATTTGAGCTTGTGGGAATATCGGTGAGACTTATAGATCTATTACCCAGAGTCCTACCGCTCTGTGTAATAATCGCAGGAATGGTTTTGGTAGCAGCAGGCTTCTTCTCAATGACGCCAGATTTGTTGCGGGCGTATCGATATATCAGACCAAGTTGGAGCTCTTTCTTCTGCTTCCAATCCAGCAGCTCGTCGAGGACCGTGTTTAAGACCTGTGCATACTCGCCAGGATCAGTCTTCTGAACGCTGAAATGCTTCTGTTTGGTTGCAGCAAGAGAGTCGTGCGTTGGAGTGGCGACAAGAGAGACTCGGTGGCATAGTATATGCCCAATGGATGAAGCATGCTCACGAGCCTTGCTATCCTGGGCAGCTGACAGCACGTATACAGAGGGAGTTACACCCAGCTGATGCCTCTCAATCTCGGTGTTGAACGCGATCTTTTCGCCCTCCCAGAACGACTCCACGTTGAGTTTGTATTGTATGACTTCCGCCTCTTCCTCGCTGGGCGAGTCGACTTCAACAACGTCTTTTTGAGAGGCAGGGGGTTGGGATGGCTTCGTTTTTGCCTTCGGCCTGGCTGATTCCTTGTCCTTCTTCTGCGGACGAGGTGGCTGACTGTTTCGAGTTTCTGTAGTCAGCAAAGTCTCCTGCTCACGTCTCCTCTCCTCTCTATCCTCCTCGTCATCATACGTCGCCTGCGAATCGAATTGGGAGTTCAATTGGCTGTTGGGCTGGGTCGCTGTCGATGCTCGCATTCTGGCAGCAAACCCAGACTGTGAAGAGCGAAAAGAGCATGGACTTTCCGACCTTCCCATGAACGACAGACTCTCGTTGGCAAGCATTTGACTGAAGGTCGCCCCTGACCCTCGATCTACAGGGCGTCGTCTGCTGCTCGGGACGTCTGGCGGTGGTATGCTATCTAGAGACTCAGGTAGCTGACTTTCTGGCAGTGTCGGCGAACTCGGTTTCAAAAGATTCAGCAGGGACTCAGTCACCGGCTCAGGACGCTGTCGTTTAGGAGGCTTCGGTTCATTCAGTCTTAATGAGGGCGTTGTCGTACTGCGAGATCTCATAATCAGCTTCAGGCTGGGTGCCTTGGACGTAGACGTAGCAGGGACATTCATCGTCACTGCACCCCTCGCAGCTGCAGCTTGGGAGGACGAAGGCCGCTTATTATCACTGGTCAGTAGGGTGTTTGCACGTCTCTTTCTCACAGGAGGCTTCTTGGGCGCAACGATCTTTCTAGGTGCCATGGCGACGACGATACAGTCTATAAACGTGGTGAGAGGGCCCCTCTATATGTATGTGCTACACCGTCAGTTGGATAACTTCAAATCTAGCCTAATTAGGAAGCTGCAATAGCTACTGTGACGTCTACATGTCGAAAATGCCTTTTGCTTGCATTTGGCCGTGGTCCCAGCAAAAATTTGCGGGGCAGGGTGCCAGCGGGACGCTCCCGCCAAGGGTTTTGCAAAAAGGAGTATTAAGGTATTGAAGGGTTGCTTTTGAAACAGCCTGCAGGACCCCCTCGGAGCTGTAGGCCGCCGATCCTAATTAGCTTCACTACGGTAAGGTACGTACCTTAGCTTCACTGCAAATCTTCCTCTTACTTTATTTATCCTGCTTCACCGTTTCTTCCTCATTCATATCCCCTTTCCCTTTACCTTCTCTAACTCACTTCAGATAGTCCTCTCATACCCTCTAATGTTTATGCATGTCAACAGCACAGATTCCGGCAAGATACAGATTTAGATACCTCTTCCTCTATCTATTACAATGTATTTAGCGAGTGGAGCTTGCTGCATGGGATTGCTCCAATTGGCAAGATCCCGCGCTAAAGGCCGACATGTCTTCATTCCATTTCTAAAATTGTAGCTGTTCGCTAGTGTTCTCCGAAAGAATTAGCGTCTATATCATACCCGGGTTTTACTTTAGCCACTGTTTGCTTTGTCCCCATATATTCCACCGGCGGCTACGTTGTGTTTGCGTATGTGAGAGCCAGTATATCGACTTCCCAATAGCGTCCGGAAGCTCTGGATCTTGGGTTTTACTCTCTAAGACTGGGACATATCATTTGAAAGGTGTATACTTGGTCGAGAGATTATATTGGATGAACATCTAACGTTGGAATACAGTATTTATTTAAGTTGTGAAAAAGTGTTTGAACTGTGAATGGCTGTGGGTGCACGACGGCTATAAGCTCTTTACATCTACTAGGTACATAAAAAAAACCTTTTCTCTGCCTGTAGTCTTTGATTAAACGGCTAGGCTTTCCTATATATTATTCTGCTGAACAAAGTCTAAAGTGAATCATTAGGCCTCCACAAATAACGGACAAGTGTCTACTCGAAGCTCATACATCCTACTTCCAGTTCCTCGACACTAAACTTACAACTATAAGCACACAGAACTCTTTACAATGCCTATCTATCTCATTCACGGTTTCCGCTGGCCGCGCAACCAAGGTCATCATGGAATCGGTCCCTACATCATCATGAACAATGTCCTCGACGCGGCTGTCAACTACACAATGACTGAGAGCAGCTCTGCTGCTCTTATCGAGAGCCTTCGCGCTCAACACCCAGACATCATGGCCCAGCTGCCAAATCTTCGCCTGGTCGAACAAGGCAGCCTCGACGACGGCACCCAGCCATACGCCTACCTGTGCGACACGGTCGTTGAGCACGATCTCAGCATTGACCTTACCGGGCGGTTGCAGCCGAGCGCAGGATCACAGTGGCATGCAATGTCGGACTTGATCGATGTGTTGGCACCTGGAGCGAGACTTGGGTGGTATGTGGTGCACAACGATGATCCGTTTCGCGGTGGGAATCCTCCGGTGGCCTATAAAGATACGGAGCAGGTTCGTGATTGATACTAAATTTTTTCAACCACATGCTGATTGATTTCCAGGCGCGTGCTGGAAGCGTCGACAAGGCTGGGAAGAAGGGAGGATTCAAGGGATTGTTCGGCGGAAAGAAAGGGATGAAGACCTGAGCATAGGCGGACCATGCGGACCATTGTAGGTATGGCTTGACGGGTTCATTACCAGTACCATTGGGTACAGTGTCCTCTACTGATCGTGTGCAGGTCGCCTGTAGGTGGGGAACAGGCAGGTGATCACAGATATGCTTGTGGCAGCTATGAGCAGCATTGGTGGAGATATCATGGCTTTGTAATTATCAAAGTGGCAAGATAGCTCCCGACAGAATATCAAAGAGCCCAAAAGGTGACAGTACTTTTGACCTTGCTGAAGTTGACGGTCAATACATGGAATGAAAGATGTCAGAATGTGGCGGATCCCCCATCTCTTGAGCTTGTTGCTTATGGCAAAGATCCACAGATCGAACAAATGCACTTTACCATAGCTAGCCAACGTTGAGATATCGATCGGAGCGCCTCGGCACTCTCATTGGCAAGTGACCTGATCGGTGTACTAGTACCTGCCAAGCTAATAGAACGTGGACCTTATAAGTACCTTACTATCTAGGTAGTCTGTAACTTGCAGCCCCGCTTTTGTTTCCCCGCCTTTTTTTCCACATATCGTCACTCTTGCACAAGGTGCTTACTAAGGTACACAAGTCGAGCATAGAGCTAGAGGAAGGCCATCCTCCGCCCTGATGCATGACCGAGAAGTGACGACGACTACTTTGATGATCGACAAAGCCCTCAAATGTGCGCGACCCGGCACAACCATGCAGCCAGATGCAGCTAGGTTTTTACCAGCCCCGGAGCTTCGTGCGATGGGGTATAAAAGGATGGGGACCCCCTCTACAGCTCGTCCAGAGCTTTACTTTGAGCTTCTTGGCATCATCAGAGTCCCACCATGCGTGCAGCGACTTCTTTCTTCACTTTTGCTCTATCTGCTAGCCTCACCTTTGGTCAACTCTCCAATGGGTAAGAGATGTCCGAAATCGACTAAACGTTCAGCACTGATCCGACTTTAGAAACACCCTTCCAGTGTACTCTCCTGCACGGCCACCAGCTGTCCCACTTGCGGTCCGCTCTCCATATACCAGCGCATGGACTTCTACTTCGAATAATGGCACATTGAATACCAATGGTGTGATATTCTGGTACGTGGCACAATCAGATGCGCTTGAAGTGTCATACAGAGACTGACCGCGATAGGCCAGGTACTCCTCTTGGTTGGGAAGGGGTGAGTATCTCGAGGACGATGCTGTTTGAGATCAGAACTTAGTGACTCATAGATTGTAACCGTCGATGGGACTTCCTACGAGTACCTCGGGACAGGCTCGTCGAATCTTCCTACATTGCCAAATCTGAAGTCTGCTGTCCCCTTGACCGTTAGTTATGATTCACAGTACTCGAATTTCACATTCAGTGCTGGTCCCATGGAGATCACGGCCAGTTTCCTATCGTCTGTTTTACCGAAAGATCTCTGTCGGACAAGCATTCCACTCAGCTATTTGTCGACTTCTGTAAGGTCTACGGACAATACCAGTCATAGTGTGCAATTCTACAGCGATGTCAACGCAGCTTGGGTGGCATACGAGAGCAATGTCACTACGCAGTGGACCTTCTATGAGGATTCTACTTCGGCGAACGGAAGCATCAACGCTACGAATTCTTCTTCAATATACAGCTGGTACGTATAATCGACTGGAACCTCCTAGCCCACACTGACCCGCTTCAGGTTTGTCTATCTAGAGAATGCCTATGATTTCGCCGAGGAATATGACAAGCCTCTATGTGTGAATGCCTTTTATTCAAAGCCTATATATTCTAATGAGAAGAACAGGGGGCAACTTGACCTACTCTACGTCGTCCAACTTTTCAGGATCAACCAACTTCAGTTACCAGAGTGGATATTCGAGCAATCTTCAGTACCAATATGTCATGCAGCATTCCTTGCAAGACTTCGTTGATCCCGCCTATCGACCGTTTGGTACGCGAGATCCTGCTTTTGCCTTTGCGCATAATTTTGGAACAGTTTCTTCGGCTTCCGTGATGTACACAGTTGGAGAGGTTCAACAACCTTCGATCCGATATCTTACTTCCCAAGGTGTCGAGTCATTGCAACCGTGGTGGACTCAATGCTATGGTGATGTCTTCCAGATGATCAGTTTTCATTTTAATGATTTTTCTATGACCCAGCAGTTGGCTTCCAGTTTCGAAGGTCAGCTCAAGGCAGACGTTGATTCGTACTATAGTGCGAACATGGCTATGGTATACAGCAATAGTACCGCCGGTCCGCTTCCATTCTACTCTAACGGGTCTCAAACCTACACCAATAGCACCGACCAATACGGAGATCAATACATCTTTGACCCAAACAACATGTATGGTTTCCTGAATCCTAACAACTTCAGCGGAATCCCCATTCCGGATATTCAAGAAGCTCAGGCATACTACTCTATTGTTGCCCTGTCAACTCGGCAAATAATGGGAGCCTACATTCTGACCGCACCGCCTTCTGGTGGCTGCTCGAACACCGGTGTGAACAATTCAGAGCCACTGTTTTTCCAGAAAGAAATTTCTTCAGACGGAAACGTCAACACTGTTGACGTCCTCTACCCAGCTATGCCATTCTTCCTATATGCAAATCCTGAGCTACTTCGATACTCTCTCGAGCCTTTGTTCCAAAATCAAGAAAGTGGGTTTTATCCTAACGGCTACAGTATGCATGACTTGGGCACCAACTTCCCCAATGCGTGAGTGCCATTTTCCGAAACCTTTTCCTTCCAATCGATTCCATAATTGAATCTCAAGACACAAATTGGGAGCAGGTACTCATAATGCTTAACAACCTCGTTTTTCAACATGAGTTTTCTGCCTCAAGGAAGTCATACTGACTCCGGAATGTGCAGGACTGGACATGTGGAGGGCAATGATGAATACATGCCTGTTGAAGAAAGTGGGAACATGATCCTTATGACCTATGCCTACTGTACGTATTTCCGGAGTCCATCTTTCTTCTTTTGGACCAAATCTTGAGTTCTTGTGACGTATCTTGGGAGTGTCTACTCCGTAGACATGTTACACAACTCAATACTCCCCGTCTGATAGGCAGTACTGACTCCGAAGTCGTAATTAGACAAGTTTTCTGGAAACTCAGCATTTGTCCAGCAGCATTATGCGAAGCTACAATCATTCGCATCATACCTGATTGAATACTCGTTGCTTCCGGGCCTTCAGGTCAGCACAGACGACTTCGCCGGCGCGCTAGTCAACCAAACGAACCTAGCAATCAAAGGCATCGTCGGCATTCAAGCTATGTCTTTCATATCCACCTTGGCAAATGACTCTTTCGGCTCCCAGAATTATAGCAAAACGGCTACAAACTTCTACGACCAATGGGAAGGTTTCGCCATCGATCCGTCAGAGAAGCATACCATCCTCGCTTACCAATGGCGCTCAACCTACAGTCTTCTCTATAATACCTACCCAGACGTGCTCCTCGATCTGAATCTCATTCCAAACTCGCTCTACGACATGCAATCAACCTATTACCCCACCGTTAGCCAAGTATTCGGTATCCCTCTCGATAGCCGTCACAGCTACACCAAGAGCGACGAATCCATGTGGACAGCTGCCACTTGCACGCCTGAGACGAGGAGATTGTTCGTCAATGCTCTGGGTTATTGGCTCAATGAGACGACAACGCAATACGCTTTCACTGATCTTTACGATACAATTGATATGGGTGCATATCCTGTGAGTCCCAATCCGGTAACTTTCATCGCGAGACCTGTTGCTGGTGGGCATTTCTCGTTGTTGGCGTTGGAGAGAAAGGGGCAGCTGGGGAGCTTGGGCACGGGATTTGGTACTAGCGAGAACTCCACGACGTTGCCTTGAGGAGCTTGAAGAATTGCACTATAACACAGTGTTGTCCTAAATAACGAAAGGAATGATAATGATCTACATGAGTTTAGAGAAGTCGATAAGAATCGTGACTGTCGACTGAACTTAGCTTGGTTAGATGCGGCTGTCCAATCAGATGCATAATTCTTCAGCGCCTACAGTATGGTACACTCAGCCGAGAGCTTTGGCCAGGTATGGGTCTACTTGCGGTAGCCTAGATCACTCAATGTTTTAAGGTAGGCATGTTATTGTCTTGTTAGGCACACAATGATGACGAGCACTCCCCCCAGAGAGTCGCGAGTGGCTGAATGGACGACGAGGTTGAACGAATGCTTTATGATCGATTTGATATGAAATCGCGCATGGCATATGCTGTTCATGCTGACGTGGGCCATTTGCTTCGGTTACCAGTTCTACCTCTACTCGCGGTTCGTTTTCCTAGAGGACGTCGACAGGAGCTGGTCGTTTGGACAGATTCTTGAGATCACTTTCTGGACGCTCATTTCTGGCGGAGTATGTGAGTCTCAAATGGAGTAAAGCGGTTCTCTCTGTTCGGCGCCATTAGGGCTAATGTTGTGGGTGCAGATGATAGGATTTGAAGGAATGCAACATAAGTTGGCGCCCTCTCTGACTGTTGCGTCGAAATTGAATGACGGTTTGAGTAGCACTGATCTGGTGATGCTGAGACAAAAAATCTGAATATGAAGAGTAGCGTGGAATGGGATCATGGTATGTCCTCCCAAAGCCGATCGATTTCTAGAGCATTGACTTTTTTAAGGGCGCTCAATTCCACTCTTGGGGGGAAAATTGAAACCTTGAACGGACTGCGAAACACTAGATGGTGTCACATATAAAACATATGATGGGATGGGTAGACCGCAGATTCCCGAAGCAGCACTGGCCTTCACCGTCCGGCAAAGGTCCTTTTCTAGTACAAGCGTACCTCTTCCACGGATCCAATATAGGAAATCATATCGGTCAAGTGTGGTTTATCTTGCAAACCTTTTACCACACCATGACTCGAGACAATGGCTATTTACCGAACTTCGACGCATTTTTCGAGCCATGAGCGAGGCATCTTGCCGGGCAATGTTTCATTGTTGGGGTCGGCGACCCTAATACTGCTAGGTGGCTATGGGCATCGATGAAACATCAGGTGCTACGAAACGCACCATGTCTTGAATGACCCTGTCTTTGAACATCGATTGGCCAGCGAAGCTCTCTGCCGCGCGTTACAACATTGAAGTGCAATGACCTGAGATCGACTAGAGGTCCATAGTAAGACAAGATGATGATTTTTATACGCCGCACAAGCCTCGAAGGAAGGAAACCCACCGCCAAGGTTTCATACAATTTTATCAACAGGCTTAAAACAACTGCAACCGATTCGAAAAGTGATTCTTCTGTAATAAGCATACTATCTAGTGCCTAATGTTTACATCCGATGGAATCCAGATGCTTGAAAAAGCTGCCTAGACTTTTGTAACATGAGACTGAACGACGGTGTTTGTTAACCGCTGAAAATTCTTGTCATCCTCTTCTGGTATCTGAGATTAAAGCAGCCGCGTTAGAAGCAGAGATAGCCATGAATATAGATTGTTATTGTTTCCTTCGCCGTGTGCCCACGAAGAAAGAGACCAAGGGTGTTTCGATCTGAAACCTCAGCCTCAACACGCCTCATTGGCGCACGGACAACATCCTCGGCATCTTACCAACGTCATATCATGCAGAAAATAGGATCTCAAGGCCCATGGGATCGATTGAGTGTTTCGCAAGCACACGCGCCTTCTCTTGTCCACACGTCGAGCACAGTCCATGTTGGTGTCCGGAAGGAACGAAATGGATGTTCGACTACTGCGTTTTAGCCTGCGATGGAAGAAATACCAACCTGACGTATCATTGTGGATAAATACTATTTGAAAGAGTAGGAGATCAAACGAGCCGATTGTAAGTCTGCCTTGAGTGGCTCTGCCGGCTTTGAGACAGCCAATGTAGGAGTATGGGGGCTTTGACGGCGACGTGTAATGATTTAAGTCCAACACGAGAGACCAAGGCCCTGGAGATGCGTGCTTTGCCTTGTCCTCTATCGATATCTGCTGTGATCTGCTCTTTGATTTCAAATGTGTCCCAAATACCGCGTCCTCAAACTAGCCTCGTGTTGCTGCAACATCTTGTTGAACCACATGTTGCACTTTCGATTGCTGTTCCCCAGTATCTAAGGACTCGTACTGGGGCTATGGCAGATCGATGACGAGGGGGATATGGCCCAGCGATTCGGACATGGCCTAGCAGTCCTTGATCGAGTATAAAACAGACACGCTGAACGCAGAATTCGGACATCATTCCACCATAACTATCAAGTTTGAATACCCTATTCCAAAAAGGACACACAGAAATCCTCTCTCATTCAAGCTATCCCAAACCAACCATACCAAAAAGAACCAACCATTCAAAATGCTCCAAACCATCATCATCCACATCGCCTTCATGGGAGTAACATTCGCTACTGTCATGCCCATTGGCTACTGCCCTCAACCAACAACCACCTACACCGCCAGCGCCGCCCCTTTCTATTATGGTCCTCCCATCCTCGACACAGATGTCGCCTCGTGCAACTCAACCGATACCACGACATGCGCTCTTGGAGTCAGCGCATCTACCAGCGCCGGCTACACCATTACTATGGGTGGTGGACTGACACTCGATCTGTGAGTTGCATACTTCGGAAGTGATGTGTGAACGAGACCAGCGCTGACAACAAACAGACCAGAAATCGGTTCAATAGCTTTCACCCCTTCAGTCAGCTACTCTTATACAACGACAAAGGGCACCAGTGACGGGTACGTCTTTTATTTCCCGGCCTCTTGATTGGTAAATACCAGCTAACAATTCCCAGTGTAAACTGTCCCGAGGGAGGCTATACCTGTGGCATGACCTCCGTTACACCATGGCAGATCATCACAGGCAATCAGCATAGCTGTGGTGGCGGCGCGTGGCCGGCTTGCGTGCCTTGTGGTGACAATTCTTATGCCATCCAAGTCCCGGCGCAGACGGCTGAGATCAGCTGGGCGGCTTGCATTGCTAGTGATTCGGTGAATCAGACTACCGGCCCAAATTTGGAAAAGTGCCCGTAAAGGCAGGAAGAGGTGTGTTGGCAGTTGGCGATGCGTTCGAGTTCATGAGCGCGGTGTTGCGGTGCATGATACGTACTTGTAGTTTGAAACTATGTACTCATTCATCTTCTGTTTTGAAGACTGCATGAGCCTGGCTTGAGTCAAACTCTCCATGAAGCCGATTGGGACTGTTGTAATGCCAGCCATCAGTGTCATTAGGATAGAGGTACGCTGAATATCTCTGGCAGCTCTGTACTCGAGTCCAGGCCGCCCTAACCACCTTTCAAATAACCCATTCGATATATGGCGAGCCTTTGAAGATGGATGTCTTTCGCCCAAATGTGGCCTTTGTACTTACTGCTCGACAAATCCGCTGGCATCGATTACCTGTGCTGGCGCATGTCTCAACTTACCCGGATGCTTCTTGCAATGAATGACTGCGGTTTTTCTGGTGACTCTAAGATCCAAGAGGCTTGCACATGGACGTAGATGGGAATTGGTGCCTCTAAAAATGTCTTTTGAATGCAGGGTCGACAAAGCCAGCCGCTTCGAGGTTGTTGTTGATTACTTTAGAATATGCCTACCTTACCTTACCCTGAGGTCCCTCACTAGTGCCTACAGTACTTACTCCTGCAATTCTGACCATCACTCGAGGCCATGGATATCACGTACAAAGTCTTTCCATTCCTTCAAGCAAGTGGCTGATCTGGCGTGAGAAAGATGAATACTTGAACAGTCAATATTTGCGCTCCTAAATCCTATAATGCGCCGCCATGAACCACGCGCCTCTCTCCCCGAGGCCGCTCAGCCGAGAAAGTCTGAAAGCCATCGCCTACAATGACACCATTGCTGCTAAACCCCCTATACCAATCACTGTTGCTACACCTCCCTCGAGGTCATCTCATAGGACATTCAATAGCCTCCGACGGCCCAAGATCTCCAACCAGCGCCTTTCACCTCAGACTGCTCGGTCGAAACTACAGGATGATGCCAGGAGAGACTCGGGTCTGGCGCCCTCGAGTTCTACCACAAGAGATAGTCGAACAACATTGGGAACAGATGTGGAGTCGACGACTAGCATGAAACGTTCGCCAAGCATTCCAAGCTTCTCGGCGAATGATGCGGCCCCTTCCCCCAATCCGAATACTACGGGAGATGAGGGATCAAGAGCAAGATCAAGGGAGCACACGGAGCATCCCGCAGTACTGCAGTTACCATTCATGAGTATACTGACGGAGATACCGTCTGGGAGTTTTGAGGACTTGACATTGCCTGGGCAGGTGGAGTTCTCAAAGAGAGGGAGCATGCTGATAGGGGGGAAAAAGGCAAATAAGGGACATGGCCGCAATGTCAGTAATGGTCGGTTGATTGGCAGTCGGAGGACATTGAGTAAAGATCTATTGTCCCCTCCGCCGAGCCTACCTACGAGGGTGCTATCCGCAAATGACGAAGCGCTCTCCCACAAAGTCCGGTCAATGTACGAGGGTGGAGCGGAAGACGACTCTGACTGTGCGGCTGAATTGCACGATAAGATGGCCAATGGGCCAATCGAGGAGCAGAAATCAAGTATACGGCAGGCGTCAAATTTATCTTTATGTCCGGCAGAAATACCGCAGATCACTATGAACGGTGAAGCCGCCCACAGAGTGCTTTCTCAGGCAAAAACCACCACGAGTAAAAGGGGCAGTGTCATCGTGCGAGAAGCGAATGAGCTGGCGGGTGGGATCGAGGACTGGGAGGATCTCAATGGCGGAGACGTTGACCGTTACGGCTTCATCGTCCTACGGAAACCGTCCTCGCAGGCCTCGTCCCTAATTTCAAACCAAGCGAGATCGCCAGAACCTCCTCGTATACAGCGTATGTCTACACTCCTACAAGTTGCTTCAGATGCTCCGAGAAGACAACGCAGTACGGTCAGGGAGAAGAAGACTCCAGCGGCCAAAAGCCCTGCGCTCTCTGCTCAAACGCCGTCGTCGAGACCCGTCTCAAGAATGGCTCGTCCAAATTCTTCGCAAAGCGCATACCGGACCACAACCGGCAACCAGTTCAGAATTCGTTCTGCTACGAATAGGCTACCTCACAACAAGGACAAGAAATGCGTGGACGAAGCAGGCGACATGCTCACACTCCCGCCTGGGTTGGCAGATATTGCAGAAGATGAGGAAGACAGCAAAATGGCAGATGCCCTAAAGCGACGCGAGTGTGTGAGAGAGGATAAATGGAGGAAGATGGCCACGATTGTTAGGAACAAAAATGGTGGTGGCATGGTCTTCGACTTCGACACTAAGAGCCCCAAGGTCATCGAAAGGACGTGGAAAGGTATACCAGACCGATGGCGCGCAACAGCATGGCATGCTTTCCTGACCGCTAGTGCCAAAAAGCGGCGTGGTAGCCCAAGCGACGACGAGCTTATTGCTGTCTTCAAAAAGCTACTTACTGAAGGTTCTCCGGATGATGTGCAAATCGACATTGATGTCCCTCGGACAATCAACAGCCACATCATGTTTAGACGGCGCTATCGAGGAGGTCAGCGCTTGCTCTTCAGGGTCTTACACTGCCTCTCCATTTACTTCCCAGACACAGGCTACGTACAAGGCATGGCTGCGCTAGCAGCTACTCTACTCTGCTACTTTGACGAGGAAATCACATTCGTCATGCTTGTGCGCCTATGGCAGCTTCGAGGTCTAGAGCGCCTCTACCAGTCCGGCTTCGAAGGCCTAATGCAAGCGCTTGAAGAGTTTGAGAAAGACTGGCTTGGGAAGGAGGAGGTTGCAGCAAAGTTGGTAAGTCTCCGCCATCGGCAAAGCGTACATTTTCGAGTCTGGATGTTTGCTCATAAGTATGATAGGACGAGTACAATATCTCCCCCACTGCCTACGGTACCCGCTGGTACCTCACCCTCTTCAACTACTCCATCCCATTTCCCGCCCAATTGCGCGTCTGGGACGTCTTCATGCTTCTCGGTGACCCTGATCCCCCTTTGTCTTTCCCTGTTGCCCCCTCTACCTCCTTCAATGGCGGCCTTGACGTCCTACACGCCGTCTCAGCTGCTCTAATCGACGGCACGCGGGAAATACTACTAGAATCCGACTTTGAAAACGCAATGAAAGTGCTCACGAGCTGGATACCGGTGAAAGATGAGGAGATGCTAATGCGGGTGGCGAGGGTGGAGTGGAAGACAAAGAGGAGGAAGCCTTGATCATCGTCGCTGCTGGTTCCGTCCCAATGATAAGAGGAGGAAACTCATGAAATGTCTTTTGGGTTGGCTTGTTTGCTTGCCATTGGCGCTGTGACCGCTTTTGAACTTACCTCGCTTGGCTTGGCTTGGCTTGGGAAACGTTGCTTGGCTGCAAGTTCGTATGATACCCCACATATCGGATACTATCTTCTGTTGCTTCGGGAAGCTCTTCTATTGCTTTTGGAATCGAGGGGGTACATAGTGGTACGGAAATGGGGAAGATCTCTAAAGTAGCAGCATGAGAAGAAGGATGCTGGAAAGCCGGGGATGTATATAAGCTTACACTCCTTTTGAATAAATAATGCCTCATTCAACAGTTTGCTTCAGTCTTTGACATCACACCTTTGTCATGGCTGTTGGTTTGAAATATTTCCACGACTCTGCATTTTCTGTGAACTCTGCAGAGTCACCGAAGACTGGGGACAGACTGAAGTCGTTAAAGGTCTCATTAATTAAGCCTGCCGCTATGCTAAAATATCATCCACTATCCCAAGGTTATACAATGAAGAAACATAGCCAATGCTCCAAGAGCCTTCAACCCTCCTCCAACAAGCCAAACTCCCCTTCCCAGTCTCGAGCTATCCGTATAAGGAAATAGCCATGCCAAAATTCATGTCGGCGTCATAATCATGATATTCGTACCCCGGTCCATACCCATGCTCCGTCGTAAAACATATTGTGAGATATATGCCGTGTTCTTTTGCCCATGATCCATCCCAGTCATGCCCCGAAACCTGCAATCCAGAAAGCTGATAAAACGTCTCAAGGCTCAATGTCCCTACTCTTGATCCGGATCATGTCATCACTCAAACTTGCCATCCACAGACACCTCTCCAACGCCCCTTCAACGGGACGGAAATCATACTTTGCACTCGCGTCAATAAGTCTTAGCAGACTCTTGACGATAGTAGCTGCAGTGCGGAAGCGTTCAAAGTTGATCAAAGGCTCACTATCACGCGTGCTAGCAACAACGGATGGTTTTTGTGCGTTGTAGGTAAGATCGTGAATGTAGAGTGCTGCATAAACAATTAGACAAAGCAAGAGTGGAAGGCCAAGAATAGGAAACTTACGGACGAAAGGAATGCAGCCTTCATCAAGGTTAGCCGTCTCCATATCCTGTCTCAAATTGTGGAAGTTCTTGATCGGAGTAGCCAGCGTCTCCATCTCCTTCAGCATGGCCTTCTCCGCCGCAGGCACCAAGTCCCACGTCCTTGTAAGACGCGCGCAGTCGACAGATGTCAAAGCAATGGTGATCTGCAGAACAGTAGCGTAGTTGTGGTATTTCCTAGCATGCTGTGCAATGTGTATGTATTTGATGATTGCTAATGCGCGCTCTTCAACGTTTTGCGTCAACACGATCTCAGACAGAGCCCACTTGACGATGATATTGAAGCGAGCAGTGACGAGCTCGATGCCACTAGGATCTTGGTAGCGAAGATACTCCACCCAGTTCAAGGTCTGGGTAGAAGCGTGTTGCCAGCGCATGTCGATCAAATCTTGCCAATTGATTTCGTTGAGGCCATCTCTTTCAATAATAGTCAGCTGCTGTGCAAGTATCGCCGCATCATAGGCTAGGATGAAAGGTATATGTCGCCTTGGAGGAAATTGGTGAACGGTGTTCGCGAAAGGCTGCAAGACAGATCCGTCGACCTCTCCCGGTGAGCGAGTCTTTCCTGGGTCCGTGATCCTACTGACGGGTGAGGGCTCTGGCGTAGGAGGCTTTCTCTGCTCTTGAAAGCGGTGGGTCTCTGAGGTGATAGCCATCGCATTCTCGGTGGTCATTGGAGGCGAAGGCAGGTAGCCCTGCGCATATCCGACATTAGGTGGCAGCTGAGCGCCATGCATAAAGCGCGCCGAGGACCCATAAGCCTCTTCTAATGCTTCATTGGGTGCCTCAGAGTCATCCGAAAGCTCCGATGACAGGTCACTCAAAAATTCATCTTCGTCAAGGAGGAAAGAATCGGTGGTACAGGTTGGCATTGATGATCGATACCTCGCTCTTCTGAAGGCTTCGTAGCTCCCTACGTCGTCGTCCTCGGCCGCGAGAGACGACTCCTCAGCTTGATCGTTTCCGGGGAACTCGCCGTTAGGCCGACTTGGACTGAATAGAGGTCGAGGAATAGTGACATTGGACTGGTCAGAAGTTGTATGCGCAGTCTGTCTGGCCTGCTGATCGAGGCCCCTCTCAAGTAGAGGAATGGAGTTGTAGGATTCTTCAGACTCTGCATATAGGCTTCGAGTCATAGTATCCCTATGATCATTTCTTGAACCTGCTATGCGCTGTTGGCCACTAGGTCCAGCGCTCGTAGCCGTACCAGGCGGAGTGAGCATCGCGTCTACCGAGGGCAATTCATGCTCGTTATTCTGGGGCTTGGGGCTTCGAGACTGTTGTGTGTATTCTTCCTTTGTCCCGGTGTTTACCGTAGTGGCTACCCCGGCATTGGGAGGTCCTCCAGAAAATCCCACAGGACTTTTTCTAAACTTCCCTTCGAGCTTTGCAAGAGTAGCCTCAAGGTCGCCTCCCTCATCGTCAGGTATACGAGCAAACTCCGCAACTGCAGCTTCGAACGAAGGTCGTAGATCTGGCTGAGAGGGTCGACTGCTCATGAGCGAAATAGTTTTTTCTGCCACGACTGGTGCAGTTTGCGCTGGGGCAGGCAGAGGCGGCTGCGGGTTTTGTGCTGTCCTCTGCAGAAATGCCCCGGAGCTGTGCATCGAGTCCGTGAAGGTAGTGATTGAACCTGTCGATCTGGGCCTAGGTATTGGCTCCAGATCATGCACATTCTGATTAGCGCGAAGATCCCCACCAGGTCGCCTTCGAAGCATCCTTCCTGCGGGCTGATCAAATTGTCCCTTTGAGGATGTCTGAAGCGAGTCTGAAGCTGTGGTAGCTTCCACGCTGTGATCTGGTCCACTTGTTCTCATGCCACTTTGATATGATGCATACTTTCTCAGCGATTTGGGTCCGGAACGGCTAGATCTGTATGATACGTAGGATTTGCCCGTGGCGATTGACGGTCTACGTTGGTGCGAAGGCCCAACGCGACTGATACGTTCAGAGATACGCGAGCTCTCATGTCCTGGTGGAGAGCTTGGTAACGCAGGAATAGTGAAAGGAGGAAGCAAGACAGAAGATGCCGTATGGTCGTCATTCTGACTTTCACGTCCGGGAGGCCGCGTAGCGACAAGAGGCTCAAAAGTCGCAGGCAAAGGAGGCGTTCTTAAATCGGTCATTGAGAAAGGTGGACGCGAGAAGGGTTCGCTGCCTGGCAGGTTCTGGAATTTTTGAGGCAAACTCGGTACTGGAGGCTCCATGGCCGTATCATCCACAATGACGATAGATTGACTGCCATTCGTCATCTCACTGTGACCCCTCTGGAGGGCTTCTCTCTCAGGTGTGCCTGGTAGCTGACGAGGATCAGCTAACGGCTGCTCACGCTCGTTGCCAAAAGCGACACCAATGCTACTGGGAGGTCGCGTCATCTGCCTCGGCTCCTGCGTCATTGCACGCTCAAACATATCAGTAATATCAGCGCAGAGCAGATCTATGCGTGAATTGTTCTTGAGTGCCTCGAGTTGATGGTGTTGATCACCAAAACCCTCAATCTTATATGCAATATGCATAGGTAGCGTCGAATCTTTCATCTCGACCATGAATGGTGCCGTCGATAACAGAGTTGGGGTCGGTGTATTCGAGTTCTGTTTGCTGCCTATAGCTCGACGAATCGTCCCCAACAGGTTTTTCACTCCTGGACTCATTGGTCGTACTGTGACTTTGCTACCATCGAGCCCATCAACGTAATTAGCATGTTTTGGTAGGCTGGAGGTTGATTTCTGGTGCGCTAGGTTGTCAATGAAAGGTGAAGCGGGCGGAAGGACGCTGCCTCGGATGAGGCTACCAGTAAATGGAAATGCCATCACAGCTTGTTCAGTGGAGTGCTCCGGCTGCAGGGGCAAGGATGTACGTTTGTCCCTGAGAGCGTCTGAGAAACTCCCACTTCGCTCATGGCCTTGCTTCAAATGAGGAGGCTTTTCGTTTGCTTGTGCTGACGGAGCTGCAGGGCCGACTCGACGAACTGCTGGTGGGATAGTTGTAGGTATGGGATGCGGACCGACGTTACGCTGCGATTGAGTCGCAAACGCCTTCAGCGGCTTTCCTGGTATAGAACAAGACATGGCTTGTATGCTTTGCTCACTCAGCGGAGTAGACATAAGAAGACTGCGAGAGGTTGTCACAGATACCCCACGGTCTGATCTTGCTTTCCCTTGATCTTCAGCTTCAATAACACTGTCGACCCAATTGTGGAGTGCGGCCACAGACTTTGCTTGATCCACTTGCTGGGATGAAGATTCTGCGATCCTTGCCCAAAGCTCGCTTGGATGGGTGAGTCGACTGTCGCGGCTGCCCACGATACCCCCAGGGCTGATATCAAGGTCATTGCGGCCATCGACGTCTCCAAGGGGATGGTCCCAATATAGGGCGCAGCGGCCGTTCCAACATTTCTTCAAGTCGATGATGAGCTTCAAGTCACTCGGCTCATGGGATGACCTCAGTCCAACCTGATGCGTTAGCGTGTTGAGGTGCTGGCAGAACTTGACACGCAGGTCGCGGTCGACGACGAAATCGTAGGGAAAGTAGTTCAGGACCCAGTGACGAATGGCAGCAAATGCGCGTACTCGAATGACTCGACCGTCGTCATCAAACCGATTGACTGCCCACTCGAACCTCGTCAGTAGGTAGTCCAGGAGGTCATGGGTTGACAAGTACGCCCGAACGGTAAGAAAGAAGTCTGAAAGTAGTTCGTAGTCCAGAAAGTTCTTTGATGTAATCTGGGCTATAAGGCGAGCTGGAGACGCGGCCGATATTTCTCGAGTGCTCATAGCATAACGAACAATGGCCGGATCGTCCGGGTTGGCAGCTATCGAGTCGTATATGGCTGGTACGATAGGTTCCCTCGCTCGATGATATACTGGCGACGCAGTGGTAATTGGAATGCGGGCCGCTGCAGGGGTCATTTGAACGGTATGCTGTTGCGGAGCATTATGAGAATGTCTGCGAGATAGCGACAAGTGAGTCTCAACACCAGGTGGCACTGGGAAAAATGTATCGTATTCTGGTCCTGAAATGACAGATGACTCGTGGTCATCAACGGTTGAAGCTCTGGAGTAGACTTGACTGTGTAAAAAGGCCGTCCCCCGAGTACTGAATCTAGGCGTTCCAAGTCTGTAATGGGGAATCGGGACTTCCAGTGAAGGCAGTATTTTTTCTCCAGGATACCTAGGTGCTGGGTCTGTTTGGCTGATCACAACCTTGACTTGGGCGAATTCCAAATTATTGCCACCACCAATCGTTGACACCGAGCCGCTGCGAGAGAATTTGGCAGATCGGACGGACATGGAATTGGAGCGCTGCGTTCCACGATCAATGGAATTTGTCCGGCGTGGACGTTTTGGTGTTCGAGACGCTTGTGTATCTGACCAGCGTTTCTTCTCTGTTGAACTTTCGACATCTGCATCATGTCCGTGACCTTGGGGAGGCGTTGCAACTGGATAAGCAGAGGGCGGCATAGGAGACTTCTGAGCAGTCCGTGTAATGGGTCTGGCAAGCAGTTATGTTCAGTACATTGACACTGACCGTCCATCCAGAACAAAGCTTGGAAGTAGTACTGATCTTACCTTAAGTATATCTTGCCATTGTTTCCAACGTTTGCCACGGTGAACTGTCTTCCTTCTCTTGTGGCTGGATTGGAATCCACTACACCGCCTTTACCATCTCTTTTTACGGAGCGTTGCCGTAAAACGTCTGTGCTGTTCTTTGTCCGTTTCAGAGAGTTTTGTCGGCCTCGGATCCGCGTATTCTCTGACGACTTCCTTTCCGAGTCCATGCCTTGCTCGAGGTTGTGGCGTGCTGTCGAGGCATTCTCCTGGCCACGTCCAACGAGTATAGAGGGTATTTCAGGCCGCAGTTCGGTCCACCCTCGTTTGGGTGGACTTGCAGGACGGCCTGGTCCGACGGATGGGGTTTGAGCCACTGCTACAGGCGCCATGGTAGCTGTGAGTGTACAATACTGCGATTCACAAACACTCTAAGCTTGACCTTGGGAGTATCTACGCCAAAGCTAGCCTGGCTTGAGTCTTGTTCGTCGCTCAAAGGTGAAGCGGGGTGGTGAGCATGGAGTTGCGGTCAAGTCGGCCGCGATTGACTGCTGCAAGCGCCGATAGGCTATGTCGCAGAGAGGAGAGGCTCGAAGCAGTCATCGCGATAACGGATCCATCGACGATACAGCCAAATTGAGTATATAAGGAGTAGCGAAAGTGTCAATAGGCGGGAGGTGTGAATGAAAAGATGCAAGATGGTATTTGGAAGGTGAGATCGAGTTGGTCCGACGAAAGGCAAGTTGGAGTTGCAGGCAATTTGATTTTGGGCCCATGGCCGAAGGGGAGGGGAGATCGGCAAATAGATGGTGCCAAGGCCCGTTCAAAAGTACTTTACGGTATCGTATCTTACGGAGTACTTGTAGACTAAGTTACCTCCGTACGCTATTTTCACCCATTCACAACGTGCCAGGCGTGCGATGACAGGGAACAGAGTACCTACAACATAAGGTACTATAGAAGACACTCGGTATCGGTAGAGAAGCTCTTGACAAATACAACACAAACCGGTCGTTTCCCTCTGGTCCTCTGGTTGGATGAACAAAAATTGGGAGCCGAAAATACTCCTTTCTCGTCTCTCTCTCTCGTGTAGACTACTGCAGACTGCAGGAGGGGAAGCGAGAGCTGGCCAGAAGCAATATTATTCGTTAGGTATCAAGTATTAAGGATCATTTTTCCTGCTGGGAATCAATATTAGACTAATAATCATATGATTAATAATGGCTCATGATTGGGATGCTGTACCATGTCGCCATTTAAAAGGCGCTGGCACTTACCCGTATTTGAGATGGGGTCTTCTTCAAAAAGCCAAGGCAAAAAGCTTGGCTGAGCCAGGACTGGGCCAGGCTGGCCGCTTCTTTATCCTGACAGGCTGATAGCATCATTAGCCCACGAATGCCACGAATCACGGGTCATGGCAAAGTAAGCTAGCGCGGGTGGAAAAGCCCGGAAAAGCTGAAGGTTGTGCCGACTGCTGGCGTAAAAGTAAAATCAATAAGCGAACCGTCAGATACAATATACAATTAATCATACACTACAAGTAACAGAAGATGAAAAATTCCTCCATCTTCCCACTGCGTGTCATCCTCAATATGAGATGATGGCGTATTTGTTGTATTCCTTGTTCTATGTATTCTAGATGGTGCTAGTTGCAATATATATTCGAAATGGATTATTCAATAGGCCAGTAAGGATGCAGAAATTTGTACATTCAGTAGGCCGGTAAGGATGCAGAAATTGGTACATTCAACAGGCCAGTAAGGATGCAGAAATTTGTACATCACCTCCAGCCAACACCCTCCGGACATTTCACCACAACTCGCAACTCGGCTCCTTGACTGGACACTGCAAATTCTCCAGTCAGTACTTTCCTTGTCAAGATGAAGAATAGGGTATGGGGTTGGGACTAAAGGGCTAAAGAAGTTGCTTACACTGAAACTCTCCCTGAAGTCTGGTGAATTCGCCATCGTGCCAAGAATGCGCGCCCTCGTCGGCGCATGAGGATCTCGATAGACACCATTCACAGCTGCTTCTGGTCTCACCTTCCCACACCACCAGTTCGCGTAGGAGATAAAGAACACCTGATCTTTAGTAAAGGTCTGAAGACCTGGTAGAAGCTGTCCAGGCTCAATGCTTTCGGCGTCCTTCCAAGCCGCGAATGCAGCATTGACCCCTCCTGCATCCGCCAGATTTTCTCCCAACGTAAGGCGACCGTTCACGTGCAATGGCTCGCCGTTTGGATTCGGTACTGTGAACCTGTGGTATTGATTGACAAAGCATTGCGCTTTGTCTTCGAAGGCTTCGACGGTGCTGTTGTCCCACCAGTCTGTGAAGTTGCCGGTCTCGTCGTAGTGACGTCCCATGGAATCGAAAGCTAGCTGAATCAGCCAAGGCGCACCTACGTACCCTGGAATTGCCTTACCGTGTGAGAGCTCGTGCCCGCTCACAGATCCGAATGCGCCATAGCTCAGGTACTGAGGTACGCTTGGATCGTAGAACACGGGAGCTTGCATAATACCCGCAGGGAAGACTATCTCATTGCCAGCTGGGTTGTAGTACGCCTAACGAGTGTCAGCGATCAGGGATCACGGCGGTGCCACGCGCGCAGGCAGGTTGAAACCACGAACATTGACTGTATCTGCCGTCATTCCCCACTCATCACGATTCGTAGGTTTACCCAGAGCAGACCATTCGCGATTTATGGTGAACTTCGCAATGGAAAGTGCGTTTCCGAAGAAGGCCGTGCTGGTGATGTTGACTTTTGCATAGTATCCTTCAAGGGCAGCGGAGTCGCGAATATCTGGGCTCTTTGTGGGATAGCCTATTTTTTGAATGATGTTGTGAACTGAGTCGTGAATTGTAAGCTGATGTGCTAGCTTCTTAATTGAATAGACAACTGCCTTATAGGACGAGGACACATACCTTTCTCTATACCAAGATCCCTTACCTCTTTGCTCATCCACTCCGCTCCCCTCAATTTCTTAATGAACTGCACCTTGATGTCCGAGACAATCTGATCACCAAAATTCTTGGCTTCTTCTGAGAACGCTTTCTCCACAAAGAATTTGCTGAGGATCCAGCCTATAGTAAGAGATCAGCAGCTTCAGATAGCTAAAAGCCTGCTTTCAACACGAACCGAGCCCATTATCCGCAACCTTGATACAAGTCCTCCATCGCTCCTCCGACGCATCAGGATCCTTGCCCAGTAACTCATTATTAAACCTCTTCAACGGCTTTAAGGCGTCGTCTTCAACTCTGTATGCGTAAGCTTGTACTGTCTTCCAAACAAAGTACGCCTGAAGAGCCTCTGCACTTGTTTCTCGCAGAATTTCAGAAAGTGACTTGAGGTAGGACGGAGATCCGACTATCAGTTTCTCTGGCTTGAAGTCCGCAGGGGCCAAGGTGGTGATGAGATACTGCACAGATAGCTGCGGTAACAGGTCTTTGATTTGATCAAGGTTCATTGGATTGTAGTATTTGGTGACATCTTCGGCATCCTCTTCATCTGGTGTTGCTTGAGCTAGTTTGGACTCAAACAAGACAATGCTTTCAACCAATTCAGCGCTTTTCGTCGAAATTTGAGACCATAATCCTGCAAGAGGTCTCGACTCAGATTTGGCCTCCGCAAGCAGAGCTTCTAGGACTTGGCCAATGGTCCTGGCATATCGGACGACTAACTCGGGCTTCTTGTAATACTCTTTCGTAGGAAGTCCTGGCTGGCGTGGTGCAGCTATGAAAGGGACGACGACATCTGGATCTTTGTCGTCGGCCTGGAAAAATCAGCTTTGAAAGAAGAGCAGGAATCTTGCGGGAACGAACAGTGACATAGAACGAGATTAGCGGATCCATGCCGATACTCGTCAAGTATGTCAGGGTCTTCGAAAGCCGAGTTTCGTCTTTCAAAAGCAAGCCTTTCTGGTCCATTTTCTTAAGCAACGGGAAGAGATCGGTATCTGGCCTTGTGGCTGGAAATAATTCCTCAACTTTCCGCAAAACGTCAAGAAGCGGAGCGGAGCCGACGTCTTTGATTACTTCTTCATCCATACAAGCATTGTATGCTGTCTGTAGCTTTTCGAAGATGTCTCTTTTGGCGGAAGAGTCTATCTCGATCTTATAATCATCCACTGAGTACGGGGATTCTAAGACGTGACGAAGAATCTGTTGTGAGTCTTCCGCCATGATTGTGCCTGTAAAAGTGCCTCCTTGATCTGCTCGAAGATCGTGTTTCTCCTGCCAACCCTCGCAAACGAATTGATCAAAGTCATGACACGGATCAATTGTGTGATATCTTGGTGACATGTTTTCAAGTAACTTTGAAGCCGCAATCACACATGCCGGAGTGAGACAGATTGTGTCAGGGACCTCTGGGTCAGAGTCGCTGCTGTCCTGGTTGTACGCGACTAGGATCCCGACTTTAGTTCAATCTGGTGCTGGATGGAAGTCAAACACACCTGCAAAGTAGACGAGTAGAGCAATAAGGCCACCAAGTAACAGCAATATGATTGCGGTTGTCATGAGATTATTCAATAGCCAATCCCAAGACTTCCTAAGCCAAATGCGAGGTTTGTCCTGTTTTGATACTTTGCCGTTGGCCTGCGGCGCATCTTCTACGCTGTCTGCTTCATCATCGCGAGCATCATCAGCGAGCAGCGGCGCTTGTTCGCTATCCCGTCCGGATGTCATAGTTATCGAAGAGGATAATTAAGCTGCTGACTATCTACAGTGGACGGCACTTGAAGTTGGAGGATGGAATGGGACGAGATGGAAATCACATGCACGCGACCAAGCAGAATGGACTATGGTTTGAATGGGCCTAGTATCAAAGAATGATATCTGCACAGTAGTCCACAAATTTAATAAGTTGAAAATAACCAACCGAGATGGCCACTCCAGCTAAGTATGAAGAAAAACTCTGAGAAAACGATGAGAAGTAAATAGATTGACATCGGGCAAGAAGAAAGGAAAACAAAATCTCGAACATCATAACTCTGAAAATTGGAAGCATAATTTTATACCCCACTAACCTCTTTTGTGACGATTTGGCGGGGTGCCGCAAAGATCTCGAAGGCGGCAGACAGCAGACAGCTTGAGAGAATCCTTGATTCGATACTGAAATCCATTGAGTGACTGCATACAGACTGTAATCATTCGGACTTTCCGCGGATATCAACCTCCCGAAAAGGCATGCTGCAAAAGGCATGACCTACAGCTTAGGAAATTTCTGATGAGGGGCGCCTCTCACAATGGACATTGGGAATCAACATTCCGATGACGAGCTTGGCTTTGAGGACGCAGACGAGGTACCACAGCATCGACCTCTGCCGCCCGACTTGCCCAAATCACTCGATGATAGGCAGCCAATCCGTCACTATGCTGGGGAGACTGAAATGTACGACGCTTGGCAAGGTAATGGTTACCTCACAGAGCTATAAGCTGCTGGAGGATGAAGGGGATCGCTAATTAATCGGTCAGGCCAATCGCAATTCCTCACTAGTCCAATGCCTGCCCAACCGCTTGCTTTCAATCTATCACTGGACGACGATCGGGACGACGAAAATGCCACGCAACGCCTCGAGGACAATGACACCAGGCTGATGGAGATGCTAGCTGCTCAAGCTGCACATCGGGAAGATGGATCCGCTGCTGGGGATGAAGAGGCGATCGCTGCGGACAAGAAGCTTTCCGATACACAGAAGAAGGCTATGCTACAAAAGTCATTGCACAACGCTGCTAGCAACGGAGATGTTGATCAGGTCGGCAGAGTGCTGCAGGGCCCTGCGCGCAAATATGTCGATATCAATGGCCCGGACGAAGAAGGGACAGCGCCCATAATATACGCTAGCTGTTTTGTGAGTCCGTGCTCGAAAGCTCTCTGTTGGGGTTTACGCGCTGATTTATTCGATTACTTCTAGGGTCACCAGGATGTGGTCTTGGCCCTTCTAGACGCCGGAGCGGAAGTGGATAGACAAGACAAGAACCAGTGGACGCCTTTGATGTGGGCAATGACGAATCGGCATAAGGATATTGCGAAGATGCTGCTGGACCATGGTGCCTCGTCAACGATCAAGTCGTCTTCTGGGCGGACAGCTTTTGACTTCGCAGCGCCGAACAGCGAAATATCAGACTTCCTACACCAGAATGGGTATGGCATAGGAGATGTGGGTGTCGATGACTTCTACGACAATGGCTTCTCCCAGGATAGGTTTGAGCAAGAGATGGAGGAGAGCGAGATGACAAGGCGTATGATGATGGAGAGCTCAATGAATTTAGAAGTCGACCTATCAAGCTTGGGCATGGATGAGAGGCCGGAAGTAGGTCGCGGTATGCCCCTCTGCTGATGAAAAAGCTAATAGAGCCAAAGTCACCCGAGGAAAATGACGAGCAACAAGATTTTGTATGGGACAGGTGTTTGAACGACCAGATGTTTGTCTTCCAAGAAAATGAGTTGGGGCCAATATTGGACATTATCATCACCACAATGACGCCGCAACGGTCGCCATCGCAAAAGCCAGTACCGGCAAATATTCTGTTTCTTGCAGCGCGATACGCCCACTATCATGGAAGCCCTGAGCTCCTAGCTACGCTTTTACTCTCAGCTATGGACAAGATTAATATCAAGGTCGAGCGGCATCAGTGGGATATGACAGTCCTAGCTTTCTGGATCTCGAATGCTACTTTGCTGCTCCACTATCTGAAGAAAGACGCTGGGGTTGTAGGAGCAACCACTGAGTTCCAGGTCCAGCTAGTGGAGCTCATCAACGAGATCTTCATTCTGATCATTAGAGACGCAGAAAGGCGTATGGATAAGGTTTTGAAGAACGCGATTCTTGATCACGAGACCATTCCATTCGACCATCTCGAATTTGCAGGTGAATGGAATATCTTCCGATCAAAGAACAAGGCCCAACCAGAACCCGTGAGCTACAAGCCCCCACCGCCAAATAAAAGAGCCCAACTATCACCGAGAAACGTCACATCTCTTTTGTCCTCAACGCTCTTCGTGCTAGATCTCTACGACATACACTCTGTCATCACCTCTCAGATTCTCGGGCAGCTGTTCTACTGGATAGGAGCAGAGCTATTTAATCACATACTATCGAATAAGATGTACCTTGCGCGAACAAAAGCAATGCAGATCCGGATGAATATCTCCGTCCTCGAAGACTGGGCAAGGACAAACAACCGATCGCCGGAGCACTACGAGAATGGATCGCTTTCGACATCAGGCGAAAACACAGTCGACGCGGCTCGGAAACATCTTACACCTGTCATCCAACTCCTCCAATGGCTACAATGTTTCTCTAGCCTTGACTATTCGACAGATTCCCAAGATTCGCTGGAAAACACTATAAAACAAATGACACGCCTCACACCTCACCAACTACTTCATTCCACTAGTCACTATCGATATGAGAAAGAGGAGAAAACTTTGCCCAAAACAGCCCGCAAGCGACTGGTCACTCTGCAAACAGAATCGCAGAAGCGGTGGGAGCAGATGCGGCGGGAGCGCGATAAAGCCTCAAAAAGGCAGTCACAGCCGCCACCACCATCGCCTTTACAGAACGGTTCACAGTCACTTGATAAGGCTGGAGGTCATTCGCTCTCTACTTCATCATCAGACGAGCTTAATGGAGTGGTCCAGCCAGAAGAAGAGGAGCCTCCATCTGAAAGATTGTTGATGGACCCTGCCCACATGCTGCAATTCTCTCTACCAACGACCGTTGACATGCGACTGAGCTACGGTGCTGGCTACGGTGGGGTGAACAGGGAGAGGGAAAGAAGGTACATACCGACCGTGCCACCAGAGTTCCTAGCAAAGCTGGACCTCAGTGGCAATGGTAACGGGAGCTTCATTGAAGAAAAGGATTGGAATACTCCGAGTGACGAGAGCTAAGGGGGAAATGACGGTCACAATATATAATTTGCATTGCGGCGGAGTTGAAACATCCGAGGGACTTCGGACCCAGGAGATCGACTGGCTCGGAGTTTCCAAATGTCAGGTCGCATTGTTAAGATAATGTCTTACTATGAATACAGAAATAAGACTTTGCCGTCGTTTCTTCCGTTGACAAGAATCGCTAAAAGGGTTGGAGTAGGGGCCATAGTTCACTTCATTCTGATTGGCAGCTTTCTCGGGATACTCCGCATCTTCTTTGTAGTTGCCGTGCAAGAGAAACATGGCTAGTTCTACAATTGGGCTTTCCGTGCCGGTTCCGGAGACTAGGAGCCTCAAAAATGTTATTTTGGCCCTAACCTGTAGAGATAATGGCGACCGGTAGTACGGCTTGCACGTCACTCCCAAACCACTGCGAAGAAGGAATAGAGAGAGAATAATGTTCGCTGAAGGGCAGGAACCTGTCTATATAATGTCATGACCGAGACTAGGAGATAAGATCATGAGATACGAATGTACTACCTTGAAGTTTTGACGAACTTTGACGAACAGCCAAGCTCTAGCATAGTGGTCCTAATAGTCCACTGGTGTTATAGTCCACTGGTGTTGCAGTCGCGGTCGCGGATACTGGACTAGGTACTGGAGGTTTGTGGAATAATGTTACAGCCTAAAGATAAGAGCGACTGCCCTACTTTAGCCGACTCGCCAGTGCCACCGCGGTCACGGGCCGAGTCACTAGCGTACTCTAGCGCCATCGGCTTGAAAGCTTCCACTCGTGCCACTCTGTATACCCACTTTCTCGAGCCCCGTTGTAAGTCTTGACCTCGATTCGCGCAAATCAAGTCGACAAAGCCTAAGGGCTCTTGCACCTGTATATGGTGTGCCCATGAGAATAGCGATGCAAGCGTAGTCGGATAGTGTCCCTTCAATCGACTCTGAATACCATGACTGAGCTAAGCCATGACCTGGACGAGAGCTATGTTGACCCTAACGAAGATGCCGATATTCGAGAGCAAGTCGGAGTTACGGAACCGTTTTTACTTCAAGATCCTGGCTCAGAAGTCACGAGGGGACTGCTTTATCTTCTCGTCTTGACCTGCGGTGGCGCCGGGTAAAGATTAGTTCTTCTCGACGGCAGAGCGTTCCAATGCTGATATCCTGCAGCTTGCAGGTCATTTGGTCTGTCGTTAGGTCTAATGGCGCGGTAAGTGGCCTTTCAGGTTTCTTATTTCATGCTATCAATACCGTGACCCGTCTGACCAAACGCTGACTGCTTGAAGCCATATCTAGTGTCTCTAGGACTATCCAAGTCTTTCACCGCTCTTGTCTGGCTGGCGGCACCTCTCTGTGGAGTTGTAGTCCAGCCGATCGTGGGTATCTTGAGTGATCGAACCCGCAGTTACTGGGGACGGCGAAAACCATTCATAGTCGGCGGCACGATCGGCGTTATCGTTTCCACGCTGGCCCTCGCCTTCCTTACGAAACCTCTCGGTGGAGTTCAAGGTTCACGGGCGTTGACCATACTTTTAGCAATCACGCTAATATACGCCATGAATATATCGATTCAGCCTCTCCAGGCCGGTCTGCGTACACTTATCATAGAGAATTGCCCCGCCCATCAACAGACCCAAGCTGCTGCTTGGACCAGTGTCTTGATGGGCATCGGCAACATATTTGGCTACCTTTGCGGATTTACTGTGTTACCCGAGTTCTTTAAACTGGGAGGCTTAACGCAGTTTCAATGCTTGTGTCTGATCGCTTCATTGGCACTGGCAACAACAACGAGCATAAATTGCATCATCAAAGAAGATTACTCTGCACGCTCGCTACCAGTCAGGCTTGAACGAACCGGAGTTATGGTAGTCTGCAGAGACCTGATCCATACTTATCGTTTCATGCCTAGACGAATTCGCAAAGTGTGTCACATTCAATTCTGCGCCTGGATAGGATGGTTTCCGTTCTTGTTCTATTCAACCACGTAAGACTTTCTTACTGTCATCGACAAGCTTGAAAGTGGTTGCAAGCTAACTAGCGCTTCTTTCACTGCAGCTATGTGGGCGAAATCTGTAAGTACTTTGGGCTGACTAATGTTTCCGTCACTAATACCTAGCAGATGCTAAGCATGCTATTGCCATGAGACAGTCTCTGGTGGCTACCGGGACCGTGGACGCTACGTCTATGATGTCTGCAGATATGACAGCTATGAACAATGTCACTGAGGACGCGGTTCGTTATGGCACATTTGCCAGTTTCCTCTTCTCCATTGTGGCTTTTGTTACCAACTTCTTACTTCCGGTGCTCTTGGGAGTCTCTAACAAACCTGGCCTCGCTGCAAGAAAGCCTCCAGCAAAATTCGGGATATCCCAAGCATGGACCTGCGCTCACATCTTCTTCGCTCTGGCCATGTTCGCCACCATGATGGTGAGCTCACCAGCAGCTGCTACTTTTCTAGTCGCCTCTGTGGGGCTCTCGTGGGCACTCACCCACTGGGCACCGTTCGCTATAATCGGAAATGAGCTCGCTGCCCGCCAGTCATTCAGTACCAGCACCAATGGCTTTCCAGACGACGACATGTTGACTTTTACGGTGGAAATACAAGCTGGTGCCATTATGGGTTTGCATAATGTGGCTATATCGGCGCCACAGATTATAGCCGCTTTAGCCTGTAGTGCCGTCTTTGGGCTGGCAAAATCCTTAGGGAGTCAGGATGGGACGGGGTGGGTGCTGAGAGCAGGTGGCTGTGCGGCTTTGTGGGCCGCATATTTGACTAGCAGGTTTGACGATTGAACGATTGACGGTGATGACGGAATGATCTGTACATGGTAATGGTAATCTAACAAATGACTCATGAGGGCTTCCTCAACTCGCTGCTCGAAACCGAACGGACCTATATGGGAGCAGTGCATATTATCGATCATCGTTGTGGAAGTTCGAGCAGTTGGGAGCACCTTTGGGGAGTATCGTAATGAGTGGGACTATGAGGTCTCATGGAAGGGTGTGAACTGTTGTACTGATAGGGAATACCTATAAAACACAATTTGATACTGTATAGGGATATTTCAGACCAATACCTAGAATAGGTTGCGTTCTGGCGAGCCAACCATTTCATGACGGCTAAAACTAAACCTAGCGAATTCTGTAAACACTCACTTTAAGTACTCCAACATTCCTCCACATGTCCCACATAATTGCCCAACCACTCAAACAATGGAGATACAAGCACTCTCCCCTGAAACGATTCAGGACACCCAGTCCGCCCCCACCGATTCCATCCCGCCGGACCAAATAGACAGCACCTTCGGTACCACATGCATTGGTAGAGCTCCCTCCTCTTCCATCTCCAGAGCCTCCACCTCTTAGCGACTCCTTGGTTGATCATCCTGTACACACCAGCCACCAGAAACCATCGCTGACAACCACAGACCTTATCTCCGCCCCTCTGACCTCCCGCATCCTTTCCTTCTCCGACGAGTTCTTCGCCTCGGCTTCCAACCTCATCAACCCCGCGAAACCAATCCGCCGGCCTGGCTACTTCGTCGAATCAGGCGCTTGGTATGATGGCTGGGAGACCCGTCGGCATAATCGCTCTCCTCCTGACTGGGTTGTGATACGCCTCGGCCCTGCCGCGGGGGTAGTGAAGGGTGTGGAGATTGATACGGCGTTCTTCGATGGCAACCATGCTGAGAGTGTGGAGATTTGGGGTACCTATGAGACGGGAGAGGGGGCAGACGAGAGGGTGAAAGAGGCTGGGTATGAGGCTTGGAGGCCGGTGCTGGGGAAGAGGGAGTGCGGAGCTAGTAGGAGGCAGGCTTGGACAGTCAATGAAGGGACGAGCGAAGTTACCCATGTGAAGTTGTGCATGTTCCCCGATGGGGGCATAGCCAGGTTTCGACTCTACGGTGTGGCTGTCCCTGTTTGGCCGAAGGATCAGTCGGAGGAGGTGGAGTTGAGCAGCGCACTCATGGGGGGCAGAGTGATTGGGTTCAGCGATGAGCACTTCGGGAAAGCAGGGAATGTCCTAATGCCGGGAAGGGGCGTGGATATGGGAGATGGGTGGGAAACGAAGAGGAATAGGGAGAGTGGGCATTCTGATTGGGTCGTTGTCAAGCTGGGAGCCAGGGGATGGGTGAGGAATTTCATGGTTGATACCATGCATTTCCGTGGCAATTTTCCGCAAGGAGTGAGGGTTGAGGGTCTGGATGCGGAGGGAGAGGAGGTGGTGAGTGGGGACGATGAGAGGTGGGTGGAGGTTGTAGGGATGCAGGGGTGCCAGAAGGATAAGGAGCACGTCTTTGCCGAAGGATTGTTGAAGAGTGTAGATGGAAGGACATTTACGCATATGAAGATGACGATTATTCCGGATGGCGGAGTGAAGAGATTTAGGGTGTTTGGAGTACGGGCTGAGGAGAGACACTTGTAGCGAAGTGTGCATGCATGTATGAGGTATAAGGTATGAGATAGGAAAGACTAAAACTGTCTAGCTGAAAGTGAGGTTTTTTTTGTTATGCTCCGCTCAAGGGTCTTGGAGTAAAAGAGGATGTTGTGTCCAATGAATCGGTGCAGGTAGATATAGTGTTCTTAGTGCTGGCTACTCACCAGTCACAGTACCCAAGTTTACCCAAGTTTCCCGCACATATCCAAGGGCAGGATTAAGATGTGAGCGAAAATACTAAAGGTAGTTAGTAGCGTTGACAATTTCTTTTCAAAGAGCCTGCATTATTTCGGTAAATGCTTCCATCCAGCTCAAACAGCCGAGTGGTACATTGAAGGCTAGGTAAGAATTGAGGTTTCATAAGATAGCTGTCACATGTTAGAGCCCTTAATAGTCTGGCCCTATCTAGTCATTGCGACTCATTGAAGTCGTGTTCGTAGGTTTGCATCCACATGCTCGAGCGCAGTCTTTAAAAATTTTCGTGATCCGATAGCTGTGTTCAAATCCCATTGGATGATGTTCCTTTTGCTCCTCGGTTCGATGATGATGATTTTGGGTAGGTCTTGTTCTTCCTTTTCTCTTTCGCTCTCGCTTAACGTCGATCATAAACAAACAGGACCAAGTTCTCTCGAGCAATCCGGTCAAAATGGATCTCTCGTTTCTCGAACAGATGCGCGGTCTTCATCCCACAATGTTTATCATTACGTCTATACATCATACTGGCGCAGACATTGGATTCAAAGCTTCCCCTTCTCGATAGCAAACATTCTCGGAATCTTTGTAGTCTGTCACCCTCGCACGAGGCTGGTAGTGCGAGGATTTGCTGTTCGGAATCTTGCTTGTTGTTCTCAAGTCTTCTTTTGCTGGAAGACTTCGATACAACATGGCTGGTACACTGATGCGGCCAGAAATTTCCACGTTTTTCTCTTCCAGGAAACAAGCAGAACTCTTCTCAACGTTGATGTCGCACAGAATGTCACCAATCACTGCTTTAAGCATTCTTCAAGCAGTAGATTATGTTAAGATGGTCGGATAGGGAGTGTGTCTGTTGGGTAATCAAAGCGACCTGGCTCATGGCAACTCCTAGGTTCCAGTGAAGGGTACCAATGGGGACAAAAGCTCCCGGGGATATGCTGGCGAAGGCAAGGTTGTCTCGGAGAAGTCCTAAAGAGCTCTGTAGCAGTGGCCTTGATGAAGCAGTGACAAGGGGGATGCAGAGAAAATGAGTAAGATTATACATTTGCTGTCTGGACAAAGCAAAATTGGTCGGACGAGTGAGCACCATATTGGCGGAGTGTTAAGAGTTCAATATCAAGTGCTTTAGATGCTGAGTTGGACACCTTTAATAAGCACGAGAGCCGTGGTCGTCGGCCTGGCTCGCGAGACGGGCATTAATCCACGATTATGCATGACCCAGGCTCGCCAGGAATGGGGTTCTTAAGTCCATACTGTTCGTGTCATACTATAGAAAACTAGAAACAACTCCAGCATAGGATCAGCGCCATTAGGAATTGAACCTAGTATTGAACTAATAGCAACCGCAAACAACTAAGTAGAAAAGTGATCACAGCAACCCAGTAGATTCCATGAAGCTTGTTATAGAGAGAAACTAAGTGGTTCAAGAAGACACGGTTCTAGTGAAAAGACCCCTCTATCAAGAAGCTATGCTAACTAAATATGGGGAAGGGGGTGGCCATATCAATTTGATGTGTGTACAGAAAATCTCGGGAAACGCGCCAAGAGAACTTGGAAGTTTGGAGGTGGAATTTATATCTGGTTGTCGAATGTAGGAACACTTTCTACTTTCTTTGCAACCACAGAACAGCGATTTTAGTCCTGCATATTGACTTCCGAAGCGTGATCCCAATCATAAATTCAAGATGCAGGCTCCGGTGGTGGTGATGAGTGAATTCTCCAAATATAGCTTCAAGCATGAGAGGAAACCCAAGCTGAATTTTGGCAGACACGCAGGCAGGCGACAGACAAGTGGGTCGCAAAGCACAATTATCAAATATCACAGCAGCAAAGACGTAAGCAAGAGAAAACTGGAAAGCAAGTCGGAAGCCGGATACTGAACGACTGCAGTGTGGCAGACATAATACGATCATGTCTTGGTCCCAAGGCCATGCTGAAGATGCTGTTAGATCCTATGGGAGGCATTGTGCTCACAAACGATGGCCATGCTATATTACGAGAGATTGAGGTGGCTCACCCAGCAGCGAAGAGCATGATAGAATTAAGTCGGACACAAGACGAAGAGGTTGGGGATGGTACTACAACGGTCATAATATTAGGTACACGGTACTACAGATTGCGAGTGTGCATTCACTAACTGCTGTCAGCTGGTGAAATACTTGCACAGGCTCTCCCTCAACTAGAACGAAACATTCACCCCGTCGTCATAATCGCCGCCTTCAAACGAGCCCTAGCAGACGCTCTCGACATCGTCGAAGAAATCTCCTTGCCTGTCAACATCAACGATGACAAAGCTATGTATCAACTGATATCCTCCTCCATTGGCACAAAGTTCGTGTCCCGCTGGTCAGAACTCATGTGCAACCTCGCACTCAAGGCTGTTCGGATAGTGTCACACGAGGCTGGCGGCGGCAAGAAAGAGATCGACATAAAACGATACGCCAAAGTGGAGAAGATACCAGGAGGCGAGATAGAAGATAGCAAAGTCCTCGATGGGGTGATGCTGAACAAAGACATCACCCATCCCAAGATGCGTCGCCTCATCAAGAATCCTCGTGTTATCCTCCTAGATTGCCCTCTCGAGTACAAGAAAGGAGAGTCGCAAACGAATATTGAGATCAGCAAAGAAGACGACTGGAATCGCATCCTCCAAATAGAAGAAGAGCAAGTCAAGAGTATGACCGACGCCATCCTTTCCCTCAAACCAGACCTTGTCATCACTGAAAAAGGAGTCTCGGACCTCGCTCAGCACTTTCTCGTCAAAGCAAACGTCACCGCTCTGCGACGTGTCAGAAAGACAGACAACAACCGCATAGCTCGTGCCACAGGAGCCACCATTGTCAACCGCGTCGACGACCTACATGAATCAGACGTGGGCACACAATGCGGGCTCTTCGAGATCGAGAAGATCGGCGACGAATACTTCACCTTCCTCACAAAATGTAAGATCCCGAAAGCATGCACCATCCTCCTCCGCGGCCCCTCAAAAGACATTCTCAACGAAATCGAGCGAAATCTCCAAGACGCCATGTCCGTCGCCCGCAACGTGATGTTCCACCCACGGTTGTCTCCAGGAGGTGGTGCTACAGAGATGGCTGTCTCGGTGCGATTAGCGCAGATGGCGAAGGCGGTAGAGGGCGTACAGCAGTGGCCGTACAAGGCTGTTGCTGAGGCTATGGAGGTTATTCCGAGGACGCTGATACAGAACAGTGGGAGCAGTCCTGTGAGGGTGCTGACTAAATTAAGGGCGAAGCATGCGGAGGGCGAGAGTACCTGGGGTATTGATGGGGACAAAGGGAGTTTGGTTGATATGAGGGAGTATGGAGTGTGGGAGCCGGAGGCGGTCAAGTTGCAGAGTATCAAGACTGCTGTTGAGGTATGTGGTCCCCGGGAGTTCCTCTTCCTCTTCCTCTAGCACCTTCGGTATGCTAACACTCTAGTTTAGTCAGCTTGTCTACTACTAAGAGTTGATGACATCTGCAGCGCGAAATCTGCAAAGCAAGCAGGAGGCAATATAGGAGGAGGCGGAGATGATTAGAACTCTTTGACGGACATAGAGCTTCATTTCACAAATGTACTATGTATAAGCGGATATCCAGCATAGAACATGGTACTGTATGAACAAAGCTGATCACTCAGCATAATCTACGTATATGCTTCCCTTGATCCCTTCATCGGTCACGGATTTCACGCACGATAGTGATGAGCAGCACTAGTAAGGGTTTTTAAGCTGGATCTAATTCGAAGAGGCAACGCTAGTAGGGGGTTCTTCTGCCTCATCAATCCATAAATCCTACCACTATGCGAGGATAGAGGATCGCGAGGATGAAGAGGTGGAATTCGCTATGTACCGTATAGGGCTGTCTGGGGGTTGCTTAATGTGATACTCCGTACATGGAGTTGGTATAGGTTAATTGCTTGAGGCCGTACTCTAAGGTTAGCCCTATGAAATCGAATGCATTTGGCTAAATGGTGTCGAGTGTCTATCTACCTACCTTACCTAACCACGCTAGTGCAATGTTCTAACCAGTCGCTTGAACAATGCAATGTCATAACAGCGTAGATATTTACAAGACAGCTCCTTCAAAACTCTGTTCTTTGGCCTCCATCTTCGCAACCTCCTCTCGGTGCTCTTCCTCCTCTTCATCATCTACATCGCTCTGGTCCCCGAGTGCATCAGCCCTGACCCTTTCACCATCACCATCCAGCTCGCCATTCAGAGCCATAGCCAAACTTCTTCGAAGAGGCAATGACCTCATGTGCTCTTTCGCTTCTGCTTCAGAGTCGTCAGGGCTAGACAGACTGGGACTCGCGGCGCCAGAGCGTGAACCACCGCCGTCGCGGCCACCTTTGAGAATTTCCAGGCGGTTGGGCGACACGATGCGTTTCCGAGCGCCTGGCGTGGCTAGGTGAACTTCTACGGCGTCGGTCTGCGAGTTTTCTCTTTCCGGTTCTTGGGTCTTGTCTTCTCTGCCTCTTGAATACTCGCCCTCACCAACATCGGTCTTCTTTCCATTCGCCGTTTCTTTATTACCATAATCCACCACGACATCTTCAAAAAGCTCCTTCGTGTCTTTCCTCCTTCTTGCCAACTGCCTCCTTGCAAAATCATCACCGCGGTCCCCGTCTGATTGTAAGCACCCTCCCCACTTCTTCCTGACAGGAATAGGACTCTCCGGCTCCGTTATGCTGGACCTAGAGTTCGCCCTCTCCCGCTTCAACTCTGACCATGTCCGCAGCTGGTTCTGCAGGATGTATTTCCCACTGTCATCGTTCAGTTTCATAACCACAAATTCGCAATGGTTCACGTTCCGTAAATCTTCGAAGTATTCCACGCTGAAGTGGTACCATTTCATGAGAAACACTCGAGTCATGAGGCCGTGAGTAACGAGCACGCAGACGGACGCAAAGTCTGACTCTCCAAAGCTTCGCCATAGTGACTCGTTGAAACCTGAGACCCGATCGTATGCGTCGGCAGCCGATTCACCATTTGATATCCTGTAGAAGAAATGTCCGTAATCCGCACGTTCCTGCCACATCCTACTCATCTCTGCGGAGTCAGGTTGGAAGTTTCCAAAATCTTGTTCTCGTAATCGAGGCTCTTCATACACTTTTATCGTGTGCCGTGGGAAAGGGGAGGGTTTGTGGTCTGGGGCGGGAGACGTGAGAGCATTAAGGATTCCTTCGGTTGTTTCTCGCGCTCTTCGGTAGGGAGATGTAAAGAAGTGGAGGGTGTCTGAAGGGCGGAGGAGAGAACGGAGCTTTTGGCCTGCTTCTTCGGCCTGGAAAGATCAGCTTGCGGAGGTATACAGAAGGGTATGAATTGGGACATGGGAAGGTTACCTGCTTCCAGCCATCTTGTGTAAGTTTGACGCGGTGGTCTGGGATAGTCTGGTGGATATCTCGATTTTCTGGCCTAGATCAGCTCCTTCGTCACGTAGAAGAGGCTTCTGGACGCACTATTTCCTTCTGATTGTGCGTGGCGTATCAGAATTATCATCTGTAAGCATTAGAAACCCATCTTGGGGTCAAGTAGACTGTACTTTACCCGTGGTTTGCCCATCGTTCATGATGTGCAGGCTTCAAATTATGGAATAGTAGTAGCTTCAGAGATGGCGGACAATGCATTGCGAATCTGGGCTTATCGATAAGCAACTCCACCACCACCACTAGGCTACATCTGCACTAGAATTAAATCTTCTCCGGACTACAAACCATCAGTCTCTCCACTTTTCTGCTAATTGATGCTGATTTATCTATGCTATAGAGAACTTCGAACTAGTCAATACGTACATACGTCTTGCGAAGACGTTTCGTAGCAATGAAGAGGTCTATTAACGATGGGGCCCTGCCCAGCATGTTCACACAACGATCGATCGGAGTCGGAGAAGAATACGACCAATCCAACGACATCTTCCATCCATCCATACCATTAGCGAGCCTGTAGGACAATTAGCTACTGTTGAACGGTAGACGATAAGGGAGTATAGACCGAATAGCGATGTGCAATGTATGGGTAAGAAGCCACTTCTAGTATCCTTCGAACTGTCCTCGAGCCGTCTTTTTATCCTGGTTGTTCTGGACACGGCCTCCACTCAGACCTGCTGCATGCCGATTTGCCAGGGCACTAGCATGGGCACATTCCTCATCTGTAGGGCTGCTTCCCCCGAGAGCGGTGCGCAGGTTGGGCGATCCGTAGTCGATCCGTGGGATTCCAGCACCGCGGACGCCCCCGTTAGCTGCATCTTTCGCGGCGAGGCTGGCCTTGATTCTTTCATGCATCTCTTTTTCTTCACGGAGACCACGCTCTTTTTCGGCCTCGACTTTACGGACCACTTCCTCTTCGCTATCTTCTTGCTCTTTCCCTTTCTTGGGTTTCTTCTTAAGCGCACGCATCTTCGACAGCAGACTCTCACCGGTATTGATACGAGGATCGGCGTTTGTCTCTCCAGTGTTCACGACCCCTGGCTTAGTATTACTCTTGGCAAGCAAAGCATTCATCCTCTCCATTAAGCCACCACTCATGTTTGCAGCCTCGCGAGCAGCCTTGATTCTCTCCATTTCCTTGGCAGCGATCTCGTTTGCAGGCTTTGCCAGCAGATTATGGAATGCTGGGTCTATAAATGGATCGCCTGTATCGATGGCTGTGGGATGAGTACGCGAATTCATAGCATTGGCGAAGTAGCGGTCGGCATCCTGCGCCCCCAGGGCCTCAGCATCCTGGTCGGTAAGTTTTGCTGTACCAGGAGCAACAGCACCGCTCACGCCTGATTGATTGCCTGAAGCTGCAGTATTTGTTCTACGGGGTGGGCGGACGTCAACTAGCTTGGCTCTGCCACTGAAGACGATTGGCATTGCCACTGCTTGTTGGACGCTGTTTTCATCGCCGGAGTAGTCTGATGGGTTGAATGAATCACTGTCACTGGCGTTTGGATCTTTCTCAGTAGCTAGGGTCTCGGTAACAGTACTATGCTCATCAGCAGCTTGGTTACCGCGTGCAGCTGAGGCGTCGGAATGGTCATGGATCTGCAATTTATCAGTGTTGGGCAGTTGCAGATAAGCGCTTTACTCACCTTTGAGATGTCTCCAGACTTGTCAGTATGTCCTCCAGGGCTTGTACTTGGACCCAAAATGGGGTTCAAACCATGCGATGCAGAGCTTGAACGGCCACGCACAATGGGTGATCCGTTGGATATGTCGCTTGAAGAATGATGCGCGATTGGTCTGGAATAGTTCACCACATTCTTGGCGTCCGGTGAGGCGTCAACGAGGGTTGGTGCCGAAATTTTCATACGACTCACGGTCTTTCCTGAAGAAGAAGGGGATGTGGTAGACTCCTTGCTTCCCTTACGGTAGAATAGCTTGCGCAGAGACTTTTTCTCGTGGCTGACCTCGGGCGAAGTGGCTAATTCTGTCATGACCTTCTTTGGGGGGATTTTATCTTCTTCGCCATAGCCCAACACAAGGTCCGCCTTTGGAAAGCCTGTCGTCTTGTGATTCAAAACCAGACCTTCGGAGCTCGTGGGAGTTTCGTTGCCCTGGTCGATATCCGCTGTGTTGCCCTGATCTTCACTAGAGAACGCGTTGTGGTTGCCACGTCCCTCGGGCATCTTGCCACGATGAGTAGGGGTTAGATAGGTATTGCTGTTCTGGCCGTTCTCCGCAGCGTGGCCCTGATCATGGCTATAGAACGCGTCCTGGTCTTCCCCGGTCTTCGAAATCATGCTATGAGCAGCAGCGCTATCTGAGGGTTTCTTTCTCAAAGCCATCGAGCCTTTGCGGTGACGTAGCGGTGGCGAAGGATGTAGAAGGTCGGAAACCCCGTGCTCTAAAAGAGGTTCAGGATGCGGTGCCGGAGCTCGAGACAAGTTGTGTTGCAAAGCTGTGGGTGCTGTGTGACTTGCCTCAGCAGAATCTGCGGATTGGTGTGAGCTGCCAGAGCTGCCAGATTTGTTCCGTTTCTTGAAACAGTTCAACTTACTTTTTTGAGTTTGAGCAAGGTTGTCTACCAACTCCACACGATGGTGCGTATATGCAGTGGTTTGTGTGATTTGCTCAGGGTGGTTTGTTGACAGATAAACTAACAAGTGAACCTTCAGCCTTGATTCTCTCGGCAAACGGAAACACCAACACTTCTTTCGGCGAGGGAAACATCAATTCAAAGGACAATACTGCATACCTTGGTCACTGTCTTGACAGGTCTTAGCTTTCTGTATCTTCAAAGGTCGGATCTCCTCATAGTCATCGTCGGTATCAATTTCGTCGTCTGCATCTTCGGCGGCATCATAATACACGTGTTCATACTCTGGATCCATAAGACCTTGATTGTCACTGTCTTGGAAGAACTTTGCATCTGCTTTCTTCTCTGCTTTGTCTCGGTCAAGGTTGTGCTTTTCTAGCTTTGAAGCAAAGTCTTGCTTTTCGAGCCACGAGAGCTTCCCAGTGGCCTCCTTCTCTGCCATGTCTGCTTCCATAAAGGTGACTTTTCGTGCTTAGTATAAATTTTCACTGCAAGAGAATTAGCCTCCTGTCTTCTCAAATGTCTTTTCACCTCATAAACCGTCTAAAGTGAGTTCCCGTCGGACACTCAAGGGCTCGGCATACCTTGTCAAAGGTCTATCGTCTAACACTGTGAGTAGCTAGGGAAATGGAGAGTAAGTTGAGCTATGTGAAAAGCAAGTTATGTCGAGTGGTTCATGGCAAACCTACTTTACATTGGTAGTGTTTGTGATGTTTGGAACAAAGCTAGACGAAGTCTGCGGACATAACGGTTTTAAGCCAGTAATGTTTACCCACAGTATTCAGTGCTTCTACAAAAGACTCTCTTCAAGTGTTGGAATCATGGAGAAGGATTCTACAACCTGATGCTTTGCAGCAGAGTCTACAGCAACCAGATTCATTAGTGTTGTATCCTAGCCAAACACGAGCACCCTATTCAGGATCAGCTGGCCAGCCATCGTCAAGAAGAGTTACGAAGCCAGAATATCTGGGCCTCTGAAATCTGAAGCCTCAAGAACATCAAAATCCTCAAGTATCTCCATATAACCAGACCTCTTAGTGTTGAAGGGCTTGTTCTAATGCTTTGAAGCCTAAACACCTCTCCTTGATATTCACACTGAAACGATGTCTCTCTTCTTTCCCACAATCGAAACCATCTCCACCATACCAGATGAAGAGCTCTCTTCGGTCGACCAGATCGACATTTCGGCCTTACAGCAAGCTCTGTCTAAAAAGCCGACGTACAAAGCCTACAAGGCTCTCCTCGTTCACCGCCGTACTCTACAATGCTTGAAGATGAATGTGGACCTCATGGTCGAGGTAGCTGATGATGCGCTCTATAAGGCCTTGGAGAACCGCAACAAGGCTGAGCAAGCCCTTGCGAACGCCTGCAACTCTACTATGTCTCTGTACCCCGCCACGTGTTTGCCCCTTTCTGGCAAAGCGCTCCAAACAATCATCGAGCTGCAGACGGTTTATTACGATGAGAAAGTAGGCGTTCTTGTGGAGTGCGATTTCGAGCAGCAGCGTGCGCAGAGAGTCCTTGATGATGTGAACAAGAGGGTGAAGAAGATGGAGCAAGCTTTGGTGAAGAAGTTTGGCATCCATACTATTGACGATGAGGGCAATCCGCTGTACATGCAGAACGTGGAGCGAGTCATTGATGTCATGGCATCGATTCCGAAGAACTAGGACTTAAGGAAATGCTAGGCAGATGATCCGTTCTATAGCAGGTGGTTCATTGATGTAGCCCTTGCAGCGCAACTCTAAAAATTGGGAACGCGACGTTGAAGAGGGTATGGACTAAGTGCTACAAGCTGGAAAGGCGGCAATCAGTCAATTGAATGCGCTTTCTGAAAGCTTCCCAATGTCTTTCAACCACGTGATGTGCAGATTATTAACGACAACGAGTGGATAGATTTTGTGTTCAGAGGGCCAAACTACAGTTTATCTATTATGCCTTGCCAATTTTGCAAGCTACAAACATTCGAAACGCCTGCTGTGAGATGTAGGGGGGTGCCTCACTGTATCCTAGAGACCAGGGCTACGAAGTGGATACGGGTTCTATACAAGATACGAATCCGCTTCCCAGTGTAGTATTGGAATTAAAGAACGAGGCTACAAGCTGAGAGGAAATGGTCGCACAGAGCGTGGTTTCACTCCAACGTATCAAAAATTCTAGGGCTGTAGGCTAAGGAGGAGCTGTTGCGGACTGTATGTAGCTACTTCATATGTTTCCTGTAGGTTGGTATTTCAAACCGAGACGCGTTCATGATGAAATCTCTACACCCACTCGAGCTATAGGTCTAGTTGTCTTTGATGACTAGACTTGCAGAAAATATGAGTCTGGAAAGTCTAGAATTTGCGCGTTGAATGAGCGGTGCTATCTCCTCTCTACCATCTCTTGCTATGTTGAAAAGCAAGAACGTCAGCCTGCCACTGGTCGCAAGGCTATCATACAGCCTGTCTCGCAAGTTCCTGATAACTTGCGAGAGCTGGGGGGAACACACAACGAAGGATTTTGCCCACAGGCTACACGCTAGGGGAGCGGAGCCTCCATGACTTCTCCGTTCTTGTTGTCTCATATTACAGAGCCAAAATACCTACCTGCTTGTGAGGGATAAGCCAGCCTGTCCGTCGTATGCACCATTACAGCTTGCAAGACGCATCCCTCGATATTCTTTCCAGCTAGTGATGAGTGTTTTTGTCTGCACAAGCCAGTCGGTCACCGAAGAACGAGTCATATGATCTTTATGGAATCCTCTTGCAAGTCTTTAAAAATGTTCTCGCACGAGCTCGGACCATGTTCCCTGAGCTCCAATCCTATCCAGGGACCCTGGAGCTTATGTTGCAAGTCAAATCCAATCACTGTCTTGATCTTCAATAGCAAATGAGAGGGAAGATTGAACCGTCTATCATTTCCCTTTTCGAGACATGCAGGCGCTTACTCCACCTGCATGGTAGATCTCCCCTTGCTGTGAGGTACCATGTTACTTCGAGCTTGGGAAGTCACAAGTACCCTTCCCAAGACAGTGACTTTGGCACGGTAAGTACCGTTCTTCTTCAAGACCTTTTGCAGGGACACTTCGCTCTTGCCGAGACACGCTCCTTGAAAGCAATTGCCGCGTGTCTTTGGAGCTGGATTGGGAACAAGTCAACGTGACATTCATGGCTGATCAACCTGGACCGAGTATTCGTCGAAATCCGAGATGCCAGGTTGTGACTCCCGAGGTTCTCCCATGCACGTCATGGTAACTGAAATCGAAAAATGGGTAATTTGAAAATGGATAATGGAAAATGGAAAATGGAAACCATTCCATTGCCAATAAAGTGCCAAATGAGGCTCCTCGTAGCTCCACAGTCACGATTAAGAATTCGCATTTGCCCAAAAGCGCATACAGGAAGTCTATCATGCAGGGAAACGCCGAGGAAACGTCGAGCCGAAAAGGTATGTTCAAATGGAGCTGCCGATGCTGGAAGAGAAAAGCTGAAACAGATGCCTCTATTATTGTTTATCTCAAAAGGTTCAAATGCATCAAGTTTGAACACTCTACTCTAGGCGAAAGTCGTATGAAAGTAGCTACCGTAGAAAGAAGTAGAAAGAAGTAGAAAGAAAGATGTGAGGTGTATAAGCTTCATGCTTTCAAACTTCATCTTGACATCCATGATCCCGGGCTGTCAGGAAATCATATTATCATATAGCCTATAGGATAGCTAGTAATAAATGGTTAGCTAAGGTACCTTTGGGTGCCGTTGACTCTAGAGTAGAAGTATATTATTGTAGGCTTGTAGCGAGTACATTTTAGGTACCGCGGAAAGTGGGATGTACTCGTACTAGTATCTTAGGCGGCCTCTTAGGTACCTTACATGTACCTTTAGGTCGGGAACTGGCCCCTGGGAACAGAAGAGGAAGCCGCTATCTCTTATCTCCAACAAACCACAGTGGTAACAGCCCAAAATCAAGATTTTGGCCTTCTTCTTTTGATTACTCCGTACTCCGTACAGTCATCACAATAATGTCCGAGAGTACTCACTGCTCAGTGACGCGCTTACCAATTAAGTTATGAACGGACAAGTCACAATTGTAGGGGGCTCGGGGGGCACGGAAACATCTCTACCCTCAGTCCAGTCCCGGGAGAATCGCTAGAGAAGGAATCCCAGCAGCCAACACGCCCTATCAATACCTTATCCTTATCCCGCGCCAACAGCACCAGCCATACTTTAAGTAAGTCGCTGCCGTCCTTGTCAACGGTGTTGACACACGACGGCCAACTCTATTTCGACTACTCGTATGGCGTACGGACTACGGAGCCATTAAGCACCTCAAATTACCTTGAGACACGACACGTGGACAAGCCCAAAAACGCCCGAGGAGTAGACACGAATGGTCAAGGGGCGCGACGAGACACGATGATGTATGAAGGTTATGGATATGCCCGATTACCTAGTCTCTTACCGTATATCGACATCGATGGCTTGCTTCTTCAAGCAAGATCCTCGACTTGTGATCGACCTGCGGCGTGCTGACTGCTGACTGCGGAATCCCTGCATACGTGCGTAGGATCGGGCTAAAAACAAAACATCTTGAGCTCCAACCGTTAATCCTGTCACAGCCCGGATTCACTACAAAGCTTGACATCTTCGTCAAATATGCGCCTTGCCTTCTAAATTCTAATTAACCCAAACAGGGCGCTACCCTCGTGCATAAACCAATTGGCTCTTTTACGGCTTATCATGCTAGAAATATGCATGTTCTTCAACAGTCCTCGAATAAATCTTGTCAAAACATGCTCGACGCCTCATCTGCTTTCACCGTAACGCGGCCTGCAGCAGGAATGGTCTCATTTGGCCGACTATGACTGCTTGGTGGTCCAATGAGAGGATCAGCACCACTGTCAACGCGGCATACATCGAGCGGGAGTTGGAATCGAAGCATTTGGTGGACAAAGTTCATCGGGTGCTTGCATTTGGAGATGGCTTAACAGACGACACCTATCTTGATTGGATCCTCGAGAGAAGCCCGCGCTTCTTCCTCATTCTCAACGAAATCGGCGTACCGGAGAAGATCTTCGAGATCATCGACAAATCCTTCGCCGATGACGACCTCCCTCTGTCACAGGATACTCTGTGGGACCTCAACCTCTTCGGCGGCAGGTCCGAGACATTGGACAAGAAGTTCCACCGCGAACAATTCAACTTCCTCATACAAGAGCTTGAGCCTGGGGGGCATGTCGAATATGGGGACTGGGAGGTCGTCCCGGTGGAACCATTTGTAAAAAGGCCAGGCATTGCAAAAACCAATGACAAGGTTTACGTACATGGAAACCTCTACACTAGGAAGAAAATCACCGTCTTCGACGACGACAGCATCGATGAAGTGCAGTTCATCATGCACCTCAAATCCCTTTCAACCCTCCGCCACCCTCATCTTGTATCGATTTGGTCAACTTACTCGCAGGAAAACTGCATTTACATACTGCTCTCTCCTGCTACCGAGACCACCCTGAAATCCTTCCTCGAAGAACAGCCTAAGGCTTTCAAGAGCCTTGAGAAAGCGGACCGCCGGGAGATATTATTGACCTGGACCCACTGCCTTGCTGCAGCCTTAGCGTATCTCCACGACAGAGGCTTCACCCACCAGACAGTCCGCCCTGGTACTATCACGGTCGATCACAACAACAAAATCTACCTCGGCGATTACAGCGCCCTCAAAAACCTCGCCGCCGACGAATCTCCCAATTCCTACAACGGCGATATGTACGATCACGCGGCACCCGAGAACTGGTTGCGCAAACCCCGCCTTCACGAAGTAGCGGCACTCAAGACCATTCTTCCAGGCGGTGGCCGTACCTCCAGAAGAATTCCAAAGGCACCCACCGCCGAGAGACAGATATCGCTCCCTCTCCCATCCACGCCAGTCAACACTACCCGCACCAACTCGAAAAGCGGCTCCTCAGATTCCTCAACCAATGCCTCTCGACCACGAAATGCGCTCATCACAACTTTCGCTCCTACTGAGCGACGCACCTCCACCTCTTCTTCAACTAATTCCCGCAACAGCAAGCCTGAGGCGGCAGATGTCTTCTCCCTCACCACAGTCCTCATAACCCTCCTCTCGATGATCCTCCAACATACACCTAAAACCTTCGCCTCCCACCGATCCCGCTTAAATCGTCAAGCTGGTCGCGGCAACGCTCCTCCCGACGCTTCATTCCATAAGAATCTCAATCAAGTAGAAAAGTGGCTTGACATGTTAGCTAAAGAGGCGGGACAACGAGAGAAGAAAGACATGAAGTTCTGGGGCACCGTTGTGGAAACAGTCCAGCTTTGCAGGCTGGGTGTCAAGAAAGAGGCAAAGGAACGGATAACGGCGAGAGAGCTAGGTTATAAGATTGGTGGTTGGGTTGAGTGGGGCCTAGGGAGGAAGCGCAGGTGCACTTGCGAGGTGGCAAGAGATACCGGTCTACAACCAAACACCCGCAGCAGTGGGGAATTTTCGAGTAAATACGCCTTGGACAAACCAAGCCCGGGACGTCGTCCTAGCAGGCCAGACTGGCTGCCTGCGAGCGAGCTTAATGGTAGCTTTTCCGAAAAGTGGCCCCGAAGCGTGAACGCGGCTAAGCAGAGTACTGTATGGGGTTTGGGCGATCTGGCAACACTGCATGAGAACATGATGCGGCCCGCTAGTGTCATGACCTTTGATGATAGTACGGCTTGGAGATTTGGGCATGAGCCACAAGTGGGCAGAGACCGCAGACGATCTGCTAGCATAGTTTCCGGTAAGGGAAGCACGGTCTGGGGTTTGGGAGATGCGCAGCGCGAGGAGGACGATGATCGGCACACCATCGGGCGGAGGAATAGTGATGTTTCTGCGACAACTTCTTGTATAGCTATGGGAGAGGTGGAAGTGTTGGAGGGCTACGATATTAACGACGATGACGACGACAATGACGAGGATTATGAGAATGTCCTCGTATATGGGAAAGAGGACCGCTCAGAGCATTGGCCTCTACCACCTGAGACACCGGTGTTGGACCGTGGCAAGGCTAGGGAAATGGATGGGCATCGCGATTTACGGAGGATAGGGGCTATAGGATAAAGGAATTGGGATAGATGAGTAGACACCCAGAATGCTGTCTTTGTATAACATGGGTAGATGCCATTTGTTGCTACGTACATTTCTTGTACATAGTTTACCAATGCTTTTCAACACTGACTACTTTCACCTCTCCTCTCGAGAAAGATGGTGTGAACTGATCTCTTGACAACGCTCAATCCTCCCTCACATCTTTCACTGGACTTCATCTCACGAGCTCAAGAACATGTAGCTCGTACGAGACCCTGGCGGCCCCTCGGCGCTATGCTCTTGCAACCATGGTGCGAACCCGGTATTCCAGCAGGGTAACCTCCGGCTTTCCCCATGGCGAGAGTGCGAAAAGACAAAACCCAACTCGCTACACCTCGTTCCGCGAAGCGCTACCCTCTGCTTCTGCCACCGAGTTCCTCCTCCCCCGGCCGCGGAAGCTCGTACTGCTCATCCGGCGAATGATCTTCCTGAATGGGTTCCGCCCCGTCGGTTGCGTCGTCGGGGAGGTGGGCGACGAGGAGGATACGGCTGACTGTTGAGAAGGAAGGACTTTGGGTCAGCTAGCAGACTGCAACTGGGGAAGACGGGGGGGGGGAGAATGCAAAGGGAAAAGATGAGAAAGAAAGAAAGAAAGGATTGAGGGCTTTATTCACCTGCTGCGGCAAGCTACCGCTCCGCTCGACACCTGCCAGCGAAGCGGAATCCTCGTCGTCCTCGTCGTCGCCGTCGACCATGTCCTGGCTGACCAGTGCCGAGGCTTCCACGCTGCTCTGCGTCCTCGACAGCGGCCTCCACGTCTTCGCCTTCCGCAGGCCTTTCTCCGCGCGCGCTTTTTGCTTCTTCTGCGCTTTGGCGTGCGCGCGCTTGAGTTCGAGGAGGTGTTCGACCTGGTGTGGATACGTGTCCGCGTCAGCGCCTGCTTCAACAAAAGAACCCCCCTGACCCTAAGCAAGAAAGTAGATGGTAGCGTTTTTCCCCCCCTTCTTTCTGCTGGAGTAGGTAGGTAGGTGGGTAGGTAGGTTGCGGGACTCTTTGTGGTGTTTTGTGGGGTGTGGTGTGGGTTATACAAGAGTGTCTGTATGTACTATACGCCTTTTTTTTTTGTGCAAGCTTGTGTGTAAATAATCACCTCGCGGATCCAGAGTTCTTGTCTGTCACTCCACTTCTTCTGCGCTTGCTTGAGCTGATCTTGACAGTAGGTGAGGCGGGCTTCTTGGTCGGATGTCCAGGCTGTGCTGGGGGTTAGATTACCCGTTGAGTCAGTCGCCGTGATAGAGCGGGTGAGTGATGGTGACACAGAAGGTGAGGCCATGCTGGATGCATGGACCGGGCTTGGCTTGGATGGTGAAGGCGGTGTGTGTGGGGGGTTAGTGGTGGGGTGGATGATGACAGCTGTTCAAGGGGATTTGGAAAAGTCGTTGTAGTTAACCAAAGGGCGGTATTGTGGTGGACGGTTGGTGTTGCGTAAAGGTGGTCGCGTGATCGGATTTGATTGACTGTGGGGAAATTAGACTCGTCATCGCACAACGATGATGAGCTGCAGATGGGAATCAATCAAGGTTTGTCTTGATCATTGTGTTGATATGCAACACTTAACCAAGATGGATGATGATACAAAACACGATTATATGGCGGAAATAGAAAGTCCTAGAAGAGGAAAGAAAGGGTCTTCCTTGATATACGAATGTTCGTCCGCTATCATTCGCCGCGCGAGCACACAATGACAGTGCCCCGACGCCAAATTGGGGTGAGATTCCCCGTGAATATCTTGCAAATTCCCATCGACCCCATTCGTTACCGAAGCCGAAATGACATGCATGTACCCTCATTACCCAACGCCGCTTTATCCTACGGCCGAAATTTCCGTCTAAGAACATTACGCATTGGGCAAAATTATGAGCTCAGAGGCCGTGATAGAGGCAATGTGACAGCCGTCGAATGGAAGGTAGCGGCAATGTTGGGCGTCCGCCCCACGTTTGCGGTATCGGCAAGGAGAGTGGTCCAGCAGCCAAGGACAATCTTTTGCATCCAACTACTCTCCTCACTAACAAAGACCATTCGCTTGCCATCTGATCTGTAGGGTCCTAATTTGGGAAGCAGTACTGCAGCCCCCACGGAAGCCGAGATAGGAGCAACTTCGGGTTGCCGAACCGTCTTAGTGGCTTGCATGACTTCGAACTCGATGCACTGGCGTACCATGTGGTGAATACCTTTTTCAAGATTCGATGCCCGAGGCTCAAGCTCTTTCCAAATGTTCGGTCCCCAGAATGGATCCTCGTCCAAAGCTGTTCGTAAGGAGGAAAGCCAGAAGTCAAAGACGGGAAGAGGATTCGGAACTTCATCGGGCGTTGAATCACTGACCTTCCGAAGCGATGATGCAAGCCGACATGCGGTGACAATAATCCTTATAGTCGGCTCAGCCTCTAGGACATGGCTGACAACGCACGCTTTGGATTGGTCAGCAGGTGTAGATCTAACACTGCGTAGGGCAACACACCTGGACAGCCTTGTGCGGAGCACCATTCCTCCTCTTCAGCGATGAAGATTTGTAGCCATGCGAACGCTCCACGAGCCTCCCCACGAAAGACCAACTCTAGGTCAAATATGTTCCGATCTCCTAGCATGGATATGGCTAGCTGAGTAGCGTAGCGGTGAATCTCGAGTAGAGGGAGGATCAAAGCGTAAGTGATATCGCGCTGCAAAAGCCATGCTTCTTCGTGTGCTTTGCTGGTTGGCTGGTGATGCACACAAAAACTAGAATGGGCAGGGTTAGCTTGCGGCTACGATTGGAAGGGCATGAAAGTAGAGTACTGACCGGTCATCGTGTCGGCTTTTCAGGAAGCCACGAATGGCTTGAAAGGCTTTGCATGACAGTAGCCTTCCGGCGTCCTCGTGGTTCAGGGAAAAGGGTGGTGTTCGTGAGCTTTCTTCAGTGTGCGATAGAGGGAAGGTGAAAGATCGAGTGAGTGCCATCAGGACATGATAGATGTTGGCTCAACGGAGACATGTCCTTTTTATGAAATATGTATCGTATCGTAGTGTAGTGGTTCAATAAAGTCTGTTGGGGCTTTGGGCTAGAATCACCGAATTGGGTGGTGAATTGGTGGTTGACCCACTCGACCCCCACCACCAAGATCATGATCATTGATCATATGCACGACAAGGACGGTTGGAATGCCGGCGTCCTTCATTGCATGTCCGTTGCATGATGCATATATCCAAGGATCCTACCAAAGCCGGTTGCAGCTGGCAAATCTTTGGATTGTGGATGGTAAGTAATGCCTAGATAGTAATAATCGAAGCGGCCAGCTGGGATTGGATGATTTGATGGTGTGGGTGAAAGCGCAATCGCTTCAACGCTTGCCTGCTCAGAGTTGGCGCTAAGTGGCAAGGCGTCACCAGCGTGTAGGCTAGGCTTCATCTATCAATTCACCTGCCTGATGTAGATATGGTGGCGTGTAAAGAAAACAGATATGGAAGATATATAATAATATACGGAGAGGGATACATAATAATACAACGAGGTTTGCTTGGTGCTGGTGGTCAACCACTCAACCTTACCTAAATGTTGAGGAGTTTGAGTAAAGGGGCCAAAGGATGAAGATACACAGATATCATTACCTAACCTACAAGGTGACGGTCTTAGGGCTAAGCCCCTGAAATCTACGATGAAAGTCTTTGATGTGCTGACCATCAGCTGGTGAAATTGCAATCCGACATTTCTCTTGAGCTCCTCGTACCTTTACATATATAGGCGGAATGATGATGACAGAGTCTCACTCGCTCGCTAATATACATGTACTAGTACCTTCTTTGATTCTATCTTGAAATAGTTCTTGAGAGAGTTACCACGCTTTGCTTGCTCTGGGCGATTATGCCTCAATCTTGCTCAATAAGTAGGGGCCAGGAGGGTGGTGAAAGAGTCCACTCTTGAAAAATGTTTCTTTAAAATCTTCCTCTCACCAATCTCAAGCCCCTCACACACAGTTCCACACTTTCTCCCAGTCCAGCAGTTGTTCACAGATCCTTTCACACGTACATTGCACAAGTACACTCTTTTTATTATTCCAATACGTGAACCAGGTGCGCATCTCTTCTTCCAGCTCAAAGGGCCCTTTGAATTCGAGGCACTCAATCTTGAAAGGCTGTCAGAAAAATGCAGGCCCTCACTGCTATTCTCCTCGCTTATGGAGGCCTGCTTGTTGGGTACGGATCTCCATTAATTACATACCTCATACTCCGCAGAAAGGCACAAAGAGATTCCGCTGGTCGACCCATCATCCAGATACAATGGTGGAAGTTATTCTGCTGGTTCCTATCCTCAGCACTTTTTATGGGTGCTGCATTATGGACTGTTGCAATTGCAGAGCTGTTTGCCAATCTCGTTCTCTCCCTGGACGAAATTTGCCCGTCCCTAATCACGCAGGACGAATGCTATGGTGCCGCGTTGGATTGGCAGGAACTCTGCGTGGTGGTTGGTGAGGTTGCCTTTACAGCCTTCTTCATCACTGTCTGCGCAATATTTAGAGAGGCGAAACGCACGTCACTCCCCGAATACTCTTATTCGCTACCGATTCTCACCTGTTCACACTGCCTGTTAGTGGTTTCGTGGCTTCTGTGCACGCCTCTAACCTATCCGCTGAGGCTCTTCAGTCTAAGTGGAACAGACCATTGGATAAGTGTGAGCTTAGTTTTTGCACTTGTTGCAGTATTGACATATATCTTTGGTACCACCCTTTGGATCATTGCATTGGCTAAAGTTTTCTACGCATGGCGGCGTACGTCGAGGGACCGAACCTCTGCTGGGGCACAGTGGCCTGGAGGGCCGGAAACAGACATCGTCCTACAGGAGGTCTAGCGCAAGATACCCGTGATCCGATGCAGAACAGGGTCAAGAAGTCTTTTGGCAAGGATTTACACTCGCTCAGCCGACCGTTAAACTCATTCATGGGACGCTCATGGGACGCCCTCGAAACAAACAACGCGCGTTGGTTGCTCTTGATTATATTGGCCCTTCCACTTCCTTCTCGGCAAAACGCACAGATAGCCAACCTCAATCTACTAAGATGTCTCACACTCCACCAAAACGAGCCCACTAGCTTTTCGCCTGGAGGCAGATGCAGACTCGTGTGCATGAACATAACGTCCCACGAGTCAAACTTCCTTGTCCAAGGCGCACCGACGATCCTCAAATCTCTCCTCCTTCCGGAGGACAGCACCGTTTCACATTAATCCGCATTCCCCTCTTCGACTTCCACACCGAAGTCTCCAGTCTCATCGACGTCTTGGGAGATGACTACCCCCTGCCCAGTCAAGAACCCATACACCTGATCTTCTTAATATCGTTACATGACTATCCTCTTGGCACAATGTTCCCGGACACCGGCTAGGCGCCTGTTCGCTAGCGCGGTCACTGCGGCCTACAATTCACATGGGCAGCCGCTCGATACACCCCCGAGATCTACTCCGGATAGTCCGCTCGATGCATACAGCATACTCTACAATATACTTTACTACACATTGACAGGCGCCGCGAGCTATTAACGTAGCAAGCCTGTCATGCAATGCATCAAGCTGTCAAGTCTAGTGTATACAATATACTCGGCTACCCGTGTACAGGCGCGTAGCCAGCCCGATGAATGGAATGGAATGGGTCATTTTAGATGTGGACACTGTACAGTATACCTGACCGCAGCACACATGCAATGATTACAATGGACAATGTGTTATAAGCCTGTGACACAGCGTGTCAAGTACAGCCTCTCAAGCGATTACCACACGTCTCCAGTGACTCATCGTCCTACGATCTGTAGCAGACATAATGTCTATTATAAAATAAAATAAACTCGTACCGGGTGTACATGCCTCAGTCTTCTCTCCCTAGCTTTAGTATCTTTTCGATCCAGCATCCTATCACGGTCTTGACATACCCTATATTCCGTGAACTGAAGATGTGCAACGAAAATGAGAGGAGTACGATTGGTAGTATTGCTGCAGTGCCCAGCAATTCAGCCTACGCTCTGTATGCGACATGTAGATTTCCACCTACGATAATCTCGATCGCTATGACTGTAAGAGTGATCTTTCCAGATAAACAGATCACCTGCTTCCTAGTGCCATTCATTGAACCCCTTTTGTGGTGTAAAGGCTGGGTCTTCACCTACAGAAACGAGATGGAGAAGGACTTTCTACCTATAGTGTTCTAATTCCGCGCCTTCCATCATCGTTGCGCAAATTCGTCAGGTGTAAGGCTGCCGTCATCTCCACAGGTGCCTACTCTGACCTCAACAGTCTTCAGAATTCTTGTCTCCGGGTTCGCCCTGGACACACTATGAAGCGGCAAGATACTCTCTCTCCCACTATCCTGGCTGAGGGCTCGGTTTGCTTCCATGTTCCATGGTTTCATAGGAATGTAAGTCTTTTGCAAATTCCTGGAGCCTCGAGAGTCCCTAGACGTTGCAGGGCCAGTAGCTCGGCTCCAAGAGAAAGCGTTGGTGATCCTCGAGAAATTTCTGAGTGAATAGAGATAGCCAGAGCCAGAACTTGACACGCTAGTTGTCTTTGCGTTTGGAAGGGCCTCGCCTCTGAACTTGTGTACCGTTTGCAAGACGAGCATACGGCAGGGTGGGATAGAGCCGGCGATAATGCCAACAAAATACTCGGCACTAGTCCAGGTTGCCAAAGCAACGTTATCCCCTAACGAAGGTCACTTGGTTGGGGACCAAGACGGAGAAAGTCGATGCAGCACATACATGTTGGATCTGTTTCTGAATGAAGATTTTTTATATAAGTGATTCTGACAATACCACATATCATTGCCCTAAGTATCGCAGGCGTCAGCTGCGTTCTCAACTCTGAGGAGTTCTCGACGCGAATGGGCAGCGGCGGGTGATAAAGTAGAGTCACCGACTTACAATGAGCCTAAACAAAGTAATGATAGTACTGAAATTTTCGTTCTTCGACTCATTTGAAGACCCCCAATTATCTGAAAAGGAAGGGTAGCGCACAGAAAGTCGGTGACAATAGACATAGCTGTTGAGAAACTAGAGTCAGCGTCGGCAAAACTTCAAGAGCATTAGGCACCGAACCAGTTGAGCAGTATGAAACGTCTGTCAATGCAGAAGTGGGAAGGCAGTTGGCCGTCAATGCTACCGTGGGATCCCAAATTCCAGCAATCGGCCTACACTGTACGAATATTATGGCGACAGTCGCAACAGTAGAGCTGACCAGGATGGCGATGGTGGCGAAAAGTGCATATCTAAGCCACCTTCGTAGACTGCCAATTCTCAGCAGAAACAATGCCACGGATAACTTCACCAGGCAGATAATGAGATTGGTAAAGAGCCCTGAGACGAAGTTCAGTTTCTTAAATCGAATGAGCTGTGCGGTGTCCAAGTAGTAAATGTGCCTCCCAAAGCCAGCACGCGTTAGGAACACGTCAACTCCGAATTTCGCTATAGTGAGACACTGTCGTAACTCTTAGTAAGTAATCAGGAAACCCGTTGTGTTCTGGTTAAGAGAGATCTCACCAACGCAGCCAGCATAGTCCAATCATCCCAGCCAACACGTTTTTTCCCCACTGCACGCGCAGTAAAGCGTAATGTTACAATGACAACGGAAAGGCTAGTCAGAATAGCCCAAATAGTGATTGTTTTGGCTGCTTTATTCTGGTCACCACCTGGGGGAGGCAGTCCTTTATCCATTACGCAGACTACTTTTTAGCGCGAAAGCTGTCAGTGACACTGAAAATGATCAAGAAGATTGTTTTTTGAATTCGTCTTTGGAATCGAAGCCATCAATAACATGCACAGAGTGCGAATTTCAGTAAGCATTGGTGAGGCTGAGGGATCCTACCTTATTTGAGTCCATTCTTTGGCCTATGCTGACACAATATGCAGTATCATGCGGCTGTGAAGCATGTCAGATGTAGCCTTGTAGCTATGGGCCACGCGGAAGCTTAGGGTATCGAAATATGCGAGTCCGAATAGATACCTTATGTATTATGCAGTCTTATAGACAGCTTGCCATCGCACAATCCGCTGCATGCAATGAGTCAATGATAATGCTTGCAAAATGCAGGATGTATGTGACACCAAGAGAATATTAGCAACTCTACGCTATTCCTCGGAGACCATGCACCTCGGTAACGTGGGCAAGGTTGAACAAATCATCGAAAGTCGCGACCCAATCGCATCCACCTTGCTACTGCATCACGATGAGACAAACCGTATGGGAATAGGCTAGCAACCAGCGAGACGATCTGCGACAAGGCTTTCCGTCTATTATTGTATTCCATCAGAGCAAAGCTATTTTCAAGGTTGTCGTCCCAGCCCCCCAAGGCCATATTTCGGCGGATGGTCCAAAAATGGCTTGGAAATTGTCCACGGTTTTTGGCGGTCTTGAAAAGGCGGCTCTGTCACCTTTGAAGCAAGATGATGTTGTGGTGTAGGAGTCAGCGCGTGTTGTGGCCCGTGGGTTGAACCAGAAGGTGAGAATCCTGTGCCTGTACAGCGCTAATCACAGCCCTAACCATGCCTCCGGAAGGCGATCCCATAGGCTAAGGTAAGGTAGGCACGTAGGTAGGTAATCGTGGCCCCACTATTCGCTTCGCTCATGAACACTACGAACACGTAAAAACTAAAGTACCTTACCCATGCTTGTATCTAACTGTTTTAATATTTCGTTTAGAGATAGTATACACATAAGACTTTATAAAAAACTGGAATGATGAGCGAGTATCATAAAAAATGTAAATGAAGACGCTGATAGGTTTATAATAACGTTGTGGTGGTAATATATAACATAACTGTATGCTTTTCACATTTCGACTATACGGGACCCTGAAAGTATTTACTTAGTCTCGTCAGGTAACCCTTCAGATGGGCGTTATTCTAGATCTTGGCGTCAAGGTTTTGGCGCTGTACCGTTATCATAGAGTAGCTCGCTATTCCAACTTCGGTTCTTTACTTCTTAAGCATCAAGTGCTTATAAATGATCACGCCAAATGTGGGTCGCATACAGCTCGGCAGGAGAGGAAAGCGGTTCAATCGGGGTACGCGATCGAGTCGTCGATCTACAGAGTGCAGCTTTGCTCAGCAGGTCTACGTATTCATCTCCATTGGGGTCATTCTCCTCGCGTGCATATGCAAAGCGCTGACACCGACTGAAATTTTTCCCCCATCGCTAGACCCCGATGGCCGGTAACCGTGCATGAACACCGAACGAGTTGCATTCGTACCCGCCCCTCCAACAGTAGTACTCCGGATATCTCTATCCAGTACCTTTCAAGTTTAAGCAGCAGTTCCAGAGTCTAAGTACGGCATCATTCTCAGTGGCCATTAGATACAAGCCCATAGAGTACCGGGGATCTGTAGTAATCCTTCCCGGTGGGTATGCCTAAAGGCTTGAAGAAAGATCAACAAAACAAGCGACGGAAAAGCATCCGGTACAATCGCACGACCCAATCAAAAAATCGCGCAAACTATTCGGCCAATACCACAATTCTATTGAGATATTAGGTATGAATGTAATGGTCTCGTATGCATTTCTGTTGGATTTAGGGGGCTAGCCTCGCCGGCGGGCCCGATCCTCTTCCTTGATGGCCTCTCCTTTCCCTTCTGCAGGGCCATAGGGCTGATTGTATGCGGCTGAACAGTGTCGTTGGAGTTGGTTTAGTAGTTGTAATAGGTTCGATTCCTATTGGCGCTGGTACAATGGTGTTGCGGTGCTTTCCTTTTCTAGTGTGCTTGCCCCTCTTTCTGCTTACGATCGTCCCTTTTCTTTCGAATGTTTTTAGCCCTCGATAGCTGCGATGAAACATGATTTCTTGATTGAGGTTGAAGATAAACATATACTGGCTTTGGTGAAATAGACATTGACCAGGTTGACTATGTCGAGCTGTAACGTGACTTGCGTCGAACTCAACGACGCAGCTGACCCGTCGAGCTGGCCGCAGGGGAGCCCCAAATCCAGATTTCTCTGGCATAGGCGTATGAATTTCCACCCTCATTCCGCCTTTAGCTCTCGAATAGAGGAAAGCTTGCAAGGAAAGAATGCTGACTGTTCCAAGGTTTTAATCGGCTTCCGAGCAACTGCATACTTGACCTTAATCATGGTTGTTATCTACTATATTGTTGGCTTCGTCCCCAAAGAATTCTTGAATAGTATCGATAGGGGCATCATCGATCATTTATGGCGCAAAGCTCGTTCTAAACCTGCGGAAACTTGGGAGCCGTTACTTCGCACTGCAGTGCTCATGTTTAGTGACCAGCAATCAGTGACAAGCATCGCTATACTCGCGAGCGGCTATGCTCAGCTTTCTTGTGGGCTTTCCGTTTACCATTGGCAGATGACTGTCTATCTCGCTTGGGTCTCATCCTTGACCCACCTCGCCACTCTCACTGTTTTACGGCAGTATTTCCGCAAAAATCCTGCCGCTCGTCTCTGGAGGGCCATCCGTATGCTTTTCATGGTTACAATGCTCGGAATTGCCTTCTGCCAACTGGAGATAGCTGGTGGATAGGTCCCGAAGAGACGGTGGCAGGGCTACCTGCCTTATGCTATTTTAAGCGGCTTGTAGCGCAGAAACCACAAGAGGGGTTCGAATTTGACTTGTTCCAGGCTTCTTCAATGATCGTATCCGTAATGGTTCTTTTCTCAGGCTACTTGACAAGACTGGTCAAACTCTCCAAACAAGCTACAGCTTTCACCAAGCGCTGGATTAGGACGAAACCAGGCGGAGTTCTCAAAGACGCACTGAACGATGCGATCAATCGTGCTGGGAGATCCCACGCGAATGGATATTGGAGATTGAAGCACTTGATCTTGGAAACAGTGTATATTATACTACGAGCTTCTTTCGACATATGAATCTACATTATGGGAGGTGCGTACTCTTCTTTCAGGTGAATCTGTTTCTCTGGCGTCGCTTACACTTTCATGCCATCGAGCAGATACTTTGGTTGGTCTTTGCCCTCGATTGGGGGTCAAGTCACTTGTTTTACACCTGAGCTTTCGCAAGCGACGCTGGAGAAGATATCTCTGAAGAGAACAGCTGAAGATTTGGGCAAACGTTCCCGGTGATTCTGCAAGCATTGCTAATTTTGTCTGTTGGAGAAAGCTACTATGATGAGTAGACCAGTCCTCGTTTGCTTGGTCTTAATTACGAGTCTTGCGTGGACTCTTGACGTGTCGAATCACTAACAACCTTTGCTGTTCAATCCTGGGGAAACCCGAGCTTCAACATGTCTCAGAGAAAGTCTGGCTATAGGCGTTATAGCATGACTTAAGAGCGTATGAGAATTATATCAGAACTTCATAGTCACTAATTATACCCATAGAAGAAAAAAGACAGTCAAAACTTAGTGAAAGCGGAAATACTACGCATAGTATCTAAAGCGACTCAGGACATCGAACATCTCACGATGCTAGGCAACTTCACTTTATGCGTGTCGGCCAATGGCCAACGGGGAAAACCTCAAACCCGGCCACCTCTTCTGTTGCTCTAGAAGCCCGCAACGCAATCCGAAGGACGGGGACAGACTTACAAAACGAGGAAGCTAACATGGGCATCGTTCGTTCCAGGACCTACTCAGACGATAACACGCAAGTAGAGAATGAAGCTACGGAAGCTTCCCAGCCACACGACACGTCTTCAATTGAGAATTTGGTAGTGACAGAAGCAGGACACCGAGACTTGTCCCGCGACTACTACCGATTCGAATGGTTCTGGACTTTGATCGGCATGATCCTTTTGATGGTCTCTAAAATCATCCTCCTCGTTCTTGGTAGGCTATGGGCCATCGTAATCCCATGGAAATCGATCCTCGTGTCCGTTACAGCCGGACTTGTATCATCAGTCTTTTTCGCCGGTGTCTTCGTTCTTTTGGGAGAGTACCATGAAGCAATGACGAGAGCGGTTGCTAAGTATGTCCGTCTCCGTCCTGGCTTGCAATGAATATGCCTCCGCTTTTGCGCTTATGCTTTTCCTTGCGGCGTTGTTGTAGCTATTGCTTTTCTTTTCAAATCTGATCCTTACCACTAGACTTCCTATGACGGGACAATGTGTTGTCGTCCCCATTCAGAGCCCTTGAGCTGGTATATCGCTCGGAAGGCGTGCCAATTCTCAGTCTAGGCGAGTATAAAAGAAGAACGGGACTATGGAGCGGAATCGTCTCTTGAGACACCGATTTCTAGTCTTGAACAGGGATGGCAGGAGCAGAAGCAGATGGCACGGACTTAAGCGGAGAAAATTTTTCATGCAGAATTCGCAGCACCTGTAGCAAGACGACCTTGATGAGGCGGTTACTTAGTGACGAAGAGGTATAAGCGGAACGAGACGCGACACGTGTTCGCTATATTATCTAAAGTAAGACTAATGGAAGCTTTGACACGTAGAGCGGTGGTGGCGGTGCCCTTATTTCCCATAAGATTGAAGGACAGGTGACAAACTCCTAAACCGTCTACATTTTGGGCCTTCTCTATGCTGATCAATGCAAGCTGGCCAAGGCGTAGATGATGTCTCGGCGGGTATTGGACGGTAAGGAGAAAACACTAGGCCGTGATGAGCATCCCACATCAGTCGGACCTCAATTGAATAAGCTTGAGTCATGGGCAAAAGGCATGATTTGTAAACAAAAGTGACAGGGCGGAAGGAAGGCTAAATCGTTATCTACCTATTCTTTTCAAGAACCGATTTGGGGTTCTGATTCCTGAGGAAATACCGCCTCTCCGTGCATACCTTCAGTCTGTCATACGTTTATCTACTAACAATTTTGGTAGTCTACAGAGTTCTGGAACCCGAACGTAAAGGGGTACGCCTCGGTGCTTCTCGTACTATATATTCTGCCAAATCAGTGGGGCCACCAGAGGGCGTAGGACGATCGGATCGGATCTCGGTAGTGGTGGGCAGTGATGCTGTGCAATTCGTATTTTTGAAGTCATTTCTCCCCTCCCACACACATCTCAATGCAGCACTGTCATCCCCGCGATCGTCGTATCGGACGCATCAGTCGGCGTCACCAGCTGTAACGGGTATATACCTTGCGGCGAAGGAATGAAGCGATTTCTTAGGAGTTTCTGGTTGTTCGGTTGAGGTGCCGTGAGCGGTGGGTGCGGGAGGAGAGAGAGGTGGGCGGAAGGAGGGTTCCGATGGGTCTTGAGGAGTAAGGGAAGAAGGAAGCTGAGGAGACGATCGAGGAAGATGGAACAAGAGCGTAGGCAACGCTGCTGACATCGTCCTCGAAGTGGAACGACATGAGGCGGATGGTGTTATGCTAGCGATGCTGCGGCGTCCGGGCCACTAGACCTGACGCTTCGAGGAGCGACGGATGATGACAGCAATTTATAGGGGTTTTTGGAGGCGTACGGTGGTTTACTTGATGCATATCCTGCAGATAGTGTCTTGCGCCAGGTTTAAAAGTCCATTGTTCAGTACCTATTGCGCGTAGCTAATTAGGCAGACAGACTTCGAAATCATAGCGAACTTGCGAGGTGAGACAAAGCAGTGGAGATGGTAATGACTGTGAAAGGAGTTCAAGCGCTTATGAAGGGTTTCGCCGCTGTCATTATGCTTGAAACGGGTACGGCTATTGTCTCCTGGCTGATAAGTCTCCCCGTGCTACCTGAGATGACCCGACAGCGGCAACAAGCTCATCGAATTTTCAGGCCTGGCAAGACTAGCCACAAGCCGTGATAAAGTTTTCAGGGATCGGTGGGGAGCCAATCATCCCCCTTTCCGAAGTGTTTTCTCACGGCTGGGAGATATGGCGAATCGCTTGGACAGTACTTGAACCGGCCTAGCTGCGATGGAAGTTTGTTTTCGACCAGGAAATCGCCGTAGCGGTAGCATGAATGATGCACTCTTGCCCAAGATTCCAATTTGCCCCAGTCTCTGCACTGGCGACTCTGGCCGATACCATTCCGAGAAACCATGGACCTGGTCGTGTAGAGCGGCGTATCGTCAGCACGACACATTACATCGCCACGTAGCCAGTCTAAACAGTGATTCGAGTGCTCGAAAGCATGACTTTGTGGAAGGCCGTCACGATATTCTCTAAGTGTGAGATGCAGTTGCGCCTTTTGATAAGTCGTTAGTACAAAGGCGATCCAGGCGGTGGGCTGAGCCTACGAGACAGTGAATACCATGGTAACCATTCAACAAATAAATGCGTTTGCTGGAGTCCCATGGGAAGATGTTTTCACTTGGTGGTAGACCTTTGCTTGCCGCCCACTCCTGGTCCACGGCAACTATACCATCGTCTGCGCTAAGCGCTTTCCAACGCTCGTCTGTAAGGGTTTCATTGTCGCTCGAGTATTCCGACTGTTCTTGCCATGTAATAGTAGTATCGATTTCTAGATTTGCTGAGCAGGAAAGTCAGAACGACACATTGTGAATTGCGGGGACTGAGTGAGTAACGGACCATATTCCGATCGGTCCTGACGAGGCACAGCCACCAAAGGCGTATCGCGAGAAAAGAATAGGATGGCGTTCAAAATCATAGACAGAGCCAAAAGGATGGAAAGAAAGAATGCGCATCGCTTGTGGAGAAACGATTGAGGCTGGGGATACTCGTCTTCGTCTGGCAGCAGACGATAATGGTCTTCTTTGCAAGCCATCAAGGAGAGAATATAGAGGACAATATGAAAGAAGAAAACCCTATGGTAGTGCTCTATAAATCTGAATACAAAGAAGGCCCTCGTCGATGAGAGAAGATTGCACCTATTCTACTGTGATAATAATAGAGGTGATCGGGGATCGACGTCTTACTTCCAGTCGAGCATGCTATGGGATATGGGAGTGGTAAGGCGAATAGTTGGTTGGTTCTGCCTTATTCAATCGATGGTCATGGCAAGTTAGATTTGGAAGGCTGTGTCCCCCCTTTCATTCCCGGTGCGCAGCTGCTGAGCACTGGTTCTTGCTTTGCCACTGGAACGGTGCGAATGTAGAATGTCAGAGGAGAAGGAATATGCGGTCAGATCCAGCCGACCGGTCAATCGTTCTGGGTTCTTCGTCCGAGCCGTCCACTTCTCGGAACCGAAACGCTAATGCATGTCGTGCATTCAGGTTGCAACCGAGGCAACCTCATCGATACATGTAAATTACGAACTTATTCCCTTCGACTGCGCTTCAATCCTATGACGCCAGATAATGCTTGAAGTTTTGAACCCGGCAAATCATTTCCTTGAGTAAAGGGTGAGAGATATCCCCTGGAACACCATTCAGCTCCGTTCTCCCTCCTTTCGCCTGCCTAGCAAAGCTGCTCTCTACTCATCCCCTTCAGCTCAATCTTGTCTCGACTCCTGCACTACACCGCACCATGCCGCTCCAGCTCGCAGAAGTCAGCTCTGACTCTGATTTCGAATTGTTGATTCCTCTTCTGTGGCTCTCCTATGAGAGCCCCCGCATTCCATTCCTCCCTCTACTATTTCCGGTCGAAGATGAAAGCCCTGAGGCGCGTGAGAAAGCCGTGCAGCGCACAAAGGAAATCATGATGTACATGCATCATGCTGACCCAAGTAGCCGTTGGTTGAAAGTGACGGATACCGACACCGACACACTTATTGCTGGAGCACGCTGGCATGTTCATGAAGCCGATCCGTATTCGAACGCTCCACGGAAACCTTTTGTTGTTACCTCATGGCCGGAAGGAGACCGCCGGAAATTTGCAACTATAAACATAGGGCAGGTCATACTTCCTAGGATGATGAGATACAGGAAGCCTCACCTCAGTGAGTGGAGATTCTTCCACTTGCGGATGGTGGTTAATAAGGGATCACAGATCTCCAAGTTTGTTTTACTCATCCTGAACACCGACGTCGTGGAGCTGGCAGTTTGATCATGAATTGGGGCGTCAATAAAGCAGATAACCTAGGAGTCCAATCATTCATCGAAGCAACAGAAGTAGGAAAGCATCTGTACGAGAAGTACGGGTTCGTCTTGGTTAGTGTTGACACCGTGGATACAAATATTCCAGATCCAAGTGAAGAGTGGAAGGATATGGAAAAGCGGTTCAAGGCGAATCCATGGTGGGTTACAAAAGCCTGAAGAGATACTTTACGACTACTAACGATTTTTGATAGGTACTGCATGTGGAGGCCTGTCGAAGGGACTTACGAAGAAGGGAAGACGGTCCTTCCTTGGTAAAATAAGTTTCCATATCAGCGGCTTTAAGCAAGCGTTCAGAAACCTACGTGTATTCAATTTAGCATGAATGCATAAAATCGTGGCACTACGTCTCCAGCGAAAATTTAGATAAGACAATTGAAAGTCGCCTAAGATTTATCATATCCGTGGCTTTCATCCTCGGCTAAAGCATAGAAAGTGAAGCCTAGCGCGATTGTCTAATGTACAAGTGTAAAGAGTGAAAAAACATTCATCCCATCTACTTCGCCACCCTTTGCACAGAGCCTCTTTGGATTCGCCCCGTTACATGGTCTGACACCCACCTCATCCAAAAGCAATATCATCTTGAGCCGCCTGGGAGCTCAAATAAAGACTCCAGGTTCAGCCGGGACCTCGTCCGTCTCAGAGTCTCGTTTGATGATGGATCCTAGGACTAGACATGAGGCCTCTTCCTGTGGTGGTGGCACGTCAGGATCACATTTGTTAGATCTAGCTTCAAGAGGACCGCCGCTCGACATGGACTCGATTCGCTGGTTGAGACTGTTTGAAATAGCTTCGATGGGAGCGCCGAGACAGAGAGCGGGTAGAGCAATGGCAGCTCCAATGACGAATTTGACGATGTGCATTTTAGGTATCTTTTTATTGTCAGTCTCGCTGAACACCAAAATGTGAATCAAGATTAGCCCTACCTATTTGACAGATTTCTTCTGAAGATGCGACGGTTTATGTCGAGGATTATGACTTTGAGGTGAGAGTGTAGATGTGAGATTTCATGAGCTCTCTTAGGTACCAGGCTATTCAGGTTGCTTTATATAAGGCTTGGTCCTTAGGATCTCAAATTAGATGTTGGACTTGGCCAACCCATACAATGTAGGCAGAAACTGTGCCTCCGGCTTGATGAGCGTATCGTACCCAAGGTTCTTACCGTAATAATTGAGTGGAACACCCCATTCTTTGACAGGGTTTTCAAATTGTGGAACATCTCTTGAGAGTTTCCACCAAGGATCAATCCTACGCTATGCGAGAGGCTGTGGTTTTCGCAGTATCGCTGAGATGAGAGAAAATGTTGTCCGCTTCCGTCTCAATACTGTTCCGGCTGCGGGAAGCAGTCTGACATGCAGGACTCCTGAACCGGCCCTACCAGGAGGCTTTCCTAACCCACCGCCGCACATATGCATGATCGAAACCCGCTCAATGGCCTCCGGCACAGGCCGAAGCTGAATGGTAGCTACAATTGTATGAGGATTTTATTCCGTGATGCGTATAAAGCATGGGATCATTACGCCAAGCAGGGCACCTTTGACCCTATCCAATCGTGGCTTACCTACTCTCATTATCCGAGGGCCCGAGACCTAAAAATCCAGTCAGCTGAAGAGCGCGAAGATGATTTTTCTCAAAAACTCATATCTTTGGTGCTGCATCGGGACGCAGTGAATGCCTGTCTGCCCTTAAGCCATTTAGACATGTTGACAACGCAGGATAGCCCCGAAAGAACGTGACGCGCAGCCGACTGGACCATTAAATAGTGGACCTGCTGATCGAGGAAGGAGTATAATGCTGTATCTGGTGCGATCCTCCGAGTGTCTCTGCCCATGGTGTACAGTCGGTTTCGCGTGAGTGGCTGAGCCGCGTTGCCAAAGAAAGGGAACAGATCGCCTTAAAGCTCCACACACTCTATCCTGAGGAAGGCTTGGCTTACAGATGTACTGTGGATCTACCAAACCTTTTGTTCTCATTGCTACCCCATATGCTTGGCTTGTATACTCCTTACATCGCTCATTTCAACTTTCATAATTCTGGCTTCTTGTCCTTACCAGCGTAATTCAATAGGACGCTCCCAGGATTGAAACAACATGTCTGCTGCCAATTTGTCAGAAAACTACGAAAGCTACGGTCGAATCACCAATGTGATCTCATGGCTACTGTTGTGTGTAATGATTCTTACGGTAGGAACTCGAGCTGCGACTAAGTGGACCTTGATCCGTCGGCTCGAAGGAGATGACATTCTCGCCCTCATTGCTTTCGTGAGCTCTCTACAGCTAGGAGAGAATAGCCACTGTACTAAGCCAGTACTCTAGACATTCAGTATCGGACAAACAGTTGCATTGTCAGAAGCAATTTCGAATGGTCTTGGAGAGCATTTTGACACACTCAGTCCGTCGCAAATCAAAGGTTTCCAGCAGGTATGTCATTACAAAAGAGAATTCCATGTGTTGCAGCTGATCCTAGCAGTCAGTCTACGCTGCAGAATTGTTGTATATCGTTGTCCTATGGTCGGCGAAAACATCTGTACTCTTGCTAGTGAGGCAACTTACTCCAGTCGCATTGCACAAAAGGATTACACTTTACGTGGGCTTTGGGCTCACCTTGTGGGCAGCGGTTACAATGCTCGCAGCGGCTGTGCAATGCCACATACCGCACGTGTGGCAATTTCTTGACAATCAATGCTTCGACCGTGTGAGATCTATCTTCATGGGTAGAGCTTTATTCGTGCTGACAAGTACAAAGGACTCGTTTTGGGTTTATATTGGTGTTACCAGCATTTTCAGTGATACAGCACTGATAGTGTTACCTATCGCCGTCTTTTGGAACGTCCATATCGACCGAAGAAGGAAGGCGGCTATATGCAGTTGCTTTGCTTCTCGGATTCTGTAAGCCTGCCGGAATTCTAAGACAAGCTTGCGCCGCCTTACCTTTTTATAGAGTGATCATAGCCACAGGACTACAGCTGGGCTTTAGTGGACGAGCGCATGGCTCAACGGACCCGACACTCGATCTGTGGCTTCCAGCTTTATGTACTCAATTTGTCCAGAATCTTAGCATTGTGACAGGCTGCGTACCGTACCTCAAGCCTTTCTACCTTGGCCTTGAATCAGGAATGATTCGGACCGATGATATTCGAAGGCACGGTCTGATCGGAGCCTACGGATATGGAGATGAAGGATCGGCAAAACTCTCTAGCAGACGCGGTCCTCAGAACAATGTGGAGTCAGCAAAGAGTACGATTCCTCATGGACTTCGCAGGTTAGATGTCCAGACTACTAGTGGAAACACACATCTCAACCCAGATAACGTTGCAGCTGTCGAGGCTGGCAGTGATGTCAAGGCCGCTAATTGGGACCAAGAAAGCCAGACCAGTCAGTCTAGAATCATCAAGCAAACCAGAACGTGGGCTGTCGACTTCGAGAGCCAAGACTCCAACCTTGAAGTTTCCCCTCTACCGGCATAGACGCACGATGCCTGGAGGAAATATAAGGATCACACGTTGTGACGCTTTTACTTCTTGAGGGCAACTTCACGAGACAATTTTGCGATGGGACACCTAATCGTCTGGAGTCCCACCGCGCCCAAAAGCGCACCAACCAGGCTGTGTGACTGTCGATGATCCAGTCAGTCGTCTCGGGGGCCTTGAATTTACAGTTGGAGGAAACGAGACGTACTGTAGCACGGGCAAGTCAACACTGCAGCTAAATGGCCCCCTGGACAGACCCGGGTGCCACGGTAGGTGGTGGAAAGGGGGCAACGTTCGGCAATATTAGGCAGGGTCCATCACCGTTGCAGCTTTTCGTAGGGTTTACAACATCACCCCCAAACTCAGCGTGATGAGGGTCGTGTTGTTGTTACAACAAAAATTTACCCTGTGCTCGGACATGTACCATTGCCTGTATTCTCCAAATTTGTAGAATTGCAAAAAGATGTAACTTCGAGAGGTCAGTGGTGTGGTGTAGAGGCCTGTCAGCTGACAAACATCATCATGCGCACACAGGACTTAACAGCCAATGTTCGAACAGGAACAGGGTAGCGCAGAAGCTGCGAGTGCAAGCGTATGATATGATCTGATGAGGTGCCGAAAATACATTGGCTTCCCAGATACTCACAACTCACATCATCCTTGTGGCGATATCATTGAGGACCTTTCAGTGCTCAAAAGCCAACACCGTCGTGCTACGTGTCGCATATGGAAACCTCGATGATAGGCATTTTGGCACCGTGCCAGTCTGGTTGTACGAGAATTCACGCTTGGAATGCGCGACTTTTACGCCAAAGTCTCCACAGCTCGTGGCAGTGAACTACTCAACCAGCTGTATGCTCGCAAAAGCCCGATAGTGCGTCTGACGGCATGTTTCATTCTGGGTGACCGATTTTGGCAATATCAAAGGACCGCTGGAATTCCCCAATAATCATGCGTATCATGGATCTGATGATTTCCGTCTTACCGCGTCCATCTCACTGCGTCTTACTGCGTCTCACTGCGTCCGTCTTACTGCGTCCGTCTTACTGTTCCCGCTTGATCTCTCGGTAGACCACTGTAGTACGAAATAGAGTGCAAACTCCGTTCTAGGGGCCGACGAGGCATTGGGTGCAAAGGCGCGCCTATCATATCACTCTAAATTTAGGTGCTGTGCGGATCATCGCTACTCTACTGTATGCTTTCTGTCATCTAAGTGCACCGAGTTACATTGGCCTAAGGCTGCGCGACGGATTTCGTTGGTTTTATCACCATTGCTCCACCTTTGTAGGCTGTGACCGTGACATGTATGCAAAGGAGTGGCACCACCTACTTAGGCATTTATGCGCTCACGTAGTAGATCGTGCAGGCTGTTTGAAGTTGCAAGGCCGCCCCGAGTGCCTCGCCTGAGCGGATTCGGAGCGGGCTGCACATGTCAGCCTACACAATGAGCGGCGATGCTTGGACGCATCGCTTCACGAATGACCTTCGTATCGGCGCTAGTGCGGAGGGTTCACGTGCCCCTACACGAATTTTGAAGCTCATGATCACTGCACCTATTCTCTTTACCTTCTTTCCCTTCCTTCGACACAGCGTTGTCCTCCCCTGATATATAAAAACTTCTCATCCAGTTCCCTGCGATTGTGCTGTTCATTCGGTTGTGGAAAGATACCATGGCGAAAGACTCGCTGGAAACGTACGATCAGTTCAACATGGTGAAAATCCGGCAGATTCGACAGCAAAATTCCGTCGAACAAGATCGTGAGGATTTAGTCCGGATGGGCAAAAAGCAGGTGTTAAAAGTACGTCCCGAACATCAGAGTGACGCATGTACACTTGACGCTGATTCACTGTAGAGGCAGTTTGGCTTTATTTCCATGCTTGGCTTCGGCTGTATAGTACTGAGTACTTGGGAAGGTGTATTAGCGTGAGCCAGTGAAAATCCTGATTATATTCGACAGCCCAAACTAAAAACTCATAGCTTGTTCGTTGTGGGGTTTACCAAGTAAGAAGCAACGTTGAGCTAAAGAAGATAGAGTGAACGCTGAGATTTTTCTTAGCGGAGGTCCAGCTGGGCTAGTATATGGGTATCTTCTTACCTGGATCGGCACGCTTTCAATATTCATTACTATGTCAGAGCTAGCATCTATGTGAGTTTCGAATAGCAATGTGTGAGTGCACTTTGGTTAGCTGACAGGCCTGAATCTTAGGGCACCAACAAGTGGAGGTATGTAACTATCTCCCATCCCATATCTTGACAGAGGTATTCGTCTTCGTCTTAGAAATCAAAGCAAAAGAAGATGAATTTTGCCAAGAAAGGAATAAGAAAATATACAAAATATGGTCCTCACATATCGTAGGTCAATACTATTGGTGTGCAATGCTCGGACCTCCTCGATATGGCAAGATACTCAGCTATATCACTGGTACGTCAGCGTTTCCAATGTCTCTAAAATTATCCGAAGTCGTCTGCCTTTTAGTCTTCGAAAAGTCTAGTCAAAGGAAAGAGTTCTTATACTGATGAATGACAGGTTGGTTGACTGTTTGCGGTTGGCAGGCTAGTGTCATCTCGGCCTCATATCTTACTGGAACCATGATCCAAGGGCTCCTCATTCTGAACTATGCAGATTATGGTCCCAAGCCATGGCAAGCAATGCTTTTGATGTGGGCTTGTCTTTTGGTTGCAGTCCTTTTGAACACGCTTGTCAGCAACTTTCTGCCCAAGATTGAGGGCGCCATTCTCATATTCCATGTGGTTGGATTCTTTGCAATCTTGATACCCTTGGTTTACCTTGCTCCAGAGCATGGACCGGCTTCCGAGGTTTTCGCCCTGTTTCTGAATGAAGGCGGCTGGGGCACTCAGGGACTGTCATTCTGGCTTGGAGTCAGTAGCACAGTTTTTGCATTTCTCGGTAAGTCATGCTAAGTCAACTATCATCACAGCTAATCTTGTTCCTAGGTGCGGATAGTGTTGTCCACGTACGTCCAGTAACCCTGTCGGTATTGAATCTACTAATCGAAGCCATAGATGTCCGAAGAAATCCAAGGCGCATCTGTCAACGTGCCACGGGCGATCATCGGGAGTATCGCTATCAACGGCACCCTTGGCTTTGGAATGCTCCTGGCTGTACTGTTTACCCTCGGAGACGTGAACGCTGTCCTTGGAACAAACTATATCTATCCCTTTATTCAGATTTTTCTTCAGAGCAATAGTTCGTACGGAGGAACTACCGCAATGACCGCAGTTGTTCTAGCGTTGACCTTCTTCTCAACCATTGGGCTCGTTGCAACCTCGTCGCGGATGACTTGGTCCTTTGCGCGAGACCGCGGTCTTCCTGGGTGGAGATATCTTAGCAAGGTAAGCTAGTCGAAAATAATCTTTCAGACTGTCCAAGATACCAAAGAGTTGACTTCCGACTTAGATCAACTCGAGGACTTCCATACCGGTGGTTGCAATTCTTGTGACAACAGCCATTTCCGTTCTCTTCGACCTGATTGAACTTGGGTCTTCTACCGTCTTGAATATCCTCATTTCTCTTGCTATCAACAGTTTTTACATCTCTTACCTTATATCAGCGGCGCTACTCCTTTGGCGTCGTTGTAGTGGGCATGTGAAAGCTCATGGCGCTGCTCAACATTCACTAACGAGTACCGAGGGCACCCCTGAGTTGGTATGGGGGCCATGGAGGGTTCCAGGGACTCTGGGAGTTGTCAACAATGTGTGCGCATGCGTATGGATGGTGATAATATTGTTCTTCAGCTGTTGGCCTAAGACAACCCCTACAACCGCCTCAACTATGAACTATAGCATTTTCATCACGCTTTTCGTGGCCATCGTCAGCGGGGTATACTATGTCGTGTGGGGAAGAAAGACGTATACGGGCCCGGTGGTCGAATCGGCCTTGCCAAGATAGATCCCCTGTTTACTTATGTCTCAGACAAATTCTCGTTCAAAATTTTGTACAGCGAACTATATGCACAAGATCGTAAGTATGTACAGCCGTCGAGAGCAAGAAAACCTCTCTAGTCAAAAGCACTTGTCCGAATACTGACGCAGACTATTCCCCTTCGGGCCTAACACAACATTCTCTCAAATACGGTCTTTCCAGAGGCCTCACATATGCTCTGTATCTGGCACATTATTAACAACATTGTTGTAAATTGCAGCAAGTACTTTGACGAACAGGAGGAGTTCGACGCGTTCCGAAAGGATTGGGAGCGTGTGATGTATGCAGCTACCGAAGAGGTATTTGAGCACGAATGGGACGCTTTACAAGATGACTACACCGACGAATATCCATTCGCAACTCAGTACATCGCCGAAAAGCTGATCCCTCGCACGAAGAAATTCGTAACATTCTGGACCAATCAAAACCTACATTCCAATAACCGCGCGACTTCACGAGGCGAGTCCAATAATGGCAAGCTTAAGAGGCACCTAGGAGGTTCAACCTTTGTATGATAGCTAATAAACTGCTAGTAATCTAGCTGACTTCCAGTTCAGAGCAGGGGATCTACAAACAGTGGTCGAAGCTATTGAGTTGATGCTTATGAACGAGCGTCAGACCTACAAAATCGCCTTTGATGAGGCCAAAGTGCGTCTACCAATATAAATCAAACAGCCTATCTTTCGAGATCTCTACACCAAAGTCTCGCCGCATGCATTAAAGGAAATGCTACCACAGTATCTTAAAGTCATCAGTCACGAAATGAAGTCGTGCACTAAGTACTTCACGACAACAATGGGGCTACCTTGTGCGCATGTTATGGAGCAGCGAATGTTGAACGGAGATGGAGTGTTGTTGCTTGAGGATATACACTCCCATTGGCGACTAGACAAGTTGGATCCTGAGGCCGAGGCTGAGGAAGTTGACCCATATACAGCTGAGTTGCTACGTGTCAAAGAGCCGGCTGTTATTAAGCCTTCAGGTCGACCCCTAGGGACAAAGAATAAGAAGAAGCGCACGCGCTCGGAAGCCTTCGAAGGCTCTACTGTCATAGGCTGCAGTTGATGAAGAATAGAAAGCGTGTAGATCTATGGTGGGATCCATGAGGTATAAGACCTCATGGCCAACACAGAATGATCCTACAAACATGGGATGCATAGAATATGCATGGGAGGACGCTAGAACATGTATGGAATGGCCTAGACACTCCGACATCTACCCAACGCGAACCCTCTGGATTCGAGTATGTCCAGCAGGAACGGGAGCGAGAGCGTGAGCGATAACAACAGCAAGAGGAGGAGGATAACACGCGTGCTCGCGATCTACCAACTACAGCTACTCAGGCGCCTGGACAAAAGGAGAACGCTGCGATCGATGCATTCTTTGGGTCTAAGGCTACACGAGAGGGGAGTGCTGTTACATCAAGAGGACGACCTATATAGCAACTAGCTAGACGGCGAGGTAGGCGTGAAAGCTATACACGAGGAGGCTCTATAAGAGGTGGACGATGAGGTGTAACATCAGCATGGCAGCAGGGTGCTGAGAGGTTGTTTGATTCCTTTTAGCTATAGACCACCTAGCTGAAATTGAATAAATATTTGAGCATATAGGGCGTATTTTTAGTAGCAACCGGAGAAGATAGCTAGGTAGTCAATCAAGTGTCACTATAGCAGAAAGACTCGAAAGATTCGAATCAAAGCATTCAAATCATTCAAATTAGAAGAAAAGGCCTAAGAAGGCCTGCCTTGCTACATACCTTATTTGTAGAGGCCGAAGGACACAAAAGACAGTCCGCAGAATATATCACGCTAATGAATAGCTTGGGCCTAGCGTGTTTGCTTCGGCCCTCCCCGCGATGACCCGCGGACCGATATATACTTACCTTACTACTCGTATCGCATCGCAAACCCTCACTGCATTCTAAAACCGAGGTGCGCATCCTGTTACGTTGCAAAGGGAACATGGGATGAGCCCGCAGACAGCAAGTATCCAGTCAGAGAATAGTCACCCAATCCATTGGACGTGCACCACCAATTTGAATTAGGCTGGACCCGTAGGAATCCGCTGCACAGGGTGTGATGATTCAGCCCTTTGCATTGTTGCATTGTGTGTCGTTGCTAAGCCTTCAATCTTTCCTGTTTTTACGAGTATCCCCTTGCGCACATATCAGAGAAGAATGTTGAAGAGACAAATTATCTCGGTCAGAACTGCTGCTCTACGCTTGCTTATTCCATGGCAAAGCAAAGCGAAGCACCCGTTGGCTGGAAAGAAAAGCTTCCGCCAATACACTGATGCTTACTTTCAGCCCATCTATCGCACATCATGGAAGGCGCGAATTGGATACTTCTCCAGTATGTATTTAGAACTCAGTCTCTCACCAACGTCTGCTAAAACTGACGCTCGTTTAGCGGGCGCTATTTCGATCATTACACTAGGTAGCGTTTTGAATTATTGGGTGCCTGAAAGGAGACAACGGGAATGGATGACTGATGTAGCTATCGCTTCTTCGACTTCGCCGCTGTCTCAAACTCCTAAGCCTCTGCACAACATTACCAACCAAAACATGAGCGAGGCACGCAAAGAGCTCACTGCCATCGTTGGACGCGGTGGTGTAGACGACACCCCGGGCAACCTGAAATCTCGTTCGGGGACTGAATGGTCTCCATCTCCGGGAAGCACCTGCGCTGCTCTCATCGTTTTCCCACACAATACAGAAGACGTCAGCGAGATCATGAAAGTGTGTCACCGCCGCCGCATTCCAGTCACAGGGTTCTCCGGTGGCACGAGTCTTGACGGTGCTTTGGCATCCACTCGCGGCGGTATCTGCATTGATTTCTCCCGTATGAATCGCATCTTGAGAGTACATGTTCAAGATATGGATGTCGTGGTTCAGCCTGCTGTTGGCTGGGAAGATCTAAATGAGCGGCTTGCCGAAATGGATCTTTTCTTCCCACCGGATCCGGGGCCTGGAGCGCAAATTGGTGGCATGATTGGGACAGGGTGTTCAGGCACGAACGCTTATCGCTATGGTACGATGAAAGACTGGGTCATTTCTACCACTGTCGTGCTGGCGGATGGTACGATCGTCAAGACAAGGAACCGACCAAGAAAATCTTCAGCTGGATATGACTTGACAAGGCTCATAGTTGGGTCCTCAGGTACCTTGGGCTTGGTCACTGAGGCTGTCTTAAAGGTCACCTCTAAGCCCAATAACGAAGTAGTCGCGGTCATTGCGTTTCCCAGCACCGCCAAGGCTGTCAGTACAGTTATTGATGTTGTTCAGAAGGGTATACTGCTTGCGGCTGTGGAGCTCCTCGATGAAAATACAATGAGAGCAGTGAACGAAAGCGGGTATTCCAACAAGGAATGGAAAGAGACACCAACACTGTTCGTGAGGTTCTCAGGAACGAAGAGTGCCGTCCAAGAGCAAGTCAATGTACTGAAAGCGCTCGCCGGAAAACACGGTCGAGAATCCTTTGAATCGTCGAGCGACCCTGAGCAGATCAAAAATCTGTGGGCCGCACGAAAAACAGCACTCTGGAGCCTCATTGCGCAGAAGCGCGATCCAGACGACAAGTTCTTGGGCTCTGATGTTGCGGTCCCCATATCTCGATTGTCCGAAATCATCGAAGAAGTCAACTCCAAGGTCAAGGCAGCGGGTTTGCTTGGCTCGACTCTCGGTCATGTTGGCGATGGAAACTTCCACGCCTCCATCCTTTACGGGGAGAAAGACAAGGTTACGGCGCAAAGGATCATAGCTGATATACAACGTCGGGGTATTGAAATGGAAGGAACTGTAACAGGGGAGCATGGCGTTGGTCTGGCGTTGAGGGATATGTTGGAGGTTGAGTTGGGCGAGAGTGCTGTGGATATGATGCGGAAGATCAAGTTGGCATTGGATCCGCTGTGTTTGCTGAATTGCGACAAGATCGTAAGAGTGGAACACAATGATGGTCAATGAAAGCTACCTGAAAATCCTCAAGCAGGAGGTCTGGAGACGATGATACGAAGATATATATTTTCGGATTTCGGTGAGTTATTGCTCTTTGTATCGTTTGCCTTCGCCCACTTTTTGGATCATTTTAGACTGTAGTCACTTCATGATATCTCTGATCAGCCGACTGACATACCCGTGGGATACTCACATCGTTCTCTTATCGCCAAGGCTCTTCTAAGGGCCAAGGCTTGGCGTCTGAGTCACGAGTGGCTAGCGGGAATCATATCAAGATATTCGATTTTTTAAAATGCATTTAATGGCAATTTTGGTATTTCTCATCTATTTAGCCTTCCCATTCTTCCATCTCTCCATCTTCATGCAACTTCTAGTATTTCCCCACGGCCTTTGGAAACCCTAGAAATTCTGATCGTTCAAAAGCCTTATTCATACATCAATATATTCATCCACGAATAGCCCAAAGGTTACAAAAGCCTATTTCGACAACACCATGTCATCTCAGCCACCTACTTCTCAAGCCATTCAAGGTGATGGCAAGCAGCTTCAATCAATCACGTCTGTATATCCGATTACCGAAGAAGATGGTCAACAGCCTGAACACAGTACGGATAGTCCTTCGATAAAGCGACCAGATATCCAGCTTACGGGTCAGCAACCCGAAATAACGGACAGTGCTCCAACCAGGCCAGCAGAACCCTCCACACAAGCCAACTCATCTTCAGCGAATCCCATTTCCGAAATATCCACCATCTCACCCCTCGGCCGCCCACCCCAAAGCTCGAAACACTACTATCTCAAAGAAATGTGGCCTGGCCAGCCCATTTGTCATCTCTGCCACAGGGAATACAAAAAGACCAGCCGCGGCATCCGCGCCCTACCTTGCGGTGACATCTTTCACCGCGCTTGTATCGACCACCTACTCGGCCAAAAAGACGGCCACTGTCCATCGTGCGAGTCTTTAATCCCAGTTGAATGGTACATGCCTCACAAATACGATCCAACGAAGCCGGCAGGCTCGCCTTGTCTTTGCCATCCAGCGTCCAAAGCCGGCACCACCACAAAGACCAAATCTATTAAAGAAAGTGCCTCATCTGCATCCCATAGCATTCTAGCCATTCAGAAAGTCTACAAGCGCACCAAGGAGGCTATGATTCGCTGCACACTGGGACGAAAGCTAGAGAAACTCTATGCAGACTATAAGACGGAGACTGGGCAGACTAGGTACATCGAGAGTGAGACAGGCGTCGCTCTGTCTGGTCCAAGGTTTGGATATGCCGATGGGAGATTTGATCATCGGACCAGTCGCTAACAATTGGCGTTCTGTGACTCAATTTTCTTCATTTTATTAGGGATAAATACAAGAAGCGACTTGTTCATTTAGCCTTTCTGAAAGTCCTTTGAAACCTTGCAGGTCCAGAATCTTTGCTATGCGACATGGACGTTTCCGCAGATGATGCAACTGATCGTTCGTTGGTATATTTGCATTGCAAAATCAGGTAGAGAGTAGAGTAGGTGATTCAGAACCAATTTCCTCTCTTTTCACTCAAATTTGCGCTCGCTCCATTTGAGGACTTTTCCGCTGCAATCTCACATTTGTTGCCAAGGCGCCCATTCCGCAAGAAGCAGTGCGCAGCCTTTCTAGAAGATTCTAATTACTTCACCGCTATGCTTCCTTCTTCACCTTCGGTCAGGCAGGCTCTGCAAGTTACTCCGTTATTACATTCCTCAGCCCAGTAATCTTCTGTACTACACGTACTCTGTACCTGAACAAAGTTGGCGCTATGGCTCATAATCATGGCAAATTAGACGTAGACTTGTACCCTGTCTACGAATCCTACAAGAAGGCCACCAACGCCGTCGTCACATGGATTGCTACCGCCGCGAGCGGCAGTGGGATGGGTCCAGATGGCACCAAATGGACTTTAAAAGAGCTGAGTCTAGCAGCGAAGACGATAGCAAAATCGAAGCCCACGGACATACCTCCGAGGATCCCTTGTGCATTTCAAGACGCTATAGAAGCTCGAAAGGGGATCACTGGTTTCTATAAGCAGCACACTGGGATCGATAGTATAGAAACAAGAAAGCACGAGAAATTCACGGAGACGTATGTGAGCTCACCCAGCTGAAGAAGCATTGGCTAATACTTTCCAGGCTGAGGGCGATCTACAAACTCCTTTGCGGCTCAAAATCTCCGACGATGAGAGACGGGATCTCTATGATTGAGACAACAAGACAGCTGTCTCTGACATTGACAAACGCATACGAGCCTCTCGCACTTATTCCAATCAAGGGCACCCATACGTCAAACGAGGACCATACGGCAGAAGAAGCGACATGCAGCTCAGATGAAAAGCCCTGCCATCCGTCAACAGAGTCTCTTGAACAGAAATTCGGTTTGAAAGACGATGATCTTGCAGATATGTTCGAGATCTACTACGTCGTCACTGTCAGTCGTATGGTGCAATATGTTTTAGAAGTGCAGACTAACTCTGGAGCAGAGCTTAGACCGTGCCTGCACAAAAATCAAAAAAGTCTGGACCCAGGCCGCAGCAGGCTCCATTTCGAATATATTCGCTGCCTGGCTTACCACTGCGGCAGTGGAATACCTTTGGTATCAATTCAACAGGGGCTTCCTTTCCGTATCACTGAATGTCACGAATCATCAAGAATTTATTGACAGATACAACTCATTCCTGGGGACTGACAGACAGAACAGCAGCGTTGCTCAGTTTCTCATCCGTGACTCGGCCCAAAGCGGTGTTTTTGCTTCCGGTCACGGACTGTTTTGTGCGGCCGAAGCAATCATCCGAGGAGCAAACGCACAATCGGAAGAGAAGACCCAAGAAGCAGCAATGTTTGAGAACCCTAAAGATTTTATTACAGTTGAGGGTTGCGCGGAAGACAGAGAACGTCAACAGAAAGCTGAGAGTATATTGATGGACAAAGTACTCAAGAGTATGAAGAGACGCCTTCTCACATCCGAGGCAATACGATATGAACTCCTGTTCAGCATGAATCCTTTGATGGAATACATCAGGGACATAGATAAGATCTATCGATCGAAGGACCGCAGCAATGCCCCGAATGCATCGATAACAACCAACGTGGTCTTCGGCCTGCAGCTTCTTGTGGAGTCTTACAAGAGCTTCTTTTTTCCTAATGAAACAACGCCTAAGACGGTCAACTGCCGTGTTCAGATGCTCAAATTTGCACAAGATGTCAAGGATACATTGACGAAGATCCGAACGTTGCGGCCTTTCATCCACGACAAATGTCAGTGCACCTTTTTCTGCACCTCTCGACGTTTATCGTCTAACATCTGGGCGCTTGAACTGGATTTGATGATACTTACGAAGCAGAAGATATTCGATCTTTACTACCAGGCGCCTTGGGTTGCTGGTTCGCAGATGCTAGAAATCTTATCTCGGGCTACTGATTTGGGGGTGGATCTCTGTAACAAGAACCAGATAGTATGGGCCGTTTTGCACTTGTACAATCTGCTCCGGCAATGCGGTGTTCTTGACGAAGAGACTGTTTTGCTCAAACATCTCTGTTCAGCCATTGGCAAGCAAGTCTTTCGGGGGGACCCTCCTCAACGCGACTTCTGGACTCGCTATAAGGTCTGCAATGGTGCAAGACTGGAATTTGATAGATCGACGAAACACCAACCGCGGGACAGACACGATCCCTCGGACCAAAAAAAGCCTTGCGCTCCCCCGGGAAGAAATTGGCGATTGAATATGCCCACATCGTACACTGTCTTCACCAATAGTAACCACGAGATCAATTCGCATCAAACCTCCATACTTGCGGGTCTCTACAGCTGCAAATTCCACCCAACATGCGTCGGGTGGTCTTATGCATGGCACGGATCCGATCGGAACAAAACTCCCTCAGACGAGGACAGACAGAAGGTCGCCGACGAAATCGCCGCGCATCCGCTCGCGGTCGTACTCGATTCTTTGGAAAGCGCCCTGGGACCGGAACTTCAAGGCGACTTCCCCATGGCCCAATTGAACTGGTTCGAGTTATTTCTCACCATGACGGAGATCTTGGGTGAAATGGGCAGAGCGGCACATGCAGAGTGCATCGAGTGCCGCTTGAAGTGTGCATGCGAAGCGAAGATCTGGGTTGATCATGGGTTGAATGCCGTGGAAGAACTGATGCAGAAAGCGGACAAGTATGGAAACATTGCGACATCGGCTTTCGGCTCCGAGTACTTGAGTATTGTTGAGCCCGCCAGGAATGCTATCCGCAGTGCTCTGAGAGGTATGAGTACTCCCGGTCCGAAATTCTTGCCGGCCGCGCGACTGATATCGAAGCTTAGGGAAAACGACAAGGGATTATGTCTGGAACGTGTGATGTCGGCCTACGATGTGTCTACCACACTATCGTGTCTTTTTGCTATCCTGTTTTCTTCTCGTACGTGATGCGGAAGCAGAGATGTCGGACTTGCACAAGCCGGCTAACGCGGTATGTATGACGTGAATTCTGGATTGGAATAGCATATTCGTTTGGATATTTGATGTTTTGGTCTTGCTAGTAAGGGTACTACGATGAGATCGGGGAACTTGAGATGAAGCAAGAGTGAGGTTAGCAATGCGTTCCAATGAATTGACGATTATCTACCATCATCCAATCCCATTTAGCAGAGATTTGTTTGAAACTCTGAGCCATCACCCTTGATCATGGACCAGCAAGTCTGTTGGGAATTGCTGCAGCACCACTGTGTTGTAGCTACCCCTCACGGTGGCAAATTAGCAGGGGCATCACAGGGTATATAAGTAGCGTACATACCACTCGATAGCAAGGCGTTCAATCCATAACCTTTCATCAATTCTAATAGGGAGATTTGGCGAATCACTTGGACAATACTTGAACCAGCCCAGCTGCGAGGGAAGTTTATCTTTGATTGGAAAAAAAACTCCTTTGTGGTAGCACGAATGAGGAGCCTTTGCCGAAAGCTCCAATTTGCCCCAATCTCTACACTGGCGACTCTGGCCGATACCTGCGAGTTTGTATCCGCGCGAGAGCCTTGAAAAGAAGAGCCATTTATCCGTCGACTTATCCGTCGTCTTTTTGAGAACCTCTCGGGGTTGTCCTCTCGATCTTCGTACCTCTCCCGGGTAAAAATCTGAACTCGAGTGTAGTGCTTTATGTCATCGTCCACTGAGTCCTCTTGACTGCCAGCTCTTTTCCTTTGGAAATTTGAGCCAGGGATGCCAAAGGGGCTAGGTGATTGCGAGCTAGATTCTTTGCCCTCTTCTCTCTGATCATTTTCAGAGGACGAGATATCTAAATTGCGGCGGTAAGTTAGGGGGCACGTGATACTGGCACTGGAAACTACGAGTCAGCTACGTTGCTCTGAATTGTCCTTTTGCGCTTACCATTCAACTTCTGTATCGTCCGACCCTTCAATTTCATCTCCACAATTTGGACAGCTAGAAGTTGGAGACTCCGGAAGTCGGAATATCATACTCATAGATATGTATTGTCTAGGTCTGACAATTGTGCTCCAGGGATTCGAAAGACGTAACCCTTTCTTTCACCTAGTGTCCTCGAGGGCGAACTGTCCGAATTTTGCGCAGACCGATATTCTTGAAGCGGACTTCTAGCACTGCTATGAAAGCCTACAGTTAAAATGTGTCAGAACAGTAGGTTCGTTTTCACCCTTGCAAGAATGAGCGCATACCTCTGCAGAATTGATGAATTCAAGATGAAAAGGAGCGCATCGACCACCGGCATCGAGTAAGACGACAGGGGTAGACAGTTGCACTTGAGCAGGTATGGCCTGACGAACCCTCGCGATAGTAGAAATGTCACGTAGCTCTGCTAGCATTTTTTCCTGATTTTGAATCAGGGTTGATTGATATGAGATTACTATCTGGCTATGTGTAGTGTGCTGGAGTAATTGATGGAACAATTCCTGCTGATACTGTGTTTGACCTCTGTACAAGTCAGCATAAATGTGGCTCCACTGAATTGGGAAGGCACTGACCCAGCCATGGATCCTTCCAGCGCCAATAGCACTCCCATCTGATTACTAGTATGCTGGACGTCAGCTTGCAGATGCAGCATTGTCTGGCCAGAGTCCTTAAAAGCCGTTTCTTGACCTCTCACTCGAAGTAGAGTTTGATCCCTGGTTTTCCGGTATTCAGCGGTCATCGACTGCGCCAAAGACCTCTGTCGTCCGACCATGGTATGCACATCATTGTATACTTTACTGACAAGTTTATGCTGATCGTCCAACGTTCGTTCAAATCGCTGTTGCTCGACTCCCTGGTCAAAGATGTCCTTGCTAAGATCTTTAGTCAATTGGTTGTGATCGGCGCCTTGCTGTGCTACTGTGGCTTGCAGTTTGCCTTGGGCGGATAGTTGATTGCTTCATCCAAGGTTAATAGCCCGTGCTTTGGGCCAAGGACATAGAGCTCACATTTGAATTTTCTGCCAACAATATCTGAATGGCTTGTACATGTTGCTGGATTTCGCTCTTGAATTTGGAGATGTCTGCTTTCTGCCAGAGTGCCCACTGCACCATTCGCCAACGGTTCTCGAGACCTACTGTAGTCCATTGGCTTGCCGGTCTGAAGCCTAAACTTGAGAACTTGGCGTTTCGCTGAAAAAACTATCAAAGCACAAGAAGCAGTCATGGACTGCAGCATTAGCTGCCGAGGGTTGAACTGGTTAAGTATGGTCTAGAGGACAGAGCTTCAATACACTCGAGTCCATTCCTCAGGTGCTTCAATTCGCGACCCAGCTCTTTGTAGTCATCTTGAGCACCATTAGTGTCACGGAGGCTCTTAATTGCATCTAATAGGAGCTCGATGCCGCTTATGAAGTGCCCTACGGAGAAAGCGAAGGGAACCTGCATGAGCACGAGCTTATATATGCAGTAAACGGCAGGTCTACGGACGTAGCCTTGGGGATGCTCTCACACAATAGGACAGGCTTCCCTAAATTCTCTCATAAAACAATACAAAACAAATTGATATCCCATAGCAACCTTTTATCAAGAAAAGGCAAGCCTTCTATCCATCGTTGACGTTGAAGTTCTCAAGCACCGAGGACAAAGGCTAGGTGCATGAGGCTGTGCAGTCTAAACCAGATCGAGGCTGTAAGGACGGAAAGACACCTGATAGTTGGATCGCTTGCCCTGCATCAATAGCAAGATTTGAGGCTCTGCTTTGCGGGAATGCGGATACTGTCTGAACCTCTATCCTAACTTACAGAATAGCGCTCCATAGAGAATCAATGCTATAAGAGAGGCGACAGCAGCATTAGCCGCGACACGCGATGCATCTAAAGATTGGGGTTTCCTACTTCAATTGCTCTTTCTACTCTTGTCTCTACGGAAATGCATGGCGCCGCTACGAGCCCGCGCGGCGGCACTGTTGTTACTCTTTCTATATGGATTCTTCGCCGTCGCAGATAGTATTCAGTCAAACTTTTCCAACCTTTCGAACGCATCATCCTCTGATGTCGCCAGCTTGTCGGTCGTGAACAACTCCTCAAACAGCAATGAGTATGACGACTGCTTCGACCGAGCAACACCGCATAGGGGACTCTACCCAGCCAAAGAGCAGGACTGCCTCAACGCCGCCGAGGAAATTCTTGACTTCAGAGACCCTTTCTATCCCATTACATTCGCCAGAAGGGATAATGTTGGTTTCAGGCTTCCAAAAGTGGTCAGAAATGGAACGTGCGTCATCTCAATAGACGTAATGAAGGATGCGGACAAGGACAAATTTAAGCCGTGGCTGGTCTATACTACAGCCATGGACATAGCGCACAGATGTACTCACGGGGATTTTCCTTTTGGTGGGAGGACCATGGTGGGACCGAAAAAGGTCGTAGACGTTCTCGTCTTTGGGCGGGTAGTTGAGCCAGCAACAGCTAGCGGTGAATCGAGCTTGCTGAACAAGATTTCGCTCAGCTCGACTGAGCCCTCGGTGACCAGCCCGGGTAGAACTTTGGGTCTGAATGCCCCTGATCTCGGCGGAGGCCTAGAGTGTTCTGACCCACCTCTACCACGCGAACGAGCCTGGATGATCAACTTCAAAGACTGTGAGATGGCTAGCAACGAAATCTTTGGGGATAGAGCACGCGATCAGAAGTACACCTTCAGCCGTGAAACGATAGCAACAAAGTATTATTTTCCACTTCCCGCGAAATTCACTTACAGATCATGCGTGGTTCTTCTGGATATGAACAACAATAGTGATCAGGATACAGTGAGGCTGTCGATCGTTGAGGCTACTGCATGGGTTCTGGCTCATAAGTGCTCTGGCGAAGAGAAGTCCGTGGATCAGTATGGTGGACGGGCGACGGTGGGCGTTGGAGCGAGAAATCTGATCAATGTATGGGTCTATGGGAGACCAGTTGGTGTGACGAACGTGACGAGTCTGGTTCTAGCTCAGCCCGCACCCTTGATAGACAGCGAGTAGAGAAGATTCAAATTATTGATAGGCGTATGAACAGGTGCCGATTTATGTTACGACGCCTATGAGTAGCTGTGGCCCTATTTGCTGTAGAGTGCGATTTTCAAGGAAGTAGAAGGTGGATTTGCAACGTGAGGGCATGGTCGAGGTTACCGCATGGATGCAATATGAACTGATGCGGATATGCAGAGAGATGCCCAGGTTCCAATGATCATCGTTTGAATGATACGCTTCAAGGTATGTTTATTTGCTAGCTAAGCAATACACATACCCGCCTGGAAGTAACGCTCACCTACACACCACATCAACCGAAAGGACAGAGCAGAGCCAAGTAGAAAAGACAGAGGCTGAACCTATCGGATTCTGTACTCGATGATGCCAAACTCAAGCGACCAAAGGTCGCAATGAGAGAGACACAAGATCATCACTACCCTCTGACATCGCAACGCGACCCGAAGGCTTTGATCAGATATCCGGAAGTACGAGGGTATAAGCTTGTTCACTCTTGCATCAAGGCAATACGAATGATCAGCTAGGTTGGAGGTTCTGTGGCTCTTTCGGGAAAAACACAGTAGAGGACTAGGGAGTGAAATTGTCAGCTGGAAAGATATGGTGAGGGGAGATTGTTAAGATGCTTACCGTTTACTATAGCCTTGATTCTATGAAGTAAAGCTGTGATATGTCAGTGACTGGGTGAGATCTGCACTAGCGCTACTGTACACCGGGTAGCAGCAGTGAAAACGACTGGACTTTTAGCGAGCGGGCAACTGCTCAACGCGTCCCCTACTCAGCAGACTGCCATTCCTGGTAAAAAGAAATGTACTGAATCTTATAAAGCGGTTCCCCTGGTCTGCAGCTATTTTCTCGTCCGTAAAATGTCCAGTCGCTCAGCCAAGCGTGCCCGCTCGGATACAGATACCAATGCCGTTGACCTCTCCAAGCTCCCCGAGCTTGTCGACAGCATCGACCCAAAGATAATCGCGAGTCTCCTCATTATGGCAGCGGAAACCTACCCCGATATTGCGTCCCTCATCCAACGGGAAGTTGATCGCATCGCCGCAGCTGAGGGCGCCAAAATCCTGAATTTTGACTATCTCTCGAAGTCGGCATGGAAGACACTGAACGTCACATATGATCGCTTGAAGGGCTCGCATGCATATGAGATGGCCGGAGAGGCGGCAGAGAGCATTGGGGAGTGCTTTGAGACAATTCGAACACGTTGCCCGAAGACTGCTAGCTTCAAGACTAAGGAGAGTGCACTAGAGACGTTGAGAAAGATTGGGAAGTCGATATGTTTGAGCAATGGGGTTGTGAGCCATGAGATTAGGAAAGACTATTATGCAGGGGGGGAACTGGTGCCGGTAATGTTGGATATTGCGGAAAGCTTGACGGATGAAGAGATGGAGAGGCTGAGGCCGTGGTGCGATGATAAGCTGGTGGAGCTACGAGGAATTGCGGATGGTTATTGCATTTTCGAAGACTTGGGTCAGGTCATAGAACTTTGGGGTGGAGACGAAGAGGGTGAAGATGAGGATGAGGGCAGCAGTGATGTCAACGAAGAAGACGACGAAGGGGAGAGCGAGGATAGAGAGGAAATTAAGGATGAGAGTTTCGTTGCGGGAATGCTGGCTTAGAAGCATGTTGAGATATTCTGAAACGTGTGATATATGCCATTACGGTTGAGACATCGATCGAGACCCACAGCACGGATCGAAAGAACATGCCGAACCAAAGGGCTACTTTCCGCGGAGCATGGATGGGGAAGGACTACAATCTGGAAGCGGCAGCTGGCAGTCAAATGACGAATTGGTGGCAGTTACGGCACCTCTGGATGCTTGGATCGGTTCAAGCTGTGACCTTCAAACGCTAAGCTGAGAATGAGGCTGTGCATGAGCGTGAAACACGATAATGCTGCTGAAGATCGCGAGAAATCCGCCGCAGGACGTAGAAATACAGAACAGGCAGGTCAAAGCAAAGTTACCGTCCTACCGCCATGGCCCCAGATAGGCTCTCCATGGGATTTACTGGCTCCTTGGACGCTGGGACTGGAGACGGATGCTACTGGATGACCTACGCATTGTGTGATGGTCTGGCAGGTCAAAGTGTCTTGACGGACATCTAATGGAATTTGTTCTTATGTAAGGACTTATTTATCTGGCTTCTCAGGGTAATTAGAGCAAGCATTAGGTTCAGGCCGCGAGACCGGTTTTGTTGCCTAACCATTTACCCACCAGGACACCCTACGCTTTGGCCGTAACAGGCCATAGCTTCAGGAACAGAACATGCAAGAAGGCGGATAATTATGCATCCCATGCCAAAGAGCCGCATACGCGCTTCACTTTATGGCTGCGGCACTAGTTTTTGATTGAAAGCAATACAAGCATTGTGTGATTTTATAGGATTTATGACTAGAGCGTTTCGCTTTTTGGTCCTCGTCTTTGCTATCTATCTTCAATCCCCTCGTTGTTTGACTGTACGACCACAAGCGTAGTGTACTCCTAACATCATGTACTGCTTCTACGTCATTATCTGCTTGTTTATCTGTGCAGCTCTGTCTACAATCCAAGAGGAAGCTGAATCACCCAGATTAGCCCTCCAACGCAGGAACGCTGGCATATCTGCGGTCCAATCGTCTGTGTCTCAGTGGGATACTACAGTAATCATCGGGGGGCAGAACGTAACCTTGGAAATTGACACAGGCTCTTCCTTTCTGTGAGAGGTGCTTTCGAAAGCATTCATCAAAGTTCAAGATTCTCTAACACCACGCCCTAGATGGGTCCTCGATCCGACCCTCTCTGCATTGAATTCCAGCCACCGGGGCATGTACGACTACACCAAGAGTCGTACGGTCCGCTCCATGAACGAGTCTTTCATCGCTGGGTATGGAGGAGGTGTGGTCGGAGGACACATGATCACAGAAACCGTCACGATCGGTGGCCTCACATTCGAAAATGTCCCCATGGGTATTGCAAATGCAACATCTCCGTATTTCGTCGAACAGCCCTTTATCGGACTTTTGGGTCTGGGCCCTCAGCCTACCTACGGTATGATGCCTCTCATGGTCCTGTCATCCTGATGTAGTACCTACGATCAGAGACTGAGCATACGCCTCCGAGCTACAGCTCAAGCCTTACCAGCACCTTTTTCTATCTCGGAGATACAAAGCTTCGCCTTGGACTTCAAAAATGTAGGCTCGAACCGCTCGGCCAGTATCGAGTTTGGCAGCATTGATCACAGTAAATATGCAGGGCAGCTCGCCAGAGCGCCCTTAAACAATACGGGCGGCCACTGGGCGGTTGATAATGTAGATTTCAGCATCATGAATGTGCGGATAAACACTACAACGCATGTTATTCTTGGTGCGTATCGCTCTGTCGACGAAGACTTTTTAATCTAATCCAGTGTTTCGTCTTTCACAGACACAGGCGCAGGACACAACATAGTCCCCCCTTCATCAGTCGTTGAAGTCTATTACAGTCGAGTGCCCGGAGCCCTCCTCGATGTTGGTTTCAGTGATGGCTCTTTTCTATGGTAATCGTCGTCCGATTTTTGAGAGTTTTTGAGTCACAGCTTGGCTGTATGTGCTTCTGCAGACATGTTGCCAAGGCCAGCAGAAATTGTAGCCTGAATTTTCAACGCTGACTCCGAAATCTTAATTGATCCAGGCTCGTCCCTTGTAACGCCACGCTACCTGACCTGGATTTGCACATCGGCAACGGCACTGCCACTATCCTGGGTGAATCCATGATCGGACTCCCGGTCAATGAATCTTCGTTTTCAAATTTCTCGACACGTGGTGAGTCTTTTCGCTTTTGCCTGATTCGTCCTTTGACTCTATGGAACCCTGATGAGACGTAGCTGGGTACTGTAATCCGAGTGTCCAGAATGCTTCCGATCCGAAATGGTTAGGATTCCCATTCTTTGCGAACAATTACGTGGTAATCAATCACACGGAGTCGTCATTATTGTACGCCCCGTATGCATAGGGAAGCGCAGCATTGGTCTGCGCGGAGGACGGTGCTTTGGAATACAGATCCCTAGGAGTCTCGCTGCACAAATACGCCCATGAGATGAAACTAGAATCCGTGACGACTGATAACACCCATAGGTAGTCATTGTACGCATGGCAATGGGTATCCATCGAGGTAATGCAAAGTAGACGAATAGCCTAGCCAAGCAAGGATCACGAGCCACAGTGTCTGCAATGTTTCTGTGTTAATCAACACCGGTCTGCGCTCACATATTGGAGCAATACTTGCGCCCCAAACACGTGAACTCCCTCAATCAACTCCAGCCTACAGTCGCGCCATAAGTTACTGCTTTGGACCGTCCGCCTTCCGGCAGTTGTGGCCAACATGTAGGACGTCATCCAATGAACTTCTATAGATATTGGTTTACTAGCTGAAGCTGTGCTCTGTGCCATGCTCCTGATAAGCGTGGGAGTAGGGGGTAGAAGGTCCTCGTAGATTTCGGGTCGAGCTTCTTACCTGCAGAGCTCCGAAGGAGAGGGGAGATGCCATGAAAAGGGTGTTGTTTGTTCTCCTCTCTCAGATCTTGATTGCAGCCATAGGTTGCCAAATGCCGAACTATCCCCTTTTCTTGTAAAATGCATGAGAGTGTCAACTATTCAGGCTCTATCTACTGTTGTACTTGAAACGCGCGTATTAGATTTCGCTTAAGGCGCTTACTTTATATCCGTAAACAGTTCATTTGTAGATCGAGATATCACACGAGATCACTACGCTTTCAAGATGTCTCGTACAACCAAAGTAAAACCGGACAAGATCGCTGCTAAACTGGAAGCTTTCGACGGGAACCTGGATCCCGTGCATGACATTGTCTTGGATCTTTGGAAAGGATTCTCCACACGGATCTTCTTGCAAACCGGGAGCGGCGAGGAAGGAGACATCAACTACTACCTCCCTGTCTTCGTCAATTCGGACATCAATGACTGGGGAGACATGATCGACGTTGGGCGAGCATTGCAAATTGGGCTATTGGAGATTGCGGACGACAATGACAAAGCGGTAGCAGTAAATCCTATCAACGAAGAACTAGAAACACTCCGCGCCAATCGCCAGGAATGTGACCTCGAGGGGGGCCAAACACACCCGTTGAAAAGGATCAATGCTAGGCTTTTGAAGCGTCTGAGGCGGTCTCTCCTTCCTGGAAAACGATACAAGCTTCGGTTCTGCCGCGCACACTTCACGATTTGGTCTAAATTTGGGAACGGTGAATCCATAGATCAACCACCGTTGACACCTTCGGAATGGCCTGAAGATGCCAGAGCCCAGATGAATTGTGACCCTGAGCCTCGGGTTTTCACCGTCGTTGCAGGGGTCCCAATACCTCGCTTCAGTGTTTCCTTCTCGATAAGCTCGTCAAGATGCTATCTTGACCACGCACGCAGATTTTTCGTCACCTTGACAGTGACATCGCTAGAGGACCAGCCTGTGACAGTGGACTTGCTGTTTGACAGAAAAGAAATCGACCTCTATCCAGATGAAAGCTTTTGCAGATGGAGTAGGAAGTTGTCGCTCGACGTCTTCGATATTTGTGATGAAGATACCGGGAAGTGGAGAACCTTACATAGCAAAGTCGGACGATACGATCAAAGTTCGATAGAGAAAGTCGCCGTGCGGCTGCTTCAGTTCAACAAGGGTACGACGCATACTCGCAAGGTCTACTTTTCAAGAAACGAGCCATGGAGCGACGACTTTGCAGGTCTTACACCAAAGAAGACATACAGGATGGCCATCCGAACAATGGGCTACGTTGCATGGGACTACGGCCAAGCGCATGAGCTGCGGGAAAGTCATCTAAACCAACAAGATTGGAATAAGCATGGTCCCATCATATTTGAGCCTGTGAGCGCGGTGGCACTGACAATCAAAACGATCTTCGAACGCGAGAGACCCCAGCCTTTCTTCAGCTTGCCGCCGGAGATGAGGGATCAAGTATACGAATACGTGAGGCAGTCTGAGCGCGCTGATGAGGTTCGCTTCACGGCCAAGGAGGGTCGTGAACCTCACAACAATGGCTTTGGGGGAGCATTGCGGAGTGGCTAGGAAGGAAAAGATGCTTTCCTAGGCACCTGGTTTCAGTACCGACCATGCAGGCAGTAGGAATCCTGAGCGTTGAACAGTAAAAATTTTGCTTGATCATGGAACACCGTTACTCCAAAATATCTACGGAGTTCCAGGGGAGCTTAGAGAGAATTCGTGATGGTGCTGACAACACTGGAGTAGCATACAGGTCTTCAAGGAGGCTTCCTCACCGTAATGCTGAGAGAGCCAATTAATTACATGAATCAGAGAATGAAGTATGGATTTGCTATTTTCATGAGGCGTCATCACGACGTTGATACCATCTTTCCGTTTCATGAACCAGTTTCTCCCGTCATGGCTTGTGTATCGATTTAATCTTAGGAGACGATCAATTTCCCTTTGCGTTCATTTGTAGGCTCTTATCCCATACGATGAAAGAATTCGATCATGGGGAGTCACGAGATTCAACCCAGAAGCGAGAGGGACAATTCGTCGCCTCGCCTGTCCCTATATGATTCAGTTGAATGGAGACATGAAAGTTGGCAGAGTTGAGGACCGTTCTCGGAGCTCAGCGACTTAGACGGCGAAGTTGCCTCAAATCGAAGCATGCAAATGAATATCCAGTCCTTTTACCTCGTAAGAAGATGGGCTCTGCTCTGGCTTAGCCAACAAGCCTGCGATACCGCCTCGAGGTCCAGATAATGGACGTATAGGCAGGCACCATAGTGTCGGCAGGACAATATGGCGCTAGCCTTTCAGAGTAGAGTCAGTAGACAGCCGCACCTCCCACCGAGGTACTGCCGGCACTAGGCGCGTGCCAAGCTTTTTGAAAAAAGCCACAGCTAAAGACGAGCGCGCTATATTCTAACGGCTTTAATGTTATGAGGTACTTTTGTGCCGACGGAAAGATCAAGGTTCTCTCCTACTCGCAAAGTCGCAATATAGTCCAGGGAGAAGGTATCAGGAACCTAGACTTTGTGAGTACAGTATGGGATGGACAGTGAATTTATCCGTTCGTGCTAGGTACTCTACTCTATACTCTATAAAGTAGTATACGGAGGTAGTGCAGGCCAAGCTTTCAGCCCCGGCAAAGGCGCGACCAGGTTCCTGAAGCGCCGTTTTAGATAAGGCAAGACAGCATAAAGTTGGTAAGTAAAGTAGTAGTAAATGCAAGAAATACCGCTCCGCATGGCGTGTGTGGAATGGAATCCGAATGAAATTTGGGCAACAACTTCTCCATCAAATAATGATAAGACACCATCAGAACCTGATCAGTGTCAGGGGGACAATTCACACAATACTCACAGTAATAATCTAATCGCGTAGAAGGGTAGAAGTGAATTTAATTTGAACAGTGGAGCTGGCAGAACCTTACATGTTACGTAGTGTCCGTAACTGAAAAACAGGGATTATATCGTCACTAAACGGTCCGTCTGTCAACACCATCTCCAAAAGCAGGATAACACCTCAACAGAAGCTCTACTCCCCTTTTCTTCCACCACCTACCGCTCCACACCCTTTCTCCTTCTTCTTTCTTCAACCTTAACTCCACACCTTCAAATCCTACACCGAACTTCCACAAATCTTGCTCTCACAATATCCCTCGTACCACAGCCTCATCTTGCGCCATAGCCTCCACATCTTCACACTCGGCACTGACTGTGGTGTACTGACAGACTGTCGATCAATTACACGAACGCACAACGTATGTCCAACTCTCATCATGCCCCTACTCATGGACAATACCTCAACGCATTCTCCATCATCACAGAGCCCAACAGCTAACTGAAAATCCCACGCCTTGCAGACAAACCCACATAAAAAATCCCACTCACTCAAAGACAGGAACCATGTCTTCTCAAACCATGACCAACGGCGACAATGCGTCCCAGACTATTGATGTAAGAGCTTTTCATAATATTCGTGAATGCATCACTGCCACCGCCCTATTGTTTCATCCTTGATTCCTATCCACACCCGGCAGTCGCCTTCAGCGAAGCTACACACCCCTCCTCTTTCATACTCCCTTGCTAACGTACAATTCTTTTCAGCATCTCACCTCCTACCCTGTCGTTTCCGACGCCATCTCTACCTTCAAGTCAAATCCCTATGGCAAGAAATCTCTCGATCTCTCCAACACCGGCTACGAGAAGCTCGTTGCACCTTTCGTCCCCTACGCCAAGCGTCCCTACGGCTATGTCGCTCCATACGTTGCCAAAGCCGACTCTCTCGGCTCCGACGCTCTCTCCAGAGTCGACCACACCTTCCCCATCGTGAAGGAGGACACCGAGAAGATCAAGGGCACCGTGTTAGACTACGCATACTTCCCATTCCGCTTGGTCGGTGACAGCAAGAACTACGTCTTGGATACCTACTCTAGCGAGTACAAGAAGTGCGGTGGTGATGGCTATGTTGCTGGTTCCAAGGCCATGATTACTACCGGCTTGGTGGTTACGAGCGATACGCTGGCTTGGTTGAGCACCTTCTTGGGGCAGAAGAAGGAGGAGGGAACTGACTACGCGGCCAAAAAGTACGGCGCTGCTTCCAACTACGCCCACGACAAGTCCGGCCAGGCGATGAAGTACGCAGAAGAGAAGTCTGAGCAGGCCAAGAACTTCGCATACCAGAAGAAGGAACAGGGGCAGGATGTGGCTGCGAATGCAAAGGACATGGCGTTCCAGAAGAAGGACGAAGGGAAAGATATGGCCGCGAATGCAAAGGATACCGCGCAGGCTAAAGGAAACGAGGCCAAGGATACTGCACAGTCAAAGGGGAAAGAGGCTAAGGAGACCGCGAAGGAGAAGTCCGGCAACAAGTAGGATGCTCATCTTACTTCGCCTTCTTTACTTCCGGGAGGGATGGATCATGGACGGCTGGCAAGGATGGACGAATGATACCACATAGACTGCTAGCACAAATGTGCGATGAATCTTCTTAGCTTTTCCTACTACTACCTTCTTCTTCTTAGGCGCTGGCTTTTATGGACTTGCGAGGGGTAAATAGACCATTGATACGATCGATTGATACGACATGCTAGCACAAGATATATAGCTTTCAGTGACTCCAGAGCAGAGTTCCAATATCACCTGTGCCTAGCTATGCTACTTTTCTATCTATTTTCGGCTGCTCAGTACAGCTGAGGTACGATATCAGATTAGTCCAAACCACCACTTTAGTCCAACATCGCAGCTGATGTCGGAAAAGAGCTGGTACATGCATACAGAGGGGGGTTGGAGTGATGTTATCTATCTATTTTGACAGTAAGGGTTATGAGAATGACCATCCGAAATCTCACTGGCCAGAACCCCTTCTGTGTCATCTTCAAAATGTCAGATTGATACGGGCCTCATGTTCGAGGTTCGGTATGTCCGAAGAGGGCAGGCAAATGGCCTATCCGGAGCCATGATCGACTGGAGAGCTTTCCTAGAGTGAGGCTTTCTTATCGTATGATAAAGCAGCAACCGCTATCCAGTGAAGCTGCAGTCTTTTCTCGAGTGTTGAATTCATAGGTATGAAGGAGTCAAGCAGGCAATCCATTTTACGGATCACCCTGACTCTTACGAGCTTTTCGGAGGAAACATTCTCGCAGAGAAAGAAGCTGCTTTTCCTCAAATATCCACCAACATCATCGCAGATGTTTGCACTTGAGCGACCGCCCATTTTCAACACACATAGAAACTGCTTCTTTCAATAGCCTTATCGAAATGTCTCAATCAAACACTTTCTCTTCAAGTCAGAGCATCTCGAACCATGATAACCCACAACTTGCATCGAGAAACAACCGCAGTGATCGGAAATCTCCCACCGCTAAACTGCTAGACCAACACACAGATACGGCACAAAGTGGTCCAGACACTTCTCAATCGACATCAATTGAACAGCCAGCAGCGTCAAGCACGTCCACACCCAGCCCTCGTTCCGACAACAACAAATTCAATGATGCCTGCGGGGCATCGACATATGCAGGAATAAAAGAGAGGGGTTATCCTTGCGAGCCGTGTGAGTGTAGGGAGCTCATCTGCGACGGAGTGCGTCCAATGTGCAACAATTGCGGGGTGAACGGCCGCAGGTGTTCCTATGAAAATTAGAGTGCGATCTGGTGAGGCTTTTTTCGGCCGTCCATGGCGCCTTGATACTTGGGGGAGCGGAGCCGTCCACCAAGTTGGGGAGGCTCTGAGGTGCGGTCTTCCACCGAGGGAGACCGAGGCGGTGAGGCAATGTCATGTTGATGTTGTCAGTGCACGAAATATCACTAGTGTTGTAGATATTGCACACCCAGACGTTTGTTATTCCGTCGTCTTGTTACCCAAATCGTACTTTGGCGAGCGATATATTTGGCAATGAAGAGCGCTCAAAGTGTTCCTAAATCCGTACCCTAAGGAAGTATGCCACTCATAGTAGGCTTGGACGTAGTCTGACGAGTTTAGAGAAAGTAAAGTAGGGATTTTTTGTCGTTAAATCGCGCAACTGAAGCGAAAATAACATACACTCAGCTGCTCCACACCGAGAATATACTTAAGGTATGCGCAAGAAAGGTGTGGAGGGAATCGACGATCCTTGGCGTCACCAAATATAGTACCAATAGGCTATTAGCAACGAGCCGACTTTGCCGATGGAACATGTATCAGATCAGTCATCGATGGATTCCGAGGTCACGAGTTGGTTACTGTTGGCCTGGTAGAGCGCTACAGGCAGGCCTTCTGATGGTGGCCCAGTGGTCGATGAGGTGAGGCGTTTTTATTCTCAGATGGCGAAGTGATGCCTTGCTACTTTGCTCCACACACGGGCGTCCGCTACGGCTACGAGCCTCAGTCCGTACATACTTCGGGAAACGACAAAGTGGTGAGATAACGAAAGCTCCTTTTTTCCTTTTTTTCTTTTTTTTAATAGTCTCACAGATCTCATCCAGATTCTTTGCCACCAAAATTATCATATGTCTCATCACAACTTTCACAAGTGCTCACCGCAAATATGGATATCTGAATTGACGAATTGGAGACAGTCGTTTGTATCTACAAGCATTGACTAGCATCGCCGTCTGCTGATCCTCTTTACCACACGATTCGGGGCTGTGTAGGTAGGTACGTATCAGATCTTCTCTCATCCTTGGGAGAGCCTTGCTGTTCTTGGCGTTAGGGCTACGCTTACCCCGCCCTTGCGTGAGCTTGCCGAAGCTATCTTGCATAAGGTACTTAAACACCCATCAAGCACGTCAGGACTGTAATGTACTCTCACTACGCCACGTACTCGTATCATCACTGACTGACCTTATTATCTCGCCATCCATAAAGCTCCAACTTCCTCCCACCCTTCGTAGTATATCATATCATTCACACCTCACACACCACGTCTTCTTCACGCAGCCTCTTCGCCTCATCCTCCACAGCTTCAGAAAGAGATACACACTATCCAACGATGGCCTCCATGGATAATGGAAAAGCTCCCCTGCCCACCAACGGTGCCTTTCGCAACGGTGCTCCAGGTGGCGACACCAGTAACAGACTCATCAACGTCCAACCGCCTCGTCGTGAGGACCTCCAACCAGCTTATGCCCAAACATTGCAGGGCGAGAGCGAAGATGCTGGCTCCCATGGCTGGTATGGATCCATGAGTATGTTGCCACCCGTCATACCTCAGTCTCGTCTGTTAACAAGCGCCTAGTCAACACACTTGGTTCGCTCGTCGGTTGCTGCGGTGCCATCCCATGCTGCGTCGTTTGCCCCAATCCATACAAGCCTGTCAGCCAAGGAAACGTTGGTCTGGTCACCAAGTTCGGTCGCTTCTACCGCGCCGTCGACCCAGGTCTTGTGAAGATCAACCCTCTGTCTGAGAAGCTCATCCAAGTCGATGTGAAGATTCAGATCGTTGGTATGTCAAACCTCTATACCCATAGCTCAAGCTGGCTTGCTAATATTCTCTACAGAGGTGCCTAAGCAAGTCTGCATGACCAAAGATAACGTTAATCTGCAACTCACCTCCGTCATCTACTATCACATTACGTCGCCACACAAGGCCGCCTTCGGAATCAGCAACATCCGTCAAGCCCTCGTTGAGCGTACCCAGACCACTTTGCGCCACGTTGTTGGTGCCCGTGTCCTCCAAGATGTCATCGAGCGCCGTGAAGAGATTGCCCAATCCATTGGTGAAATAATCGAAGATGTCGCATCAGGTTGGGGTGTCCAGGTCGAGTCAATGCTCATCAAGGATATCATTTTCAGCACCGAGCTTCAAGATTCTCTCTCCATGGCCGCCCAGAGCAAACGTATCGGCGAGTCTAAAGTCATCGCCGCTCGCGCCGAGGTCGAAAGCGCCAAGTTGATGAGGCAGGCCGCCGACATCTTGAGCTCGGCTCCAGCCATGCAAATCAGATACCTGGAAGCCATGCAAGCAATGGCCAAAACTGCGAATAGGTGAGTTACCTTCTCTACCATTATTTCCCTATTCATCATGTTCTGCGGGCCGGAGATTCTCTTCGCCTCCTGAGACATGTCTCCTGACCCTACAACCATCCTAAATTAGAGATACTGACTACAATACAATAATAGTAAAGTAATTTTCCTGCCCGCAACCAATCAAACTGTGCAGCAACAGCTTGCGCAGGCGGATACTTATGGCGAGGGCCCAAGTAGCCAGGGTCAGGGCTCGAAGTCGTCGACCGGGCCGTTCATGGGTGATACCAATGACGGATTCCAGCAGGCGATGAACGCAAGGGTCATTGAAAACATCTAGATATTCGCCGCGATGATCACTTAAATGGTGCAAGGGGATAATGGGTGTTCGGGCTTGGATAGGAAAAGGGGTCGTGGTCTTACGTCTTTCAGCGAGCCGATTATACCCTCGTTTATCGGTCAGTCGGATATCCCAAATTGTCTTTGCCTTCAGTCTAGTCTTATTACCTTAGTATTGTTCTCTACTCTCGTGCGAATAATGAATTTAGTGAGCTCATTGTCCATTTTAATGCGCGGAGGAAGCGGCAAAATCGCGCTGTTACCCTTTGCCCGAGACCTCATCCAAAGGAGGACTCCGTTCGTCTTTTCGCCAAGGGGACTGCTGAGCTTTCTGACGGATTTCTAGCTCCGCTCTCTGTTCGCTCTTGAAGTACATCTACTTGCCTCTGCCGAAAGCTAGTTCTATACTGTCCTTTTTTTTGCCTAAGAGCTTGCTATCCAGGCTTGTGTCCACTTGGTCTAGTAAATGATGGAATCCTTTGTTATCCTCTTCAGCAGTTTTGCTATCGTCCGGTGTTCTTCAGCTCAACAAGCCTCCACCGCCACCATCTCTGCCTACACAACCACCTCCACCGTTTTTCTCCCTTCTGCCCTTTTCAATCCTTTGCCTGCATCACAGACCTTTACCGGTCAATTTACAACGACCGGCAGCACCACCTACTACTCCTTGACTTATGAGTTGGGTCTATCTTTCTTCAATCCAGGCAATGTACCACACACCGTTGGCGGCTACGATGAGGTGTACAATTTCTCTGCCTCCGCAGCTGGTACCAAATACATTCTGCCGCATTAAGATCACTGCAACATACCCCACACTCCCCTACTCTCGACATATACTGAACTTGACTGGTAGTGAAACGACCGTGAGCTACGGTCCCACCCACGGCCGTGGAACGGCGGCGTGCATGACCTTCTATCCCGACGTCGCGGCCACCAGCAGCTTCAACGGCCCCTCATACTGGCAAATCGACAACGCCGAGTCGTTCGTTTATCTCGCCTACTTCACCTCCACGGAGCCATTTCCCGCGGCCACCACGACGGCCGCCGCAATCACCGCCGCGCCTTCTTCTCCGGCTGCGCCGGTGGCTGCTTTCAGTCCTCAAGCGAAAGTGAGTATTGGATTGAGTGTGCCTTTGGGGGTCTGCGCGTGCGCTTTGCTGGGGATCTTGCTTCTTCGACGGTACCGGAGACGTACGCAGCAGCTATCTCGCATCGGACGGACGGGCGCTGGGGCAGGGGCTGATGACGATGTTGCTGGGGAAAGCGAAGACAAGATGACGGCGGAAAGTGGCAGTGGGAACGGTTCGGGTGATGTGTCCGAGCTGCATGGGGCGGAGGTGAGGGGTGATCGGAATGAGTTGGAGGGGTCGGTGGCGGAGGGGAGGAACGAGCTTGGGTAGATTACTCATTGCTGCTGTATGTTCTACGTTCTATTCTGTGTAACTTTGGTAAACAGTTGGTGATCGGTGAGCTTGATCAACGTCGGTGTCTTGAAAATGCAGTACCCTAAGCTTTTCCAAATACCGCTTCAGATTTGATTTCAAATGACTCTTACCGCGGTCTGGTCAGGTTTGCACTACGCGCTTTTTGGTCCCGTCATCTGTTTGTACCCGCCTTTTGAGATGAGGAAAGGAAGGTTGCGAGACGACGCTATCGGTATGCTTCCGAGACATAGTCCGAAAGGAGATATCAATACTGCTATTCTCGCCATGCCTCGCAGTAGCTTTTGGTTCCTTAAGAGAACGGACTTTGGCTTGTCGTTCCTTGCTTCAAAGCTCCCTTGAACATCGTCCCAAGGCTCTCTACGGTATGGGGAAACTGGAGATAGTCGCCTCGGTTTTGTCCGTTCTCCTTGCTATCGTCGGCCTATCATCAGCCCAAAGCATACAGTCCACCAGCTACCTCCAGCTCGAAGAGATCACAACTATGATCTTTTTACCATCCGCTCTCTTCTCACCGTCGCCTACACTTCAGACTTTCCAAGGCCAAATCAGCCAGTCCAGCGGCACTACCTTCTATACCTTGTACGATGAAGAAAACGTCACGAATATCCAAAATGCCACGTTGAATTTCCTCCCCGCCCAAAAATACAAACAGTACAATTTCAACGGGTATACATTCTCCGCCTGTTCGACCGGTACCCAGTACGTGCTGCCAGACCAAAAGTAAGATCTCCATCGAAGACTTCTTCCCCCAGGCAAGCACGCGCGCTAAACCGTCCCTGCCAGCCTCACCATAAACTGCTTGTCCATCACATCGGCCAAGACTGCCATTTGCACGACCACGTCGCTAAACCTTGACGATGCTGACCTCCCCTCTTACACCACTCTCGCCGAGTCCTCCACCTACCTCACGACCTTCTATGGCGCAAACGCAACGGCACCATCACCCCGCCTCACTCCTACCATCAGGGTAGGCATCGGTCTCGGCGTGCCTCTCTTGGTCTGCCTCTGCATCGTCCTCGCCCTCTCGATCTACCGGCACCGCGAGCACAAGCAACTCTCCCGCTTGAAGCATAGGGGTATCATTGTGGCTTCGGCGGGACAGACTCCCGTCGGTGAGGAAACCAAGCTCGAGCCGCTCGTTCCATATGGCGAGGGAGCATCCACTACTGGGTTTGCAGCGCGTCGTGACGTTGCGGCGAGTGAGATGGGCGAGGACGGCGATGGTGCGGGAGGAGACCGTGGCATTCGGGCTAGTGAGATGTCGGCATCCACGAATGAGTGGGATGGGTCGTGCAAGGCGGGGAGGAAGGAACTTGTGTAGCTCGGGGCTGCGGACTGTGTTGAGGCGTCTGCTGCTACACTCACATTCAATAGATTTAATCAAAGTGTCCTCAAGTGAGGTGGGTTTTACTATCCTTTTCCGCTATCGATCACGGCGAAGTACTGGTCTTACATTCTCACCGCCTGGGGGTTTGGAGTTTTGCGTTTGTGATCAGACTGAGATACTTCCACTGGCAGGTTCTGAAATATAACCCAAACGAGGTCATCAGGCCACTTTGGATTGATAAGTAAGCACTCGATGAAACCCGGCATTGTTTGTCCCACATTTCGATTGCCGTAATGTGATCCACCACTGCGGCACCAGCGGCACCAGCGGTGTCCTTCTACTCCGAAAGCTGGCAAAAGGTGAAAAGCCTTCTCAATCTCATGCACAAACTCTTCAAGATACTGAACCACGCTAGGACTGGTCCCGCCATTCACGCTCCACTTGACCCTCCAGTTGACGGCACGTTTCGGCCCATCCCTTCCTCAGCTCGAGACCCCTCGTCAACTTTTGAGATTGCAGGCATGGTTTCGTCATTCGACACCGTCACCCCATTTGTAGCTATGACTACGACCGAAGGTAGTGTTGGACCAACCGCCGCATCGAACAGCATCCGCTTCCATCACCTTGCTCCACAGACCTCTTTCGTGTCGGAGCAAACATCCAAGCATCTCAGCCCCCAGGGCAAACTAAGAATGGATTGGGCGAGCGGGAGAAGGGGTTTGCTTGTGGTGATGGTGATAGTCCTCTCCTTTCCCCCCTCTGGATGTTGTTTTGGTGTGTCTAGGATACTTAGACTGCTCACAATTGTACTTAATCTTATTTATTTAATTGTATTTGATGTAGTGGCGTTAAACAACCCCTTGTGCAAGGCCCAAGATGCAATTTGATCATCCCTAGAAGGCTTGCAGAGCGGTGGGGGGTGATGTTGATCTGTCACTTTCAAACCGAAAGCGAATAAAGCAATTTGGAACATGGTAGAAGACTTACTTATCAGTCTCGAAACGAGGATCATAGACAAAGAAAAAATCGAAAGTCTTGCTTACGAATTGAGGGAGGGTTCATGGAGCCTTTTTGTAACGATGAAGAATACTAGTCGTGACCATTGAACCATTTAACCTTGGATGAAAAAGGAGGCACTCCTTGGGACACCTACCTCAATTTGCCAGCTCCAAACCGACTTTTGGGTATTGGAATCGTGGGAAAATGATCTTGCACAGGTCGAGCTATTGGAAGGCTTTACCACATAGCTGCGTGTCACGCGTTCAGAACGGTCAGGGGTATTAGCAGAAAGCATCATTCTTGCATTAGACCAGTACAACTAGCACCCAGATCACAACAGCATTCTTCTCCAACTCCCTTCTCCACATGCCACCTAGAATCTTCGCTATTACCGCTGTTCACCTGAAGCTCTTCTCCTTCTCTCCCGTGACCGATCAGCCCTGCATTTCCATAGAATAGACAGGCGGCTGCCTTCCCAGCGCCTGAACCTCCACCCCAGCTTCTGATAATCTCTTTCTGTCAGACTCCGAGGCAAAGCCTCCTGGTGGTGCCAAGTTTCCCATCTGGCTCATGCGTGAACGTTCCTTGTGTGTGCCGTGGCGGTAGAGAAGCAGGGCGAGGCCGGCAAGTGCGCAGGCGCCAAGGGGTACACCCAGACCGATGCCTACTTTGGAGGAGGAACCCAGGGCCGGAGTTACGGTAGATATGGGCTGGATTGACGCAGGTGAGGCTTTTGTGGTAGCGCTTGTTGTGGTTGATGACGCCATCGGGTTCGCGGGCGCTGCTGCGGGCCCGGCAGTACTGGAAGAGCCACCGACGTTCACGCTGGACGTGAACGTGACAGGGTAGAGGGAAGAGTCGATAGCCGTTTGGAAGACCGTGACGTAGGTTGGGTCGATGATCGAAAGATCGATAGTGTTTTCAGCGTTAGAAAGGTAAGTGTAAGAGCACGAAGCGAGATTGTTTAAGACGAGAGGGCCACAATTTATTGTCCAGCTGGTAGGATTAAGCACATGCCGCGATTCAAACTTGCGCTGCTCAATTCTCTGGAGAGCACTTACGTTTGCGGGAACACTTGCAGTATGGGGACAGTGTCGTCCTCCCGAGCATAGACTGGAATCGGGTAGCTGATGGAGTCAGTGTCGCCAGGTCGAGAGTCGTGTTGCGAAGTTTGGGCTTGGGGTGGAGAGAGTTCATTTGGGGCGCCTTACTCTGGAACAACGTATTGCGTGGTGGATGAAGATTCAGAAAAGGTGTAACTATTCTCGCTGCAGCCATCGTTTCCAGGAAAGAATCCATTTGGACCAGAATCGCAGTCAACGGTGTAGTAGGTCGTACTTCTGGCAACAGTCACCTGACCAACAAACGCTTGCGGAATAATAGGGAATGAAGTAAAAAGACCATTAGGTAAAAGAAGGCTAGTCGAGAAAAGAAGGCTAGTCGAGACGTTTTCAGCTGAGGCACAAGAGAGAAGGACTATGGCTGCGAGAATGGCAGCTGCAGCCATCTTCATCCGTTATAACTGTGTGTAAGACTGATTGTGGGAGATGAGAGATAGTAAGGACTGCTCTTTTGGCAGATGAGGATTGCTCAAATATAAATTAAGGAAACAAAGAAGACGAGCTCGTTTTCTCTTCGGTAAGTGGTAAAGATACTGGATTAAAGGAGCAAGGCTGGCAGCGACATCACGGAAAAGCTGGAGTTTTTACTCCGAGGAAAAGCTTTGCAAATGATACAAATTGAGCGGAAATGGACATGGTGGTATCCATTTGGGTTGTGTTTCGGAAGCAGCAAATAGTGCGGTCTCACTTACCTTTCCTAGCCAATTATTGAGCACCGATGGGTGCCTGGTTATGAGCCTTTACAGAATTACGCTTTTTGAAGTTGATCTCGTGGACATTCGGGGTGTTCTTTTTGATCGTAAGAGAATGGACGTCAAGACATTTTTTGCGCGGGAATTCCTCAGGAAGAGAATCGGAACCCGCGAGGGAGATTGCACAACATCTCGGCAGAAGACGGTACAGGAGAACCTAGGTCAGGTAATTGGCCCTCATGGGATGATAAGCTTAGCCAACTCGACAAGAGCGTCAAGGATGGCTCCGCTTGCCCGGTCTATCACTCCAGCATCGAAGCCTGGTTAGTATACAGCGTGTCCACCACATTGCTCAGTTTCTCTATCGTCTCTAATGCCGCATCGTATCCCTGGTCCCGCTCTGCCTCGTCATACACTATCAAACATCCCGCTCCTTGATCCAATACCCCAATGATAATCCTGTCCAGAATCATCTGAGATAGCTTCCTTTCCACTTGCTGCGTATCCAACCCAACCATCTTCGCGATATGGTCAATCTCCACTCTGCTGAATGGCTCGATGACCTTGATCAGGTTCTGCTCCAACATAGAATCGTAGAGCCGTTTGAGATGATTACGGATGAAAACGTCACTGCCGAGCTCGTAGCGATAAACCGCCAGAGCTTTCTCATAGTCTTCGAGGCTTCGGTTGGAGTGCGCACGTGCAACTGCTTTCATGGCCTCTAGGTTCTTACCCGAGTATTTCATGGCTTGCTTGGACGTCATGAGATTGTTTACATCGTCCACAAGGTTCAGCATGATCTTGCACAGCAGCATGTACTGTAGCGCTGAGGTTGCCTTTTGTGTTTCTTCTTGCGAATGGTAGCCCTCCAGCGCTTCGATAAAGTAGGAGAATGCGGTATTGAAGTCTTTGTCCTCGGCGTGAAGCATGCCAGATTGCATATCAAGCCCAGCTTGCAGTAAAGGTGGAGTGTAGACTGAAGCAGCGGAGGTTCGTGCAGATGTAAGAGCAGCTCGTGCTTTTGGTTGATTGCCGAGAGCGTGGTAGACTCTTGATTCGAGGAGCTGGACTTCGACAAGGACCAGCTTGTCATCTAGCCGTTTCAGCTCCTTGAGAAGGCCGTTGATGAGTGTGAGAGCATCATAGTATGATTGCTTTTGCATGTAGAGTGAGACGAGGCGAGTTTCGAGATTCTGACGCAGGAAGCTGCGGCGTTCGGAGATGGCCCATTCGATACATGATTTGGTGACGGAAATTTGAATGTCGACGGTGTTGGGAATAGAGGAGAAGAGGTCAAGAAGTTGGCGCACTGCCCCTTGTTAGCACAGGAGCGAGCCTGAACTGACTGGAGTGCTATACCTAGCTTAGCGGTCTTTGCCTTCGTGAAGGACGAGAGAGACGATGTGCTTGATCTGACGAGCTCAGCAAGCTCGTCGGTCTTCCTGGTATCTCTATATGACTCTCCCAAACCCATCAAAGCCGACTCATATTCTCGCAAAGCTGCTTCGCTTGCTCCGGGTTTCTTCGAGAGAATCTCCTTGTAAATAGCCTCAGCTTTCAACGGGTCAGTCTTTCCGACCTTCTTGGCTTCTTCTATTTTGGCTGAGTCGGTCGGAGGAGGGGCCATATTTGGGATGCTTGAAGCGTTCCAACAAGGTTTGTCGAAGAGAGAGAAGCGATGATCAGGTGTAGATGATGATCGATGGTTGATGTCCGGAGCTTCGTTGGAGCGCTAGTCTGCAAGAGCAGCCCTACCGGCAAAACAGCGGTAAAATGCGGGCAAAATTTCCCACTTTGAAGCTCGAGTAGTTTCCGTTTCCACAGCCGAATCACACCATGAGGATTATCTGCATTCCTTGACTGAGCAGATTCAAGGTCATCTTGTATTGCGCAGGATCCCCATACTCTGATAAAATGGTATGGCAAGCACGTAGCTTGAAACCCCCCCATATTCTTGTGCTCGGTACTAAAGACTATAACAGAAAATCAAGGCGCTCACACGAGCGACCTCGTCCCACCAGACCCCCGGGTCTTCTGTCGCCCGCCAACCCAGAAACCTTGATCCAGCCCTGCATCCCTTTGAACGTGCAAGAGAATATTCACGTGCCCTCAATGCCACAAAAATCGAAAGAATGTTTGCGAAACCTTTCGTGGGTGATTTGGGGAACGGGCACGTCGACGGAGTCTATGTACTGTCCAAAGACCCCGAGAGACTGGATGTCCTCGCTTCTGGTTCAGGGGACGGTGTAGTAAAGACGTGGGACTTGACAAGTAGAGAAGAGACTTTCAAGGCGGATGGACATGAAGGCATCGTCAAAGGGCTTTGCTGGACAAAAGATCAAAGGCTACTGAGTTGCGCCAGTGATAAAACCATCAAATTATTCGATCCCTCAAATACAATGTCTGGATCGGCGCCATTAGCTACATACCTTGGTAACACTGCATTCACTGGTATCTCACACCATAGGTCCTTGCCCAACTTTGCCGCTTCATCTTCGGCCATAAGTATCTATGATCTCTCACGCTCTTCTTCGACGCCTTTACAGACGCTGCATTGGCCTAATTCGACGGATACGATCAATGCGCTCAGCTGGAATCAAACTGAAACAAGCGTCCTAGCTTCTTGCGCGACGGACAGATCTATCATCCTTTACGACTTGCGCACCTCCTCACCACTGTCGAAGGTTACCCTAGGCCTAGCATCAAATGCCATAGCCTGGAACCCAATGGAAGCCTTCAACTTTGCCGTTGGCTCAGAAGACCACAACATTTATATGTTTGACATGCGCAAACTGAATCGAGCTCTCAATGTCTACAAAGACCACGTAGCAGCAATCATGGACGTCGAATTCAGTCCTACAGGGGAAGAGCTCGTCAGTGCATCGTATGATAAAACCATCCGCCTCTGGGACCGAGCGGGCGGGCACTCTCGAGATATTTACCATACAAAGAGAATGCAGAGAGTTTTCTCATGCAAATTTACTCCTGATGCAAGATATGTACTTAGTGGTTCGGACGACGGTAATATCCGCATTTGGAGAGCCAATGCATCTGAGCGCGCTGGTGTTAAATCTGCTCGGCAGCGGCAGAAGCTTGAATATGACGACGCGCTAAAGGACAGGTATGCTCACATGCCTGAAATACGCCGCATTAAGAGGCATAGACACGTGCCGAAGGCTGTCAAGAAAGCAGGAGAAATCAAAGGAGAGGAGCTAGCGGCGATCAAAAGGAGGAGAGAGAATGAGAGGAAGCATAGTAAAAAAGGGTCAGTGCCGAGGAAGAGTGAGAGGGAGAAAATGGTACTGGCAACAGAGCAATAAATAGCCCAGAGTAGGGGAATAAGATCTCGAAAGGATCACGATGGGCTGAAGGCCTTAGAGTCACGTCGGGGTGGTTTCCGAAGGAGCTCCAATCGACCCTTGGTTTCGGTATGTGTCCTACTGGTAGAGGTCCTCGCATTGCGACAAATATTTGGTGACACGGTACAGCATGAAAAAGAGGGCTGTAGCGATCTGGCGATAGGTGGCTAAAGACCTAGAGCAATTCATCCCTGGCGTGACCGAACGCCTACGAGCGAGCAGAATTGAAGGTACTATTGCCGGAGCCAACCCGATACCGGGCTTCTGGCGAGCTTTTGATTGATACATCCGGCCAACATCTCGAATGAGTCCGGTACGAACAATCTGATCTTATTATGCTTGCAATCCATGCGTAATCGTCGATACTTTCCTAATGTTGTCGTTAATACCTTCGTGTGTAGGGATTGGCATCCAAGGAGCGCTGCTTTGGTTCGTCGACTGTCTGTAGTCGATCTTCGAGAGCCGCTACAAATAGGATAATCTACGAAGTAAAGACGCATCACGCGACCCCCATTGCCGTCTTTGTGCGCGTATAAGGGGTATTAATATCACTCAAGCGACATGCGCGTAGAGCGTTTCAGCCATCGAATCAGAAAGGAACTTCTTGCATTCCGCGTCTCACAACCAAAACGAGAAGCTCATTCGCCAGGAAATGCCTTACACAATGCCCACCAGCTCTGGTTGCGCTTTTTCAAGGGCGCCTTGATGCGTCGCGAGTGTCATGTTGGAAGTAGCAAATACTTTAAATTGTATCAAGACCGTTCTTTTTGAACTATTGTTTGAAGCGATCATCTTGGATAAAGTCCACGTGTACTTCTAATGTCTTTACTATGTTAACCCGACTTTCAACCAGCCACCAGAACGTCCGTTTCAAAGGTCATTTCATAAATCGTCACTCCAATCCATCAGCTTTTCACAATGCTCACTCAACATCATCTGACAGCGCTGAGCGCCGTTATCTTCTTCACCCGCCTCATCAAAGCCATCCCCACAGCAGCTCCACTGTCCCCTTACCCCAACTCTGTTCTCTACTCCTGGAGTACCCAACCAAATTGCACTACCACCGCCAGCAAAACCGACTGCACCACAGCGTACGCCGCTCTCTGTGCCCGTGAAAACCTCGGCGTAAGCGACAACACGACCGTGGGAGACTGCACGGCCTTTTACTGGTTCGACGCCGGTAACACCATCCCAACACCCGCTGAGTGCACCGCTGCCTACACACAGATCCTCGCGACATCGATTGGGGGAGCGTTGGGGTATAATGCCGTAAAAAATAGAACCAATGACCCTCTTTACGCGATATATCCAAAAGACGGGAATGCGAATTGCTTCAAGGCGGCTGGGGACACGTCGCCGGTACTGGCAGTGAATGCGTTACCTAACGGAAAGACGCTCGCGACTTGTCCTGTGAGCACGAGCCGACGACGGCGGGCGCTGGAGGTGCTTGAGGGCCGGGGCCAAAATGAAAATGAGGACGATGGCGTGGTCGAGTGTGTCATTGAGGACGGGGTGTGGGGTTTTGCCTGCACGGCTGTTTGTATGGCGACGGTGACAGCGACGTCTTGGATGTAAGTTCTCTATCCAATGACCGAAGGTCTCCGTATTTTCTATGACTGACGACATTTCTTCCTGAAAAGCACTGGGCCCTTCGTTGCTGTCGGGTGGCTCGCTTGTTTGGGGGGATGCAGTACCACAGGAACGAAGGTATTCGATAATTGCCAGAAGGCGAAGGGGAATACAGGTCCGGAAGACCTCATTCCACTGAACCCCTTCGGGAAGCGACAAGAAGTGACCGAGTCGTCCAATCCATGCGTCAACATCAAGCAGTGGTCGTTCCAGTGCCCGGCTCAAGAGACAGGACTCTTGAGTACATATGCCTGCCAAGGTACTATCAACACGTAAACATCGAGCGCTGAGCGTGTGAGATGAGAATAGTTCTTGGGTATGTGAGATGCATCAGGTCGATACATAAATCAGAAATTCGAGAAGTATGTTAGCGACAATTGATACATCTTTTAAAATTGCAGGCACGCCCATCAAGTACCTTTCTCCTCCTGTATGAGTACCGTATGACTGTCTTTTACTGCCAAAGAGCCAAGCTACCTATGATGACTCGTACATGGCAAGCGATGTTACATAACTTGCATTAGCCTCCAATGGTTAAAGTTGTCTGGAAGGATTACTGATCGTCGGGTTGCTGACTTGGTGTGTCGGAGTCTCGGAGATGGCGCTTTTAATCCAATCACCACATCCATTATTATCACCAAACCAGTGGGAAGTGGGACTGGGCAGTGGCAGTGGCAGCGGGGTAGCGTGCGGCTGATAATGAGACTTTTATCTAGGTCCAGTGAATCTAGATCTTGACTTCTCTTTCGTACGTCGAATTACGCTGCGATTTATCAGTGATTCCCTTCAAGTCTAACAGCCGCTGAGCGGCTCTCTGTTCATCTATTTACTGTCAGCGTCGCCTGCCTACCGTCGACGTCGTCTACCACTCACTTGAAAATATCTCTAATATATCCACGCGGTCAAAGTAATCAATCAATAATGTCTTCGCCTGCCCCCTTCCTCCTCATTGTAGCATGGCTTTCCACCGTCCAGGCCAGTGACGAGACCCTCACTCACGGCTGGAAACCAGAGCCACAAGGCCGTGGCACTTGGTCGATCCTTTGGAGCTGCCTAGCTACCATCTTCATCTGCACCTGGTCTGCTCTCCACTTGGATGTTCAAGAGCGCCAAGGCAAATGGTACCTCTTCGTCCGAAAACTCGGGGCCATGCTCGGGGCCGCAATGGCGCCCGAGTACTTCCTCTTCACATCCGCCGAGAACTTCTTGGAAGCCCGAGATCTGAGGAAAAAGTTGGTCAAACGGGGGAACCGAGAATGGACCTTGACGCATATGCAATTCGCGTGCGCGGGTGGCTTCAGGACCCGCACGCCTGGGGGGGACACGTCCAAATGCACCTTGGAACAATTATGGACATTGATTGACAATAAGGAAATTGACGGCCCTCCTCCTCTATCGGAAGGCGAGTTGCAATCCCGCGGAAAGAGCGATTTGGTAGTCAAGATCGTCGCGATACTGCAAATCGTGTGGTTCGTGGTTCAGACGCTCGTCCGGGCCATTCAGCATTATCAGATTACGGCACTTGAAATCATGACCGTGGCCTTTGTCTTTTGTTCCGTCTTCATTTATGCTTTTGCCCTCTACCAGCCACAAGATGCCGAGTATCCCGTCATTCTGAAGGTATCGAACGTTGCGCCGGTCACAGACAAGTCGATTCCTCCTGGAAGAGACGCGAGACCTCGGTCCGAACCAGGGTCTCCGAGTCTTCCAAATCCAAATATATACATCCCAGGATTCACAGCGGGAGTTGTTCCCGCCCTCCTTTTCGGACTCTTTGCTTGCGGTTTCGGAGCGATTCATTGCTTGGCGTGGAATTCGCCCTTCCCGACCTCCAAGGAAAGACTTGCTTGGCGCATTTGTGCTGCGACGACGACATCTTTACCCCTTCTAGTATTCCTGAACTTCCTCATAAGCGCGACGGACAATTCTTTCATGGATTTTATCGCCTCTCTGGGAGCTTTCCTGATTGCAGTATCCTATGTGGTTGGGCGGCTGGCGATTATTGTGTTGGCCTTCATGGCGCTTCGAGCTTTGCCGGCCGACGCTTTTCAAACGCTGAGTTGGAACGACTACATCCCGCATTTCGCCGCTTAAGAGTTCGACACACGAGTGCTATCGGTTGGAAGGGGCAAGATCAATGATTTGAGGAGGCTTTGTCGAGGTATTACATCTAATTGACAGTCTTGGATATAATTAGTGTAACCTGTAATAACACCACCGTTTGATTGTAAGCTTTTCGTACCTGTCAGGTACGTGCAGCAACATGCGTCCACATTTATCGTCTTGTTGACTACTTCACGAGGTGGTAAACAAGTAATTGATAGGGTAGTTCGGAAGGGCCGATCAATTATCTGCAGTGCTACGTTTTTGTAGCTGGAAACACGCATGTGCCAAGGTACCCTAACAGCGCCACCAAGTATTGCCTGCTACCTCATATGCACCTTGATGAAGCATTAGGGGCACCAGACCCATCGGATTTGCCGGCGCATGCTCCTACCGTCACATTTAATGGAGGTCTGGAAATCGAAATTTTATCTGAGGACGATTGAGGCCCCAATGCGGCTGAAGAATCAATGACACATTACAATGGTACATATCTCTCGCGGCGCTTCTCATAAACATCTGCCTGCGTACAAGTACTTCACTAACTTATTTCCGCCTCTTCAGCAGAACGCACCGAATCTCTCCACTAAAATAATTTCTCGTCCTGGCCGGATAATTTCAGGGTAGTCCGATTTCCGGTTGACCGTTGAGCCGAACCACTGTCAGAGACTCAAAGGCTGCGGGCCGCACTTCAGCTAATATAATGATGTGCATACCAGCCAGCCAGCCTCATGCAAAGGACTAAACAAAGAATGCGCCTTCCTCAACCAATCCAAAAGACCTACGAGTAAACTACAGTCCAAACTCTGCATGGATTTGGTAGCAAAAGCGCAGATCTGTAAGCATGAGGCATTTTTTGGCAAAGCTATTGTCAATTCGGGTCTGCAAGAAAGGGGGTCTATGTCTTATCCAGGTCAAAATATAGTCATCTCGTGGGCATGCGAGTTTCCTCTGCAGTGGGGACTGTGCACACTAGCCACGGTTCATTGCTCAAGTAGGCCACCTAAATCCCCTAAATCATAAAGTAAGGTATTATCCGGCCGAATAGCCGCCAACCTTCTTGATTCCATTCCGACTTCATACGAGTCTCACCTCCTCGAACATACCACTCACACGGCCAAGGATGATCTCGAGCAGTATGAAAGAAAATACTTCTCGTACTGTCCTAGAGAGAGAGAGAGGCATATTTTATGATCTTAGGGAGGTTGTCGCAAAATTCCTTCTTCGGACGATGAAGCTGTAAGCACAGGTCACATCGCTTCCCCATACCTCATGCGTAAGCAGGTTGTACATCTGTAGAAGAATATCTTTAGTGCCAACAGTGTCTTGTCTGCTGACCTTTTTATCCGAACGTACGCAATTTCTTTGAAAATGAATGGCCATCGAATACGGGATAACAACCCCCCCCCCCTGTCTGAAGCCTTATGTCTTTAACCAATCCGTTTTCGTCTCAGCTTGCTTTACCTCCATTTAATCTTCAAAATGACGTCGGTTTCTTGGAGATAGCCTAATAAACAGAGTGTCTAGCCGCCTGAGGCAGCCTTTCTTGCATAACGAGGGTGCCCGTGTCCTCTTGTCCATCAATCCTGTTGTGAGTCCCGACTCCCGCCGTGCCGGAAAAGGCACTGTTTTATTTCCCTATTCATCGTCCCCTCACGCTAGCCGTGGACTGAAAGTTTTCTGCATGGCTTATCCCACCCTATCGACCTATTGAAAATCTCTTTGTTCTAGTAGGCACATGGTATGTATAACCCTTCCATGGGAACCCGATAGTTCCTACCACAATGCGAGTGATATTGGTTCAAGCTCATAATCGAAACCTACGTTCCGAGGTTGGGGATTAGAGGACCTACGCGGTCCTATCACATGTACTATTGCATGCTCTGGTGTTGAGACAAGTATGCAGTGTGAAAACAATATGATTAGATATGTTTTAAAACACATGACGCATTCCATTCCCTTTTTGGATGATCCGCTAACTACTTTCCCGTTCCTTGTTAAATGATAACTCCATCAGGTCTATAAAAGGCTGGCAAATAATCCCTCGATCCCCCAAGTGTGATTGACCCCGAAAATTCACTCCTGAGTTGATACTCGCAAGCAATTCAATATGAAAACCCCACCTTCTATTCTTGTTCTTCTTGGCCTACCGGCTCAAGAAGTCCTCGCTGCATTCCGTCCGAATACCAAAGGTGGAGCTGAGTTTGCAGAGGATGCCACAGAAGTCGACATGAGATCGTCTCCAGGCTCAGACTGTACTGTTCACTTCAATTGCACAGAAGACAACAAGAAAATTACATTTTCTAATGACGGCAAATTCGTTGGCTGCTGCCTGCCAGGGCAACATCTTTCTGGTAGTGAGCAGTCTACCTTCGACTGTTGTGGACGTGGACACGAACTTGCTGGTGACGCCAGAGTTGGTTACACTTGTTGCCCTACAGGCTTCGATGAAAATGACCGTAGATATGGACACGAACACGGAGAGGACTATACCCTCGGAAGCGGAGGTGGAGTAAGAGGTAGATGTGGCATCAAAAAAACTTGCGCGAATGGGAAAACGCTAGTGAATCATGAATGCGTTTGTCCCCGCGGCGAGGTTGAGGGGTCTGATGGGTGTTGCCGTCCTTGCACTTCCGGAATCGAAACCGGTAAGTAACGATTTCTGTAACCTGCCATAAAAACGTAACTCACTAATCGAACCTCAGGGAAATGCTACACATTCAAGTACGACAACGGGTTCCTCCTGGGCTGGAACATCCTCAACTACTACGGTCCTGGTCCCGAAAGCCGGAACCAGCGATCCGGATTGTTCAAACTGTGCAAGACCGAAAAATGCACACCTGGACTGCCGATCAGTCCCGCAGACGGAATCCGCATCAAGGATCTGCACGGTCTGCCTAATACCGGAGCAAATCCTGGAGAGTGGCTCAACAATGCCTCGAATGGCGCGCACATAACCAAGACGCCGGACTACACGCAAGCCGGGGTCTTCACCTTGACCAAATGGCCTTGCGGCAAGTACTGCCTTGGAGGATTGGATGCAGGTGTCGGTCCGACTTGTCCGGCAGAAGTGGTGGGGTCGACCTTTACGACCTTTGACAAGAATTCTTGTACCCCCATCGAGCTTATGGAGGTTCCGTGCGATTCTCATGCCAGAGAAAACGATTGTATCTGGAAGAATGGCGATCAGTGCTGCGACAAGGTTGATTGTGGTACGAAACACTGATGCGTTGATTGCCCGAGAGATGATGGAGGGTTTTGAAGAACATTTTGTCTATTGCCGAAAAGACGCCGGGTTTGAGCTGTACGGATTTCAACAATCCATGTTTTGAGTTGCTATTTGGCTGAGAGCAGTTCCACTCTTTGATTCAAAGATCATCTTCTGTGTCTAAAAGGCTCCGTTCTCATTTCGTCCTTTTCAAACGCACACTTACAGTCACAAAATCTATCGACAAGGGACTACGAAGACATGCCGGGTACGAATATGAAAATACTTGCTCGTAGTATCCGATAAACGCCGGGTTGTAACAAATCCAATCATTTCCATTACTATCCGTTACTATCACTTCACTATCACACCTATCCTGCATCCGGGCTCTCAATCTCCCCCAAAAGGTTCGATTATTCGTGCGTGCGCACTCTTGTATCGCCTCTGTCAGGTGGCCGCGAAGATAGCTACCCTAACGGGGAATAAAGAAAATCGGTAGATCATCGATGCTCGCTCTTTTCATTGAAAGAAATGTACCAGTTTCTCCACCTCGTTTGTTTTTGGCTTTCCCCTTGGTCATACACGATTGCTCATATCATTTCCGATCTGCGAGGTAGGCTGATGGGCTTTGGAATAGGAACTTTTTTGATGTGGGCAGGGTCGATCTTCGTGATCTATCGGCTACACATGACTGCGGAGTAAGATTGGAGTATGTATTTTGATGGGTTTGGGTGTCTTGTAAGTCTACGCGTTGGTCTCAGCGGTTGAACGTTTCCAAAGGACCGAACTGACAGTATCTTTAGTACCGCCATATATGCCGCTGCTAAGACTACTGCACTGAATGATCACGGGGCCGAGGACCTCACACGCTCGTCACATCTGTTTCCACACTATCCCATATCTACTGACGGCGGGGGTAGTGTGTTGGGCCAATAGTCCGTCTTTGGCCCGGGATACTGAGCCCCAACTTGTGTAGGCGCTTACCATGCAAGTCACTCCAGAGCCGTTGCCCTTAAATGACAATCTCAGCAAGCAATCTTACGATCTTTGCATTGAATTTTCGCTGAATTGTCATACCCGTGTCTGCGCTCGTCTCAGAATCCTTTCGATCGATGCCAAATGCGTCCCTGCCTTTCAGGCACGTTTCAACTGCACCAGCATACTTCTCGCCCACCTCTGCTCGGAGCGATATGAAAAGCCCTGGTTCCGAAGTCAGCCAACGCTCCTGGACATTGCTCGTGGCCCGGGGCGATCGATCTATAGTCTCCTCGATTCCCATGATAGATACAATTGGCTTCCAGAGTGCTATCTCGACCAAAATGAGACCTAGGCTATATATATCGAAGGTTTTGCGGTATGGGAGCATGGGACCGTCGAGTTGAGTGTCAGGGTGACGATAGACTTCCATGCGGCCCACGCGTGGCACTTCGCTTGTGGCTTCGTTAAATCGTGAACGGCGCGAGTTGTCGAAGCCAGTCACGTAAGGGGAGCGAACGTTGAGGTCGGCATCGGGTGACGGGAAAAATAGGATGTTGGAGCTCCGCAGAGCTTTGTGTAACCAGTTGACAGCATGTAGGTAGAGCAAGCATTGAGCAATCTTGTGAGCTATTACTATTCGATGTGTGAGAGATGGTCTGGGGTATTTTTGGATAGCCTGAAAAAGAGTCACTGGTTGAACTTGTGGGTCGATGCCTGCAGGGTTCTCAAAGATGAGAGCAGGGCGAGATTGTTCTTCGCCTTGTTGTAGGATGCTATATCCTAGGCAAGTCGGAATACAAAACTCGTCTGGCTTTGGCGCCATGAGTAGGATGGTGAGCTCCTCCATCAGAGAGATCAAAGTTAATGTAGGATCGTTGTTGGGAATGTCCTTGTCCTGCCAATTGATCCACACTTCATTTTCGTCGTTGCTATCAGATGTATAGATTGCCCGTGGGTGGTCCTGCTTTCCAGTCACTGTTGTTTTGACATGTATTCGAGAAGATTCGAGCCTAATCTCGCCCCCATGGGATGTATTGTTTGTCAGCAGGGAAGTATATAAAGCTTTGAAAGCAGCTAGGTTCTCCAGCTCTGCGTCAATCATTTGCTGCCATTCATCGGACCGACTATGGATATTCCTGGAGGCGTGAGCTATTTCTGTCAAGTTTCGTATATCATCCAGCGAGTTCCGCATTTGAACAAGCTCCATATATTTTTGCTGCTGCTGATCTTGCACAATAGACAATTGTTGGGCATCCAGAAGTTCGAGCAAAAAATCGTTGAATCGCCCGAGCCTTTGTAGGACCTTCTCAGACTCGCTCTTCCGGAAGACGCTCCATGTGAAGCTGCGAATCAACCCCAGGGATTCAGGTGCTCTTCGCAAAACCATCGAGAGCCTATTCGAAAGAGAGCCGTAGCCTTCGCCCAAATCGCTTGAGATGTTAGGATCCATATATTCGCGCGGCAGGGCCTCTCGGGTTTCTTCACTGTGTGCAAACTGTGACAGTGCAAGCTTGATCTCAGACAGAATGTTCAGCAGGACCGTTGAGTTGGTGAGAAACGTCCGGTCCACACCATCCTCGCCTGCTCTGTCCGCAAGTCCAGCCGCTCGAATGAAGTTTTGCAAGCGCGATTGCTCGATCTCAAATTGAACGGAGAGACAACGGGAGTCTTCTGACGCTTCCAATGCAGATGTGATTACCTCGTAGCCTGCCGAACTCTGTTCAATATCAGTGCCCAGGGCGACGGCTTGGAGATTTCTACCTTTTATACAGCTATTAGAGAGCTGTAGGGCCAGAGATAACCCTCCAAGTACTGTGCCAGAGTCCATGGACTAAGATTGAATTAGTTATATAGAGCCCGCGTTTTCTGAAGTCACAATCGTCGACGACCCGAGCCATAGACTTGGATATATATCTAAATCAATTGGGGCTCAATATCACGGAGCGACAAATGATGATAGTATCGAGCAAGAGAGCCCATTGACTGATTAGATTGTAGCAAGTAAGCGAATTGTTTGTCGAGTTGCAGCAGATGCAAGCCTTGCGACGACGCTAGCGTCCAGGGTCACGTGACTCCAAAGTCTCGGCAGTGCAAGGCGGTGACACGCACCACACTCCCCAATACGAACGAGGCTGTGCTATGTAATTAAGGCAGAAGTATCCTGACCAGGCTCTATCAGGCGTCACAGAATCGGGCGAGAGTGCCATCACCAACCACTCATGTGGACAACTGTGTCCAACCTCGGCGGCATTCAGCTTCAAGGGCCACAGAAACCTTCAAACCCCTTGAATATGGGAAGGGCGATGGTCAATACTGCTTCGCCAACCTCGATAAGCATCATCAATGCGTCAACAGTAAAAAGTTTTCTGGCCATCAAAGGAATATTTTCGAGACGCTGACTGATTGATTGGTTTGAGCGGCCCACAACTCCTTCGAACTAATGTATCACTCCATTGCTGAGCTGACTGCATGAGACGGCGCTAGGTGGGGGCTGAGCGCCTCCCTGCAGATTTGCATTGACAGCCACCAATACATAAGACTGAAGAAGCATGACGCATGATTCGGATTTCTACAACAGAGCGTATCGCTAAATGTCACCAGCAAGTGCGAGGTTGACATCAAAAGCCCTGCCCCATGCCAAGACAAGGGTCCAGATGTCGGATATCGCCCGGCCTCAAGGATTGCCTGGACATTGCGTTCAAAACTGTGTCGGCATTGCACCTGACCCCAGCCCACTTTGGGGCCTAAGACCCTATCGCGATCACAGATGACCCTAAAAGTTTAACGTATGCGCCCCCAAAAGACAGTTCTAAGGCTCCCCTTTACAGGGCCACCTTCCGAAAGTAAGGTAGGATCAGGGCTGACGCTAGCGTGGGGGAGGACTTTTGGTGTCAACCTCCGTATTAGCATATTTCATCGGAGAATGTTACAAGATAACGCATTTCAAGATCAATGCACTTGCATAGCTATGTGATCAGTTCTACATTCTCGATGACACTAAAGGCATGCCATCTACATCCATTGGGGACACTCAGCCTTATCGTAAATCAGGCACGATTACATTATGTGTCCACAGTCGTCCAACGACCCGGATCGAGAGGCTTACATTCAGGAAACCATCGGGAGTAGACAGCAAGGGAACGACGTCAGACAAATTTCAGCCCCTATCAAGAGTGAGAATGCTCGTGGAAAACAAAAACATGACGAGCCCGACGCTTCGCCCACACAGGCTCCCGAAGGGCAGGCAAGGAGGAGTGCGAGTACTGCCGAGCATCAATGTGCCTCCCCTGGAATCGTCGTGTGCACCCATAACTATGACACTATCAAAGAAATGGAGGCTATGGGCTTCGAGCGCCATCTGATCGTTCAAGCACTGAAGGCAGCCTATTCCAACCCTGAGCGAGCAGTCGAATACCTCCTTACCGGAATTCCCAAGAATATTCAAGCCAAGCAGAGTCCACGTTCTGTTAAGCCTGAAAGTCCAAATTTCACTTCATGCTCATCCTTGACAGCAAGTGCTCGTGCTGCTACACGCCCAGCGGGTATGCCAGTCGAGATGACGGAAATCGGGCAAAGGCCTATCAGTGGAACGCGAGATGCTCCGCAAGGCTCGTCCACCCGCACCGAGTTGAATAAGGTTAGCAACGCCCTCACGCCAAGCCCTATGCACACCATGACGGATATATATGCAAACGACAAGACTGGTGAGATGCCCGTGCTCGAAAATGCTAAGACGATCGACACAACAAACGAAAGTCGCGACCCTCTGCAGACCCTCCAAGCTTTCGAGGACGTGGGGACCGCCGCGAACTCGCCAAATCGCGTCAGCCTGTCCCAAGCACAGCTCGAGCTCGAAGTGCAGAAGATAATACCAGTCAAGGGCGGTGATCAAGATGTAAATCTGTCGGAGGCGGACTTTGACCGAATCACAGGCATCCTTTGTCAGGCCAATCGAGAAGAATGGAGCTTCCGTCCACGCACATATGCGCTTCTCAGGATGATCAATGCGATCGATCTAATGGAAGACTTTGTTCAGTTGAAATGCTGGGATATCGCTCTGCCGTACACAAAGGAAAATCTTCCTCAGAGCCTCTCAACAGAACAGCGAGATTGCTTCCTCAAAAAGCAAGGCTTCGTCTTGACAAAAGCGGCCAGAATTGAAGGTGGCTTGACGTCGATGCACGCAAATTTTCCGAGCAATGCAGACAATCACCTAGAATCCCTCAACAAGCTTGGCGAAGGGGGATCCGGGACTGTTGATCGAGTAAGGAGTAAGCTTTCTCGCAAGATATATGTGCGAAAGCGTCTTGAACGCAAAAAGACTTTCGAAGAGAGCGCCAAAGCTTTGAAGTTCTTCAAGAATGAAATAAATCACTTGAAGCGGCTGAAGCACCGTCATCTTGTTAGATATGTTGGATCATATACCGATCCAAAATACGTCGGAATCATTATGGAACCAGTTGCTGATTCGGACCTGTTGGCATTCCTGAGCCAAACGTCATTCCACCCAGCGGAATACGATGGCATTCGAGAAGCATTTGGATGCCTTTGTGCGGCAGTAATGTATCTGCAACGTCAAAATTGTCGTCATAAGGATATCAAGCCAGAGAATATACTTGTCAAACAACGTAAAATTTACATTACGGATTTTGGCATCGCAAGAGACTGGAAGGCGCTGGGCAAGAGTACGACAACCGGTGACATTGGACCCATCTCCAAATCATACGCCGCACCCGAAGTTGTAGCACTAGAACCAAGAAACTCGTCTTCCGACATCTGGTCCTTAGGATGCGTGTATCTTGACATGATTGTAAGTCAACCACGGGAAACCTTCCGTAGATGTTCTTTCTTGACAGCTTTCTAGACTGTGCTGAAAGGCGAGACCCTAGCATCGAAGCTAGCTCATTTTCGAAGCAACGGCACATCAGGTGAATATCCCAGGGTCAATCAGGAGGCTTTCCAAGACTGGATGAAGAAGCTTGAGTCGACAAAAGACAATGCTCCTCTAGAGTGGATAAGAAAAATGATTATAGTCAGACCAGATGCTCGCCTGAAACCTGAGCAGCTTATGTCTCGAATACTAACATGTGGTGATGAGCGAGACTACTACGGACTTTGCTGCGATGGAAAGGAAGAAAGTGATGTACCCGCTGAGCTCAGAGATGGGGAATTTGAGGATTTTTCGAGTAGTGAAGGTTTATCAGGACCTCATCCCTGCAGAGTCCGACTCACTGACACTTTTTTCCGACAGATCTGTCCCATGATGAAGCATCCGCAACGAAGGCTCCGGATCCGGCTGTTTTAGAGAGCCACCTCTGCAACGCAGCCCGTGCTCAGGATGTGAAGACATTGAAAAGATGGCTTCGCAGAGCCACTCGCCTGCGCAATCACTGTCTAAATACTCAAGCGATACATCGTGCGGCTGCAAATGGCAACGAAGAGATCGTCGACATCTTGATTCGTTTTGGATGCAACTTGGAGCTTAAGTGGAACGGCCATGCTCCATTGTCTACGGCGGTATGGAGTTCTCGCGAAGGCGTTACCGAGCTGCTTGCAAGGACCAAGATCGCAATCAATGGACTAGATCCTGGAAAATTGAGTTCTCCGCTGCATCTCGCGGCTCAACGCTCGTTCCATCCTGGGATGAGGTCACTTCTGAAGGCAGGTGCTTCGGTCGACATCCGCAATCAAATTCAGGCCACACCTTTGCACATGGCAACTAGTAAGGGAGACTCACTGGGCGTGAAGCTGCTACTTGAACATGGTGCAACTATATCACTCAGAGACAAGGACGGCCGCAGTGCATTACAACTAGCTGCGACGCGTGGATTTGACAAAGTTGTTCAGGTACTGCTTGACTATGGCGCCGAAATCGATGATTATGACGCGTCCGTAGATCCTCGAACGGGCGGGACGGCTCTCCTGAGTGCGGTAAGATCCGACAAACCGGCGGTGGTGCGAACGCTTCTTCAGCGAGGAGCCAACATCAACCTTCAAATCAAAGTCAATGGCCGACTTGTTTCAAGTCCCTTGCACTTCGCCGCTGGGGGCGGCTTAGTGGAGGTCACTAAAATTCTACTCGAATATAAGCCCGACCTAGAGTCACGAGACAGCAGGAATGAGACTCCATTGCTTTCGGCAGGCCGATACTTGAAAACAGATATTGTAGAGAATCTTCTGGAAGCTGGAGCTGATATGGAGGCAAAAACCGATCCGGTTAATACATTGCTCACCAAGTTAGTATCGACAAAGAACTTCGGCTTAGCGCAACTCCTCATCGACAAGGGGGCACGCCTGGCAGTCCAAGGCAGCCAAAAAGAGACACTGCTCCACCATGCAGCGGCTAAAGATGACACGGAACAAATTGAATTCTTGTTGAAGAACCATAGCGATGTTGGGGCACAGGATATGCGAGGGATAACTCCCCTTATGTTAGCCGCAAAAGTTTGTGGAGCAGCAAGTATGGGCATACTTATGGCATATGGAGCACCGATCGACGCGCAGGACCGCATGGGAGAGACAGCTCTGCACTTTGCCGCAGGCTCTGGCTCCACTGAGGCCACCTCATTGCTCCTGGAATGCGGAGCAGAGCCAGTGGTTATGTCAAAACAAAATTTCCTAGCACACGGTCTTGCTCGAGAATACGGGCACAAAGCGACTGAGGATTTGATCCTGAAAGCTCTTGAAGATACTGGGAGGCTTATTTATGATCCCAGATGGCCTGAGACGCCGCTATCGCTATCGCTCAGAGCTCTGCAGCAAGGTTACGAAGTCCTAAACTATGGCGGGAGACCTTTCATAAAAATACTGCCGGAGCCCAAGGTGCGAGAAAAGAGCAAGTCTCCTTTCGACAACGAGTCGCCAAGGCAGTATGATGACCTCTCCCGCCGACGTCAGCCCACACAAGCTCTCGATCAGCTCAATATGCCTGCATTTTCAACAAGCACTACCGAAAAGTCGATCCAACGGCCTCACGAGGATGTATCAGAACCACTACAGCCTGTCAGCCTAAGACTCACAGATGCGCACAGACGTAGAACACCGGAATTGAATGCCCAATCCTCCTCACAAGACAGTGGCAGATCTTCTCTCGACTCTAACAGAGCCGTGTGTGACGGCCCTACGTCCTCACTAGTCTGAGCTTGGCCCCACCGGCCACGCTATAGAGGGGGTATGACGGAATCGGCTCGGCAATATAATCTTCCGACCCCCCCTCGAACATAGAGTCTGAATTACTGAGACTACGTCCTCACACCCTTCTTACTGAAATGCGGAACAGAGCGGCACTGGAAGCGGTAAGCAGATTTCCAAGCAGACGCGCAAAATCCTTTCTAAGGGGGAAATAATGACCTCGCAATGCATGATAGTTAAGGTAGCGATAAGACTTCTGATATCAAACTAGCGTATTCCTCGAATCCTTACCACGCTAGCCTGGTTAGGTTAGCGCCGTGCTCCACTGTCTAAGGTGACTTCTTTTAACGGTAGATTTACGGTTTTTATACAGTTTTTCCAAATCAACAATAACTGTGTTTCTGCCTTTAGGCGATGACAGATTAAAAACGTATATTTAAATGAAATCTCTAGTACGGTTCTTAGATTCAACGGGATAGGTAGAATAAGGTACCTATATTTCTTGATTAGCGTCGGAAGTCTTACTTCCGAAGCAAATGTACTCGCAGCCCTACAGCCCCGTAGTAATGTCCCAATATCCCAAAGGACCCCATCGGAGATTCATGTCTGCTACTACGGGAGATCCGACGAACGAACTAGAAGGAAGTATCGCTCCAGTACAGCGTCGATGAAGTAGAAGACTAATTGCGACTAGGTATGAGGATTGTAAACCAGAAACTGAGAGCGAGACTAGATCATTAAAGGTCGTTGATGATCCGAGGATAATGAGTGAAAGCAGTAATGAAACAGATGTGGTGAAGAGGATGGACCGGATGGGAAGAGACATCAACCTAGATTGGGATCGCGCACATCAGCGTCGTTCATAACCGCCTATGTGATCGATAGGGGCGCCGATATGCTGCAGCCATTTCCATTCGGGTCGATCGCGATCTCGAGCGAATGGTCAACACATCCGCGAAGCAGATGTAAGAGGTCTCACATCAGCGCAGAATTGCATGATCGCTAGAATGCAAGCCAAGATCGTAGCTCCAGCAAGCGAACCAGTTAGATTTCAGGAGAATTTCCATGTAAGGTACCTGTAAAATTATAGACATTCCCAATGAGTTCTACCATGACCGAGATGCCCTGTGTCGGCCCATTCCCGGTCTTTAGGAAGGTTTTGAAGACTCCGGAAGCACTCTGATGCGACCCCGAGACCGCCAACGGAAGGAGAATGGCAAAGAAGCCTAGAATGTGGATTACAAGAATCGATGCTTCAAACTGAAGTAAAAACCTTTCGATGGCTGTGTTCATGATCATAGCGAACACTATGGACGCCCAGAACAGTAGAATCGTATATCATGAATGGGGTGTGTAGGCAGGCGTTATTAAAATGATCAACCTCTGGACCTGGGCTCCTGCAAGGTAATACACAGATGCGAGACATGTCTGTCAGCCTCACATCGTGAGCTATCCTGAGATTGATTAGAAAGATCCGTCAGCGTGTGATCTATCACTTGTCGCTGACATAACTGAAGAAATTTTTCGATAAGGGTAGAGCTAGCATTGAGACTCAATGATACTGTTCGCCAGCGGTAGGGCCCTAAGAGGCTTTAATGCAGGCTTCAAAGAATGATGACATCTGGAAACACATTGAAGCAAGCTCGCTCAAGCATGCGAAGACTGAAGCAGTCTCAATTCAAACGAGCAGAGGACCGTATGTAAGACCAGCGGGACTAAAAAGGTTGATTATCATGTTTTAGCCTCTGCCCTTTGATAGAGGCCAACGTACTCCTCAAATCCAATATTGAAGACGCTTTTCTCGTGAGCTCGGTCTGAGTAGTGTCGGATGGTCCAGTATTACATCAACATGCCCTCCCAGGTGATAAGAATCGTAAAACTAAAGCCCAGTAGCGATATGAACCCAAAACTGCGCTGCCGAAAACGTGTCGGTCTGAGTATCAGTAGTTGGAATGAGGACCGAGCTCACCCTCAGGACTGGCTTTTTACCAAGGTGCACAAGATCCGCTTCATCACGGTCAATGGATCTTCGCTGCCTGTAATGGATCTGTTCCGGCATAGCACCAGAAGTGTGCGCCAGCTCATGGTCATCTTCCATTTCGTCTCTTCAGATACTGTAGTTGAAGGGCTTGCAAAAGGAGTGGTAAATCTTCTAAAGCTCTTAGGCAATATGCCGATTTCTCACGCTGTTGGCACAAGTACGTGCTGATGCTCAAAAGGAGTTCCACAAATAAGAACAAAAGAAGCTAACAGGTATCACAGGTGCCATGGGTAATGCGTCCAATCCGACGCTGTCGTGACACGGGCGAGAGAGTATTCGGAGTCAGCTCGCTGCGGATAGTTGACGCGTCGACTTTCCCTCTGCTTCCGCCCGAACACTATCAAGCCACGGTTTATAAATCTTCATGCGATCTTCACGGCTTTTCTGATAGATTAATCGACGCACCTTTCAGATATACTGACGGAGAAGTAAGCGGATAATATCAAAAAAGGAATGTAAACGATAATTTTCTCATTTGTATCACCTAATTTGATCATTAAGCCTCGTGCCTGGAGTCCAATATTCCTCAGCCTGATAGATCTGGTGACATTTTCTGGAACTTGATTCGAACGAGATTCGTGATCAATCTTCACCTTTTGTCGACGTTAACGGGGCTTGATATAGTAAATCAGATTGCAATTACGCAATTGAAAACTAAAAATAGCACTATTTTAAGCCGAGCCGTTACGATGTGTGCGCATAGCTATCGTCAGCTTGGCTCCGGGCAAATAATGGTCACATGCTCAATGGTTAGGCAGCATTCTACATCGCTTCAGCTAGGGCTGACGCATCCACATGCTCACGCGGCTCCGTGGAGGTGCATGGATTCCGATCCCCGTTTTTTGCAGAACAGCCGGTGTAGCAAGCCAGTATTGAAGAAGCTGAGACGCGCAATTTTTCCAATTCAAGTTGCATTCTCCCACATTTGGTGGCAAACCCGTTACCACCGTTACGATTCGCGTCATCCCTGGTTAACTGGCGCCCTGTGGTGAAATAGTGTACCGGTTAGCATATCAGCATTGGGAGAGAGAAGCAGCTGCTGCCCGGGTCATTCGAGAGATCAGACATAATCTCGGAAGATGTTACCGCTCGTAATTCTCCTGGCACAAATCGCTGCTACAGCCCTAGTGCTCGGTTTTACCCACCCCTCGTCAGCTTTGCGACTTGGCACACTCCCCCTCGTCGTAATCTGCACCTGGGTCTCCATCTCGACCTCTCGACAATACATGGGGCGTCGCCCGTGGGCTGCTATGGCTGGTGGCTACTCGGTGACCTATCTTCTGCAATACCTGTCTCTGGCTCTATTTCAAGGACAGACGTTTGAGATTCAACCCCATAGTAAGGTGCTCCGCACGAGGTCGCACGGTGCAAATAGCCCCGATGCTAAGTTTCAATCACATAGTCGCCGATACTTACTTCCGTCGTCTGAAATACGGTCTTGCAGCCGCGTCCACTTTCCGAACCGAAGACATGAAAAACTTGCCCGCCTTCTCGTCCAAGCAACCGACCTTGATCCCTTCGCGGCCAGCTTTCCTACTGTGGACCTTCATCAAAATCGTTGCCTGTTATATCGTGCTTGACACGTTAAGCCTCGGCGCGGATGCCGAAACGGACATGAAACATTTCGCTCCGCAGCACGTACCGCTCCTCAGTCGTCTATCAGAAGTGTCCGCCGAAGAACTTGCTACGAGGTTATTCTCCACACTCGTGACCGGCATCGCCATTTGTTGCTCCCAAGAAGGCCTGCAGAGTCTATTGGCATTTGCGGCGGTGGGCGTGGGCATCAGCGGCGTTGGCTCTTGGCGCCCGAGGTTCGGCTCTCTCCGTGACGCGTATAGCATCCGGCGGTTCTGGAAGTAGGTATAGTGCTGTGCATAGAGAGCACTCCATTCTTGCTGACCAGCCTGACAGTCGAACATGGCATCAACTCAACCGCCGCATCGTGTCAGATCCGACACAGTTCGTCGTATATGACTTGCTCAAGTTGCCCCGGGGCAGTGTGATCGGCCATTACTCGGCTTTGATGCTGCATTTCTTCGTTTCCGGGGTGTTTCACGCGGTCATCGATTCAGCCTCGGGCATACCATGGGCTAGCT